>OX411256.1:2393862-3052001 GCA_948150575.1 Tinea pellionella
ACAACTCTTTTGGGTTTCATTCATAGTGAATTAATAATAATACTGAATCTATTTGTAAAGTCCGTGCTGTGAAAAAAAAACAAAATAATTTACCTGTAATAATAACAATTCCAAGCTGAGTTCACTAACAGGTGCATCTGAATGTACTGCAACAGCATAAGGTAGGAAACCGGGTAACAGAGACTTGATCAACCTTATCGGAAGCCAGAGCATAAATAAAACTGCAGTACCAAATATTACAGCAGATGCTATAAGACGATGAAAGTGGTTCCACACTGATAGGTGGATCATTTCCTGAAAAATTTCACATTATTTAATCCCTCTTGCGGTGACAAAAAGAAGTGCTGTATTTGTTTTTAACTTGAAGTGAGGAAAGCATTTGTTTTTTTCTGTCTTCTTTATTCTAACTTGGCATATGACAACACTATCTGATGTAAAGCTAGAGTGCGGTCATGAAGGAAACAACTGCTACCATAGAAAAACATTTATAGGCAGCAGTCCAGAATGGGGAGACCAGCATGCACTATGCAGATTAACAGTGAACACTTCTGTCATTATATCTGGCTACTTACAAACTGTTTCCGAAATGCGACAAGCTTACTTCATTGGTGTTATATTCGAATGAATGGTACTACCCCAGGACGGTAAACTGGGCTACATACCTATCATCAGTCTACCTACCACTGTTATTTAGTAAATGTAAAATGATGCCTATCAATTTTCATCAAAATCTAATTGAAAATTTTACTCAAGCTATCATGGTGATATTTACCTAGAATCTAGATAGTAGCAGAAATAGAATGCAAAGATAATGGAAGGTGAGAATTTACTACCAGCAGCCATCGCTGGAGAATCAGCTTACCTGAACAGGACTAAAATCAGGATCATTCAAATTCTTCAAGAACCACAATACTCCGGGTCTCAACACTTCCCTTAATAGCAGTACAAATGATGCAAAGTAGTATACATAGACCATTCCGACCAGCCAATGTATGAATAACAGAGTCCAGGGTGCAGCTTGTAGACTTGCCTCGCGATCTTTAAGTGTGGCATCAAACATTGCTAATGAACAAAGATCTAACCACCAGCCACAAACTAATGGTAGTACTCCAATCTGGAAAGATAACAAATAGATTCACATACAATGAAAATTTGTGGGCATAGGTCGAAGCAGAAGCTTATGAACTCACAATCAAAGAGACCAGTGTTCGAATCTTGCTAAATTCTGACCAGTACCAATTTAAATAATAATTTTAATTTTTTACATACATTAATAGACACAACTAAACAATTAGTAATTTTTCAATTCAATTAAAGTATAATGTGAAATTACTAACACCTATAATGGAATAAGTGAATGAATTTGCATAACATTTTGTTTAGTTTTGTTATACATGAATATATTTTACATTCTTGAATACATTATATTATTTAATGCAGTGTACAACTCAAAAATTCTTTATTGTGATGGTGTATCTATATTTAAAATATTATTTGTGAGTAAAAAGAAGATTTTAGGATTGTTTGCACCAGAAGGCCGGTTAAAGTAACTTTAACTATTGCTTTTACGCGTACTTTAACCATTACGTTTACATTTACTCCACACGAGTTGCACCATCGTCGCGCCTGTCATTTTTGATGGTTAGTTTAAACTTAACCGTAACCAGCGAATCTTGGGTGGTTAAAGTTAAAGTAATCATTAAACCAATGTTGCTATCGTCAAATCTACGAAAAGAAGTCAAATATGTTTTTCTATTATTTTTTCACATATTTCATAATATGAATTTACACTATATAGCAACGCATGTGGAGTAAAATGTAGATGTTTAACGGTTGTTGTAGCCGTAAAAGTAATAGTTAAAGTTACTTTAACCGGTTTTCTGGTGCAAATGTTTAAACCCAAGCTATAAAGCTCAAATTTGAAAAAAAAATCAAATCAAGACTCACCTCAACAACAGAAAGTAGAGCAACTTTAACAACCACATAACATATTCCGAGAATGCGTTTAGCTGCCTTAAGTCTTAACGCAGCAGCTGTCCCATGTAGCAATGCAAGAGTAGCTCCAACTAAAGAATATCCAGCTAAAGCAGTCAAAGGCCCGGCAAAGGGCCCCTCAGCATCTAAACCGGCAACAGCAGCCCCGAATCTACCGATGTGATACGGACAAAATGCAAACACAAGTATAAATAATGTATTCAGGGACACTACCCAAAATACATGTTCTAGGAAGACCATAGACCCATCTAGGCCGAGCAATCTTGCCCATGTAAGTTCTTCAGCAGCTGCCCTGTCCCACTCCATTGGATTCCAGTTTACTTCATCACCTACGAGCGGGTCATCAGCATTATCCCCGTTTCCTTCTTCCCGCGGAGCTCCATTATCTTCCCCAGCTCCCGCAGCCGCACCCTCATTGTTATTATTAGGAGCGTTTGCAGCTTCATCACCGGCAGCGACTGGTGCTGCATCTCTCTCTAACCAGTCGGGCCCCCCGCCATGCATGATTTGTTCCCGTAGCCATACCAAACCGATGAATGAAAACAATGTGCATGTGAAAACAAAACAACCAGAAAATACATCTTTAGCTAAATTTTCTCCAGATATAACATCATATATTAATGTGATGACGGGATCTAGAGTACCCGTGAATAAACTTCTGTATGTTCTACATGCTGTGAGAGGGACTATACCGAGCCATGCGAGAGCCACTAGGGTATAGTGCAACCAGTCTTTGACGGCGGTAGCCACGGAAGTCACCAAACCACCCATCACATCTCGTATAGGTAATCGTCGCGGCATATCTGGAGAATATATCGGCATAAAAGAAAACCGATGGCCACATAATTCGCAAAACTCCTTCCGGGAATAGCGCATCCACTGTACTAAACATTCTTGATGTATCCACTTTATTGAGCCGGTACAAATACACGGATGAAATAACGGTCGATCCGATGTGGCCTCGGAACGACAGAATCGGCAGAAATCTGCCCCAGAACCATCGGAATCCATCACTCAATCGTAATCCAGTTTGACTCTATAGTAATAGACCTGTAAAATATTAAATACTTCAGAATAGAAACTTATTACTGATTCATTTGACGTAACTTTTTATGAACATTTTTATTACCTCATTTAATTGTCACAAACATTAACGAATTAACTACTAATTTATTGATAAAATATTTTCACTTTGTTGTTTGCGAACTACACGTAAAAAATCACCCAAAAAGTAGTGGTGTTGTCGGATGAAAAATGAAGTGGTGTAATTATTTTTGACATTTATGAATTAATAAATCATTACGTCCATATTTTAACGTAAATGTTTGATATTATTTAAGAACACTTTTAAAATAAATTTCACTTTAATAAAATGTCCTATGACTCGTAACGAATCGTACAAATATGCCGTGGCCGTGCCGTAGAAAATTAAAAAAACTTTATGTGACATTGACGTTTTCGCGGCTGACGTCCGCGAGAAAATAAATAAAAAGTTGGATTAAAAAATAAATAAAGTTATAATTACTGTGACCGGGAGTTATTTATATCTGTTATTATTATAAAAAATTCAGTTGAAACTAGTGTTATATCTGAACTTATTTTTATAAATTAGCAGATACAATTTTATGTAACGATGTGTTATCAAAATATGAACGTCCTATGTAGATAAAAAAGCTCAATAATTATTTTTACACGGTGATGTTGTATATAAAAGCATGAGTGCCAAGGATACTGTATTAAAAATTGAAGATAACTTACCAGCGAAGACTTTAAATGGCAAAACTGAGATAAATATACTCTGTTTTAATTTAACACCTTATAGCACATTAACACAGTTTGCATGTTGTTGCATATTCGTGTTTATATGTTATTTGGCCTACGGTTATTTTTTAGAGCTAATATTTACTGGTGAAGCAGTAAAACCTGTTAGTTTGTATGTAACTTTAGTGCAATTTTTATTAACTACATGCTTTAGTTATATTGAGTCATGGATAAGGATACCAATAAAAAGGAAGTAAGTATGATAATAAATGATTGCAATGACAAAGTTTCCACAAAAACAAATGAAATAATTTTAAATATAGTTTTCTACATTTTGAATATTAAAAAACTGCTAATTAACATAGTATATTTATTATTTTGTATTTAGTACTATTTTGTGATTTTTAAAAACATTTTAACCGTTTCACTTTCCACCTATCCAAATCCACCTTTTGCCAGTAATGTATTATACGAAAACTTAATAAGTTATTTTTTTTTTTCAGGGTACCACTCAGGACCTATGCAATACTGGCAGGCTTAACTCTAGGCACGATGGCATTCTCAAACTTAGCACTGAGTTATTTAAACTATCCAACTCAATTAATATTTAAAAGTTGCAAATTGATTCCTGTTATGATTGGTAGTATTATAATTCAAGGGAAAAGATATGGATTTTTAGATTATACTGCAGCTGTGATTATGTGTATTGGTTTGACCATGTTTACATTAGGTGAGATTCTAATAAGATTCTTTTTACCTTATTATTATCCACAATCTGTCTATGATTACATTCGTTGAGTCATATGGTGGCGTTTCCAATGTCGGTGGGTTTACTATTACCACTAGACCCTTTATTCATTGGGGAACAATTCTCTTCAGTTGATAAGGAAATGTAATTAATTCTTATAACAAAAAAAATATTGTAATATAAAAAAATTACACAAAATATTTAAATTATTAATATAGGTACTGATTGATAAAAATATCAGTTTGACCCATTGTGTTGCAATGTATTTTTATATCTACATTTAATTTGATAGAAAAATTGCATTCCAATTTTGTATTTGCTATTAATTGGGATGAATCTGTGATAATATGCTCTGATTATTAATATATGATATTATAATGTGATAATATTGTCTGATTGGCGGAGAGGTCTTAATTATGCTCTCACTTTATGCCGTGACAGCGTAAATGCAATCTCGAACCGGGTACAGACGTACGAAATGTAACATGTAATGTTACAGAATACCCATAGTGTGGACGCCATGCGCGCAAGAACCGTGCACGATCAGAGCATTTTAACGCGTCTGTGGACTGCGGAACGCGTGCAAACAATGGCTTTTTTTTTATATTGACGACGGCATGTGACGTCGACTGGCCTGGTGGTAAGCACACTTCGCCATGTTCTCGGCAGACTGAGCTATGTGGAAACGCGCGCATGCTGGAAACAGATGCGAGTAGGCACATTCTCGGTTCGTGTGCGTGCTGCATCCACACTTGTGAAATGCTCCTTTCACGTTTCATTGCATGTTACGTTTCGTAAGTCTGTACTAGGCTTTACACTTGAGCTTCATTTTTGTGAAAAATCAGGTATTTACACATTTTGCAGCTGATTCAAAAACCTCACCAAACTTCAATATACTGGGTGTTATAATCATCTCGTTGGCCTTACTATGTGATGCTGTAATAGGTAACGTTCAAGAGAAAGTCATGAAACAATTTCAGGCAACAAATAATGAAGTAGTGTTTTATTCTTATGCTATAGCCTCTACTTATTTATTTGGATTTACATTAGTTAGTGGCGTTTTGCAAGATGGCTTCCTTTATTGTTCTGAGGTGAGTGTTTTGATTATAGTAACTCAGCGTTTATAATCTACTCCTATTACAGAGAAATGTCTGCAGGCAGCAATTACCTCCACTATGATTAGTTGCCATGTTGAAAATGGTGATGCTTCTCTAAGATGACAGACTGGGCTAATAACCATCATTCCTTTGCCACCAGTCTTTTAATTAATGCCTACAACATGGCCAGAATTTTGCAAGATTTGAATGTGGCTTTTGATTGACTCCACAGCTATCTAGTCAATCTCTAGGCCATGGCTGCTCTTCACAATAGTTAAAAGTTGAAACCTTATGAACCGTTAAATTGATGTTTATTTAATTTAAGAATCTGGTGGCGTTGTATTGTATCTGTATTAAAATTTCAGGATCCAATAACTAAATATACAAATATATTTTTACTAAGTATTTGTGGCTATTTGGGTTTGCAAGCTGTTCTTACATTGCTCAGAATATGCGGTGCACCAATCACTGTCACTGTGACTACAATGAGAAAAGCTCTGTCCATTGTGTTCTCGTTTGTTTTATTTAGCAAACCTTTTGTTTTTCAGTAAGTATTTTTCCTTTATAAGAACTTACCTAGTATTAGGCTACCATTGGTTGGCTGCAGTGTCAAGAGAAGTATATACATTCATGTCGAGTGCTGGCAGTCTCCTTTACTCGTGAACCATATTTTAGTCACATGATTATTCTACGGTATAAGCACTTTTGCAACAACACACACTTCTGCGTCCAGCTGGTTTCATATTATCATCTTTGACGCCCATATTCTTGTTATCGATTGTAGGGTTCGTACAAAGCGTGATTCATTTTTGCAACGTTTGAATCATAAGCTTGCATAAGCCAATGAGAGTCCAAACAAAAGAAGACACTTAATTTTTTTATTTTTAACACTTCGCCTGAGGTAAAAGGCTCATGAACGGAAACAACTGCTATTACAGATAAATCTCTACAGGCGGGCAGCCTCCGCTATGCCGGCTTGAGGAGACGAATGTGCACCGTCAACATTGACCTTTATATACCTACCGACCGTTATACCTACTTCGAAACTGTTCCCAAGACGATACAAGGTCACTTCACGGGTGTTACATTCGAAAGTGGGGTAGTACCCAGGACAGCAGACTGGGCTGATAACTATTATTAGTCTACCAGTAACCTACCACTCTATTGCCATCAGTTGAGATTTTTTTGGAGAACTCTCATAAGTCTATTTTGCCACTATACCTGGACTTGCATTAACCAATATTTTTTGTTTCAGGTATTTATGGTCTGGTATTTTAGTAGTATTAGCTATTTATATAAATTTATACAGTAAGAAACACCCAAATTATGTTCCATCGCCAATATTAAAATGTTGGCATTTAATAAAAGGATATTATGATGTTGAATATAATTATCTTAGACTCAAAAGTAAAGTTTATGAAGATATTGTTTAAAATGTATATTTTTCAATTGAAAACAATACTCTCTTATTAATTATAGTCACAAAAAATGCTTTTATTGTTTGAATGAGATTAAATTTTTTTTTTTGTATATTTTTTTAAAAAACTTTATAAAGTGTTGTCACAAATAAAGATATTTTTTCAGATAAATCTTTTTAATTGAAATTTACATACCCTGTATCAATTATGAATTAAGTACTTAAGAGTGGTAGGCAGACTGATGATGGTTATTTGTCCAGTCTGCCGTCCTGGGGTAGTACCACCACTTTCGAATGTAACACCCGTGTAGTAACCTTGTCGCGTTTCGGGAATAGTTTGAAAGTAGCCAGGTATAACGAGAGGAGTGTGCACTGTCAATCTAAGATGGTACATGCTCGTCTTCACAGGTTTCTCTGTAGTAGCAGTTGTTTCCATTCATGGACCGCACTCTAGCTTTACATCAGGAGGAGTGTTGTCACATGCCGAGTTACATTAAAAAAAAAAGTATTAATGATTTGATTAGAGAAAGAGATTTTTTTTATTTAAATGAGAGATAAAATAATATATATTTATATTATCCATATGTGGCTGCATAAGAAACTGCTACCGCCGACCAATATCTAAAGGCAGCAGTCGCCTCCACTATGCCGGCCTACCTAATTCACACTTCGCAGTACATACTTTGAAACGTGTTCGTTTTTATCCTATAATTCTAATTTATTTTAGTGTAATAAATCGAAAGAAAAGGAAGAAATTAAAGACAATATATATTTTTTATGCAATGACATTTATTCATTGTATGTACAAAACCTTAAATCTATTTGCTCATACAAAAGTGTCCAAAAATTTGGAATGTTACTAAGACACTATATTCATTGGCTCATCATATTTTGCTTAAATATTAATTTAAAAAAAAAACAAATTTTGGTAAATAAACAATTTAGATTAGAAATAATATTTGAGATATGCAAAGGAAAAAAAAATCTGTAGAATATTTTGTTAAATCACAGCCTCATACGTATGTCGTGAAGATTAGCTGTCTAGCAAGCGTAGCGTATTCGTCATTTTTCACTTTTACGTTTGCTTACATTTAAATTGATTTTATGGCCACACTTACTGCTTTATGTATAGACACCGCGTACTTTCTAATTATGTGGTTGTATTAAATCATATTATCTTTTTCAGGAAAGCAAAGGGTCTGGCCCATGCAGCATTAGTTTTTTGAGATATATTTTAGTTTTATATGGTTTACTATCGCGTCTAAATATAATCAACATATAAAATAATTTAGTGTAGCATAATATATAAAATTATAAAAATACGTTACGGTAGACAGTGAACTTAATGCTTAATTTTTTTCTAAGAATAAATTCTTAATTTCTTAACATACATGTATGGACTGCAACGTGTAAACTATTTTATTTAAAACGGAAATCTTATCAACCATTTTTTTACTATACAGTTCTTTGGTAAATGGTTTTATATCTACAAAAAAAAAAATACATTATTTTGTATTCGGAGTGTTGGCCCCTTTGCTAATAGTCATTGATAATAGTAATGAATTCTAACGTGATTTTTTTGTTTTTTTAATTAAGAGCTAACTAATTAATTAATTTTGATTTCGTTAATTTTTAGTAGCTCGTCCCGTTTATTTACTGCTTCGTATCAAAATAAACGAATAGATAAATACGTTTAGTTATTTTAATGGCCTGCGCCCACTATGTTTACCGAATTAAAACCAATCGCAAGAAATCGCTGATCTATGTTACTATGAAATTGTATCCATTAGAATGGAGCTGAGCCGTCTGACTACGTAGCAATTCGGTGCGGTTCGTCAATGATGGATGCACGCTGAAGAAATGTGAAACCTCGGCCTGCCTTCTTCTCTAATGGACGCCAGGCGAAATGTGAGGTCAATATTTAATTATTAAAACAAAGAAGCCAATTAAAAAAAAAAACACATAAAATATATATTTTGTGTAAGCTGCGTGGAAAAGAAGTGAGATCATTTTAAATTAAAAACATAGTGTTGTCAAGGTACTCGCAGATGAGTATATTCTAGGCTGTTATTAAACTGTCATAATACTTTTTTACAATCCGAATAATTTTTATAGTTTTTGATAAAAATTCTATTTATTTTTTAAAATAATTGATTGAGGTACAAATTTCTAGCGCCACCTACCGGTCGCTACAAAATAATTTAAAGACAATGCTCATTTTTGGGCCCACTCGATATCTAATAGTTACCAAAACTGTATTCTAAAAAAAAAATTTTTTTTATCAATTTAGTATCAACGCATAGTTTACCAATCAATAGACAATGTTTGATTACATAAAAAAACAGATATCAATTATAATTATCAAAGCATTTAATAAAATAATAACTTCATTGCATAAGAAAAAGTCTAATTACTCAATAATCCGGAGAAAAAATTAAAACTGATTAGTGATAAGGATAAATATCGTCAAAAAAACTCGAAAAAAAATTGTGGGCCCATTTTTCTTAAGCGCACGGGCATTCTCCTTTTGAGACAGTGTCATCAGAGTCGTTAAAAAAATTAGACCGTAGCCTTAACCCGATTGTTAACATTTGAATATATCACATTTTTCTTTAGAATATGAAATTATCGTGTGCCCCGTTAGGTTTATTGCTTACGTCACAATGATCATTAAAATTACTAACTTTGTACATTATGCAAACAATACACTAGTGCCTTAACGCTAAGTGAAATAAATAACAAAATATAATAATATTATAATAATTACAAAATATCTTAAATTATGTTAGTGGACTCTTATAAAGAATGTGTTATTCGACTAACGCGTTTAAGTGCCAAATTTTTGCTTGTACAAATAAATTTATCTAAGGTCAGGGGCGCAATTCTCGAATGTAATAGAATCAAAACGAAAACAAAAATCAGAACAACTATTTTTTTGTAGCTCGACATATAACTACACACCGCCTAATGTAAAGCTAGAGTGCGGTCTATGAACGAAAACCACTGATACTACAGATAAATCTTAACCGGCAGCAGTCGCCTCCGCTAAGCCGGCCTGAGGAGTATGCACCATCTATAGTCGTATTTATAATTAGATAGACAACAATGACATTTGAAGGGATGCCGAGTTTTGGAAAAAAATAAATAGTGTTGTAATTTTGTGACCAAGCTTTAATTGAAAATTCAATTAACTTTATATTTTATATATTTTTCTGTTCGTTGTTTATGACTGGCTTAGCAAATACTCATATGAATTCGTACACGCAATCGCGAGCGAAGGAAGACGATTGAACATTTCAATAGAATGGATATAAATTTGGATAATTGATAAAAAAAGGGATATACGATTTTTTTTACACAAAGTTTCGCAATGTATGCCAGTCGATAGAGCGCAGTGTTATAATGAAATTATATTAGTACTTTTTTTCTCTAAAGTAATTACTTACTGAGATAAAAAAAAAGTCATTTTAAGACAATTCAATTAATCAATTAAAGTATTCGTGTCACAACACTTTACTTCTAACCTGGCAACATTATGGAGGCGTGGTGTATGTTTCGAGTTGTCAATTTGTCTATCTAATTATAAATACGACTATAGATTGACAATACACTCTCCTCTCGCTATACCTGGCTACTTTCAAACTGCTCCCGAAACGCGACAGTCATTTCACGGGTGTTACATTCGAAAGTGGTGGTACTGTCCCAGGACGGCAGACTGGGTAAATAACCATCATCAGTCCGCCGCAAGCAAAGTGATAGAAATAAATCTACGTAGTTTAAGTACTACGTTCGAGAATTGGGGTCCTGTGTTGTTTTTTTTTTTTTAAATTATATGGGAACTGTAAATATTCATCCAGGAACGTGACTCGATAAGTATCTGCGAAGGTGAAAACGCCAATCTTGCTTATAACGTATCTTGAGAGATTAAAACTGAATTAAAAATAGAAATTATACGAAATTCTTATATTATAAAATATAAATATAATATAATATAAAAAATTAAATATAAAATCAAAAAGTTTTTTTTTGAATCGGATTTTATTTCGTAAATTTCTATAACAATTTTTTTTTTATAAGATTTGCTTGGACTAAGCTAGTGTTTGTACCACAGGCACTGAGCGTCCAATGTGCATAACATAGTTACATTGGTAGAGGTCAGAATTTAGCGAGATTTGAACACTGGTCTCATCGATCGTGTGGTCCCTCCCCTACCGCTAGACCACGGCCACTCTTATCTCTTATCTAATCCAAAGTTCACAATTACGTGATAGTGCAAATATGTTTAAAAACGTTTATTTGACATTAATGAACCTTTAGAATAGGGTCCCTGGTGTCAGTGCCGGATTAGCCACGTAGCAAGAGTAGCATATGCTACGGGCCCTGCGCTCCAACGCCTGTCTGACCGTAATATAAAAATATTAATTTAAATAGGAACGTAAAATGCCTTAAACGCAAAGCGCCTTAGGCTACGCTTCACTTCCACTTATTTAATACCCTAAACTTGAGAACCTAAAGCAAACCAAGGGCCCCTTGACAGAATTTGCTACAGGCCCCGCGCTGGCTTAATCCGGCACTGCCTGGTGTACGAAAATTCAGTTCCCAAAATACAAATTGTAACAAGCAGATAGCTAGCACTTAAAAATGATTAAAAAAACGACAAGCTCACACATTCCTGTATTGATTTTAGTCGACGCATTTTTTGAGTATAAAAATACAAAAAAACGAAACGATTCGAAACGACGCCAATGTGTGCACTCCAAATAATTATTATTTATCTAACATATTATAATTATTCGACACACAATTACCAACGTTTCAATTCTGGACCTTATGTGAAAACACTATGTAATTTTTGTTTAAAATTTTTATCGTAGTACGGCATATGACAACACTCCGCATGATGTAAAGCTAAGGTGCGGTCCATGAACGGAAACAACTGCTACTTCAGATAAATTTCTACATGCAGCAGTCGCCTTCGCTATGCCGGCATGAGGAATGTGCATCAAGATATACAGTGCACACTCCTCTCGTTATACCTGGCTACTACCAAAACTGTTCTATCCATTAAAGCGTATCGTCATATACGCGTCACATTAGTATTAATTTGTACGATTTTATACGATACACTAGTGAAGTGACCTTGTCGCGATTCAGGAACTGTTTGAAAGGAGCCAGGTATAACAAGAGGTGTGCTGTCAATCTAGATGGTGCATACTCGCCTCCTCAGGCCGGCATAGCGGAGGCGACTGCTACCCGTAGAGATTTCTCTATAGTAGCAGTTGTTTCCGTTCTTAGCCCGCACTCTAGCTTAAAAAAATCCGAATTACGGAATAAACAGCGCGTTCTACAGTCAATACATTTTGATGTGTTTTTCATATAAAGTTCAGAACTATTAACTAATCATTTTCACTATATCACAGTACTAGTCTTGCACTTCTCTATAAGGTATCTCACTTGTAACTGTGAACGATTCGAAATAATGATTGAGAAATTCGAATGTCGGTCGCTTCTCCGGTATACCGTCCCAACACTGCAACATTAGTCTGTATATATCATCCGGTAAACAATGACCGACTGGCTTTGGCATCCGATAACCTCTTTCGACTTGCTCTATCACTTCTTTCCCGTGCAACCCCGGATAAGGAATCTGTCCGTACGTAAATAACTCCATGAGCAATATACCATACGACCAAACGTCACTCTTTATGGAAAACCTTCCGTAAATTATCGCTTCGGGCGCTGTCCATTTAACAGGAAACCGTGAGCCCTGCTTAGGGCAATACTCGTTGTCTTCTATAACTCTAGCGAGTCCGAAGTCGCATATCTTCGCTATATTATTTTCACCTATTAGTACATTTCTAGCTGCTAAATCTCTGTGTATTAAAAGTTTTGATTCTAAATATTCCATACCGGATGCTATTTGAGCCGCTATGTATATTAAATCTTCGAATTGTAGGAATTTTCCTTCGCCGTTTCGTAGAAAGTCTAGTAAAGATCCTTTGCTCATATATTCTTGTACTATGTAGACCGGTTCTTGATGTGAGCAGACAGCGTAAAGCGCTACTAAGCGTTTATGTCTAAACTTCTTCATGATTGCAGCCTCTTGTAGGAACGCCTGTGTTGACATTGTACCTTCTCTCAGTGTTTTTACAGCGACCTGAAATTTTTTAGGTAAGAAACGTTAAATGCAGTGTCGTTATTTATTTTAAATAAAATATAGACGCCAATTCACACAGGAGGTGACAGATTCAATTGCCGATCGGAATAAATATATATTTGTATTTTTTTTTTAATTTTAAAGGACAATGCCCATTTTTGGACCCACTTGATATCTAATAGTATAAGCAAAACAATATTCCAAAATAATATCTCATTTTTCCATTAATTTATCTCAATTACATCAACACGTCGTTTACCAATCAATGACCAATGTTTAGTTACATAAAAACAGATATCATCAATTATTAAAGCATTTAATATAATAATAATAACCTCAAATATTGCATCATAGACAAACTGCAGAAAAAAAAATTGTGGGCCCATTTCTCTTAGGCAAAATTATTTTTAAATATGTATTTACAAACTGATTTTTGACGTAAATTAAACACATGTTCACCTCAATAGTATTCCGCCATTTTCCGTAATACACTTCCCCAAAGTTCCCTTGCCCTAATTTCCTAATTAGTTGTATTTCGTTTCTTGGAATTTCCCATTTATCTCGTAATTCTGGACCAAGATCCCACATTTGCGGCTCGGGCTTAGGACACGGTCGGGCGAGGACATGACAGAGTCCTAGCGCATTCTCTGTAGAAAATAAAAACAAAATATAAATAACTATATATGTATATATATAACAAAAAAAAAAAACGGTTATTTTCACTAATATAACTAGACTTGTTTCAGTTAAAAAAACGCGTTGACTCAGCAGAAGCAAAAAATTGCTTTTTTTTTAAATAGTAGCCCAGCACATAACTACACTCTAGTTAAGTTTGATTGCGATTCATTAGCTGAGGTAACTGCTAACACAGATATCTGTAGGCAATAGTCGCCTCTGCTATGTCAACTTGTACACCATCTAAGTTGACAGGGCGCACTCTTGTTAGATTCAACAACTTCCAGATGGTCGCGAAATACGATTAGGTCATTTCACGAGAGTTACACTTCAAAGTAATACCCTAGGACGGTAGACTGGGTTTATGGTGCATGCGAGAAGCGCCGACTAACAATTGCAAGAAATTTGACGTATACCGTTGCCGAGACGTCAATAATATGAAACCCCATACACTTTTAGTTCAGCGCTTCTAAATAAATAAAAATAAATCGTAGGCTATGAAATGCTCTTGACTGGGACCCAATAGGTGTATTAAGTTTTTGTATATTAAGAGTGGTAGGCAGACTGATGATGGTTGTTACTCGTCTGCCATCCTGGGGTAGTACCACTACTTTCGAATGTAACACCC
The DNA here is from genome assembly GCA_948150575.1 of Tinea pellionella. Lineage (NCBI taxonomy): Eukaryota > Metazoa > Arthropoda > Insecta > Lepidoptera > Tineidae > Tinea > Tinea pellionella. The sequence goes on from OX411256.1 coordinate 2,408,341, forward strand.
GTGAAGTGATTTTGTCGCGTTTCGGGAATAGTTTTTAAAGTAGCCAGGTATAACGAGAGGAGTGTGTACTGTCAATCTCGATCTCATCTCTTCAAGCCAGCACTCTAGCTTTACATCAGGCGGAGTATTGTCACATGCTGAGCTACAATAAAAAAAAGTATATAAAATTACAACTTACTCGTATAAGACATAACAAGCGCCGGTAGACTCGGAAAAGTTTGATTTGTTGCAATATAAAAACCGCCATTGTCCAAGGGTTTAATTTTATAATGTTTCACATGATATCCTCTGCCTTCCTCCCAGTCTTTAACACTTAAACTAAAACCATGCGGATTATGTTCCGCCGGCCTCACTAGAAATGTGCCTCTAGGATTGCTATCAGCCAATAGGAGCTTATCAGCCTCTTTTCGGGATACATGAGGAAAGAACCAGCTGAAAATAATGAAAAACTATTTTAATTGTAATATTTTTTGTTTTTTTTATTTCTTAGGGGTTAAAAATACCCCGGGAAGGAGTTCCAGTACATACGAAGAATGTGGTGGCAAAATGCTTTGAGAATTTGTGTGTTGATTTTTTCTATTGAATTTTCATAATAATAATAAGACAAACTTACTCTTCACACTCAACAGAGCTCTCCTCAGCTACAAAGTTAACGGGAACCAACCCTTCCCTTCTCGTCGTTAAATGAAGCACTCTCCACCAGTCAGGTTCCGCGTCACTTAGCACTTCCAAACGATCACCTTTCCTGAACGAAATGTCTGAATCCGCTCGTGCTGTGTACGCGCATAATGCTTTTACGACACGACGACCACCGTTCGGTATACCTGGGAGAAGAAATAAGAATAAAAAAACCTCCGCTATGCCGGCTTAATCAAACGAACATGCACCGTCCCGGATGAATTCGAAATGCGACTAGGTCTCTATACGGGTGTTATCTCAGAACAGCAGACATCATGGGTCTGCCAGACACATTGTTATCCATTTGCGTACACTTTAGGTTTATTATTGAACTTGTTTTTTTTTTTTATTTACTACATACCAGAATAAAATAAAACTTAAAGAAACGATTTGATCAAGGCAAAAACAATTAATACTTTAATTAGCATAAGACAGTGGTAATTTAATAACGGTCGTAAAAGTTGACCTCTTCAATTACCAAATAGTTAGGTCAGGGTTACATCTAAAATTTAATTTAAATCTAGATAAATAAGATATCTCTGACACTATTTTATCAGAAACTATTTTTAAAAAATATATAAACGTAGAATATTGAAAATATGTGTTCTTACTATTTCTGGTTTTTTTCTAGACTCGAAACATAAAACATATATTTTTTTAATAATATTGTGTAAGCAAAAACATCCGGGCATAACCACCCCGCCACAAAGTCGATGACGATGAATAACCTACTACTCGTATTATTTAATAAATTTATTTATCATTTTTATATTATATAAATAGATATTATACATACAAGTGCCAGGATTTCTTGTGCGCACAATATCTGCAGGTCGCCGTGACACAGCACGATTGTTCGGCTCCCCCGTATAGCGGGGATCTAACGCAGGACATGTCGTGAAACCAGCCTCGTTTTTCTTATATGCCGGATATACTGAAAAGAAAAAAACGCATATATAAAACATTATGACGAAAGAAACCCAAGGTCTTTACCGATTGGAAAGCGTTCAATTAAAAAAATATATCGGCCACAGAAACCGCATGCATACGCGAATAAACTCTAGGGCACTCGCAAATCAGTGTAAATTACACATCATTAGCGTTCCCAGTGAGAAAAACCACTACTATTGTTCTTTAGAAATTTTCAACCGTTATAGATCTATAACTTCTGGAAGTCACGCCCACGAGATACGAGTATATTGTTAAATAGGCAATTTGATCGAAGATTAAAACTAAATAAAGGTATAACTCAAAACTTGGCATTCATCATACGAAATGATCATTACATCATCATGATTTCAGCACGAATTTTTTAAAGTAGCTCTGCAAGAGACCGCACTCCAACTCATATTGAATTAATTGAGATAGAGCTGGGATTTCTCTTGCTATGAACATAAACTAACTACTACTACTTATTAAAGAAATATCGAATTAATATGAACTTAAGAATTTTATTACTAAAATAAATATCGATAGGTACTTTTATTTACCAATTCAATATAAACGAATAGTATTCAAATATTGAAACGATAATGTTTTTATAGCATCAATTTAATTCAATTATAATCTAAAAAGTAATTGCATGAACAATTTTATACTCATAAAAAATATCATTTGAGCGAAATTGTATTCATGGGTGGGCATTCTTGTACCACACACAATGTTCCTGTTCAGTTATTTTTAACTGACATATTTATTTGGTACACTCAGATTACATTTTTAGAAAATTTCATTCTTTTTATTTTTTTCTTTATATTACTTCACTCACTCACTTACTTACTGACTGTTCGCCCGCTTCCTGATAAAATTTTCGTTTCTGTGCATTTTTTTTATTATATAACGGCACTCCGCCTGATGTTAAGCTAGAGTGCGATCCATGAACGGAGGCGAGACTGCAGTCTGAGAAGGGAATCTGCAGACAGCAGTCGGGTCCGCTATGCTATGACTTTGACTAAAACTCGTCTCTGTACTGGAAATGACCACCGTATCTTGGAAACCGAGCGTGTATGGCATGTAGTGCCCGAACAAAAGTTGTATATGTGCTTTAATTACGTAATCGAAAACTATGCAACCCCTACCGCTCCAAAAACGACCGGCAGATATACATTACACAATCGTATATAACTACCCACCTACATAACACATAATATTGTGATTAGTTCTTCAATCCGGCTATAGATTCAAAAAACTATTTTAATATCTCACCTAATGGTCTGTCAGGATCGTGGCGGCGGCTGCAGCATTTATTACCCATAGCGCGACCCGCCTGCTACACCGCGCCAAGCACCTGCAACGAACAAAAACTACATTAAAATCATTACACAAGACAAACGCAATTTGTTTTAAAATAAAAACTAATCATGGTTTCGCATCAACTAAGCAATTAAAATTGAGAAAATTAGACCTTCGATGCAATGTCAAAACCTATGGAAACTTAAGGCCTACTACCCGGAGTCCCCGAGTATTCGTTATTATGCAATTTACGAGATTCGATTGTGAACGAATTGCATAAACGGCATAGAAATAATGAAAAAGCCTCACGCTTAATCTTCTGATAAACCTCATACCATATAAACGTATAGAATTAAAAAAAAAACTATATAATAATATACAAAATTTCCTTTCATTTCCTAGAATTACGTTTAATCCAATATACTTATTTTAACAAAATATATCGGATTAGATAAAAGCTCTACTTTGATAAATCATGGGAATTTCCAGCTATATTATAAACATAAAAATATAATACAACACTATTTTTTTTCCAATAATTTATTGAAATATTTGCTAAAAACATTCCTTTAATCACCCTGGCCCAGAGTTTTAATTAACTTATAATATAAAAAACAAGTTATGTCTCCGTAGTAAGAGTTTTCTTTTTTATTATAGCTCGCCATATGACAACACTCCGACTGGTCTAAAGCTAGAGTGTGGTCCATGAGCGAAAACAATTGCCACAATTTCTACAAGCGGCAGTCGCCTCCGCTACGCCGGCCTGGGGAGACGAATGTGCACCATCCAGTTTGACAGTGCACACTCCTCTCGTCATACCTGGCTACTTTCAAATTGCTTCCAAAACGCGACAAGGTCACTTCATGGGTGTTACATTCGAAAGTAGTGGTAGTACCCCAGAACGCACAACTAAGGCATGTACCATGTTATGATGTAAGCGCTAGTTATAATTATAAGGATTCCTAAGGAGACTCAACGGCTGCTTACGTCTGTTAATGTCATGCATGACATGACTCATGGACACTCAGATTGAACATGTTTTTATAGTTTTTTTTTGTGTATTCTTAATTAAGTTCTAATAGAACTGTCACAATGAAATTAGGTTCAGTCCCTAAACAAATATGTATGCTTTATTTCTATTTAAAATATGCAGTCCGGATTTTAGGACAAAATGTCTCAACCAAATACGAGTATACAGAGAAGAGATGTAAAAATACACATAGAAATCCCGTGGACCAGAAGGTCTATGTCCTACATCATACAGATGTGGTATATTTTTTTTGTATCAATCTTTTTTGACATTTATTAATCCAATATCTACTACATAACATTATGTTACCATTACTTGTTAAAAACACAAAATATCTTGCAATACTATAACGTGTCAGTGTTGGCGCAGCTACACCGGGTTAAAGGGATTGCTTTAAGTCTTTTTACAGCCTGTATAGATGATTCCAGCTATTCTATATTTGGTCCCGGCAACCCTCAGATATCTAATAAAGTTATTTTAGGCGTGAAGTTTAAATCGTAATTATGTTATTAAATAACGGATTAGTTTCGTCTCTAATTATTACAGTAATATTTTATATTGACCGTGAAATTTTAAACACGCTTTTAAGTAATCGCTTAAAAATATGAGATGAGATGAGCAATTACTAGAAAATGTAGCGTTGAAAAATAATAACACATAATTTATTATAATTTACAAATACATACAAATACAATTGTCGCGCCTTTTTCCCGCAGGGATAGGCAGAGACAACGAAACGCCACTTGCCACAATCCTGACACAACACCCTCGCTTCCTTCACATCCACAATTCTCTTCATGCACGCCCGACAGTTATGGGCACTAGGCAGCTTTCATGACGATGTCTCCGATTTGATCGGAAAACACCCTTCTGGGTCAGCATTGTTTAACGCATCCATTCACATCAGATTTATATAATTTATTTTTTAAATACCTGTACCGAGCTAGCGCTAGTATCACAAGCGCTGAGCGATAAAAGTACAACATAGTTACATTGGTTATAAAATTTAATGAGGTTTGAACACGGGTCTCATCAATCGTGAGCGCTAAACCACGGCCGCTCTAAAATTGATACATTAGCAAAAAAAAAAAAAAATTAAGTAAAAAACATCAATCATTATCGATAATAAAACTAAATCTATCAATTTGTAAATGCAAACTTCCCACGGCCCCACAAATTAAGGATAACGATAATGTATTCGTATTAGGTACGAAGGGCATACAAATTGCTCAAAGAATTCTCAACACCGTTACATACGAGCAAATTCTGAAACTACATTCGCATTAAATACATTGTCAAGTTGTGTATTATAGTGTTTATTACTATTTGTTACCCAAAACCATCTCAATAAAAAATAAAACTACTAAAGGTAAAAAAAAATATTTTATTGTAGTTCGGCATGCGACAACACTCCGCCTGATGTAAAGCTAGAGTGCGGTCCATGAATGGAAACAACTGCTACTACAGATAAACCTGTGCGGGTAGCAGTTGCCTCCACTATGCCGGCTTGAGGAGACGAGCGTGTACCATCTTAGATTAAACATTTCCTATAAATTATTTTTATTGTAGTTCGGCATATGACAACACTTCGCCTGATATAAAGCTAGCGATCCATGAATGGAAACCTCTGCTACTACCGATAATTTTCTATAGGCAGTAGTCGCCTTCGCTATGTCGGCTTGAGGAGACGAATGTGCACCATGTATGTCTCGTAAAACCTGGCTACTTCCAAACTGATGAAACGCGAGGTCACCTCACGGGTGCTACATTCGAAAGAAGTTGCACTACCCCAAGACAGCAGACTGGGCTAATAACCATCATCAGTCTGCATGTGGTTTAATAATGCCGATTGCCACTGATCGACCGAAGTACATATAACATAGTAACATTGATACCGGTCAGAATTTGGCGAGTTTCGAACACGGGTCTCATCGATCTTGAGTTCACGCGTCACACGCCGCTAGACTACGGCCGCTCTAAATAATCCATTCTACTACTACGACTGCCACCTGCATCTCAGGACTATAGAATAAATGCAGTAAACTTTTCATTTTCATTAGCCCATAATCTACCCCTATGCAAAATTTCATTAAATCCGTTTAGATATTTGAGCACGATTGGGCTACAAACATACTTTCACAAATAATATAATATTAGCATAAATCCGTATCCTTAAATAAATAATCGCATCATTAAAATAGGCACTAAAATAATTAAACCATAAGATTAAAAATATTTTCTAAACTACTTTAATATTCACAAAAAACAAAAATGCTCTAGATGAAAATAAATAAAATATTTATTAACTGTTTACTCTGTAACGGAATTCACTTTGATTCCAAAAATATAAATTTTGTATTTATTCGTCTTTTTTAAGCAAATATGTCGTTTGATGTGCAGAAGAATTCTTTTGGACTTAGAAATTAACTCAAAACAAAATAAAAAATGTTATAATATTCCGCCACTTTTTAAGTTTATATTTAGCACTCCGCGCGCGATCTAAGAGAGAAAGACAAGTGCTAGTAGCAAAAAATGTCTAAACGCAGCAGTAACCTCCGCTACGCCGGCTTGAGGGAATAATGCGCACTGTCCAGGTAGACAGGGCAGACTCTCGTTATAAGAGTTGGTCACTCATATCAAGAAAGTCTGACTTCAGTAAAATCACTTCGCTTTCAAGTTGAAGCACAAAAGAAATTTACCCGCGGGGTTCGGGACGCCCCATCCACCTGTTGGTCCCAATCAATACCACGAGAGTATCCCCCACACCCACTAACAGCCGAATTTACCCCAACGACGCCATAAAAAGGCTTAGCTAAGGCCTGTGTAAATAACGAGAACATAGATAAAGAAAAGATATACAACTCTATACTCGAAGACGGAAGACTGCGCGAATATTTATAATACAAATTGCGATATAGTTTTATATACACAAGTAAATTGTATGCGGAGCGTTTTTCATTTACTTTGTCTTCTCAAATCTTGAGTAGCTGAAGTACGGTGACAGAAGTCCGCAGATAGTAATCGTCTCTGCCGCTTGAGGTAACACGTTTGCGCCATCCAGGTTCACAGACAGGCAGTGGGTAGATTTTTCTCGTAATACTGGGCTAAAGAGTGGACTATATTACCTTGAGCAAACGTGTATTCGCGCGTTAAAAAAATTACACGCAAAAAAAAACCTCTATTATTTTTACATTACGCCAAATACTGAATTAAAAAATAAAATAACCAAGCTAGAATATAATGATGAAAAAAAAAAACATTCAATGAGTCTACACCGAGAAAAATTGCATCAAAAATTGATTTAGCGCTCACTTTTCAATTTTTTATATTACATTAGGACATAAATTAAAAAAAATAATAAGAATAATAACCAGGCCCAACTTTATAGTAAATTTAAATACTTGGTTTTTTTTTTTAAATTCGCAAGTGTTATTAGTTACTGAGTTAAACTGTTTCAAAAACAACTGGCAACATTACAGCCTTAAAATCATATTTTTGTATAATGAGTCTAAAGTACAAAACACAAAAAGATATTAATTACTCTCACATCGTTTGCAACTCAATCTAGAGTCTAGACGACAGCCGCTCAATGAAAAAACAATATACCTATTGTATTCCTTCATATTTTAAAAACTAATTGAAATAATATAAATTATCCAAGGCCGCTATTATTGTTATCTTAAATAAAACAAAAGATTCGAGTGCTATTGTTTATAAACACACGTTGAATAGAAATATTTTACAATATAAATAAGCATTGCAAAAAAACTTCAAACGAATTAATAGTTATAATAAATGAAGGAATCAAAACATTTTTTTTTTAATTAGTAAAAAACAAAAAAACATCAGAAAATAGAGCTGTTCGAGGGAACAAAAAAAAAACTTAGGCAGATTGTACCTATAAGATTCAATTCTTCCTACAGCTCAGTGTTGGACTAATAATAATTAAAAAAAAATGCATTTAGGAATAACTATCATAATCAAATCACGTTGTTCTTGAGTAATCAGAAAATTATTTGTATTTTACCAACGTCAGTCGCAGTGAAGCACGACCGGCTCGCAGACAATGGCCTGAAACCATAATAAAGACCAATCATATACGTAACTCTATCTATATGTTATGATTATCGTGTTCCGATCGGTTGTAGGTAGAATGCACGTGTTTAATAAATTATACGCTTATTGATTATACTATAGAACATTAATTAATAAAAGAAATGCATTGCTCAGAATTTACAATGTAGAGATGATGATGATGTTGGAATAAATCAGGATCCAGGATTTGGATGATAATCAAAAGGGTCTGCCAATTAGAAAATATATAACTTGTATTAGTTGGTCAAGATTGAAAATTGAAAAAAATGCGCTGGGATAATGCGAATGACGTTGAAGCGTCTTCTACTAATGGTATATAAACTGTCTACATTGCTTAAAGCGGAATAAATTCTGAAACTCTCGTAATTAATCAGCTAGTAAAAGACTTTATTATTACAAACGAATTTATTTCAATACATTAGTCACAGTGACAATGATTATTCAATTATAAATAATAAAACAATATATTTTAATTCGATACACTAGGTGCTTGTATAGGCCCATATAATATGATAAACAGTATTGATTTACTATTACAATAAGCAATTCCGACGATTGTTTAATGATGTGGAAACTGGGATAAGGGGAACTTTTCCCGCAAGCTTGAGATGAAACACAAGTTTATATTTTGAGATCATATAACCAGGCTGAGTAGTATAACATTGGAATTCGATGCAGGGTCGAACAGGAGACTCCTCGATACAGAGTTGGTCTGAAAGCTTTTACCACTAATGGCATCTGGAAAAAAAATCACATACACCTGCCACAGAATAATCAGTCTTAATCTTCACACATAGTGGTTATAATTTCCTCGATGATGTAGGTCCCAAAACACAAAACTGACAATGGATTTGAAAACAATGGGACAGATTACGCTTATGTGTTAGCAGTCGGTACAACGCCTACGGTTGGAATGGCAGGCGCTTAGGAATGAGACCCGATTTACACTCATAATAAATTTTAACAAATTACTGCTGATAATACTTTTAGGACATATTGTATGCATGCCCGGCACGTGCCCACACTCTGCCTGATGTTAAATTAGAGGACGGTCCATGAAATGTCAGAAATGTTTACAGCTGCTATGCTGGCTTGAGGAGATAAATGCGCACCAATCAGGTTGACAAAGGTACCTTTCGTTAACGGTAAGCACACTTCCGAACTGATTCTAAAATGAGACTAGGTCGCGTCACGGATGCTACGCGGACAGGGCTAATAACCATCATAAGTCTGTCTATCACTACATCAAATTTAAATAATACATATATTGGATAAATATTTCATTACTTCATAGCTAAGCTTTCAAGTGAGCGACGCGTGACGCCGACATTCCATTAGAAGAAAGACCAAGAAGGTAGCATTATTCTCATTATATTCGATTGCATGGAATTTTCAATCAACAAAAACACGTGTAAACGCGGCTCACAAGAGATCTCGAACATCTAAACAAAGACGAGTGTCACCATTGTTAGCTCTAATTACTTGTATAACATGAAAGTTGGGGGTGACAATAATTAATATTCGGCTAATGGAGCGTGGAATAAATTAAACGAGAGTATATTACGTAATTATATGCTTCTAATCAATAGTGGAAGTAATAGTATTATACAATGACATGTGAATATGTGAAGTGACGTCAGAGTTATATAACATGCAGCATATTCACCCAAATTAAAATATAAAAAAACAACAACATATTATTAGCATAATGTTGAAGAAAGGAAAGAGGAAGCTCCAAAAGAAGCAACATAAACGTTCGATTCAAACTCAACTAGCGTCTTCATTTCACTTCATAACCTTATGTGTTTTATTATTGATATAACAAACTATTACCACGTACAATCTGAAGAAATATACAACTAATATACAGATGAGGGATTTCTGAACATCCTCTATTTAGATATAACTTCCGTATTAACAGCTGAATGGTTGCGGTTCCGCTGCACTATCGAGCGGAGGTCGCTGATGCGGGCGTATTGTTAACGTACTGTATACAACCCTTTGTCTTCAGCCATTTTGTATTGCCACTATGACGCTCTTGGAATAGGTAAACATTATTTCGGTTGGAAGAGCAGACAGTCTGCTTTATACACCCTCAAACGTAAATTTACTTTCAGTCTCGTATAAATCACAATCATATCTATATAGCGACTGAATCAATTGAAAAATTTACTAAGTAAATATGAGAAAAAAAGCTAAAGCGATTAATGTTGTGAATTAGAGAAATAATTTAACCAAATTTTCTTTCCTAATTTTAGAAATCTTTATTAAACTAAATCTTAGGAGATAGAACAAATAAACATTAGATAAGGTTAAAGGTGGACTCAAATAACACCAAAATATAAAATGATGTTACTTTAACCCAAATAGTGGCTTTTTATGAACAAACTACACTCGAATGTTTGTAATGAAAACAAATAGAAAACCCAAAACTGGAACGAATCTCCGATGTGAAGTTCCATGTAGTCGAAGCACCAGCGTCGAATAAAAACAAGGTCCTACTTAAAAGATTGCTTCCGGTAAAATAGAACGATCGTTTACAAGAAAATATGAGAAATATTTGCCCTATTTTAAAACTCACAACCAGACAGACGTAAGTAACAATTTTGATATTTTGCAAACTGAGCGACGTGCGGTCTTAGCGAGGAGTTTTTGGATTGTATACCAATTGTAATTAATAAAAAGCTTTTGTATTTATAAACGTAAATTGATAGTATGAATGAAGATAGCAAAATTTAATAAAAACGTTTTGTTTGACTTTAGACATCAATGGCAAAAATAATACAAAACGATCTGACAGCATCTTCTAAAAAAAACCTAATTTTATGCTAGAAATTTGAATAACCCTCTGTTGCTAACAGTACAGTAATTTATTACGTGCTTCACGTTATTAAAAAAAAAAGAAAGAAAAAACCAAAAACAGACAAGAATATTATTATTAAGATGAATTGACGCTATATTAAAGTTCGTAATGTATAAAAGTTGCTTTTTTTCTAAATGTAGGTAATTGGAAATTCCATCAAAAGCAGCAATTTTTTACTACTGCGAACACGTCAAATTGAAGGTATTTTATACGTTAGCGACATTGCATTTTAATATGTAAATGAGTGGGGAATGTTGCATGAAATCGTCGAAAACAATTGCCGCTGATCCTTTGTCAAAATACTTGCTCGATTATATGCAATTTCGTAAGTTTGGTAATAACTTAAATTCACAATTTGTATAATACTAACCCACAGATGACTGTGTTACATATTCTCCGTTTGCCATATGTTTAGTTTTGGAGAAGTAACGGAATGTTTACGGGATAGCCTACGCGCCCTTCTGTCGCCGATGGCCATAACGCGTGGGGCGTCCACGATCAATACCACCCTAACGGAGTGTTCGGGCTTCCCTGCGCCTACCGCCTAACTCCTGCCAATTCACGCAAACGCATAGCTCATTTTAATACTTCAATCAAGGAACTAATATTGAAAATTAATTATGTTTTTACATTTCCATTTATATTGTGACTTTTGTTTTATGAAATTTTTTAGGTACATAATAAAAATATTACAGAGATTGTACTTAAGATTAAAACTCAGCTTTTGTATGCTTACTTAACACCACTTTCTTATTGGGTAAGTAAGCTCTCTATAATAAACTTTTATGAAAGCCATTTTGTACTAAAATTCTGTGAAAATTAACAAATGTTTAGTTTAAATCGAACCAAAAAATTGGACCCGAGGTATAGTAAAATCTACAATTAAAACTACTAATTTAAAAAATATATTTAACCATGTTACTGTTGAAAGTGTGGGTGATGGCGCCATCCGTACGTGACCCGCTGAATTCGTCTCCATTTATATATCCTATTTGGGAATGCAGGGGTATTATGACGATCCATACGGGGGAATGTTGCGTGGTATTTCGAAATGACTAAACTATGTTTTTAGGACAAGTTCGTATTTTAAGCATCTCCAGGATATTATAGAGAATATTGTTGGGGAATTTAGAGTTTAGACGGTATATATTTTAAATGTAGATTAGGGCAGAATAGTTAAAGTCTCTGGAAATTGATGTGTTTTCAATTTAAAAATAATTTTACTTTTGTTTTTCATTAGGCACTTAATTTTTTAGGTTTGTCGAAACAAAATCGTGTACATTTATAATTGGCTCATAATATGATTGTTTTTTTGAGTATTTTGTTCGTATGAACAATTAATTGTGTTTTGCTGATAGCTCATCTAATTAAGTAATAAAAGGTCTTGTACACAGGTGAACCATCCTGACTCTTGACTCTAATTTATTACGTCATTTCAAGTTGAAGTCAGACTAACTGCCGCGGCAATAAGTAGCAAAACTTTTTAAAGTAGAATTTGTACCTAAACAAAGAGAGGTTCTTGACAAATGTGCCGGCGACGCAAATGCCCGTAGAGACAAAACTTTCGACACACAACTTGGTATAAATAAACAAGAAACCATCAATATTTACATAGGAAGGCCCTGTTAATGTAATTTAGAGATTACAAACAACTAATTTAGTTGACTATACATACAAACTTTATTACCAAATTTTACATATTATTATAAACATGACGTGTTTAACGTACTATAATTAGTCGGCAGAAGGGAAAACGTGGTCGTATTTGAAGAAAAAAAAAATGGGGTGACTAAATTGGTAGTTTCTGTAATTGCTGTTATTTATGTGCTTGTGTCGGAAAAATGGTGATGTTGAAAGAAACATGATGAGGTGATAAATTGAACACTTCTTCCACGCCCATCTGCTATAATAAAATAATTTTTATATCTACATTTAGAATATATTTCCTAAATAAACAAGTATTTTGACGTAATATCGCATAAACCCTATAAAACATAAATTAATGTTACAAAAAAACAATTAAGTGTCATTTACTTCTGGCAAAAGTAAACTCGGCACCTGCGTGTAAGTAAAGTGATACAATCCATTCCCGTCACCCTTAGAAATCAACTTGAACCTTTGCAAGAAAAGCGTCTGTCCTTTTGTCCCTCGCCCTCTCAGTGCCCAGTTACCTTCTGCAAGTAATCTACATCCCTTATCTTTTATATTAAACTTCGCAATGTATATGTAAATTAATTACATCTAGTTTTCATTAAACACCTGACTAATAGTTTAACTCGGCCATACTTTAGAGTTTAGAGCTTCCTATAGTAGCTTGATTGACCGCTTCACATCCGTCCTCGCACCTGCGATTCTAATTGTTAAATTAGCACATTATGACACCTGGTCAGCCCAACATGAATGGGACATAATTATAACTGGTTTTAGCTATACGTTAGCTGTAATAAAATAATGTAATTTAACTTAATAAGGAGACGATAAAAATCTCACATCTTTAAGTAAGTAAGTTTAGGTAAGTAATTATGTAAGTATTTGCTCAAAAGTTAAACTCTCAAACATTTAATACCCTAGATGAATCTGTTGCTAGAGTGCCGCCTATGAAAGGAAACAACTGCTACTAGATAATCTTTTACAGATAGCAATAGCCTCCGCTGTGCCGGCTTGAACTGACGAATGTGCACCATCCTGATTGACAACGCACACTCGTTATACCTCCCGTTATAAGATAGTTTAATAAAAATTATATAATTGTGTGAACTCCGAAATGCAAATCGAGATTAAGAATTTTAACAATGTTTAATTAGGAATTTTATCTAAATGCAAAAAAGAAGGCGAATCGTAACCATTTTAATATCTTCACACATGAGTAATAGTCGATGTGCCCAGTCGAATAAGTGGTTCAAATTTCTTTTATTAGCTACTTTGAGTTTAACACAATATTTACTACAAGGACAACAGAAACACAATCTAAAAAATAAAAATAAGTCATATACGTGTTTTTAAAACAGAAACAATAAAATACGTTACATTATTATTTTCAGGTGTCAAATTATTCCTACCCTCCCGTTTGTTAAGTATCGGTATTATTGTGTCCCTTAGGGCTTTTCGGTATAGAATTTCCACCGCTAAGGGACCCCCAATATGTAAATAACTACACAACGACAAAAGGTATGAAGGGCGCAGTAATACTCAAAGTATATTTTGTTAAATTACAAGAGCACTTTATCGTACTACATAATGTGCATAATCGCACTGCATCTGTTTACATTACAATTTTCTAGAGGACAATTAAATAGGGAAAAGCTTTTGTACAAGTAAGAATAATACAAATTGAAAATATATAATATTATTTTAATCAAGTTTTTTTTAATGTTACTCCGCCTGATGTAAAGCTAGAGTGCGGTCCATGAATGGAAACAACTGCTACCACAGAGAAAGCCCGACAGGCAGCAGTCGTCACCACTATGCCGGCCTGAAGAGACGAGCATGTACCATCCAGATTGACAGTGTTCCTCTCGTTATACCTGGCTACTTTCAAACTATTCCCGAAACGCGACATGGACACTTCACAGGTGTTACATTCGGAAGTGGTGGTACTACCCCAGGACGGCATACTGGGCTAATAATCATAATCAGTCTGGCTACCATTCTTTAATAGTATCTATAGTGACTGAGCGACCAAAGTACATAATATAACAAAGTTACATTGGTACCGGTCAGCATTTAGCGAGGTTCGGACACGGGTCTCATCGATCGGGAGTTAGGGTAGGGGGAATATATACATGGGATATGCCCAAAGAATCCGTGACCAATAACGGGTGATTATCGCAGTTTAGGTGCGTATGAACAATATAATGAGACAGATGGTCGTGTATATGGACACGAACTGCACGATAATAACCTTTTTGTGCCGTCACAGCCGTTACTATTATCGGTACGTGTTTGTTAGTTGACAACTCGCATCATCTAAACGAGTTGTGACCGTACTATATCTCTGATACTGGTATATATGTTTAGCCATCCTCAAGTCCTGTGAGACTTTTGATACATGTCAACATACAACAAGAGCGGCCGTGGTGTAGCGGTAAGACGCGTGAACTCACGATCGATTAGACCCGTGTTCGAATCTCGCTAATTCTGACCGCTACCAATGTAACTTTGTTATGTGTAATTTTGGTCACTCAGTGCCTATAGGCACTATTAAAGAGTGGTAGGTAGACCGATGATGGTTATTTGTCCTGTCTGCCGTCGTCGGGTAGTACCACAACTTTCGAATGTAACACCCGTGAAGTGAGGTATAGCGAGAGGAGTGTGCACTGTCAATCTAGATGGTACATGCTCGTCTCCTCAAGCAGACATAGTGGAGGCGACTAATGCCTGAACAAGTTTCTCTGTAGTAGCAGTTGTTTCCATTCATGGACCGCACTCTAGTTTTACATCAGGCGGAGTTGGAGTGGAGTGGGTGGAGTGTTGTTACATGCCGAGCTACAATAATAAAAAAAAAACATGGACGTTACACGGTCATCACATCAAGACGGTGACACTGGCAAGAATTGTTAGTGGCTCTTTAGCAATTGTGAGACTTGTTGCTAACCAAAAGAAGATTGATTCGTGTTAGAAGTTGTATCCTCTTATAGACCTCACTCTAGCTTAAAAATTAGACAGACTGCGGTCACATGCCGCAGTACTAAATATATAGAAGAAAAGGAATAGCTGTAAATCCACAATATATCTAGTCGTGCGACTTAAGTGAGTTCAAATAAAATTAAACCCATCAATCACGACCTTGATGTATGGTGCGATGGCTTACTAGAACGTGAACGATAACTGCATACAAAGGATGAAAAGATATCTAATAATGATACTAAGACTTAATTTAAAATTCAGCTGCATAAATACAAATTCTAATCCGGTATCCTCCAAGCGCAGTATGATGAGGATCTCATTAACTGGCATAGCGGATGCAACGTAAATAGAATTTTAAGTCGAAAATATTTACGCAAGCAAATAATTAGATTGGAGATTTAAACAATGTTGTGAATTAAGTAAATAAATGTAATTATAAACATCGAATTAACCTAAATAAGATTAAAAACAAAGTGCAACATCACCGCATTTGAGTTTAAATTAGATTCTGAGAAGTTTCCGAGGACGTGCCCACGAAAACCAATTCTGACAACAACAATGGCAATGCGTAGGTGTTAAAAACTTCATACATTAAGTTGCATGGCGAAAGTGGTTTATTTAACGTACGGGATTTAAATTGAATGACCAATTAATGTAATAGCGATATAATCAAGTATAATTTAATAGCTATTGTTGAAATTTAATATAAAACTAAACCTAATAGAAGCCATATTAAAAGCAATTGAAATATTCTAGGGATTCAATACTACTGCCTAGTCTACAACTGTCTGGAAAGTTTAGACTTTGTAATAAAAATTTAAAACAAGTGACTGAAATGTTTGAGCTAAATCAAGGTTTCAATATCAGAAATTTCACTCAAAGATGTTTCGGTCTGAGACTAATATTTATTTGTTAGAAAAATCATAAAATATTTGAACGTAATTTAAGATATAGAGGTCCGTACTGTGACCACAAAAACCCGAAGTTTTAATCAAAAATAATATTTTCAAATCTCGCACATCCGGTCTCGCCCATGTCGTGTCGTCCACTAAATTACTATTAAGTTTTCCTTGTGGTGTAGTGATCGATGAAGCGATATGGCGCTTTTCCTTTGGCTACATTAGTACCTATTACGCTTTCAAGTCGGCTTATCGCGACCATTTCCTTGGGTTCGTTCACGCAGCGTCAAACTTCCTTATAATCATCTTTGGTAACACATAAAACAATGATGTCTTTTCCTTGATCTAATACGTACCTATAATAATTATGTTCGTATATATTTATTTACCTAGTCAAAAACAATGAAACCACTTTCTTTCGATGCAAGTTTATGTTATTCAATACATAAACTTATACATATATTCTCGATTTGTACCCACTTAAAAATAAGGGCCAGTTCAACTTTCTTATTGAGTAACTTCAAGCTATTCTGGGAGTCTATCGAATTTAAATTTCTAAGAATTAATCTTTAACACAGAAGACGTTATTTGTATTTCAAATGAGCCTGCCAATAAAATCAATGTCGAATAAATTCTTCAAAACCAGATTCATGAAATAAATTATAGAACGTGCGTGTGGCGGCACAATCTTTCAATCTTTTCCTATGGATAACGTAAGATTCTAATAAGATATGTCTGATTATTTAACAACAGACTAGTTGTGGGTCTCGGCGAAGTCGAGCCTTTTGGATACTTTAAATATCTACTTAATAATAAATACTCAAATATCAACCAATAATTTGATATTAACACTAATAATAGCTTAGTGTCGAATTAAGATCATATTCTATTTCAAAATGTAATGTTCGATTGTCTTCTAATTACGTCTAAACTGATTTTGAAGACGTTTCTTATACGAATAGATAGGGGTGTGCAAATTCGGCTCCTCAAGCGGAGGAGATTGATGCCTACAGGCATTTAGGTAGGCAAAAGGCCTTTTAGTTCACATTAAAAATATCCCTGTTAACATAGGCTATACACAGAAAGGACTTCTATATAGTTATGCACCGATGCAAATGTTATAAATAGTATAATTTTAGTATTAGAAACTCTATATTAAAATAGCATAATGGACACAGACGGCGAACACAACATGCACGGTCAATTACACAGACTGTGCAAAGCTTGAACTTACTTCCGGCATTTAAACTATGTATTACATTGGAACCCGGAATGACTGGGAAATGACGACTAATTTGTCTCTTTGATCTTCACGTGTTGATCGCGACTTTCCGCTTGTTGCTTTCTTGACTCTAAAGTCGCTAACGACTCTTGTTATACTCGGCTACTTTTAAGCTTCCCGAAACGCGACTAGGTCACTAATTGTAAGTGGAGGTACTCGGCTAATAACCTCAAAAAATGTCGTTTATTAATCGATAGATAATGCTGAATTACATTTAAAAAAAAAAACAGAATATCGTCAATTCTTTAAGCATTTAATATAATAATAACCTCAAATATTGTATACGAAAAAGTCTAATTACTCAATAACCCGGGTAAAAAATATTAAAACTGATTGGTGATAAGGGTTATATATTTATTTTTTCTAGAAAATAAACTAAAACTGAACGACAAATTAGACAAAAAAAATTGTGGACCGACTTCTCTTAGGCGATTGGACATTCTCCTTTTGATTCAGATTAGATGGCAAAATTGCTATTAATAAATTTTAATTTAATGTGAAATTATGAAGAAGATACTCGTATCAATAGTTACAATTCCATCGTAGCGCGTCCAAGAAGCGAAGCTTTGAAGATTGCTCATCCAAGTGTGTATATCGTGATAACCTTAACAATTTTATGTCAAAATGGTTTCAAAATATTTAATATTAAAAGCTAAAGTCCCATAAAATCTATATAGAGTACAGGTTGGGTTAGACTCGAAACGTGATTCAGTTTATATTGGTTGGAAAATATAATATTCCCTATCATTTCGTTCGTCTGCAACCATCTGGATAAAGTAAAATTACCGTATTCAGATTGGAGTTTCAAATTTATTTCGGTCGTATAATGTTAAACGTTTATAGAATAAGAATTTACTTTTTATGCTTTGATTGTAAGTATCTTCCTTTGAGTATGGAAGGAAGTTAATATTTAATAAGTTATAACTGTATACTAGTTTTTTTTTAATTTATAGTAGCCCGGCATGTGACCTACACTAGTTACACAAACCTACAGTCACAATATCTACTACGACAGAGAAATGTCTGCAGGCAGCAGTACCCTCCGCTATTCCGGCTTGTAGAGACCAATGTGCACTGTCCATTAAAAGTGTACACTCCTTTAAATGTGATTCCGAAACGCGACTCTCCTGCCTCAGGATGGCAGGCTAATAACCATCATCATTCTGCCTACAGCTCTTTTAACACGAAGATAAAGGATTACATTTATTCGTTTTAAAATAATTTTAAAAGTATAAAAACAAAATCTCTATAATTAACTGGGTAACACGGTAAAAATAACAGCGTAGGTAGCGAGTGAATGAATTTTAAAAATGCAGAGACGGGATCGGAGAATGGCAGTGGAGAGGAAACGGGTGAAACACCTACAAAGGCTCCGAGGGAGTGTCACACTACACGAGCATTGTATTAATTTCGTGTACAGTCGACTGAAAAATACATTTTGTACACTTTGATTGGTTCGTTTTAAATCGTTTCACACTCTTTATTCTATATTGCCACGCCTTTAATTATATACTCTATAGGGTCAGGCAGAGTAAATGAATAGAAGAAGACTCCATAATAAAAGACATCCATCGTTGATCTATGATGAAAAAATCTAAGAGCGGCCGTGGTCTAGCGGTAAGACGCGTGAACTCACGATCGATGAGACCCGTGTTCGAACCTCGCTAATTCTGACCGGTACCAATGTAACTTTGTTATATGCACTTTGGTCGCTCAGTGCCTATAGGCACTATTAAAGAGTGATAGGCAGACGGATGATGGTTATTAGCCCCGTTTGCCGTCCTGGGATTGTACCACCACTTAGGAATGTAATACCCGTGAAGTGACTTTGTCGCGTTTCGGGAATAGTTTGAAAGTAGCCAGGTATAACGAGAGGAGTGTGCACTGTCAATCTAAGATGGTACATGCTCGTCTCCTCAAGCCGGCATAGTGGAGGCGACTGCTGTCCGCACAGGTTTCTCTGTAGTAGCAGTTGTTTCCATTCATGGACCGCACTCTAGCTTTACATCAGGCGGAGTGTTGTCACATGCCGAGCTACAATAAAAAAAAAGCTTCGTTCGGTTTTGGGATCAGTTTGAATGTAGCCGTGTACAGCGAAATAGAAATATAATTATTCTATAAACACATAGAGATAACTGTATCATTTAAAGTTCAAACACTACTTAGCATTAAAGATTACTAGTTACGAGTAATAATTACAATTCGAGCGAAACGTGAACGTTTTATTTAATAAAAAATAATCCCCTTAAACCAACTCGTGTAAGTACTTTTATCGTCAAAACAAAAACTTCAGTAATCGATTGTAACAGTCAATAGCACGGCATAAGGGTCACGTATCTACTATCCCACTCGAGCTCTTGCAGTGTTTCTCAAAGTTAAAACGTATATTTTTAAACTCTTTAATTAAATTATTATTTCACATATTACCTAGAGCTCGATTATAGGCATCGAAGTAATGTAATATCAGGTGCTTACATATGAAATTGACGTTTTGTATGGGAGGAACAAAAAGTCGAATATTTTTAAATATAATATATTTAATTAATCAAAGTATGAACCATTGTTTTCTATGCACTTTTGCCATCTCATAGGTAGTTCATTGATCCCTTTACTAAAAAAACCAGTCGGACGGGAATCAATAAAATCTGTGAAGGCGATTTGGACTGCCCCATCAGAGTTGAATTTTTTCCCTTGCAAGAAGTTGTCCAAATTTCGAAAAAAATGGTAATCTGTTGGAGCAAGGTCCGGGGAGTACGGAGGATGTCTTAGACATTCCAATTGAAGCTCTTCTAATTTGGTAGCCGTCTGTTGTGCAGTGTGTGGTCTAGCGTTGTCGTGAAGCAGCAGTGGCGTGGAGCGATTGACCAGCCTAGGTTGTTTAGCCGCTAGCTTTTCCATCATGGTTTGCAATTGCTGACAATAGACATCAGCCGTAATAGTCTGGCCAGATTTGAGAAAACTGTAATGAACAATACCGGCACTAGTCCACCAAACGCTTACAAGTAACTTTTTTGGGGTTAATTTTCGCTTGGGGCAGGATTTGGCTGGTTGGCCAAGATCCAACCATTGCGCTGAGCGCTTTCGATTATCGTAAAGAATCCATTTTTCATCACAGGTAATGATTCGGTTTAAAATACCTTCATTATTGTGCAGGTTCAGTAATGTAACGCAGCAGTCGACGCGCGTTTGCCGGTTTGCTTCAGTCAATTCGTGAGGTACCCACCTTTCAAGCTTTTTAATCTTCCCAATTTGCTTCAAGTGAATTAAAACAGTTTTATCACTAACACCGCAGCCTGCAGCTAACTCGGACGTGGTTTGCGATGGATCCGCTTCCACAATAGCCTTCAATACTTCATTATCAACTTGGGTCTCAGGCCGTCCACGGGGCTTGTTCTGCAGGTCGAAATTTCCAGAACGAAAACGTTGGAACCAAAAACGAACTGTGTTTTCTTTTGCGACATGTCCGTCATACACATCATTCACCCTTCGAGTCGTTTCCGCAGCACTAGTGCCACGGCGGAACTCGTACTCGTAAATAATGCGATATTTTAAGTTTTCCATTTTGTAAAATGAGTGACGCAAACAGAAAAAAACAGAAGAAAAAAAACAAATGAATGACGGTCATCGAAGGATAAATACATGAGTAAATAGCTGTGAAAATTTGAATTTGGAATTCCTTACCAAAGAGGAGAAAATCGTGATTAAAGTGGCCAGTACGAAAAACGCCAATTTGATATGTAAGCACCTAATAATATTTCCTAAAAGTATATCTGTTACGAGTTTTGCCGTTTTGATATCTACTACAACGACAACGCATTCCGGGGTTCTCGATTGAAAGGCTACGACAATAACCAACACAACCCCGGTCAATTAAAATTTATAATATCTTACCCTCTATTTACATTTTAACTATTATAATTTACAAAGCGAACTTAGCTCCCATAGGCACTCTGACCGTTTACATTAGAACAGCAGAGATGAATAAAAAAAATACACGTAACATTTGCACGCAAAAAAATGAAAAATATAAATTGTTTGAGAATCACTGCTTGCAATTTTCTAGCCGTCTTGTTTCGACCACTTCATCGAAGAGGGATAGGGAATGTAACGATTCATTGTGTTTCGAGAACTTCATATAGAGGTGCTTGTCGATTGCAGTTCGGGTGTTGTCGGTTAAAAATACCTCTACCGTAAGTAATTTAGCATCAAGTTCAGGGACCTGGTAATGTATTGTGACGCTAGACGGAGCGTACAAGACACGCCTAAACTAACGGATTAAAATATACCACAATTCGTAATAAATCTTAATTGAATAACTGTTGATAACAAACTATTCGGGAAAACGAAGAATTTACATTAAAGTTTGTGACTGTGTAATGTGTGAGTGGTCAGATCATTCATGCGTAAAATTAAAGGCGTGGGTTCAAATCCCACCGTAGCTGTCGTGTGATGAATACGAGTATATTACCTACTAATACTAATAATAACCCAAAAAATAATCTTCACCAAAGCTATAGTACACATAATTCAGTCGCGAACCCGATAGGTTGTCAAACGAAGCCATTACGATGCAGTGTTATGGAAACACGATACTGGCAATCGTCAATTCGGAGTAATAACTACTCGTACATGCATAACCAGCAACGATCGTCGACGTTGTAAGAATATTTCCTATATTAGATGTTATTATACATAAACAATGGGTAGATATCAGTATACGTAGCTGTTAGATACTTAAAGCTAGTTAGGATCCTCTTCCTTCCCACCTAATGTCTAAAATTAAAATAAAGTACCCCGCAAATGTGCGCTTAGATATAATCGATGAATCTTAAACAATATATTAACATACTAAACCAACCCTTAGAACATTTGAAAATCACTGTCAAACTGGCACAGTCATTCGACATTCGACTCCTTAAGCCGGCATAAGGGAGGCGACTACTATCTGTAGAAATTTCTATGTGGTAGCAGTCGTTTCCGTTCATGGACCGCACTCTAGTATAACATCAGACGGTGTTGTCATGTGCCGAACTAAAAAAATAACTAAAAGCTTTTGTAAATTAATATTTTCATTTTAAACAACATAACTTTCGAAATAGAAGAACCAAAAATAGTAAACGCGCATCAACATACAATGAGACCATAATATTCACAACAGTTGTCGCCAGATGCGATCCATACAACTCGATTTAGACGAGAACTTTAGACACTTAACGATACTAACGTCCTTTGTCATCTATTTCAAGCCTAAACTGCGCCCTTGCTATTGACATTCTAGTTGGGTTAAAAACAATTTATCTGATTCGAGTAATAAATCGAAAACAATTTATTATCGTCCATAGATATTAGGTTTCTATACAAAACTAGCTGACCCGGCAAACTTCGTACCGCCTCAGAATCAACAAATAAAAAAGCATTTCTGAACGACTTTTAAATTTAATTGATTTCTAAACGACGCGGACGAACATCAAATGTTTGACATTCAAAACAAAGGAATAGTTCTAAGGGAAAGCGAAATTTTTGTTTTTATTATATTCCAAACATTTTTTCATATTTACTCAACTTTTTAACCTTCCCTGTACTTTCACAAATAATTCAAAACCAAAATTAGCCAAATCAGTCCAGCCGTTCTCGAGTTTTAGCGAGACTAACGAACCTGATTTTGAAAATTGATTTTTATTATATAGATAGTGTATTTATTTATTACAATATATATAAGAAAACATTTATTTATATTATATTAATTTATTTTTTATACTCGGACCTAACAATACATTAGGCGAAGTATGGTATGGTCATATGACGGGGTATGACATGAAAAAAAGCGTAGGCCGCTTCATAGGATTAGACAGTGTTGACGTCAAGTCAAATACTGACTGGCAGAGAAATTAAAGGTGACTGCGGTCATCTTTTCTCTCGCGTCAATGGGTAGAACAAAAAAAAATGTGAACCGAGAACTTTCTTAATCATAAAACGACCTTATAATATTGACTTTGGTAACTTTTGTGTCAAGAATTCCCGACTTAAGTAAAAAAAAAATTTCAATCGAAGTTTATTTACTACAACAAAAATTAAGTCTGAAAGGTAAACTTAATAACTTAATTAATTATCCAAATTCTTGTAATTAAAACATACTGTAAAATTAAAACCGTACATAATACATATACAATGTAAATGACTAAATAAAAAGAAAGTAGACGTTCATTAATCACATCGAGTAATTTAAGAACTTAATTATAGGGAGAAGAGTCGATAAATTAAAAGAAACGGCTGCCTAAAACGAGCACGGAATGATTGTTATTTGAAATGAAAGTGGGTGCGAATGTGTTCTTGAGAAAAATGTAATAGAAGCTTTTATTCTTCGCACTATTTTACCTCACACAATAGTATGTTGTCCCAGTCCGAGTCTGTAGCCGCTGGGGAATTGTATAAAGTTAATTTTTTTATAATTAATTATGATTTATTTTTAGTTACGTTTATGTGTTAATTTTTGACATTATAATTGTTTAGGCTTCAATGGAGCTGAGACATCGCCACGATTGTGAGCGCAGGCCCCAAACTAATTTTTTTATTATTGTAGCTCGTTATGTGACAACACTCCGCCTGATGTAAAGCTAGAGTGTGGCCCATGAATGGATACAACTGCTACTACAGAGAAACCTGTGCGGGTAGCAGTCGCCTCCACTCAGCCGGCTTGAGGAGACGAGTACATCCATCTTAGATTGACAGTGCACACTCCTCTCGTTATATAATAAAATAAAGATTTAATAATAATAACTATTTTACCTATTTGCTTATTTATTAGATTAGATAAGACAATAGCAAGATATATTTTTTTATATTACAGAAATGCTTGCCAATTTGGGTGTTGTACGCAGGTTTTTTTAATTTAACAATTATACTATTAAAATGATAAAAAAAACTATGATAAAACTTGAACAGAAAAATTTACAGCTGTGGGTTGTTTGCCAGAAATTGCAAATAAAATAAACAAATAATTAAATCAATTAAGTATATGAATTATGAACACAAAATCTTTCTGTTTAATAAATAAGAACAAATTCAGTTTTACAATTTTAGTTTACATCGAGACAAATAATATTTTATATTTAGATGTCTTTTAAAGTGTTTCCTGTTAAAAAAAATGTCTGTTTATTTACAAAGTCTAATTACATTTTTTATAGTAACATTTATCTCCTAATTAACTACTTAATTTGATAATTATGATAAATGTACCATCTTTATAAAAATTACTTCCACTTTTAATTTACGTCATTTGTTCCGAGTAATTATTGCAACAATCTAATATAATAGTTTTAATTAGATAATAAGGTTTTTTTTTATCTCGCGTAATTGTACGAAATTATAAAGTGACTAAGGATAGGTTTGTCAAAATTTAGTCAAAACTAGGTAAAACTTTTCAGAAATAACGGAAAGAGTGTGCTCTGTGAATCTGGATGGTGCACATAAAGCCGGAATAACGGAGGCGACTGCTGCTGATTTATCTGTAGCAGTTGTTTCCGTTTATGCATCGCACTCGCAGCTTTACATTAGGCGGAGTGTTGTCATATAGTACAATAAAAACAAAAACCGTTTATTCTAAGACCTGAACATTCCGAGCAAAGTTCAAAGTTAAATAACTTCTGTCCCTTCTTATTATAATTACCTACCATATGGCATTATGAAGAGTCCACATTCCTTGCTTACATAGGGTTTGATTACCAGTAACAACAATGACAGGTGTCTTTAACCAGTCCTTGTTTGATAGGCTGGTATAGAGTTAAAAATTATATTTATTAAGATATTTGCTACATCTGTCTGTAGTTGCAGATGTTTTAAACACTCAGTAGCTAGAGAAACCCGAAAAAACATTATTTTGGAATTTCGCGGACGACTTGCGAGGTTCCAACTTTGCAGGATACCTCCTATGTGGGATCATATGTAGGGCAAGTGAAAAACCCATGGAAATTCGGATACCTTAACTGGGCACTTACTGCCAACAATGATATTTACAGCTCAGCAGATATATTTCCTTGCCTGTCCCAAAATTGTATGAAGAGTTTGTAGAGGCTGTAGAGGGCGCTATTAAATTAAAGAAAGTTCTTTAAAAAATATTGTGTGTATAAAATAGCTGCAATTTTAATTACTCCGATAGTATTGTTGAAGAAAAGAGTTTTATTAGGTCTTTTGCGATTATGTTCTATCTAGCTTGATTAACTTGGAGCCTTCCCAATTTTACGGCGACGACGAAGACTGTAAAGCTTAATCAAATAATATAATTCAGAAAATAATATATTTATTATAATATAAAATAAAAAGAGAATATTAATAATTATTTAAAATTTAATTTAAAAAAAAAAACGAAACAAATTAAATAAATGAGGTTGACTCAAAGGCAAAGCAGTTATTACAATACATATTTATTTATTAATGATTGACCGTGAGAAATTCAACATCTGAGGTCTCTCCTTAGAATCAACCATTTACATAGCTAGACTTAATATGCAGGGAGTTGTATAATTAGTGCAATTTGTGTCGTAGAATTGGCCCTGCGGGGAACGGACCTTTGTGTTGTCATGTGACAAGGTTTCATTACGCTACCAGTAGTCGACGACCCGTCGAGAATCTTTAAAGGATCATGGGAAATAATACTAAATGTTATATTGTCTGTTATTGTTTTATGTAAAATCAATGTTATTCTATGAGATGCGGACAGCAATCGTCTCCGCTGTGCTGGATTATATGACGTAATAAAAGAATAATTCAAGCGCATTTAGATATGCCGTTACTAAGGCTACAACAGTACGGTACTGTACTGAGCCGTCAAAATATCTATTTATACCAGCACTTTTAAGTAACCGAATATAACGAGAGAACGACCGGAACTGTGTGCTGAGATACTGGGAGCCTGCTGTCCACAGACATCTTCCTCTGGTAGCAGTTGTTACCGCTCTGGACCACACTCTATCTTAGGCGTACGTACGCGCACAACACAATAAAAAATTTATAATACAAAAAAAAGAACTGACGAAGATATCTTACAGAATGGTACTGTATTATCAAAATTGATATAGGTGGAAGTTAAAACCTAAACATACGCTTAAGTACATTTAAACATTAATCAAAAAAAAACAATAAAAAGTAGAGAGAAAGCACACTCAGTTAAGACTAACGAAGAAAACACTCGATTGTCGATAAATAACTTCAATAATCAAGTCAAAGAAGTACTCGCATTTTTATAGTGATGTTTTTATACTTTCTATTTGATAAATGATCGGTAATGGGTGAGGAAGGGTTATTGAAATATTTCGGAGAGTGTCAATTATCAAGTAGCACTACCGTAAACCATAAATAGCTGTCGACATGGTAACATTAACTCTCTTACACGATAAACGTAAAGGGCGATGCCCTAAGTACCTTTTACATTACATATGTGGTGAACTTGGGCAAAACACAGCTGATTAGCCTACCATTGCATTACAATTTGAATCTTAAAACAAACGAATTGAGTTTAAAATTGATTAATTTTTTTAAAACGTATAACGAAGTAAGAAGTACCTATATTTTTTTCTATTGAGGTCGTTGATCGTTTCTTCAACAATGCGTCACGCAGGGGTTGATATGTAAATACATTTTTTATAACAAATACTTAACGAACGATTCAAGATTAACATAAAAATTAAGAATTTCGATCTTTCCTATTGACCAAATCACATAACGCGAGTATCATTAAAAGTATTAATAAAAATAAAAATTAACCAATATGAAATCGTTTCTTCAAAAACGTTATTTATATTTTGTAGCTTGAAATTAATTTTAAATTGATATTCTACATATAATACAATTTTTACATTACCTCACGAGTAAATTTACAAATTAGCCGGGATCCCATTCCTTCCCACTTCCTATGCTTAAAATTAAAAAAAAAAGAGTTTGCAATTGCGCAGTCTGATATAAATCTTGTGAAACTTCAATAACACATATAAGCAGCCCTTGGAACATTTAAAGGTGAAAAATCCATAAACACCGAACCTTAAAAAATAATTTGAAAGAAAGAAAGAAAGAAAAAAACTTAATTCATCCCAGTACATATTATGACACAATAGCAAGTCTGAACGCGAATGTGTAGGGACGAAAGGGCGCACAGCTCAGCATGTGCTAACGACCTACACGAGGCAGGTCGTAGCGCTGGTCTTCAGCTGGAACCCGGGACAGGTGGACGCGAACGGTGTGATAAAAAGACCATTTTAAACAAAGGAAACTTTTGATGAAAGGAGAATGCCCAGAAAAATAAGCAAAAAATGGGCCCACTATTTTATTCTCGAGTTTGTCGATGATTTTTAGTTAATTTTGTAGAAAAATAAATCTACTTCCTTGTTACCAATCAGTTGAAATTTTTCCACCCGGGTTATTGAGTAATTAGATGTTTTCTGATGCAATATTTGAGGTTATTATTATTTTAAATACTTTAATAAATGAAGATATCTGTTTTCTATGTAATTAAAACACTGTCTATTGATTGGTAAATGATATGTTGATAAAGGTAAAATGAATTAATAAATGAATAAGATATTATTTCAGAATATTGTTTTGTTACCAAACTTGTATCAAGTGGGCCCAAAAATTGGCATTCTCCTTTGATGTTTCGATATCCACCATTACTCTTATTATATCACCATTGAGCAGATTCGGAAACCCATTTAAAACGTAACGCAAACAGTAGAGTTTATATAATTTACATTATTTTATTGTTTAGCATTTATAATCTAAACGACTGCGAATAATTAATTTTATTCAGCTCTGAGTCACGTTTCCTTCCCACACGTTGCTTTGGTTCATAGAGAAATATTTTATAAACTCTATTAGGTACGAACTAAAATAACACCTGTATTATATATAAGTAGCTATTCGTTGCGAGTTAGCGACCTGAAATTTCAAGCTAGTTCTGGCTTAGCTTAGGCTTCTATCCAACTTACTACAATATTACTACAATTTATTTATTTCATTGCACTGTAGACATCTCCGCTCACACCAACAAAGGTTAGCTGGTAGACAATGCCAAAGGCATTAAGCTCGCCTATGTACAATTTAACATGTGCAATAAAGTGTTTTTTTATTTATTTATTTATTTTATTTATTATAAAGAAAAATTTATTAAAATGTATATATTTACATTACAACTAATAACGCAAGATATGTGCATTGTCAATCTGGACGGTACACATTTATCTTATCAAACCGGCATAGCGAAGGTGACTGTTACAATAAAACTAAAAATTATACGCAAAAAATACTAATTAAACTATAAGATAATTAAATTAATAGCATACCATTAGAGTGTTGTTAGAGGTTTTATTATAATATTCAATCGTTGAATGCAATTATCAAGTTTTCACACGGTCCCGTAATCTGTAAAGAAAAATATAAATTAATATAGATAATGATTACAACTCTGTTATTTTTGCAATGTAATTAAACTTATTAGAGGATGTATTTGGTTAAAGTTGCAAGCAATACATTGAGAAAGTTTCAATTTTTTAAGGATTATTTCTAAATTTGACGTAATATGAAATCATTAAAATATATCTAAAAATAAAAAAGTTATGAGATTTTTACTTTGATTAAAATTAAACAGAGTCCTAAGTCTAAGTCTTGTTTGCGTGTTGATTTTTCCCTATTAATTTTTTATTATTATGCCAAAAATTAATGTAAATATAATAATAATAATTGAAGTAATATAATTTGATAGCAATTATCTCGTGGCTGCATGATATTTATTTATTTCCTTTGCCTACTCATAATGGGAGAACATAATTTAAAAAATATATAGCTCTGTTTACAATTTTATTGTATAAGATTTTCATACTTCGGGAACTGTTAACTTAATAAGCCCAGGCAGCTCTTCAGCCAGTCTATAATTAGAACTGAAGAATATCCAAAACGAGCTTCAAGGTAACTTTAATACCAAAAACATACAAGCATGTCTAATAAACGAGAACAGCATCATATTTCAATCAACAGTGTACTATGTTAATTAAGCTTTCTCATTCGAGAAGATCTCACTGAAACGAGAATGTGTTTCTTTGAAGTTATTCTTAAGGAAAATGATTTAGTGTTTTTCTCTAAGCGATGCCCATTATTTTTTATTACATAAAATATATTAATACATATCTTCCATTACTATAAATATTAGTACACGACTAAAGTCCGGGATTGAACCCGTAGCGTTCAATAAGCCATCTAAGTAGTTTGTGGTGGTTTTAGCTCAGACAACCACTTTCAAATGTAATACAGGGGAAGTGACCTTGTCGCGTTTCGGGTACAGTTTCGAAATAGCCATGTATGGGAGGAGTGTACACTGTCAATCTGTATGGTGAACAAGCGTCTCCTAAAGCCGGCATAGCCGAGGCGACTGATGCCTGTAGAAATTTATCCGTTCATGGACCGCATTCTAGCTCTAAATCAAGCGGAGTGTTGTCATGTGCCAACAATTAAAAAAAAAACTCAAGAGTAAAAACCCTATTTAATTTTCAATGTAAATTACACAAATAAATAATCTTGTGATATAAAATATAGATTTAAGTTTGACGGTTTAACAGAGACGTGACTTAAATAAATTAAATGAATATTATGACCGTTGTTATTTTTGGATAAGTGATTCAGTGATGGAAGTGAGATGTAAGGAAGTCTTGTAGTCGTTACAAATTAACCGGTTGTTTATTTTATGATACACTTATCAATTTTATTAATATTGAAATACAAATTTTTTTTTTACATATTGTAAATATATGAAAACAAAATGCACATAAGTAATTTAAGTGAAAAGCTGTTAATATCGTTTCATTACGAAATTCGTCTCCTCAAGCCGGCATAGCGGAGGCGACTGCTGCCTGTAGAATTTTTTATCTATTTACTATAACTTTACGTCAGGCGGAGTGTTGTCAAAACACTCAAGAATCAATAAGATTAATTAATTAATTAATTTTTTGTGATGTAAAATTCAGTAATGATGGTACGTCAACCCAGCTGCAGCAGTTGCAAAGATAGAATAGTGGAATTCCAAAGCATTCACTTAAGCGCTGTTTAGCTTAATAACTGAATTAAATTAAAACAAAAAAGTAAACAATTTATTGCAGTTAGAAGATCATTATTTCTCATTTAGTTTTAATGATAGGTATGTTTTCTGTACATTTTATAACTTACCAGATAATCCCACAGGAAAATAAACATGGCGTTAATGAACCGTGAGCTTTTAATTACATATAATGAAGTAGATTATGTTGCATAAAATAACTATTCTACTTGAGTTTAAATTTCATGATTATGTGGATAAATCTTACTATTGCGGCGGACCTAATAGTATAGTAAAAATTAAAGTGAGGACACATCATATGCTGCAAAATGTATAAGTAAAATGATGTTACTTATAACGTGTGAAACTCATAGAGGCAGACTAATGAAGTTTACTAGCCTAGTCTGCCAGTTCGATGTAGGTAGCACTCAAACTTGACGATGAACATTCATCTCTTCAAGTCGGTATAGAGGAAGCGACTGCTGTTTACAAACATTTCCCTGTTTAATATGAAAGTACTGTTTTAATAAGTGACATTTCATTATCCCGTGTCCCACTTAGCAGACGACCCGAAATGTATCAAAATAACGTGATAGCACTTAACCTTTAAATGTCATTTAATATTATGAAAGCATTAAAAAAGTGACAAGCGCAAATAAAAATTAAATTCATACTTGAATATTCGAGAGGAAACTTCTGGAGAAATTATTAATATCTTCATTTATTAGTTGATAATAAAAATCGTATAGCGTTTACAACATATATCCGTGTTCGAACCTCGCTAATTCTGACCGGTACTAGTCTAACTTTGTTATAAGTACTTTGGTCGCTCAGTGGCTATAGGCACTATCAAAGACTGGTAGGCATACTGATATTGGCTATTGGCCCAGTCTGCCGTCCTGGAGTAGTACCACCACTTTCGAATGTAACGCCCGTGAAGTGACATCGTCGCGTTTCGGGAGCAGTTTGAAAGTAGTCAGTTATAGCGAGAGGAGTGTGCACTGTCAATCTAGATGGTGCATACTCGTCTCCTGAGATCGGCATAGCGGAGGCGACTGCTGCCCGTAGAGATTTCTGTGTTGCAGTTGTTTCGTTTGTTTCCGTTCATGGACCGCACTCTAGCTTTAGATCAGGCGAAGTGTTGTCATATGCCGAGCTACAATAAAAAAAAAATATTGATATTTTTTCGTAGCTAGTTTCGGTATGGAAAAAATGCAAAAAATGCAAAAAATATTGTGAAAATCTGAAAAATATCGTTACTTTTAATTGGATCATTACAGAGCCAGGCCTACCTACCTTATTACTTACAATACATTTTTAAAAAATTGGAGGCGTAACTTAAAAAAATCATATGACACGATTCGCGGTCACTAGGATATAAAAATTATCATCTCAGTATTAAATTTCAAACACCAGAATTACTTGTATGTAAAAAAAAAACATTAATATAATAATTATGTTACGACCTTGTAACAATTATGTTATAACTTGTAATTTAAAATTCTAAAAACTCACGGACAATAAAATAATATTTAAAAAAAATATTCAAGAAACTAATGGCGAGTTTAATGCCGTCCTGGGGCAGTACCACCACTTTCGAATGTAACACCCGTGAAGTGACCTTGTCGCGTTTCGGGAGCAGTTTGAAATTAGCCAGGTATAACGAGAGGAGTGTGCACTGTCAATCTAAGATGATGGTACATGCTCGTGTCCTCAAGCCGGCATAGGCGTCTCTGTAGTAGCAGTTGTTTCCATTCATGGACCGCACTCTTGCTTTACATCAGGCGGAGTGTTGTCACATGTCGAGTTACAATAAAAAATAAAATTATTTTATTAGCACGCACTTGCTTTTCGTAAGACTCTACCATGGCTTCAATTATAGTGGAAATAATACTTAACAAAAAAAAAACTGAATTTAAATTCAGAAAAAAAAATATAGTAAATAATTATCCTCCATAAATTATTGTTGAAACATTATTAACCTCCTACATATTGATTTATCTTTTCGTCTTAGGATATTCTTCTTGGAACATTGATGAAGTTTGGTATTATTCTTTGTACAAATTAGACAACGTTACTTGTATCTTATCGTCAACGTTTCCGTTTGTCCGTTTCTTTTTCAGCTTTTTTAAAAAATAAAGTATTCACCTACTTTATATTAGTCCGGAATGTTAGGCGAGAGCGAAGACAACTATGTTTACAGTCAGCAGTCGCCTCCGCTATGCCGGTTTGTGGAAGCAAATATGTACTGTCCAGATTAATAGGGCACACGCCGTCTTCTTATACTCACTTCAGGGTTGTTACACTTGAAAGGTTGTTAAACTCTTTAACAACATTAAAGTCTGTTTTTATTTCGTCGTCAACAATTCTCGTTTAGTACACGTCCCATAGAGCTTCTACATACGACGTTTCAGAGTGGTAGGCAGACTGATGATGGTTATTAATTAGCCCAGTCTGCCGTCCTGGGGTAGTACCACCACTTTCAAGTGTAACTCCCGTGAAACGACCTAGTCGCGTTTCGGTATCAGGGATGTGCCCTATTAATGAATGGTATACATTCGTCTCCTCGAGCCGCTATAGCGGGGGGACTATTGTCTGCAGATATATGGTAGCAATTGTTTCCGCTCATGGATCACACTCTAGCTTTACACCAGGCGTAATGTGGTCATATTTTGAGCTAGAAGTATAATTAAAACAATTTAAAAAAAAAACAACATAATTATATACAATTTCAATAATCATCATTTAGCCTATAATCATTGAGGTAGTCATGCAAAAGTAATCACTAATGTCATGCATAGAGCATCAAAATATTTATTTCCTCAAAAAAATTACTCAAGCACGAATTTTATACATTAAGAAATGTGCCATGGACTCATAAACAGGATGTTTGTTGTGATTCACATGTATTTATTCTTGTTTAATTATTTGCATTTCGTATCCAGCTTTATTATTATTTTTTTATAAATGTATCATTCTAAATAAACATTATTATTAGTAACTAATAACAACACTTTATTATAAAAGAAGTGCAAAGGCAAGCTTAATGCTATTAGGCATTTTCTAGCAGCTAGCCTTTGGGAGTTGAAAGCGAAGATAGAGCGATAAAACTAGATTTAAAACTTATTATACCTATTTCAAAATACATAAGTCACCTCAGACAATGATTTTTGGAGACAATTAGAGTCGACATATTCCTAAATCTTCCTCCTAAAAAAAAAATAATTAAAGTTATTTTTTTATTATGAAGTCGACAACAGCTACGTCCACATATAGATTGGCGGCTGGTTTCGAACAAATGAACCTTTCACGACAGTAACAACATTGTAAACGCCATCTCCCCGTTAAGTATGAATCATCGTTTACGTTATAGCATTATTTGCTGATGGTAATTTGATAGCGAACCAACATTCAGAAAGTGAAATTTAAGTCATGTTTTTGGGTTTCTAGAATTCTTGCGCAAAATAATATCATAAAAATAAAATGCCTAATTTAATATAAATTATGTAAAATAAATGTTAATTGAAAGCTCTAGATAGGGGATTTAAAATACAACTTGTTCCGTTTAATCAACTTTCATCTTTAGTCCATAAATATACGAAAATTGTCACAATTATATTATAATTAATACCTAAATAAAATACATTTACGAAATCATGTCACACATCGTATGAGAAATCTCAGAAGAGACCTCGAGTGCTTATTGATTGACAATTTTCATTGTTCAAAACCTGTCATTCAAGTGTTCTCAGAAAAAAAACTTATCAGCTACGTTTAAAAAAAAACCGAAGCCCATTTCGTGGACGTGACTACGGTTTATAATAGTCATTGATTCTAATATTAGTCGATCACCATTATTCGATTCTGGTCGGACCAAAATTTTTGTAAATGCAGTTTTAGCAGGTATCTGAAGAAAGTTTGGCTACTTGTATCCCTATACCGATGCACTGACCGACCATACATAACATAGTTACTGGTCAGAATTTAGCGGACTCTGAACACGGGTCTCATCGATCGTGGGGTCGGTCCCTTACCGCTAGACCGCATCCACTCAGAATTAGCCATTAAGAGATCGTGATAAATTATTTCGCCTCCAAAAATTCACTGAAAGATTTAGTAAAGACTTCACCACTTTACTGAAACTATTTTTAGAATGACTGATGCGTTATGCACAGTGTCTATTTAATGCAAATATTTACTTTGACACTGCCAAATAATGCAATAAAAGATATCTTTATATAAATATTTCCGCCGGTTTCTGCTGATATTATACTAGTTTATATATATATATTTTATTGTAGCTCGACATGTGACAACACTCCGCCTGATGTAAAGCTAGAGTGCGGTCCATGAATGGAAACAACTGCTACCACAGAGAAATCTCTACGGGGTGCAGTCGCCTCCACTATGCCGGCTTGAGGAGACGAGCATGTACCATCTAGATTGACAGTGCACACTCCTCTCTTATACCTGTATATATAATAATAATAATAATAATCGTTTATTGAACATAATAATATTACACTTACATACTATAGGAACTTAAATTTATCTAATTTATATATTAAATTAAATCAAATTTCCTTTAATTTTCTATATTTAACAACAAGTGAGGAAATATATATATATATATTTTAGATTGTATGTTCAAACACGACCCGTTTAAATAAAAATACCAAAGAAATAACTACATTACATGTTACACAAGACGTCCGTCTGTAATAATGATAATAGTATAAACGTAACACAAAACTGACAGCAGCCATCGTTCATTTATCTTGACATCTTCATTTGCCGTGAACTTTGAAACCCTTCGAAGATATTATTACACAACGTTACAATTTACTTTAATGCAAATAAACTTAGTAGTCATAAGATCAATAGCCGTTAAATGATGCAACCTTGGACTTAATTATTTTTTTATTGTGTCCAGCTCAAAGCTTATTTGAACAACAAGAGCGCAAGCAATAGTCGCCTCCGCTATGCCGGCTTTAGGAGACGAATGTGCACCAGCCAGCTTAGCAGTGGACACTCCTCTCGTTATACCCGACGTGACGACGAGTGTTACAATTGGAAGTGGTGATTCTATTCCAAGACAGCAGACTGGGCTAAATTACTGCATACCACTCTACATCCAGTGTTTATTTAAGTTAAATAAAAGTGTAATAGGCCAGTAGATCGGAGAGAAGACAGATGTTAGTTTAGTAGAAAGTTTTACGTTGCAACTACAAGAGTTTGCACTGTCAACCTGGATTTTTGTCTTAAAACCGACATAGCGGAGATGATTGCTGGCTCTTTAATTACAGTTGTCTCTATTTATGAACCGCACTCTAACTTAAAGCTAACAAACGGCCCGCCGTACCTTTCTCCACACGTCGTTCACAATATCGAACAAAACTATAGCAGCGAGGGCCGAGTATGAGTTTAAATTTACGATGTCACCGCGTAAAGTGAAAACTCCACCAATCAGACAATATTAATTTGACCGCAGAGTTAAAAAATCATATGAAGCAATCGTATTGGTGTCTCACTTTATTGTTCATGTGCCTTATATCAAGTTAGATAGTGCGGATCAGTTAGGCTATAAAAAAGTGCAATTTGCAATTTATATTAAAAGGAGAATGCCCATTTTTGGACCCACTAGATACCTAATAGTATGGTAACAAAACAATATTCTAAAATAATCTCTTTTTTTTTAATTAATTTTAATTGTATCGACACAACATTTACCAATTAATAGACAAAGTTTAATTACATAAAAAACATATATCTTCAATTAATAAAGCATTTAAAATAATAAAAAACCTCAAATATTGCTTCAGAAAACATGTAATTACTCAATAACTCGGGTGAAAAAATTAAAACTGGTTGGTAATGAGGAAGTAACTAAAAATCATCGCGAAACTCGAGAAAAAAATTGTGGGCCCATTTTTCTTACGCGAATGGGCATTCTCCTTTGTAACAATTTAGGAATTAACACTTTAAAAAAAAAACAACATAAATAAGACTTTCATACTTTCATTAAAAATTAAATTATAAATAAACATATATGTGTCGATAATGGTTCTAAATGCATGCCTGAATTGGTTATTCCATATTAAATTAGTTAAATTAGCATAAATAGAGTGAACGGTTGAAATAATCTATCATTTGCATTAATAACTCCATAAATTTGCATAAATAATTTTAAATTATCGATGCATTAATGATCATATTAATAGAATGATTGATTTGGACAACACAGGCGTATTGATGACACGAGATGATACGGACTAAAACATTTTGGAGACTAGATAACAATACTATATTGATAACATAAACATTAGCGATATTAACCTGAATACACAATATTGGATAAAATACGTTATATTAAAAAAAAACATACGTGACGATACTAGTTCCTCTTCGAAGACGGTGGTGGACACTGGATAGAGCAATAAAGAATTTAGAGAGAAAGAGTGGTAGGGAGTCAGTCTCGGTGGAAAAATGAGAATGTTTTCTTCTGGACCATATGCCATGGCTGTAAAAATTTATAATAGTTTACCTGGCCATAAAAAGGAAGAGCCAAATTACTATTATATTAATATATTAAAAAGATTTTTTTTTGAAGAGAAGTTTTTATAATCTAAGTGAATTTTTTAAAAATAATATAATAAATAATAATAATGTATAAATAAATAAATGTATAAGTTTGCAGCACATCTAGCAAGAAGATGAATAAAGATTGATGATTGAAATTCTTAAAAATAACTACAGAAATCATAATTGATTTATTGGTGAAATATGAATAACAAAATATTAAATTTCCGGAATATAATCAAAACAATGAAAATAGACTGAATAATAAACAACAAAAGCTTTGTGAAATTGCTCAAGTTGCAAATTCAAAACTATAAAAGCAACGCAATTCAGTTTACGGAAGCAATAAGCTAGCAACCACTCCTGGTAGTGAACACGGTAATGTTATTGCTTATGAACAGGGATTATATTCTGAACGACATTTTTGAACGTAATACAATTTCGTTTGCATATAATTGATATGATTTATATACCTTTAACTTCCCCGGCCCAATCACAGAAAAATAAAGTCTAAAACCTTCTGCAATAAACGGGTAATGTAATGGAAAAAAAAAATTAGCTCGACATATGACAACACTTCGCCTGACGGCAGTAGTCGCCGGTTTGAAGAGACGAATGCGCACCATCCAGATTGACAATGCACACTCCTCCTCCTCAAGGTGGTAAATCAAAAATGGTACACCTCAGGACGGCAGACTGGAAGCTGGTTCTGCCTACTACTGTGTAATTTTTATTTATATTTAGATAAATAAAAAGATATTACTTAAATATTTAAATGTCGCTTTGGCCACGGACGATAAGTTTGTATGTGTCAAAAAAAGACGATCTCAATTATGAACCACCAACTCAAAATCGATCAAATGAGATTGTAATGAATTCAATACAAGACCTTGTCTTTTGAGTGAGAGAAAATATACATCCAATTTTAGGTGAAAATTGTATGACAGAGTTAGTCATTAGGTGTTAATTTTCGATTTCGATTGAAGACAGCTAAGAGTATATTGATGTCAAGAGCATTACCCATGCAAGAGGTGTTCGGAGGGTCACAAGAGTTCGACGAAGTGCCGTCTAAGTTTTGCAATAATTTGCGACCTACCGTAAGGACACGTTCACTTATTGTATGGAAGAGCTGTACGTTTGTTTAGGAGCTTATATACCAAGTTTTATTTACATCACAAGTAATCTTTTCTAAGATAAATAACGTGTTCTTGAATATAAAATAATCAATATTTTCTTAAGATTTGCGCGAATATGATTTAACTGAATAATAGATATTATACGGCTTACAATCGCGTTTATTTTGATTAATAAGTCTCACTGAGACCAGGATGGCTGCAAAGCTTTCAAAACCTCTGATCATATTAATCAAAATGAACGCGTCAGTAAGTCGCATAAAATCTTTTATTTAGAACAATCAGATTGATATTGAATATTTAAATAAAAACCCAAAATCGAAACTATGTACATAAAGAACGTTAAAGTAAGAATACAATAAAAGAGAGGACTTAGGTATTTATTTATACAAAGAATTGCACTTCAGTTCCTGTGAGGCACCATCTCCATCACCAGCTTCCATCTCATATAAAATTTATAGTAGAAGAAACCGTATAAGTTGCTATTTCAACCAAAACTTTACATGAACGTAACCGGTGAGAAGGGTTCGGCAATATTAAACCTCTTCCCAATTTTGAAATTTTGATCGGGCCTTTCGGACCCGGAGCTTTCGCGTACTCACTACATCGTGCAATAAAAGAAAATATTTAATTCGCTTCTGATAGTTGTACCTATATTTGTCTCGTCCTTGTTTACGTTCATGGGTCAATAAAGTTTCTAAAACGATCGTACTTTATCATACGACATTATTTATAAGATTATTACTAATATTTTAGTAAATAAAATATTACGAAAAATAATACGTGACCAATCAATAGCAGTTGTAAAATAGTAACAGAATGTTAAACGGTCGTGTTGATATCAATGGCAATAAATGCAATCACAACAAACAAGAAACCTAGATAGGTTGTCGAGTGGTCGTGGTCTCGCGGTTGTAGGACTCACTATCAAAGAGATCCGTGTTCGAATCTCGATAAAACTATGACCGCAAAAGTATATTATATGTACTTTGGTCGCTAGTTCTAGGTAATAGGTAGGTTGGGTAGGTGCTATTAAAGAAATTATATAAACGCCATAAACATAAAGAAATAAGGTCAAAGAGATTTCCGAATTGAAATATTCCGAGTATTATATTGGAATGTTGAAAAAAGTTCGACAATATGATTTACACGTTCCCCCATCAAAGGAGCGCGCTACCGATGCATTGCATTGGACAAACCGAGTGAGTGGGCCATTTCTCAGAAGAGCTAAGTAGGAGAGCCATAAATATTAATGACAAACAGCAATTGAATAGCGCACCGAAGGCAGGTCACCGATCTTTGATCCTTCTGTTAGATGCCCTTTTTCTCAATATAATAATTACTGTATGTATTATGAATGTGAGATCCGAAAAGATACTACAAGGCCGTCAATGAATAGGAGTTAATAACGAAGAGATTCGAAGAAAAAAAAAACACTTTTTAGAAATATTTACTTATAGCATTCATTGGCCCATAGTTTAGGTACGGTCACCAATTCTGTCTTTTTTTTTAATCAGTTAGTACTAATGTAGATATTTCAGAAGATTCTATGCAAAGAAGAATGCCCATTCGCCGAGGACAAATGGGCCCACAATTTTTTTCTCGAGTTTGTCGAAGATTTTTAGTTATTCTTGTAGAAAAATAAATCTACTTTCTTATTACCAATCAGTTTAATGTTTTTTCACCCGGGTTATTGAGTAATTAGATGTTTTCTGATGCAATATTTGAGTTTATTGTTATTTTAAATGCTTTAATAATTGAAGATATTTGGTTTTATGTAATTTAATATTGTCTATTGATTGGTAAATGATGTGCTGATATAATTAAAATGAATTAATAAAAAAATAAGATATTATTTTAGAATATTGTTTTGTTATCAAACTATTAGGTATCAAGTGGGCCCAAAAATGGGCATTTGAATTAGTATAAAATTCTAAAATGAACATTTATTTTTAATATTTCCGCAAATGTTTGTGTGGAGATAAACATGATGAAGTGCGTTTTTTTAAGATCTAAAGCACAAAAGTAGTGAACACTATTCATAAAATAAAATTACGTCCAACAGCTGCCTTTACCCAATTAGTAATTCATAGAGAAATTACATGTATTTAACTATTTACAATAAACATCGTTAACCTGAATAGCTCAACGATTTTTAAACACATGGAATGTATTTATTTAAAGCTGTGAAGATGCCGTTATATAAATAAAGATAACTTTAAAAATATTTAAATTAAATTCTTGGAATAAACTTAAATAAGAAAATTAAAGTACGTACCATTTATACGCAATGCAAGAGGCGTTGCGATCGCATCATGCACAATTGAATAATCAATATAAAATATTTTTATATTTCGCGTCAAACTTTATGACGTCTCGGAAGTTAGCTGCGGGTGCTATTTCGCGCAGGCACAGTCAAGTTTACAATAATAAAATTAAGAGTAAATTTTAAATATGAATAGAACATATGAAAAATAAACTGCGGGCACCCCTCTCATCCTCTTTTCATCGTGCACTGCTGATACCTTGTACTGTGACTTGCGCCAACTTCGGAGCCGCCATAAAGTTTGGTTACATCCCTACCAGATTCAGTCTTGCATGTATCTATAGCGAGATGAGATGTGGACAAGTATCAAGGCGTACTAAAAGCGTAAACTGACAAATACACGCGAAAAGTAAAAATGAAAATTCACACAAAAACTGTTGGTAATTAAAATTAGAAACCACGTGATATTGAAGATGATTCGAGAACGCGGCAATGTAGAATATTTGGAAAGCGTGGCAGTCTGATGCATCCGTGCGAGTGATCCATTGTATTGAGGTGTCATGTAGGTGAATAAACGATATTTAATTGAAGAAATGAATTCGAAAGAATGCATTGTGCATTTTTATTTTGAGCGGCGCGGCGGTGTTCTAGCGGATTAATTCTATTCTAGGCATTAAAAAAAAGAATATATATCATCATCTAAAACCCTCTATTTTTGAAACTTTTACTAAAAATAACTATATTTTACTTCCTGTTTTTAATTGGCACTGGAACCGCAACTCTTTTCTGCGTGAACATTTTTTTTCCCTACCTACTCATCCGAAACTGTCCGTATACAATAAAAAAAGCTTATTTCACCGTTGATCGGTATTATACTATTGTATTTTTTTTTTTCACAAATTCATTCATAATTTTGCATCGCTTCTCTATTTACATAGTATCAGATATTTAAAATAATATACAACTTTTTTATATTTGTCTTTAGGGTTTGTGTTATTCTTGTTCTGGTACTGATATCTCCATTTATTCTAAAATAAAACTTACAACAATGCACAAGGAAAAAGTTAACCTAAATATCATGAAACCAATAAACCATTAAAACAAAGCAATGAACCTATTTTATGGACGTTCCTACAGGGTCAGTGTCCTCAACACTGCATACCCGTCACTAACAATAAAGCAAATTGACTTCATTGAAAGATATCCTTAATGATGATTTCGAACTGTCATGAGCAAAATTGAACGAACTAATTTTTCTTTTTATTATTGTAGCTCGGCATGGGACAACACTCCGCCTGATGTAAAGCTAGAGTGCGGTCCATGAACGGAAACAACTGCTAGCTACTACACATCGTTAGAGCTAGGGCAGCAGTCGCCTTCGCTATGCCGGCTTGAGGAGACGAGCATGTACCATCTAGATTGACAGTGCACTCTCCTATCGTTTTTTTACTTTATTTATTTATTTTAATTAAATTAAAATTGTAATTTTTTTTTTTTTTTTTTTTTTTTTTTTATTTTGGCACGACATGTGACCTCGACTGGTCTGATGGTAAACGCAGTGGAGGTCCATGAGCATTGACGACTAGAGAACCGCTCGCACGGTGGCTCCAGTCGCCATCACTATGCCGGCCTGAGAAGGTGCTTTTTCACGCTCCGCTTGAAGGATCCAAGGTGAAAGGATTGGGAGAATACATGGGAGGGCAAAGCATTCCACTTGTCAATTGTGCGACACAAAAAGGACGCGCCGAACCGTTTTGTTCGGCGACCAATTCGGTCGACATAGTGTGAATGCTTCCCCCTCCCAGTGCGGGTGTTACGGTTGTGGAAGGATGAGACAGGTATTAGATTAAAGAGCTCTTCGGAGCATTCACCA
Source organism: Tinea pellionella (assembly GCA_948150575.1). Classification (NCBI taxonomy): domain Eukaryota; kingdom Metazoa; phylum Arthropoda; class Insecta; order Lepidoptera; family Tineidae; genus Tinea; species Tinea pellionella. Next base: position 2,450,969 of record OX411256.1, read on the forward strand.
TGGTATAGGCGATAGAGGACACACAAGGAGGCTATGTCCCTGCGAAGTTGCAGGGCCTCTAAGCTCCCTGTGACCTCTGAGTCGCCTATTACTCGGACAGCTCGACGCTGCAGTGAATCCAGGGCATCGAGGAGATACTTGGCAGAGCCGTCCCAGAGGTGCGAACAGTATTCCGCGCAGGAGCGAATCTGCGCCTTATACAATAGAAGGCGATGCTCCGGCGCGAAAAACTGACGCACCTTGTTCAGGATGCCAAGTTTACGAGATGTTGTTGTAATTGCTCGCTCGATGTGATCCCTGTGATTCAAGTCGCAGCGAAGTGACATCCCTAGGATGTCAAGTCTGTCCGAGGCACCAAGGGTGATACCCCGAAAAGTCGGAAGAGGAGAGAAGGGGGACTTTTTCGTCGAGAACGCGCAAACCTGAGTCTTGCTGGCATTGAACTGCACCAGGTTCGCGTCGCCCCAAAGAGCAATGCGTTCTAGGACCCGGTCCAGTTCAACAACAACAGACTCTCTCATCCCGTCGATTTCCGTTTTACCGGCTGCGGGGCAAGATATGTATCGCCCATGCACCGTGCTGTCGTCTGCATAGCAATGAATGCCAGACCCAAGGTCTAGCATATCATTGATATGCAGAAGGAACAGTTTGATTGATTACAATTCTTTTATTTTTTTTAATAGTAAATAGTGTGGCAAGTGAATACAGTCCGCCTTGAAGTTAGACAAGAAAGACAGTCTATGAATGAAAATAACTCTACCACAGAGAAATGTCCACAAGTTGACAGGGCACACAAGCTGATCTCAAAACGCGACTAGACCACAGTTACACTTGAAAATAGTCTAGCATCTACGAGCTACGTCAATTAAATAAATAATGACTTCAATTTCAAAATCCGTCAATCAAATACTAACTACCCGCTTGTTAGTAACATTAAGACCAAGACGCATTAACTATTTCAAAGTGATTGTAATGTACCCACTTTAAACTAAAGTAATAGGCGTTTATCTAATACAGGACAGGCCAACACGCGCATGCGACCCGTCACGTGAAATTGTTCGGCCCGGTGAAGTTAATCATTATGACTTTTGTTCAACTTGATATTTTTGTACATATTGACCCCATGATCTAGCTTAATGAACTCATCGAAAACTCATTATTATATACTAGCGACGAAGCCCGGCGTTGCTCGGGTTTCTAGATCATTTTTGAAACTTTTAGAACCTTCTAGATCAATTGTAACAGTTGCACACATTTTGGAGTGTTCTAGATTATTTCAAAAATTTTAGAACACTGTACATACTCAACATGTCATAAGTTAGAAAAAGACACACTTAGTAGTCAATATGTCATAAGTTAGAAAAGGACAGATATACTTTTTTTGAGATTTTCGCCTCCCACAACCACCCTCTTCCACCCACCGCGTCCAAACTCCCTTACTTTCACCAGGAGACCAAGGGGTATCTACCACCCCAACGGGAAGTAGATTGGAGTTGGTGGTCATAGAGAAAACCCTGTCTTTACGTACTAACATTAGCATTTTATATAAGTATTGAGATTTAGATTAATCAAATAACTACAATGAATACGTTTTGATTCATGTTTGTATTACATATTAGCGTCGCGTCATGAACGTGGTTCACGAGACCATTGAGTTGGCCAGGCCTGTAATTCATACTAACCTCTTACATAGTTATTATGTGGAAACACATATTTGAGACTTGCGTAAATTAATATAATATTAATAATACGTTTAAAAGTGTTATACCTATATTTTTGTATTTGACAACTTGTCAGTAGAGTTTTTGCTAAATTAGTAAGTATCCAAATGGTATACAAATCAGGGATTGATAAAGATAACGTTATTTCGATAATTTTTACTGCCATTGCAAAATCGCGTAGTTATTTTATTATCATTATCGCAAATAACTAAAAAAAATCAGATGCCGTCACCTCCTAGTTACCGAGGCGACAAACAATTAAGTTGGATGAGTGCTACCGAATACCCAATCCCGAAAACACTGGTGGCCGTAAAGAAACACCGTAGAGTTTTAATCGGTAAATCTTGCGCGCGTACAACAAAAAAACGCGCCAAAAACAATAGTTAACGTTATTAATATTGGTAATGTTATTCGTACCAAAATTCCGGGATTTTAGATCCTGCTTCGAGAAATGACATTGAAAAATTCCGAGTAAGAAGGGGCATATCAAAATACAAAAACGAGGTCATATTTACTAAGACAGAGCTTCTTATCAAATTACAACAAAAACGCCTGTATAACAGATAGGTACAAGACGTCACAAATGGAAATGTTATGTATCCATATGAATTATATAAACAATATCAAATAAACAAATCTACTTAAATTGCTATTAAAAACTTAGATACGCAAAATAATAGTTCAGATAAAGGTACATCACAATTTTGTCTTCGATATAGGATATTAATAAATAAATTACCTACCTACGTCTTATCAAACCAAAACAATTATGATGAAAATTGAGCAGAAAAAAAAGTGAAAAACTCACTAATATGAGAAGTCAACTCAGTAGTTGGAAGAGCTGCCCGCCAGTGGACTGATATTTGCGCTATGATCAAAGTTAATTATCATGTTATTATGATCAAAGCATAATAGTAAAATTTTATGAATGTTGTGTTTGTATTAAAATTTTTAAGAGCATGTTTAGGTATTTAAAATGCCCGTGGCGCGCGGTTCTTTGACCGTGAGTGACAGTGTCATATGGGAGTTGCTGGTTTCCTATCGGGCGCGTCCTCAGGTGGTGGATAGAGGGTCTCGGGATACATCTCTGAGGTACCCCAGCGCAAACCAAAACCAGCAAGGTGGGGTCTCTCTTCGGGTCACACTCTGCTTTCAGAGAAGACGTGAGTGAGAGACCACCCTTCATCGCGTGGGCAGAGGCGGTAGCGGAGTACCAAGCGATATCTCCTTCGCCCCGAGCCAAGAGCGGTAGTCCCGGGGTTGGACTGCCGCTCATTTACTTGGCTGTAATGGTGTTCCTTCCCGATGAGGTGGGGTCACGGCGAAAGCGTGCCCGTGACCTCACCATATGACGTAGAGTGGGACACCGTGGGGTTTTAGTCGTGTATACCCGGTATTGGAGAAAAAAGAAAAAAAGGTATTTAAAATGCGGCCCGCTGTAACGTAACCCGCAGGCCCGTAGTCCGCGAGACCATATGGGTTGGACAGGCCTGTATAAAGTTTAATATCCAATGAAGTATAGACATAAAAAAATCCAGAATTTCTGATTAGCTCATTAGAAATTTCATTGGTAGTTTAAGAGACCGTTACTGGTTTTATTTGTCCGAACATTTCTTAGCGCACTACGAATGTATTTTATTAACTCATTCTACTGTCTGGGACGGAAGAGAAAATGTAAGTTTGTATTCTGTAAATCAGCTACGTGCTCCGTCAGTAAGTGGGCAACATAATGAATGTCATACGTTGACAAAGTAGTTTGGCAATAGAAACCTTCATAACTAAATAAGGATTTGAGGATATAAACTCATCTCTAGAAGTTTTATAATAATGGAATGACAATACTCAAAAAATAATTATTAGAATACCCGGCACTCTTGGTTCTTGCTTTAGGGAATCTGCATGTTTGTTGTTAAAATTAAACAAGTCAACTTTGTTAATATTGACAAAGCTGTTTGCACGTTTTGAATAAGTCTTAATTATATGTTGCCGATTAATTAGCAATAGAAATTGGTACTTTTATATAGCTTCGTTTTCTCAATGTATCAATCAAGACAACACAACATCTAACTCTTAAACCTCAATACAAAAACTTGTTACAAATAGATATTCGGAGAAATTGGACTAGGGACTGCGCAATCTGACTGGCTAACCACTAGGCCACAGAGTCAGTAAATGGTATAATTGTAATATAAATCTCATATCTAATTAAAGTTTTGAAAACACGATTGTTATTGAAAACTATGACATAACGCTTATCTAAGAACAAAAAATAGAATTCATCAAAACAAATTATTTAATTCAACAAAAGAGGAAAAGTTTATGTAAATTTTATTACTATTTTTAGCGTTACAGTACATTTACGCATTCACCCTGTAATTACGTACACGGTCGCATTGCAATTCGTTGCATTAAAAGATATGTTATGATGAAACGTAAAAAGATAAAAATCTAGGGAGCAGTCACTGGATCTTTGATGAAATATGACCCACTTTGCGTTAATTAAACCACTTCTTACTTATCTCTAAATTCAATACTTAAGTTTACAAACAGACTTTTGCAAGAAAAACTATTTATAGAATTTAAGACCTTTACGACATAAGCTTAGGTTGTAGATAGAGATGATAATGCAATGACGTGGTTTCCTTTGTTTTTAAGGTTGTAAGAGTAATTATTTTTACTACTATCACTACTTAGCTCAAGCCCTGTTCCCATTGAGGTAGGCAGAAACTATAGAGCGCCAGCGACTCCTCTCTTTACAAACCACTTTCGCTTCGACTTGATCAACTCAGCAATCTGGTTAAAAAATATTTTTCTAGATAGAGCTTTGATCAATCAACTACAATTAGACAAAATTTTAGAACGTTTCACGGTGACAGGATAGACGAAAGTAAAACTAAAATCTCGTTTAAATACGTCTGCATTTATTATATTTAGGCACTGAGGTAGGTACCAAAGTACACAAAAAAGTTACATTGGAACTGGTAGATATTTTTTTTCAGAGAGATTGCGTTTTTTCCTCTAAACAAACTTGGCAAAGATCGCTCTGAAAATTTGTACATTATACTTTTCATACATTCCTTCATTGTAATAGATACGCGAAAGTCACGCACTTCTCGATCATATGTGGCTTTAAATATCTTCATTAAAAGTGGTACTAATTGAGGCAGTTACCAAACTTTAGTAAATATAACCAGTTTTTTTTAACGTAAAAAGCTTTGTGTGTATTAACATTGTTGTTTAGTGTTCTGGTTAAGTAAACAAGGGAACTAAACCCACTAGTTTATGTTGTACTAGTCAGATAAGGGTCCATGTTAGATGAGGCCATTTAATGTTAAACAATCGATCGTAGGTCGCTGTTGATAAATAAGTTTACTTTGGGCCAAGTGCTTAAATGTATTAATGCTTTCGAATGTTTACTAAACCTAAATAGATAATTATAACAAACTGTAGTAAATAGCTAGTTGGGAGATTAAATTCGAACCCGCAACTCTTCATTTAAACATTTTACACACACAAATTACTTTTATTGTAGCTCGGCATATGATAACACTCCGGCTAATGTAAAGCTGAAGCAGGCTGCAGTCGCCTTCGCTATGCCGGCTTAAGGAGACGAATGAGCACCATACATAATTGTACTCCTTTCGTTGTAAGTATAATTTTAGTAATATAAAAAATACAAGACACTTTGAGGTGATGTCTTTTTGTTTCCTTTTGTCTAAACTAAAAAATTGTAGTCATCAATTCAAAGTTTTAGAGTAGGTAATATTTTTATCCTACCGACCCCAACATTACAATGTACGAATTAAAGGAGCCGAGCCCTTCAAACGGCTGTATTTCCGTCCTTCTCACACCCAATAGAACACCCTCTCATGAAACCGTGGGATAATTAAATATTTATGTCATCTCCCATCACGGCGCCATACCATAATCAAATTTAACATTAGCTATAAAATTCATTAACAGGTTTTTCTTTTATTTCACAGGGAAATTGCGTGTTTTCAAAGTTTATTTTTGTTTACAATAAAAAAAGTAAATAATTTGCCAATAACTCACCTCGAATAAAACAACAGATTTCAATTTCTTGATAGCAAGCTGACAAAGCTTTGAATAAACATTACCGTAGCCCAAGATTTGTACATTAATTTAAAAAATAAAGTAAACTCCACGAAACTATAACTTACAATAATAAAAAGATAATGTTTAACACAAATTCTTATAGCACTTTAACACTGCACTATCATACAAAAAATATAAATTGTCGTAGACAAAGCTCGCACGCCTAAAATTCTTCGATCGTCAAAACGAACGCACGGAACCTCCAATGGTTAAATCGAGACTGCATCAGCCATAAGCGGGTGAGCGGGAGGCGGCACAGTAGGGGGCGCGCGCCGCGTTGCGGTGGGGCGACGAACCTAGCTGTGTAACAAGCTGATATGATAACTAATGTACACAAAGATTGCGGATGCGAAGCTCGTCTTTAAAAAAAAATTACCTGACAACTTTAGATTCGGAAGCTGTGTTATAAGTAAAATTATTCAAATACCAGACTGATTATTATCTCGTCTATTTACATAAATTATAAGAAGCTGATTCAGATCGAAATATTAACGGACGTTATTCAGAACTAGTAAAAGCAACATACGATATGCATTCTAATATATTAATCAGTACATGCAATTGTCTTAAGCCGTCCGATATTGCTAAAAGGAAAGATTATGCATACTATCAAAATGTATTACTGTAATAAATATGACAAATGAAAGTTGAAACCACAGATATAACAATTAATCCTTTTATCAGAGATCATGTTTGGACAACTCAATTTGTTATTGTCTAGTTAGATAACATAATCTTTGACATGGTACATATGTATTATGGTAATTAGCGATATGTTGCTAATGTTGACCTCAAAATGCATTGTTTTTGAGAAATTTGTATTTTCTATATTTATATTTTTTTATTAGCATCTCTAACACTTTTAGAAATATCCGAATGTACATAATTATTCAGTATATAGAAAATAAAAATTGGTGTCAAGTCTTTTCATCCAAACAACGTTCATAAATAATACAAAGTCACTTAAAAGCATTACGAAATTTCCGATAGGATCTAATAGAAATTTATTAATAGTTAAATGTAATATCATACGAAGGAAACAGAGTAAAATTACATAATATAGGGGCCCAAATTAATTTAGGCCGATATTGAATAGTGTCTGAAATAGCTATTGACAACATTTATATCACGCACGTGTATATAATCAAAATGTAACTTAATAAAAATGCAATCAAGTTATCGAACCGTGAACTGTCAATATAGAAGTGTATTTATGATTAAATATTAATGGTATGAAGATATGGAATTATAAGGAATTCCTGTATTACATATGAATAATTAAAAAGTTGGATGCGGTTAGTAGACAGCAAGGAAGAGACGCATGTCGCCGAGCTTCATTTAATAGAGGAATAAAGAATTAGGACGAAGCAGCATACGGACTTTTAGAAATGGGACCAACTATGATAAGTTTTTAATAACATGCCAAACAATGAAACCCGTTATACAAGATTGCATAGCCTCATGAGAGTACAGACCGTGTAAAACGACTATTCACATTTCGTAAGGTTCATCGTAAAATTGTATTTGCCGTACCAATACAAATGGACCAATGGTACGCTTTAAACAGTAGATTTAATTTACAAAGAGTACACTCAAACTGCAATGTAAACTAGCGCTGAACGAACCATATGTTAGTAAGATAATGCCCCTAGAGTTACAAATGTACTCAAGGACAGACAGGGGAGTTAATTTATTTTGGTCATAAACATTTCATGTACGAAATACGAAAACCAAATTGTATAATTATCTTAGAAAGTTTCAAAGCTTCATAAAATGGACGTTATGAAAGAAGTACTGTACCAGAAAGAGCTGTATGATCCAGTTACACATCCCGTTGTAATGCAGGCCCTGTCGTTGATTCATAAACCGCATCGTAAAAAAACATACGTCCGGCCAAACAGTCTAGCGGTACATTTGTTTCGAATAACTTCCGAAATCGTAAGGGATTTTACTTTACTTCTTTATTAACAAACATTTATCAATAAAAACCACTCTATGTATCAAGTTTTGTTGTCTAGACTCTAGACTAAGTTTATTAGTTATTTACACCCACGCAAATACTTACGCATTGAGAATCGGAAGAATTGCAACCTTGCTTTCTTACAGAAAAAGTTATCTGTGTTGTGTTTTAATAGTCCATTACTCTTTAAATCATTTTACGGATAAGTTCACGTAGATATATGCCTAAAACCTTGTTACATAAACCTATATCTCTCTTGAATCCGACAAAGGGAGGCAATAAAAATACATCGAGGCCACGCCCGTATGACACAAACACACCGAACGTTTTCGCAAGGATTCACTCTTGTTTTCGGAGCAGACACTCGGTAACCAAACAGAAGAGTGATTTATTACAAATCGGCGTGTGCGGCTGATCCCTTGACTTTCTGCTGTCACATGTTCATTCGGGAAGCTAGGTTGCTATTGATTTTGTCATTGAAACTGTAGTTTTTTTTTAAGTTGTTGTCATAACTTGTCTTCCAAATAAACATAACTAAAACGACAAACAATTGATTTGTTAATAGTCTTGAAGAACACGTGTTTTCAATAGATACCGCTTTCTTTTGTTTAAAATAAAACCGAATAAGTTTTACTTATAGAGTGTTCATTGAACGTTTGTACGAATGAAGAATATTAAACGATAGAATGTTGAAGAATATGAAATCTTGAAGTTTATTTACTATATTAAAATGAGGAGAGTTCTAATTCGACTTTACCACTAGCTTTGAATTGGGCCTACGTTTTGTGCTATACTTACATGCAAACCCTCCCTTTGAAGGATTAAAGGTTCTCTTTCCCCATAGTTAGGGACAAAACTAATATCCCGTTGACATTTTTGTGGTAGAAATAACTACAAAATTATTTCACTCCGCCAAGATTATTTATTTACTGCTCGAGACCAAATAAATTGGATTATTTTCGTCAGTAACTTTTGTGGCTTAAATACATGTTTGCTATGTTGTCATTTGTTTTATAGACAAGTTTATGGTCTAATACGTCATAAATGTGTTTTATGAGCGTTCGGAATTCAACAGTTAACCTTTGTTAGATGGTTGTACTGATAATATTATACTGTAAGATTTAATAGAGATCTTATTTGTGTCTTAAAATTAAATTCACAAAGAGTTAAAACAAGAGAACACGATAATAGTCCGCGACGATTTCGATATGCCTTTAAATCACCAATTATACGCCAACCAAAACGGAATAATGGAAATCGCTGTACATTATTATTGGTACAATGGAGATAAACGTGATTATTTCTACATTTCTACAATCTTTATTATTTTGATAACAAATAAAAAAATTGTTTACTAAGATATTTAGCACCAAATGAATCATTATTTTAAGTAATAAAATACATGACACATGTTTAATAAAAGTAAAATATAACCGCACTGTCTATCGACCAGGTGTAGTACGACTACCACTTTCAAGGGTCAGCTGATATCAGCCTGGTATAACAAGAGGAGAGGAAAGCATTCTTCTACTCGAGAAGGCAAGTACAGTCTACAGATGTAGTAGCAGCTCATGGACCACTTAAAATGATCAGGTTTTACGTAATACTAGTGAAGTGACTATGTCGCGTTTCGGGAACACTTTGAAAGTAGCCAGGTATCTAAATCTAGATGGTACATACTCGCCTCTCCTGCCTGATATTTCTCGGTAGTTGTTTACGTTCATGGACCACACTCTAGCTTTACATTAGGCGGAGTATTGTCATATGCCGAGCTGCACTATGACCGGGCATGGGGAGGAGAGCATACTTTTACATAGTCGGCATAGAGGAGGCAATTACGGTCTACAGACATATCTATGTAGTAGCAGTAATCTCACTTAACATTGGGCTACCTAGGTCTGTTCAGTTCTAACACTTACATCTTATAAAGCCGATAATTCAAGCTACATTATACTAATTCTGAAGAACAAAGATACTTATTAAATCAGTCATATAAAGGGCAGACGGTGCAGTGAACTAAATACTCGTAAATCTAGAAAAGACACTCACACAACTCCATTATAGTGTTTGATGGTTACAACTCGTGTAAATGAATCAAATTTAGAGGTCTGTGCACTAAAAAGAAAATTCCATTTGAAAGAACTTCGAAATCGTATTGTCAGTTAAATTAATTCAAACGTTTGTCAAACTAACTATTTGCGACTGCAGAATCTACAACATTTATATTTATTTTTTTTGGTTATTAGGCGATTAATAATTTAAAAAAGTGCGGCCGTGGTCTAGCGGTAAGACGCGTGAACTCACAATCGATGAGACCCGTGCTCGAACCTCGCTAATTCTGACCGGTACCAATGTAACTTTGTTATATGTACTTTGATCGCTCAGTGCCTATAGGCACTATTAAAGAGTGGTAGGCAGACTGGTGATGGTTATTTGTCCAGTCTGCCGTCCTGGGGTAGTACCACCACTTTCGAATGTAACACCCGTGAAGTGACTTTGTCGCGTTTCGGGAATAGTTTGAAAGTAGCCAGGTATAACGAGAGGAGTGTGCACTGTCAATCTTAGATGGTACATGCTCGTCTCCTCAAGCCGGCTTAGTGGAGGCGACCGCTGCTCGCACAGGTTTCTCTGTAGTAGCAGTTGTTTCCATTCATGGACCGCACTCAGCTTTACATCAGGCGGAGTGTTGTCACATGCCGAGCTACAATAAATAAAAAATATTACTAAAAATGGTATAATAGATACATATAGCTCGGTCGTGTAGACTATAATACAAGACTAGTCTGCCAAAAATTAAGCTATACGAGTATAGTTCTGTATACTATACGCCTACATAAATAGACTAGCAATCCGAGCTAGAAATTTTTTTCTTTTTTAAAAATCACCAATATTGTTTTCATTAAATTAATTTTAAACCATAACAAAAGATTTACCTAATTACGTCGAGTTACAAACAATATCTTAATCGCATTATTCAGTTATTTGTTTAATCCAGAGACTGAAATACCTGTATTCGTTTGGAGAAAAAACAGTTAAAAGTAACGTTACAGAAAACCGGTAAATAGAGTGTTAAATTTTAATAACATCTCTAATCGGTATTTGTTCGGCATTAAAATTAAAATAACGATATTTTTATCTACTGGTAAATATCAAAATAGCGTTACTTTTCATAGTATCGTTATCAATCCCCCTAGTTTAAGCATTAGGATGTTGTTTCCCATCACGCAAGTGTCACTTCTAGGGACGAGTAATTCAAAACATAACCAACGACATAGAGAAAAATTCATTTTCTTAACATAATATAAAATGTAATAACCATAACGCGGCGACGGGAAATTATGTAAGTACCCAACTTCTTTAAATTACGACTCTCTTTCTGAGTACGAGAGCTTAACTGCTTACATATTTTTAGTAAAGCGCTTGTAGAAAATTCTATTTTTACCTTTATTAGTTTAACGTGTTACAATCGTAAATGACCAAATTTAATTATTTAAGATAAGCTCAGTAATCAGAACGTCTGCTTCTATTACGGAACAAGCTGATTTAATTCCCGTCTCTAGCTGATTTCATTTCGTTCGAGTTCCATCATAGTTTAACAGAATTATTTTAAAATTAAGGAAAGAGTGCGAAATTTATATCAACGACGCAAATTAATAAACTAGTCTTGTATCTATATAGACACAGTGGTTCAATATTAAAGGTGATCGATATTTTCCCGTCCCTCCCCGGAGAGTAATCTAACCCGGTAATTACACGATTTACTTAACAAAACAGGAGGAGATGCCGTTAATGTGACGGTTAACTGATCAAGGCATAATGTGATTTTGCATGAAGATGAAGCCGCCTTTGGATTATAGATGTACATTTACACTAGATAAATTAAAACACAGTAGGAAATCGAGGATAGAGCTAATATGGGAATCGATAAAAATGTAGATTAAAACAATTAAAACAATTTTTTACTTTCAAATTTGTAACTATTTCACAGTAATGACGCTATCAGACCCATTGAAGATTAAACAAAGTGTATAAACACAGAATGGATGGCTGGATGATACACGAGACGCTTAATTATAAACTGTATGGTGGATATCGAAACACCAATTGGTTTTGAAATTCCTCGCAGCTAGTCGGTGGAAATAAAAGGAAGGGTACTCTAGGATAGCTCAATTGTCCTCACTTTAGAATGTTCCAAGGGCTGGTTTAGTAGGTGTATTCTTGTATATTTTAATTTATATCAGTAGTATAATATAGTATAATTAATATTATAAAATTTTCACTGCCGTATCTATTTAATTTATAGTATTTATTTTTTACTATCATTTATTTATTGCTTTTGTTTATTTTATTTTATTTCAAAATATTTTATCACACCGTTCGCGTCCACCTGTCCGGGGTTCCAGCTGAAAACCAGCGCTACGAGCTGCCTCGTATAGCTCGTTAGCATATGCTGAGCTGTGCGCCCTTTCGTCCCTACACATTCGCGTTCACACTTTTTTTTTATATTGTCTCATAAATGTTGTGCTGGGATGAATAAAGTTTTCTTTCTTTCTTTCTATATTCATAGATATTTGGAGCGCGCACTCGCGGCGAGACACACACTTTTTTTTTACTTTTGTGTACTCGTTTGTTTTGAGTTTTTAGGCAAAGTGGGAAGGAATGGGATTCCGACTAGCTTTAAGTATCTAACACTGTATTAATGAGGTAAATATATACCTTTGTAATTTTGTTTAGTCCTTAACTAAATGCTAAAATGTAACTAGCTTAGTATGTGCATAAAAAAGGGAATAGCATGAAGTAGGGTAGTTAAAAACTATCTTATCTAATGTCCGGTCAATATGGTTGGTACACGGCACTAAGAAAAACCCATAAACATAAGTTCAAACCAGGGGGGCTACTTTCAAATGACCAAATGAAGATACGACAAAATAATTCGGGCTCTAAACTTACATTTACGAGGTTTTGACACATCTCAGGCTTGTCCTTTCGCGGGTGGCAGTGTTATCCACTACATATTATATCTTGTAAACTGGATAAACTCTTCATTTCACATTGAAATCTTTGAAAACTCAAAATTTTAGAACTAAATATTTGATTTGAAAGAAATTTCGTCATTCATACTGAGCAACCAAATGTTCGTTTATCGCGGTAGGCCCCCAGACACGGTTCAAAATCAACGTTAAACGATTATGGTTTAAAGCCATCTAACGTTCCGTGTCAATCATAAACTTTATTACGTGCGACGAAACTGCACGTAGTAAATCTCCACGTGACCTATATTACTGTATGTTTACCTGATCGTTAGATATTTGTATGGAGTAGGTATTAGCTCTTACCTAATTCTAGTTAACTAGTACTTCGTCTTATTCTAAAAAGGCGTAGACAAAAGTGCTGAAAACTATGTTCTGCTTTTTCTTAATAAAGGTTATGTCTAAACGGCTGAACAAATTTCTTAAAAGGTAAGATTTGGTTTTGGTAAAATTTTCTTATCTTACAGAGGGACACAGGTCAAAACTATAAGTGGTGAAATAGAGGATGAAAGTTTGTGTGGGAAATTATTAACTTTATTGGTAAGAAGTAAAGAATTACATGCTTCAGCGTTTTTAGAATTTTTTCCCTCGTTTTTCAAATTAAACGCATAATAAAATATACGCATACGAAGTTGGGGGCAACAGTTAGTGTTGAATAAACGTGTTCTTTATAGATTTATTTAATTTACCTCGTTTATTTGCGAATTGCTTCTTATCAAGTGTGTCCTACAAAATGTGGTTATAATGTAATTCCATCCCTTATTTGACCCAAGTATATCAGATGTCTCATCCTATGTCAGGTTTCATTAAAGATACCCGAATCTCAAAGTTGTTTTTTCCATATACCTAAATGGATAATTAAGGAAAATCGTGACCTGAACTTTGAAGGAGTGGTTTTACTAGAAAAGACCGCTATCAATGTTTTATTAGATACTAATTTTGTTAAACAGCTTGTTTGAGGGAATCTTGTGTAAGTAATTTTGGCACTACGTTGTTCTTAATTATTGGTACGTACACGTAATTTGCAGTAATATCAGGCAAACTTCAACAAGCAAACAAATTACGTTTATTTTATTTATTTATTTTAAAAAGTTGCCAGCAAAATTTTAACGTAGGGAACATGAAAAATACAGTAACGTTATTGACAATAAAAAAGTTAGATCTTTTGGACAGAGGGTGGCGGCACAAATTGACAAAACCCGCATAATTGAGAATGAAGCGAATAGCGATATGGATATAGGTACAAGAGACCAGACGGGATGCAAATAACAAAAATCAATACCAGACTGCAAGTTATTCGACCAAAATTGTTCAGAATAATTAAACTATAGTAATATTTTTTAGATATGTTAATTTTGTAATATAGATTATTAAATTGTATATTATAAAAAAGATAAACCATAAAATGGTGGTAGGCAGACTGATGATGGTTATTTGTCCAGTCTGTCGTCCTGGGGCAGTACCACCACTTTCGAATGTAACACCCGTGAAGTGACTTTGTCGCGTTTCGGGGATAGTTTGAAAGTAGCCAGGTATAAGAGAGGAGTGTGCACTGTCAATCTAGATGGTACATGCTCGTCTCCTCAAGCCGGCATAGTGAAGGCGACTGCAGCCCGTTGAGATTTCTCTGTGGTAGCAGTTGTTTCCATTCATGGACCGCACTCTAGCTTTACATCAGGCGGAGTGTTGTCACATGTCGAGCTACAATAAAAAAAAATAAAAAAAATAATACATTCATCATTGATTTAAACAATACTCTTAAAATGGTTGATTTTAACCTTTCTTCAAGACTTTCACATTAGCATTTAAAGAACGAGACAATTAATTACTTATCATTTTTTTAAAATCATATGGTATATATGTATACGCCTTAGCGGTAAGACGCGTGAACTCACGATCGACGCGACCCGTGTTCGAACCTCGCTAAATTCTGACCGGTACCAATGTAACTTTGTTATATGTACTTTGCTCGCTCAGTGCCTATAGGCACTATTAAAGAGTAGTAGGCTGACTGCTGATAGTTACCAGCCCAGTCTGCCATCCTGGGGCAGTACCACCACTTTCGAATATAACACCCGTGAAATGACCTTGTCGTGTTTCGGGAATAGTTTAAAAGTAGCCAGGTATAACGAGAGGAGTGTGCACTGTCAATCTGGATGGTACAGGCTCGTCTCTTCAAGCCGGCATAGCGGAGGCGACTGCTGCCCGCACAGGTTTTTCTATAGTAGCAGTTACATGTTAAGCTAGAGCGATAATAGGACAGCCTAAAAACATTTCTCTGTGGTTATCATACCCAACTAAACACAATCCTCTTCCATCTGAATACCTCCAAGCTAATATGGAAACGAACGGTAGATTAGGTTAATAACAATCGTCACTCTGTCTACTTAATTTAAAATTTAAAATACACCTAAAGTACATATAAAAATAAATACCTCCATTAGTATTATAGGATAGGAAATAAAACAGACAGTTTTAATACAATATCTACACACAATAAACATGACACATCCGTTGAACGTAGTCAGCCTATTAATTACGATTATAAAAGACAAAACTAACATAGTAAATGTTTCTTAGAAGTTTCATGCAGCGTACTTGCTTAGCGAAGCAATAAGCGATGGAATTTTAACTGCTGGAATGACACTTAATGATTCATGTATCCTATATTTACCTTACTACAGTTTCGTTATAATATAGACGAAAATATTATCAACTAAATGCTTTTATTATTGTAGCTCGGGATGTGACAACACTCCGTCTGATGTAAAGCTAGAGCGCGGTCCGTGAATGGAAACAACTGCTACTACAAAGAAACACAGCGATCGCCTCCACTATTTTGGCTTGAGGAGACCGAGCATGTACCATCTAGATTGACAGTGGACACTCCTCTCGTTTTACCTAGCTACTTTCAAACTATTCCCGAAACGCGACAAGGTCTTTTCACGGGCGTTACATTCGAAAGTGGTGGTACTACTCTAGGACGGCTAAATGGGCAAATAACCATCATCAGTCTGCCTACCACTCTTTAATAGTGCCCATAGGCACTGAGCGACCAAAGTTCATATTAACGAGGTTCGAACACGGGTCTCATCGATCGTGAGGTCACGCGTCTAACCGCTAGTCCACGGCCGCTTTCAAACGGCTGCGATCAAACGCTTTGGACAGTTTTACAGCAAATATTTTTAAAGTTTCACTTTTCTAATATGACGTCTTTCCGTTGATAAAGAATGTTTGTGTGTTGATTAAGTGTAAAAACGGACCACCTCTCTACATCACTCAGAGAACCTGTTGACCCAGTACTGTGTGGTGCCTCAGGCATTATACTACCGCACCTTGCTTAGATTTTATTGTAGATCTATTTTCTAATTTAATTTGATGTCGGTTGCTTGTTTGTTACATATTAAATGCCGCTTTGGAAGGCTATTCCGAAATCTAATTGCGAAAATATGCGCTAAGCAGAACCTGAATAAACAACAACTTAAGATATTGTTTTGGATCACAACGAGATAGTAACGTTTCTAATTCGATCCAGAATCAATCGTTATTTTATTAAAAGTAACATGTATTATATAATATTTCAAAATTTTTCAATATAACGTTATTTCGAGTCGTCACAGACTGCAACTTTCAATTTTCCCTTTTCAATACAAAGTTTAATATTCCAGAATGAATCTCTTGAAACTTTTACAAATGAAATTGAAGAAAATTCAAAACTTTTAAGTACTTGATGTCTTTATGTATTGAAAATTTGCATGAACGTCTATGTAACATCTGCGTAAACAGAATTTCATTTTACCCCCGACACGTGACTGGGAACAATTCTTCAGTTGCAGGGGTAGACAAATTAAATTAATTACGAGCTCATAATTTGTCGAGATTTCAAGAGGCCGCGGTTGTTGACAGTTCAATGAGGTAAAGGGGGTGGTATAAAATTTAAACAACACGTTTCTACATATTAAAAAAACATACGTTTACACACATACACAAGCGCTCAATGGTTCACAATTTAAACAAAAATAAAATAATGTAAGTCTACAAAATGTTTTTATCGCGTTTGGAACGATGCTTGACCGACAGTTGAACTTGTCGACCTACTGCCTAGTCCGCACTCACCTCAGCACCGTGAAGTACTTTCCTGCGGGCCAGTTGAAAAAGATCCTTATTATTAGAAGGACAACGCTCATAATTCGGTTATAAAAATCAATTTTATTTTATAAAACCGATTAAAGGGAAAAAATAGCTGACAAAAGCATCATCAACATTGTCTCATTGACTAAATTTGATATTAAATTGATAAATGAAAGAAATATTTCTAAAAATATACGTTTTCCTTGGACGGTTATTAAAATCATACTTCTTCATAACAATTACACGGCGACACACTTTGTATTGTTACTTTCCTGTAGAACGTTTCACAATGCAAATTCCGCTCCCTAAAAAGCGCGGATGTTAGGGTAAAATAAATAAAATAGCGCTTTGAACACATCAGCTTCATGCACCCTCGTCACGGGAGGGTTCCGCATTCGAGGATCAACTTTTCGCTACCTCGGGATGTCAACGAGGCAGTAAAATACAGCATTCAGTTACTTCCATTCCATTTAAAACAAAGCCATTTGTAGTGTGTTTTAAAAGCAATTTGGAACCCGTACTTCTACTTTATATTTCAACCCTGTCTCTCACGCGATCAAATATTTTAGAAGCATTGTTTAAAAGGCTAAATTAAAGTCGAAAGTAATAAGAATATTTCACAACTCAAGTTTAAAAAGTATTAAAAAATCACGTGATCTAAATGTAGTTAAAATGTTAAAATTGTCCGACATTCAGTGGAGCACAAAACAAGAAGCAACGAGGGTAGTGTAACAAATGTAACTGCGTCATGAAAGATGATTGTTCAATTTCACGCCTCACGATTTATCTCTAACAAAACTGTTTCTCAATTGTCAAATAACACGAGAGAGCAATGTATTACACTTATTACAGTAACTAAATAAAACTAAAGCATATATATAGATACCTAGATAGCAATAACATGAATCTAAAGAGCCAAAAAGCCTGATGTTAAGCTACTTACGAGCAAAAACAATTGCCACGACAGAGAAAATGCCATCAGGAAGCAGTGGCCCCCACTATGTCGGCTAAAAGGAATCAAATACGCACCATTGACAGAACACACTCCTCTCGTTATACCTAGCTAGCTACTTCCAAGTTGATCCTAAAATATATCTGGTCACTTCGCGGGTGTTATAATCGGAAATAGTGGTACCACACCGGGACGAACAAACCGCAGTAATTACCATCTTTCTCACCACACTCTTTGAATTACCATTAATTAAAAGTTGCAATTATAATTAAAATCATGAGATAATTAAGATCATCAGGTTAGGTTGGAAACAAACTTCATTGCTCTTGTCTTTATGTAAATGCAATGTCTACACGTTAACGTTAAGCAGTAATGTTTTGTTATCTTTAATCAGCGGCAAAATCTGGCGTGCAAAATGCAACGTTTTCAATGGATCGTAAAACCCAGGTGAGCACGTGAGAGCCTGTATTTAGGGCAATGGGCTTTCAGATTAACAGTGCACTAACGATGCCCCAAAAAGGACAGTAGAAGTAGATACTGTATACATATTTCATATAACTTAATTGAATGTAATTAATTATCGAATTCTTTTTTAAAATTAATTTGACACATTGATTGTGGTCAAAAATCAGTACTTAAATGTGACGTAAACCTAGCCCTTATCTCTACAACTGTAAGGACTGCCGGTGGAAGGATAGAACAGATCGCCAATGACTATGTAGCTCAGTGGTCAGAACATTCGTACGCAAATGGAGAATTGATTTTTTTTTTCTATTCAATTTTCATCACCTGTATATAATTAATTAATCTGTAGATTTGTATATTACTGAACTTCTAAACGCCCGGAAGAATATTTTGTGTCTTTAAGTGGGTAACCCGAATGGTTTAAATTCACAATTGGATCCGGTAGATGGTGCTGCAATCGAGTTCTAGGATTCTAACGACTTTTTTAGTGTTTTCACATATCAAAACATATTTTACCTACCACCCAATATTTAAAAAAAGAGTAGATAAATATGCTAAGACATCTGTGGAGACCGTTCAATTAATAAAAAAATCATTGTAGATGAAGAATCATCGTATCATTTTTCTTTGTTAGTAAGTAACACACCTACTCAATTTCGTCACAAAGCTAAATAAAGCCTTAAAAACATGCGTGCGGAAGTTGAAATAAAAGCTCGGTTTACAGGAACTACGTTAATATGAATAGATTAGTGTCGGTCATTGATACAGTTGTCCGAATTTAAAAGCCGATCACCCTTGAAGCCTATTTTCCTGCGGTCAATCCTCTGCTATTTTCGACAGTTCATTGCACTTTGTATTCGCGAACTTTAATATTAGTACCTTCTGCATGTAATCCTTAACTAAAAACTTGGACTAAAATAGCTTTTTTACATACTAATGTTTTAGGCATCAACCCCCTCCGCTATGCCGGCTTGAAAAGGCGAATGTGCACCATTAATTAACAGAGCATTGTATATTAATTTTATAAATAGTTTACACGTATGGGAGCAATAACAAAGGATCGTTATTTTTGTTATAATTCCGGAATATCTAAATGTGGATTTATTTCTTAAAGTAGTAAAGTGTTTTTTTTAATTGAACCGCCTCCGCACCTAATAACAGGTGAATAAAAGAGTCATTAACCTTCCGTTTGAGTTATCTATCTAGAATTATTTACCTAAACTTGTGTTTCTTCGAGTGTTGATGGATAATAATGGTAGATTATTAAAATAACAATTAAGTGTTCCTGAACGTGCGTGCAACTGAAAAGGATAGAACGATTTTATTTTTCATTTTTCCTCCAAAACCTCCGTAGGAAGTTTTATTAAAGACTCTACCACTTTTCTGAAGCTATTTTTGACCATGCACAATTTTTACTCTATTTTCACTTAACTACTATACTGGCGATTTGTTAGAGTGCTATAAAATAGAAAAAAGCTCTTCCATTTAAAACCAAATAAAAAACTATTTAATAACTCAACTTTTGTGATACGTACAATTTTTTTTTATTGTAGCTCGGCATGTGACAACACTCCGCCTGATGTGCTAGAGTGCGGTCCATGAATTGACACAACTGCTACTACAGAGAAACCTGTGCGGGCAGCAGTCGCCTCCACTATGCCGGCCCGAGGAGACGAGACCATTAGATTGGCAGTGCACACTACTCTCGCTATACCTGGCTACTTTCAAACTGCTCCTGAAACGCGACAAGGTCACTTCACGGGTGTTACATTCGAAAGTGGTGGTACTGCCCCATTATCAGTCTGCCTAACACTCTTTGTAAAATACTCAAATAAGTGGAAATAAATAATATCAGACGGTGCATTGACCAGATCCACAAATGGTGAACACCGGTGGTCCTCACCTTATTTGTATGAGTGAGATCATAGGGCCGCAATCTCTCACATCTATCTTCCAACATTTACTGTTAACGACTGTTATTTAACGAATTCCCATTTAATTAAATTCCCGACATTGTTGCTCAGTTAATGAAAACCGTATTATTAATATCTGACTAGAAATCTTTTTTTTTTATATCTTGTGGCGGTGTCAGCCCCGTTGAAGCCTAACCAATAATAGTATCAAAGACTGAAACATAAATATAACTAAAACTAATCCATAAATAAATCTGGGTTAGGGGGCGTTTCGCACGAATTGAACTCGCCCGAAATAGGCGAATCGCCTACTTTTAAAATTAATTTAAAATACATTGTGTGCGTATTGCCTACTACTTATTTTTGAAGGGGTCGATTCGCACGCGAAAATTTTACATTCGTGCGAATCGCCTACTAAAATTTAATTATTTTTAAAAGTAAGCGATTCGCCCATTTCGGGCGAGTTCAATTCGTACGAATCGCCCCCTAACCCATAAATCTATATCTATCTTTAAAAAAAGAAACAATTTATATAATTCTATAGCGGCTACTGAATCGGGCTGGGACAACATACTATTGTATGTGCCCATATCCCATTTGTTTATGGATTTACTATGAACCCACTGTCTGTTGGCTTCGCTCCTGTCACAATCCCTCAACATGTTTTCCACATCCTCGACTTTGCCATATGCCTAGAAATCTTGTCTCTTTGAAAATGAGAGACGTACGAATGCGAACCATTTTTTTTAAAGCTCGACATGATGACGACACTGCCCCTTACGCTAGAGTGCGGTTCATGAACGGAAGGAAGCAACAGTTACCACAGAGAAATTTCTACAGGCAACAGTCGCCAGCTATGCCGGCTTGAGAACACGGCACCATCTAGATTGACAGTGCACACTCCTCTCGCTATACCTGGCTACTTTCAAACTGCTCCCGAAACGCGACAAGGTCACTTCACGGGTGTTACATTCGAAAGTGGTGGTACTGCCCCAGGACGGCAAACTGGACAAATTACCATCATCAGTCTACCTTCCACTCTTTAATAGTGCCTATAGGCACTGTGCGACCAAAGTACATATAACAAACTAAGCTAATAATCATCATCAGTCTGCCTACCACTCACCGTCAGTTACATAGGTTTTTCTTCCATATCAAATACCAAAGAGAATTGATTAACATTCCAAGTTGTTTTTCAATTTAAAACGGAAAAATAGGCGACGACATTTTTTGCAGTGCATAGGTACAGTAAGGAAACCTTTATCATGATTTCGTGTATGTTTTTGACAGCTTTTCAAGTAAAGGAGTTTGCTTACGCTCTGGACCAACGTAAACAAGTTTGTGTTGGCATACTCTTATGTTGGATTTAGTTTCAAAATTAACCTAAATCTTTCTGTCATGACGGAGCAAAAATAAAATAACACGCACTAATATTAACAACAACTTTAAAACTATTTCTAATAAAAAACGTTCCTGTATAGACTATCGTGAAAATTATAAAGGGTGTAGTTTAAAAGTTTAAATAAGAACAGAATATTTTGAATTAAAAAGTTAAGTATGGACTAATAATGCCTAAAATCTGGGTGTAGAAATTATGAATTCCATCCTCATGAATAGGAGACATCCTCATGAAAGCTGGGCTGCCTAGTGTCCATAACCGTCGGGCGTGCATGAAGAGAATTGTGGATGTGAGGGAAGCGAGGGTGTTGTGTCAGGATCGTGGTAAGTGGCGTTCCGTTGTCTCTGCCTATCCCTGTGGGAAAAAGGCGTGACAATTGTATTGTATTGTATTGTCAAAATTGACAATTACAAAAAACACATAGCACGATGATACAATGATATGATCATGACCACCAAATAGAATGAAAAAGGACCAGGGTTAGCGAATATAGCAACGCTATAAGACTATGAGGATTTTTAATCAAATGCACACAGATGACAAGGTATAATGCTTGAATTAACGTTGTCCATGATTATACTTTACGAAACGGTTTTATAATTTGTTATTATATTTATTTTTATTCTATTTAACTTAATAAGTGCATCATCGGCTTTTTCCTTTTCCTTTTCCTTGCAGTTTCTCCCTCAACAATTGGTTGTCTGGAAGAAATAGCTATGTGATAAGGCCGCCAATTGCAATAAATTAATTACATTTATTTTGTGTATTTTTGTATCTATTCGTTCATATGTTAAACCCATCTGCAATAAATTTATTATTATTATTATTAGTTTGCTTATAATTTGTATTGCTGGTAATACAGTAATGAAACAAAGAATAAATATAAACATTTGCATCATTGAAGAAAATTGAGAATTTAAAGACATTAAAGTTGTAAAATCAGTTTCTTCGCCGACAATAATAAAAACTAAATTTCAAGACGGAAGGAATAAAGCTAGTTTAAAGTTTGTGAAGGAATTTTATTCAAACCATTTGCGAATTTACAGCCACGTCGTACGGCACAAGTTTCGAGTAAACTCGTGCTAGAGAAATCTTTCATTCCGGAACTAATCCCTCTGTGAACTGTTATAAATACAATTTGCATATTCAGCGTGTTAAATTTTCGAGAATGTTCTCCTGCAAAAGGTATCTCTGCAAACGAAATGCTTACTCACAGTACAATATTGCCTAGTCTAGACGGTGTTTAATTTAAACTGTCTAATAACTTACATTTGTCGTATTAAAAAGATTCTTCACTAAACTACTTAGCGCTTATCTATGAAATGTTCAAATCTTGCTAGACTCTGATCGGTACCACAGTGACTATATGATGACTTTGGTCGCTCAGTGTCTGTATACAAGCATAAGCTTAGTCTAGTACGAACTTTATGGCGGCTCCGAAGTTAGCCACGAGTCGCGGCGCAGTACCTAAATTGAGGTATCAGCAGGGCATGATGAATGTGAGGGGAAAGGGCACACTCCCGAGCTATTAGTCCGGATTATTTTTTATTATTTAGAAACAACCAGACAGAATTACATTCACATAGATAATATTAATTCTAGATAATATCGAATCGAGTTCACTAAAATATCACGTAATGCTCAGTAGAGTAGATATGTATGTATTAAAACCAGAAAGTTGGGTCGCACCCTCGAAGGACCTAACACCTGGCGTAGGAGTCGCCACAAAACAACTTGTGATATAATTACTAAGTATGTGGCAGTAGACATGTTGTGTAAGAATCTAGACTAGTAAACTTTGATTAGAAAGTTATTTGTCGACATAAAATTAATGTGCTTTGGTAATAATTTATTGTCAATAAAATAACACCAACTAATCTTATCAGATTATGGATATTAGCCCAGTATGTCGTCTTGGGGTAGTACCACCACTTTCAATTGTTACCAAGTGACTTGGACGCGTATCGAAATCAGCTTGATTAGGATAGCCGGATATCCGGGTATAACGAAAGAAGTGTGCATAGCCAACATAGCGTAGGCGAATACTTTTAGATATTTGGTAGCAATCTTTACAATTCAAATGGATAACGTTCTTTTAGTACTCTTTAGAATAAAACTTTAACAAGGACTACTGAATTAAGTCATATATTGTAATCCGTACTTCTCCAAGCCCAAAATTATGCTTTTAATCACCATTCCATATACGTAAATGAAAAAAAAAACTCTACCACAATTAAGACCGCAAGTGACATTATAAAAAAGTGTTGTAATAAATTACTTAGCGATAAAATAAAAAAAAAACAACTTATTAAACCGAGCTTAATAAGAAGTGACAACTTAGCGACATTTCGTAACTCGTACAACAGAGACTGTAAGATATCCGATTAACGTTGATAATGGACGAGATAAGCTCTCACTTGCGCCCACACTGTTATTCAAATGTATGTGTCAATGTTTTAAATAAACTAAAACGAACAAGTCAAATATAATTAATTTTCTTATATTATCTAATCTTAAGTTAAAAGTGCGGCACAAAGAAATGTCTGCAGGCAGCTGTCGCCTGTACAAACGAATGTACACTGTCTAAATTGACAGTGCACGCTCCTCTCCTACCTGGCTACTTCTAAGCTGTCTCAGAACGAGAGTATAATCATTCTAATTATGGATACCCTAGCCCTGGAGGAAGGTGCCAGGGTTATGTCGGACATCAGAGCGGCCGTGGTCTAGCGGTAAGACGCGTGAACTCACGATCGATGAGACCCGTGTTCGAACCTCGCTAATTCTGACCGGTACCAATGTAACTTTGTTATATGTACTTTGGTCGCTCAGTGCCTATAGGCACTATTAAAGAGTGGTAGGTAGACTGATGATGGTTATTTGTCCACTCTGCCGTCCTGGGGTAGTACCACCACTTTCGAATGTAAAACCCGTGAAGTGACCTTGTCGCGTTTCGGGAACAGTTTGAAAGTAGCCAGGTATAACGAGAGGAGTGTGCACTGTCAATCTAAGATGGTACATGCTTGCCTCCTCAAGCTGGCATAGTGGAGGCGACTGCTGCTTGTAGAGATTTTTCTGTAGTAACAGTTGTTTCCATTCATGGACCGCACTCTAGCTTTACATCAGGCGGAGTGTTGTCACATGCCGAACTACAATTTAAAAAAAATTGACAGTGCACGCTCCTGTCCTACCTGGCTACTTCTAAGCTGTCTCAGAACGCGAGTATAATCATCCTAATTATGGATACCCTAGCCCTGAGGAAGGTGCCAGGGCTATGTCGGCCTCTTCAACACACGTTAGCATTAATCCGGATTCGCCAACCATCATCCATAATTACCCTATCACTAAAAACGTATAATACAAAAAATAATCTAGGTTAAATAATTTAGGTAATCGTTTTTAAATATAACTTGAAAAGTCGAACACAAAATACCGTTTATTACTTTTATTTATTATTCAGTAGTAAAAGCTATTAAATTAAGCACTATAAATTTATTTTAAACCGGATAAGGAACAATTTGCATCAACTAGTAATTAAATTGAATCGATCTAAATTCTAAATAAACGATGTCTATTAAGATACCTCGTTTAAGATACTTATTACACCTAATACAAAGTTTTAGTACAAAATGTGTTTACATTTACTTCTTTTTTCATAATCAAAAGTCCAGACTGCCGTCCTGGGGCAGTACCACCACTTTCGAATGTAACACCCGTGAAGTGACGCGTTTCGGGAATAGTTTGAAAGTATCCAGGTATAACGAGAGGACTATGCACTATTAATCTAGATGGTACATGCTCGTCTCCTCAAGACCGGCATAGTGGAGGCGACTGCTGTCCGTAGATTTTTCTGTAGTAGCAGTTGTTTCCATTCATGGACCGCACTCTAACTTTACATCAGGCGGATGTCACATGCCGAGTTACAATTAAAAAAAAGCAGAGACGAGTGTCTAGAAAAAATAAAGTTTTTTTATTATTATTTTATCCATGTACGGAGGCGTCTGCTATCAAGGAAGCGGATCCCCAGACAGCAGTCGCGTCCGCTATGGTAACTTTGTGAGATGCCTCTTCACACTGCGCTTGAAGGAGTCTAGGTTATAAGAGCTGGAAGAAGTGATTAAATAATAAAACGAATGAGAGAAGCAAAGAAATATTACAAAGCAGACCTATTTCTAAGTACAAATATCTAGCGGACCTTTGCGACAATCAGAGCTGGTCAAGTAAATGTAAGGGAAGAGAAAAATTAATAAACACTAAGTAATTAATTAAAATACCATATTGGAATCTTAAATAGATTTAATTAACTACATAAACAAGTTTGTCGAAAACAAATCGGTAATGCAAAATAATCTCTAAAAATAAAATCAGGGCACTGGTTTATTTCTACTTTATCAGTAACGATTTTCGTTTAAGCTTCAACGTTGCCATTGGTTCACTTGCATAATGTATGGTTTCCAGAATAGCTTCATTCAGAATCGCTGGTTTCAGTTTACAAAGCAGCCTATTTTTGTTGCACAGTAACTTTGTTACCGGGCTTGATGGGTCATATTTAGAAAGGTCCGGTAACGCCCGTTTGTTTATTTCCGTGATAAATAAAGGTTTGTAAGTTACTTAAAGAACTCGATTAAATTATTGAGAGACCTATTTGTATACTATATACATATACGTACCTACATAGTTTGTTTTTTAATTATAGGCTATTTTTTGCGTAAATTCTTATTCAACGATTTACTAGTACGTTTATTTTTAATCTGACCATTTTGTTTTAATTTTTCATTGATTATAACAACTCTACGAAAACTTACAACAATTAGGTAGGTATTTCTAAAAGCATGTCTAAGATATTATTTTCTATTTTCAGTTATTACCGACCTACTTTAAAAGCATTGATCTTATGGCTCGGTTTTAACTCGTCTATCATCTCCATAAACTTCATCCGTAAACAAGTAGTTAATGTCGTGGTGCAAACGGGACATATCGACCAAACAGTTTCGAAATTCAGTGTAACCAACTTCAAAAAATTCCCAGTTTTTTTAATGTGCGTGTGGTTACTCCATAATTAGGTCAATGTAACATCAGGGTTCTTGTAGAGATTGAACGATTACGCTTTCAATATTTCATGTATATTTAGCCTATTTATTTTGATTTATTGAACGTAATTTGGGGGAAATAATATTAAAAATACTTACATAGTTTTATTTAGTATAGGAATATTTTAGGATAAGGATTTTGGTAGGTAAATTAAAATATGTGTTTATTTATTTAAAAGAGGTTCACGTAAAACCCAAGGAACAATTTAGATGTAGATACACCGACCAATGTTTATTTGTGAATATAGTCTGGCCCATCAAACGAATATTACCTAGACAAATGGGAAATTTAGATTTAAGAGTGTACTAGAAGCTGTTTACTGCCTGTAAAACGGGATACGTCACTCAACACACAAAATTATGGAGTTCAAACAAACTTCTTCGCGTTCCGTTACCCGTAATGCGAATTTTAGGCAAATTAACGAACAATCCGCGCGCGCGTTGAATCATTTTATTTTAATTAGTACCGCTATCGTTTTAACATTTCGTGAGCTCTCTCAAAGATATTTTATTACAGAGATATTTCTACAAATTAAGTTTCTATATTTAGGTATATTTTAATTGAAGACTTTTAAAAAATGTACCTGCTGGGCTGCGTATATTTTTTTGGAGTGACACACTTTTATCAAGAACATATTTTACCTGAAAATTTTCGTGAAGAAAATGATTGTAGAAGATTTTACGGTTGGGGTAAGTTGGGGAATTTCAATTCGCCTTCCGCCCTAGTTCCGGTGATTCACCGACCGATATCTTGGTGGTGTAGCGTGCAGCGAGCAAATCACACGTGAAACGTAAGCTGCAGGCGATGTCATCCAAAATGGGAACGCTTATTTTTAGAAACGGATATTCTATTTTCGCAATATATTTCAAATGGGTGACAGAATGTTGAGCCATACTTTGAAGTGGGAATATTTAAAATATGAAGATGTTTGTTTATTTTTATTTTTTTAGAATATATATTTTATGCTATGTTCCTTTATACATCAGACTGAAATAGATGATTAAAAAATAAATCTATACTAATATTATAAAGCTGAAGAGTTTGTTTGTTTGTACGCGCTAATCTCAGGAACTACTAGTTCGAATTGAAAAATTATTTTTGTGTTGGATAGATCATTTATCGAGGAAGCTATATAACATCACGTTGCGACTAATAGGAGCGAAGAAACAGTCGAAAATGTGGAAAAAACGGAGAATATTGTTCATCTTGCGTGCGCTGCGAAAACCGTTCGAGATACCCAAAAAATATGTATGAAAGAATTATTCCTCTTTAAATTGTCTAAAAAAATGTCCGCAACAGTATATGTCTATCTTTTAAGATTAACTCACAATAACCGTTTTTTGATAATCAAATTTGGTCGAAATTATTTATTGTTTATTGTTACTATGGAAACTAAGTTAAATATGAGGTATACTTTTCATACTTCGAGAGCTGTTAAATTGATAAGCCCGGGTAGCACCGGGGACCAACAGCCAGTACATAATAAACGTAAAATGGTGAAACTTCAGAACGACAAAGACCCCCGTGATTTCAAACAAGATTTTTGTTGTCTATATTTTCTCTATTAAAGCTACAGCTTATTGTATATCAAATCAAATATTGTATACCAAAGAAAGTAGGCAGTTAAAAAGTGTTTTCTCTTAGCTAATTTCATAGAGACATACATATACTTACTAGAGGTGCAAACCTCATACATCTGACATGAAAAAAGCGTAAGCGGCTTCAAACGATTCGACAATGTCAAATACTAAGTGACAGAGAACCTAAAAGTGACTGCAGTCATCTTTTTTCTCGCGTCACATTGGGAGCGTTATTGCATATCTAGTTACTATTATCCCACTATACCATATACTTCCTTTTCATATTCTTCACCAAATTAACTTGAACTCCATGCTCTCTTGCACTGATGATGATTTTATAGATACATGAATGACTATAACTCAGTCACATAGGTGATGTGCAAAAAATAGCACTTTATAAACATTCTTTTTTTAAATACTGATTTATTTTTGAACATTTTATGACCCTGTCTCCGCTTTCATCTCCCAATGGTTAGCTGGGAAAAAATGCCTAATGGCATTAAGCTCGCCATTGTACAACATTTATTTGTGCATTAAAGAATTATTATTATTATGACTGCTTGTCTTACTTGCAAAAAAAATCTCATTAACACAAAATAAATAATAGGAAGAGGGCTCCCCATACGTTGTTTGTGACAGGCAATGGACCTGTTTGCTGAACATTAAATAACAGTCACATAATCGGTGTTTTCTACAGTGCAACGGGGGCAGGGCTTTGACGTACAATTCGTTTGTGACAGATCTGCCGTTTCGATAATTATACAATACAATACAATTTTCACGCCTTTGATAATTATATCCGCAGATATCATCTTGTACATACCTCCTGCAAAGTTTGACTCTTGCAAGTAGTTCTAATGCAGAGATATGTATCGAAACCACTTATGAGGGTCAAACTTTGTATGTAGAAGGAGGTATGTACAGGATCATAGTTACTAATATGTCAAAGCGATTATTCTCTCGTTAATTAAATGAGGTGCTAATCAATGAAATTGATTGTAAGACTATAATCGTATATACTATATATACTATAATATAAAAATAAAGAATATAAAAAAATATGTAGACAGCTACGGATTGAAAAAAGGTAACCCCGAAAGACGATGTCGGGGTAAATTATGGTCATAAATTAATTTTGGCTGCACCGTTCGTTGTTTGTGTATAGGGTCGAAAGGGCCCACCTCTCATACATATATAGGGGCAAGTAATGAGTAAGCACATATATGTGTATTTCTCGATAGTTCAGTTCGAAAGCATATTTTCGAAATTCGTCTAAGGATATGTATAAGTAAATAGAACTCAAAATAATAAAAGTAAACATACGATACGACTTACCAGACGTACTCAGGGGGACAGCCGGCAAGCGTTATTCATGGACAAATGAGCAGAGTTCAGATTTCACTTCGATTTACTTATATCATATTATTTATGTTATGGCTATACATCAAGTTCTTTTAACAATTTTAATTCAATAAATCATAAAATTGCAATATTACACAAACAACAAAACCGACACCCCACACAGCTGCGCGAAAACTGCAACGTTCGAAAATTATACAAACAATTTGAAAGTCGTTTTAAAAGTAACTATGTGTTATGATTACTAAATTTTTATTGCCTTCTTTTATCTTATAAAATTATTTATATTTTCGTTTATTTATTTATTTTACAATAAAAATTAATAAACTTACTTCTTCGGCGCCAAATTGACTATTTGACAGTATTGAGGACTGAGGACTGAGGTTGAGGGGGTTGAAGCGCTGTCAAAGTTGACTTGATAAACTTTTGTTGGTTATGTTTATTGTTTATTACGATTCTAGTATTTTGATTCGCATCGTTTGTGTAAATTTATAATAAAATGATATAATGGAAGAAGAAAGTTAGTATTTGTAGTATACATATTTCACGAAATATGAATGCCGAAAGAGTAGGTATGTATATTAGGACGAAAACTTCTAAAATAAAAGTTTAAATGTATTTTAGAGTTATTACGAAAAAAGAAGAAAGCTTTAAATGGTAGTAATAAGGGAGTACTGGCCGAGGCTTGCAACGCATTAGCAACATTTTACTATAAATATAATCGGTTTGAAGATGCTCTTGATGAATACAAAGAGGAGGCGTCTATTTACAAAGCGCTGGGTCTTCGTTTAGAATGGGGTACTTGCAATAGAATGATAGGAGAAATGTATTTACATTTAGATGATTTTGAAAAAGCCTTGAAATATGAAGAAATACATTTATGTAAGTTTGATTAGTACTTCTTTAAACGTGTGTGAATTTCTGAACTTAAATTTTGTCTTTTCTTGTTTGGTATTCAATGGCCACCTCTCCAAG
This sequence comes from Tinea pellionella, assembly GCA_948150575.1. NCBI lineage: Eukaryota > Metazoa > Arthropoda > Insecta > Lepidoptera > Tineidae > Tinea > Tinea pellionella. Next base: position 2,481,658 of record OX411256.1, read on the forward strand.
CTATAAATCATTTGTTTTGTAGCTATAGCAAAAGAACTGAATGATCTTGTTGAAGAACAGAGAGCAATGGCAACACTAGGAAGGATTTATTTAAATCAAGGTCAAAGTTCGACTAGTAAAACTGAATCTATAACACATTTAAAAGCTGCTGAAAAAGCTTTTATGAAAAGTTTGGTCTTATGTGAAAGGTCTGTAATGCTGTTATGATTATAATTTTTAAACCCTGTCAGACCGCCACCCTCACCAACCCATCCTGATAATCATATGAAGATGTAAAGCTGCGGACACCGAACTGCCAGATTTTCCTGTGACTACTTTAACCCTTATGTGAGTGACGAGGTACCCGGGTACCTTTAGCGTTTTCAAATTTAAAAAAAAGTATGTTTTACATCCTCTAGGTAGCTGTGATTTCCTGAGAGCTCCTAACTATTTATAAATTATATATTTTTTAATGTTTTGTCCCAGTCAACTATTTACAATGTTTTGTGGAAACCAAAACATATTTGAAACTCACAATAGAGTGACGAGGTACCCGGGTACCTCTTTGTGTTTTGTATGACTATGAAAAAAGTATTTATAATTTCGTACAAAAATGAAATATTTATCATTTGTTATAGTGTTTTATTTCTATAAAAATGACAAATTCTTTGTTTATACAGAATTAGCACAGCTCTCGAAGCAGTTAGACGAGTTACTGCATGTTCATCACAAATTGGTTTTCTGCAGTCAGTGCAAGCTTTTCGTGTTTTTCTTTGCTTGCGTTTGAGTTCTCTGCATATGTAGCAGCTTCCGACGACTGCAACACGCCCTGTAGAATCTCGTCTAGTCTGACTTATAGAAGTTGTAGATCCAGAAGAAATCGAAAGCCTTAGTTCTTGGCCAAGTACGTCCTGCATTGCAGATCTCACATGTAATTTTGATGTCTCAATGAAATTTTTTGATCTTTGTTCTATATTTTTACTACACAGTTGTAGACTCAATGATTTTAAAAACTTTCTACGAGATAACACTTGAGACAAACTGTGGGTTATGTTCCATGTGAATGATATATGCTGCCAAAGCTGCAATGTCAATGATATTGTAAAAAAGTTCTAAATGCCACCGATTCGTTCTGCGTTTTACGGTATATTCTGCTAACAGCTTATCCATGTTGTCCACTTTTGGTTTTATTATAATAAAAAAATATTTCTGGCTTGACAGTTTCCTTATTACTTTTAATAACTGGTGACATGTGCATTGATGACAACATTATTACTGCTTTATTCTTTTTTGGTACGTAGGAGCATACAGTTGCTTCTTTGCTAAAGGCGAAGTTAGAAGAATAAATCGCCCTCTCCTTGTGTGCTTGCATATTTGCAGGAAGAAACCGTTTATTTTTTTTACCGTTCCAACTATTGTCATATTCCACGAATTCAAGGAATGAGCCAGTTGAAGAGACGAAAAAAATTATCCGTAGTTACATTCAGTCCTGAATTTTTATATTTAGCAACGAGATCTAATACAGTGCATTCTCCAACATTTATTTGACGATTGCCGTCACTTGACTTTCCTGTATATATTTGTCTATTTATGGGGGTAGGAATTATTTGCATCACAAGCCCAAAATATTTTCATGCCATACTTTTCAGGTTTCGATGACATGTATTGAGTAAAGCGAGCCTGCCCACGATATCCATATAGCTGATCTTCAACGGTAATACATTCACGAGGCTTGTAGATTTTATTCAAATTTGAAATGAACATAGTCCAAATGTCCAAATTCAATGTTTCATGCGCACCGATAACCATGTACCACACTCCACCCCTCCTCCGCTTTGATCGCCGCAGATCGTCAACTGTTTAACTCAACTAAAATAATAATATTCAAAGTATGTGTAACGTAAAAGCAGATCATAATTGTTTATATTACGTATAAACTGTACGAAGGTACCCGGGTACCTCGTCACTCTGATTAAGGTGTTTTATTTGTCACTCACATAAGGGTTAAACTGTGGAACTCCCTCCCGGTGTCTGTGTTTCCCGACAAGTACAACATGGGTCTCTTCAAATTGAAGGTGAATAGGTACCTCATAGGCAAGCATGCTCCACCTCACACCGCACCAATGCTTAACACCAGGCAGGGTGTGGTCAAACGATTGCCTATTAAGCATTAAAAAAAACTTTCAACCAGTACTAATGTAACTTTGTGATTTGTACTTTGTGCCTCTGAGATAATATAACTTAATAGCAATAATTAATTAATAAGTTAATTAGAAATTAATGGGTTGTAAGCAGACTAATAATATAATCATTAGTTAGATTCAAATTAAAAAATATCCTTTAGGCAAACTAGGCTCGAAAATTTTTTACAAGCAAAAATTAATATTTTATTGTGTTACATTTTACATAGGCACCAATCATTAGTCATATTTTTTTCTACATATACAAATAATATTAGATGGCTAATGAGGTTCTAAACTTCTTTGTCAATATTTATTCCATCACTGTGCACAGGTAAATAATTTATGGTACAAATTTTTAATTGCTATTTCCAGGTTAAAAGGCAAAGAAAGCAATAAGAGAGAATTGATGGATATGCGAGCAAGATTATTGCTTAACATCGGAATGGTGCAAGAGGAACTAGGTAACCTAGATAAAGCAGTTGACTGTATACAAAAAGCTATATCTATTTGCTCAAATCAAGAATTATATGACGTTTTGCATCTGTGTTATATGAACGAAGCTATGATGTTTAGTACAAAGTTTAAGAATTATCCGAAAGCGTTAAGTTGTTTGAATAAAGCCCTGGAGGTTGCTAAGCGTCTTGAGGATAAGGTAATATACTTTTTTCTTGCTTGTTTTTAAACTACAGTGGAAATACCAGCTGCTACCACTGAAATCTGCACATACAAGTTGGCAAAGTACATAATATAACAAACATGGGTCGTGTCGATTGCTAGTTTACACCTCTCACTGCTAAACCACGGCAGCTCTAATCTTTTCTACAAATATGTACTTCAATTAAATCATTAATTTTCAATATTATTTCTTTACATAGGTGTTGAAACAATGTGAAACATTATTTTTTAAAAGTGATATATTATGTAAAATGAATGATTATCAAAGTGCAAAGCAAATGTTATTTAAGGCATGGAAATTGAAGACACCAGTTCAGTCGGAAGCAGAAAAAATTGAGTCTAATCTTAAAGTTGGTATGTATAATATTTTGTAATATATTCTTAATGATATGTCTATAAATATATTTTATTTTTATAAATTTTATTTATAGATTAATTTAGTTGACATGTGTTTCTGGAAATTTTAAAATTGCATTGTTCTTTTTTTATTAATTTTAAAAAATTATGATTGTAATATTGTAATCATTCGACTGGAACTAAACCAACCATTGCCAATAAACAAGAAAAAATAATAATTTCTCAAAAGTTCAAACAAACTTTTGATTATAAATCATTGTGTCTATAGTATATTTTTGTTTTAAAAATGTAATAGTTATTTGTATAAAACACTGTTATTATTATGCAACACGAAGTGAGATATTTGACAAACTTATGAGGCAATGACCATAGACAACAAAATAATCTATAAATTGCTAAGTTGTTACTCTGTTACACAAATATGTATGACTGTCCAAGAAAGGTCGATCGTGTGGCTTTACAGTCATACAAATGTATCTGCGATTTATCAGATGGGAATCAAAAATACATTGAAGTGATATCTCGAAATGGTTTACGATTTAACAAATGTTAATTTTTGTACAACTTGCCCATTGCTATTAAATTTACGAACAATGTGACCTGTATTTAAATCTGGCTGGTCGGCACCAATGTTACACATATTTTGGTCACTTTGTGCTTATGATACAAGCACTAACTTGAGCTAGTTTAGGCATTATTAAAGAGGTAGACAGATCTGTTGGAAATTCATTAAATTAATTATTAAAATTCAGTTGCAGCATTATGTTATACAGAAGACTTGATCAAATCAACCAATCCTGATGATTATACTACTCTTAAAAAGTTGTATGAAAAACTCGGTGATGGTGCATGTCACTTGAATAACTATATAGATGCTAAGGAACATTATTTGAAGAGTTTAGAGTATGCGGAGATGTCTGGTGATATTGGTAAAGAATTATTACCTATTTACATTAGGTATGTATTGTTGTGATTGATGTAATTAATATAAATCTATTTTTCAAATTTTTTAATGGAAGCTCTGCGTCATAACCTTATGTAAAGCTAGAGTGCGGTTCATGAATGGAAACAACTGCTACTACCTAGAAATCTCTACGGGCAAAAGTCGCCTCCGCTATGCCGGCTTGAGGTGACGAGTATGTACATTCTAGATTGACAGTGCACACTCCTCTCGCTATACCTGGCTACATTCAAATTGCTCCCGAAACGCTACAAGATCCCAGGTCATGGGTGTTACTTTTGAAAGTGGTGGACCCCAGGACGATAGACTGGGCTAATAACCATCATCAGTCTGCTTACCACTCTTTAATAGTGCCTAAAGGCACTGAGCGACCAAAGTACATATAGCAAAGTTACAATGGTACCAGTCAGAATTAGCGAGGTTCGAACACGGGTCTCATCCATCATGAGTTCACGTGTCTTACCGCTAGACCACGGCTGCTCTGATAAATATAATAATTGTAGTGAGTCTATCTCTATGTGGCATGCTTCTCTCCTTACTGCTCGTCTGCATAGTTTTTCATTTTCAATTTTTTTTCGATTAAACGTATGTGTATATTAATATATATATTTTTTCATTTTGGTGCCCCATATTGTGGTTTAGTTGTGTTTGTTAAATTAGTTACGACGTTGTAATATGTATTTTTTTCTGAATTTATAATTCAGTTTTTTTTTGTTATTATAAACACAGGCTATAATTGACGAGTTTCTTATGGCTGTCTTCTCGTCATATGCCTTTCCGACGCCAAAAGTAGATTCTGACGATGAACAAGTGCATGCCAAAGGATTTTCATTTCATTTCATTTCATGTTATACATATTACCTGTAGTTTTGACAATCAGTGGGCCAAGTATGAGTTTAACATTTACAACTTCACGGCGTATAGTGAGAACTCTCAACTAATCAGACAATATTATTTTGACCGCCGAAGTTAAAAAAAAAGGGACGCATAGTGAGTGTCACTTTACGTCTTGCCACCAATTACTCAGGCTGAGATTTGACGGCCATCTTGAGACGTCAGGTTATCTGTTTTGAACTATTTTCCTAAACTTGTGTTTCTTCGAGTGTTAATGTGTAATAATGGTGGATTATTAACCATTGAGTGTTTGTGAACGTGCGTGAGTGTGGGCAAACAATTCAAAAGAAGAGAACCTGTGTTTCGATTTTCCCTCCAAAACTCTGTAGGAAGTTTCAGTAAAGATTCTACCACTTTACTGGAGCAACTTTTGACTTGACAAAAAATACTCAGGCTCTGATTAATAATATTTAGGCTGAAACTGCACACACCCTGCTCGAAGACGCCTGTCAAATACTTTTTCTAATGTTTATATATTATAAAAGTAACTGCACTACAGCAACAAGGAACGGTGCAGTCGAATTGGGTCCCAGAGAATCATTAGAGTACATGACCGCGTCGCGTCTCTTATAGTGCGGCTTCCGCTTAATAATTAACCAAGACAACACAATCAATTGTCATTTATTTCAGTTTATATCAAACCTACAAAGATTTAGGTAATTACAACGACGCGTTAGATTATTTTGAAAAGGAATATGAATTGATTAAAGATGTACCAAAAGAGGCGTACACGACACTCCTGAATATTGCCGATACATTGGTTTTGGCGCGTAAACCTTATGATCAAGTTGAGAAAGCTTGTCGTGATGCTAGAGAAGCTGTGAGTTTATGTTACTTTAGAAATATATATATTTTTATTGTTCGGTTACAGCTCGGCATATGACAACAGTCTGCCTGATGTAAAGCTAGAGTGCGGTCCATGAGTGGAAACAACTGCTACTACATAGAAATCTCTACGGGCAACAGTCGCCTCCACTATGCCGGCCTGAGGAGACGAGTATGAACGTGACAGTGCACACTCCTCTCGTTATATCTGGCTACTTTCAAACTGGGCTAATATAACCATCATCAGTCTGCCTACCACTGAGCGACCAAAGTACATTGGTACTGGTAAGAATTTAGTTAGATTGGAACATGGGACTCATTGATCGTGAGTTCACGCGTCTTACTGTTAGACCACGGGCACTCTAAATATTTAAAAGTAACATTTTTATGCTTTCATTGTCTTCTTATTACAGTAACAAATACACTCTATTGTGTATTAGTATCTTGTATTGTATATATAGTATATGTATCAGTGTATTATGATATTAAACCTATAATTGCAGGCACAAAATTGTCACAATAGAAAATATGAAATAAACGCGCTAAAGATGCTCTTGAAATATCAAGAAGAATATGCGGAATTAGAGAAAATGGGTGAAACTAAATCTGAGCTTAGCTTACTTGGTTTCAATGATTTTAACAATTTGGAAAGTTCTGAAGACGAGCAAAGTGTTCCGGGAACTGACACTGATGTTGTACATATCGGGGATGATATATGTCTTGATGATTTGACTGGTATGTTATCACGTTCGTCTATAGTGTGAGGGCTTTATTTTCTAATTAACACAATTATATATGTATATGAACCCGTTTAATACTGTATTTACATAATTATGAATATAGAGGTATGACCGTATTGCTTTTATTATCATATTACGTTTAGCACGCTGCGTCGCAGGACGGACGGAGGACGTCGCGGATTTGAAAAAAACAACACTTAGATTTTCATAAACTATTATCATTTTTGAATTATATCATCAAATACAACACAAAAATACTGATTGCAATTTTTTAATTTATCTCGTATTTTTCGAGTTATTTAATTTTAAAGTGTTTTGTTGTATGGAAGCAAACATAAAAATGAGAATTTCTCGTAATTCTCAAACTTTCTCAAGGAAATGATAAAAGTTTATGATAATAGATATTTTTTGACTATTTATGCACTATATCTCCAACTGCGATTTTTTGCGTTTTGGCGGAAATATATTTTTTTATCTTTTATTCCACACCACCGAGAGAAGTTAAAGATTAGGCGCTTTTTTTTTAAAGTGGTATTCCCTGTAGACCTAATCCACTTGCAAAAAGACATTTGATCAAAGTTATTACGTAGGTGGATATGTTTTGTAATATGGTGACAAGAAATATGTAAAAAAAATAAACAGTGAAAAAATATATGTATGTACACAAATATCACTTGTTAATCAGTTTTGATATTGAAAATAACCACAAAATACAGAATTAAAACTTTTACACATTATCACAAGTCACATTGATAAACTGAAAATTTTCTCTTTTAGTATCATCCTCAAATGTTTCAGTAATAATCAGTAACTCTTTAGCTTCTTCTGAAAGAGGTTGATGTTTACGTTTTAAATTTTATCGTTTCATTGAAATTGGGGCATTTCAATTAACAAATTATTTAAAATATCCTTGTTGGTTGCCTTTCTGCAAAATTTTCTGGAATGATTTTTACGGTATCTTCAAAAATCTTTGTTTCTGGCTTCTGCAGCTTCAACCTAAAGCCTCATCTGGAGTAAACGAAGTTTTTTCTTGTTTTTTTCCAAAAATGTATTCTTTTACTTTTTTTACGTCTTGCGGATTTTTAAGAAGATAATCAAGTATGTTGGCAATGTCTTCATTCCCATCAGCTCTTAACTTCAACGAATGTGAAAAAGATAATTCATCAAAACTCAAAGCGGTGTTAATCTGTGCAACACGTCTCTTTTTTTGTTTAGGTCCTAGTTCACGGAAAGGTTTTCTTGGGCTTATTATATCAGTCGATGTACCAACAGAGGGTTTTGTTGGGGATTCTAATTGAAATGATGTACTAGGAGTAGATTCATCGGTCTTATTCCGATTGAAACTTTGCCTTATAAAATCGGGCCAAATTATTTCTGATTGCAACCACTCACCGTTAGCTCTCCTGAACATTTCTTCTTTTCTGTAAGATTTCTGCCATCTTCTGTTTAGATTAAAGCAATATTTTGCACAATAAGCCTTTAATTTTGCACTATTTTCATCACTCAAATCAGCGGGTAGTCTGCGATTTATAGAACTGTACAAGAAACTGCTGTCTTTAAGATTACCGCCTTCAATTAATTTCACAAAAACATTAAGATTTGTCACCAAATCACAAAACATTTTTTCACATAAAACTTTACTGCTTCGAAAAAATAAAGAAAAAATGGGTAGCTAGTGCGTCTGTCACAAACTGTAACGTACTGTGCACTGCGCAATTAGGCCACGGGTCAAGCAATAATGTTTGGTGCATCCTGATTGGTTAATAAGAAATATTTGTTATTGCAATTCGTTAGTGACTTTACCTGATTTATAAAAAATTCCAAGAAATGATGATGACGTCATGGGTGGTGTGGTATTTTACGGTTTCCTTTATGTTGTTTTGACTTATTAACAAAGGAAGTCTTTAAAAAAATCACGGTTTTGTTTTTATTTTTTCATACGTTTCATACAAACTTCAAACCATTTTATCTCAGTAAGTACGCACTTAATCAAAAATGGGCAAAGTATAAAAAGATATTGTTTTCTATCGTAGAATTCAAAAACATAACTTTTAGCCCCTAAGTCCACATTTTGATTTTTCAGCCCACCGTGCGTCGGCGGCTATTAACAACTCTTGACCGTTTTATATGACAGTTTTAGTGATGTGCGGGCGCAGTAGGGTTGTGCCCGCTACGATAATCGATAGTTCTTGAATTTATGTTCTAACAATAGAAATATTTTGCATACCGCGTTTTCTCTATACATACACTTGATAATTTATTAGCATAATACTACGGCTCATTAACGCGTTAATTAGTGCAATTATTAATGCGTCAACCTAAAAAATAATTTTTAGGATGCGTTTGGTACTTTGTTTTTAACAAATAAAAATAAAGAATTATTTGTTCTACAAATATTCGACTGACTATTTCTTCTAGATTTATCAAATGATGAAGAAGATACAGAAGAGAAAACACGTTTGAATCGTAAAAGGGGACGAGCTTATATGGTTAAACATAATTTAAAAGGAGAAACACAATTACATACGGTGAGTATTGCACGGTTCGGATGCGTTCTGAACTCTGTCGTTCATGTCTCAATAAATATTTAGACTTCAAAATGAAATAAAAACGCTTTATTGGCATGGGCATGAGCTTAGCATGTACTTGCTCATCGCCAGACTCTGGAAATGCCTGTGACGAGATGACTGTTACAAGAAACTCATCAAGAAACATTTGCTCCGAAAATCAAATTCGCGGATAAATTATGAACATACATACTAATTTTTTCAATTGTGAGTGGATAGCGAAAAATACTCAGTTACTACTTATTTAAAGAGTAGTACGCATACGGATGATGGTTATTAGCCTAGTCTGCCATCCTGGAATGTAACCCGTGTAACCCCGTGAAGTGAGCTTGTCGCGTTTTGGCAACAGTTTGTATAACTAGAGGAGTGTTCACTGTCAATATGGACGGCGCACATTCATCTCCTCAAACCGGCATAGTGGAGGTGCCTGCTGCCTGTAAAATTTTATCTCTTGTTTCCGTTCATAGACTGTACTCTAGCTTTACAATCAGGTGGAGTGCTGACTTACAATTAGAAGACTCCCTCTCATATATCAGCCCCAAGGGTTTTTTAGAGGTTCTTAAGCTTAATTAATTTTTTACAGGCATGCATATCGGGTAACAGATTATTAGTAGAGCGATTATTAGCTAATGGTCATCCCGTTAATGTAAGGGACCATGCTGGTTGGACACCGCTACATGAAGCATGTATTCATGGACATTTGGATATTGTTAATATGTTAATTAGTAATGGAGCTTTAATTAACGATAGGGGTGGTGAAAATTGCGATGGTAAGTGCCCGATTTTGATTTAGTTAGCATAATGAGCAAAGAAACGTCTATTAAAACCTTTTTTATGTCAAATAACACACATGCGTAGCATTGTGAGCGCTTTTCGCTAAATGACACCCGCCGATGGGAGCTGCTGCCGAAGACACAAAATTATATTCATTATAAACAAAATATATAGTTCCTTTATTTTATATAAAAATTTGTTATGTTACATAATGAAATTTTCACAGGAATAAGCCCTCTACACGATGCGGCATCAAATGGACATCTAGAGGTTGTTCAACTCTTATTAGAAAAGGGCGCTATTCCGACACAAAAAACAGATTTAAACGAAACAGTATTGCAAATATTACAACGTTGGCGCACAAGTTCGATACTCACGAAAGACGAAGAAACATTGTACCGAAATATATGCGCTAAAATAAATAACGTAATAGATAATTCTCCGAATGATCTAAATAGGAGTAAATCAAAAACTCCAGTTAAACATGTTAAAGAAATCTCGCCACCGAGTACTTCTAAAACCGTTACCAGATTAAGAGCATCTGATTCTCCATTCAAAAAAAGAAATATTATTAGTGATGTAAGTGATGATGAGGATTTGCCTCAAAATAAAAGGAATCAAGTCGCTTTACCGAGTGACTCTGAATCGAATGACTCAACTGACAGCAGAGAATTAAAGAAAAAATCTTCTAGTGTAATGGAATATAGAAATGCAATATCAGCTTTAAGAAACAAGGTCATAACAGATGATTCACCAGAAACAGATTTGAGACAAAAACCTAGAGCATTGTTGAATTCTGACGATGTCGGCGATGACTGGCTGGAAGACGATTTAGGTGTAAATAAAAAAAGAAAACGTTTAAGTGATCCTCTAACTTTAATCTCGAGTAAAAAATCTCGTAGTTTTAAAAATAGTATAGAAGAAATCAATAATTTCACAAATCCTAATCTAGAAAATCTTAATAAAACTAAAAGTTCTATAATAGAAATAGACGATGAAAGCAGCTCGAGTTTTAATATAAGAAACGAAAATGTTAGTCCAACGAATTTTGATCAGTTTGAATTCAAATCTCGTGATAGTAGAGAGAATATACGTCGACGTTGTAAAAAACAGAGTTCTTTATTAAAAGCTGGCTTTCAAAGAAAATTTGTTGACTTAGACAACTCGAGCAATAGTGGAAGCGACAATGAATTCACTGACAAAAGAAAACAAACCACACCTATTATGTTTAACAAACATCCGTCCAATGAGAATTTTGCTGCAAATGACGGTTTAAAAATAGTACAAGGTTTAAACCCGAATATTTTACAACCTGTAAATGTAATACAACCAATAAACATAGTACAGCCAGCAAGAAAAGGTAAAAATAATGGAATGACACAAATTTTGCCACCCGCAGCTGTGAAAGTACAAGTTGAAAATAAAGTCCTTTTGATTTCGTTAAAATTGGAAACTATTAATAAGTTAACTATTAGTTGGTTAGTTGAAGAAATTAAATCTAGATATTATAAGTAAGTATCCATTCTAGCTATTTATTTATTTATTTATTAATTAAAAATAATAATAGTCAAGGTCCTAGAGCGACAGACTGAGATAATAACCATCAATAGCAACAACTAAAGTTTTTTTTAAATTATTTTGCATTGTAAAAGGCAAGGGGATGATTATCCATGCAGCCCATGTTCAGTAATATTTCCTTCTTTCAAAAAGTGTTGAGTCGTCTCCAGTAAGGCTTCAGTTTTTCATACTAATTTTTTTTTTTTGTTTTTGCAGGTTAACAGGCGTCCGTCCTGTCTTTAGTTTAATGACGTCAGATGGTGCTATTCTATGTGAAGATGATCCTTTAAGTTTAGTTTTATCGTCGCCCGAATTAAAAACTTGTATAAGTACATTTAAAGCGTCGCCAGCTGAAGAACGTTACTTAGAGTGTTGTGAAGCTTTGGGCATTCGTGAGTATATGTATTTATTATGGAATGTCACTTGTTTTTTAGCTCGGCATGTGACAACGTAAAGCTAGAGTGCGGTCCATGAATGGAAACAACTGCTACTACAGAGAAACCTGTGCGGACAGCAGTCGCCTCCACTATATCGGCTTGAGGAGACGAGCATGTACCATCTAGATTGACAGTGCACACTCCTCTCGTTATATCTGGCTACTTTCAAACTATTCCCGAAACGCGATAGGTCACTTCACGGGTCTTGCATTCGAAAGTGGTACTACTACCCCAGGACGGCAGACTGGACAAATAACCATCATCAGTCTGCCTACCACTCTTTAATAGTGAATACTCTTAAACAGTGAATACTCCTCTCGTTATATCTGGCTACGTCCAAGCTGATTCTGATTTCTACTAGGAACTTACTTCACTGGTCTTATACTAGAATGTAGAGGTCAGCAAATCATTTTGGGTGGGGTATTTGGACCCCACTTATGATTTTTTTTAAATTTTTATTTATGGATAATTGTGTGTTAATCAACTTGGCGGTCTAGTTTTTCACCCTTCGTGGTCCAGATCTGGGCCCCCTGACCTCTCAGTATGAATTAATATATAAATAATTATTTCAGCACCTTCGGAAGAGATGCAGCAAGTAGTGGCTCGTAGTCATACAACTCACAGACTAGCATTCGGTAGTCAAACATTGTCAACATCACAAGTCCGTCCATTATTCCGAGCTTTAATGCACCAAACACACATAACCTCAATTATAATAACAAATAATAATTTATCCGATGAAAGTTTTAAACATTTATTAGATTGCATGTCTACTGTAAAACAATTGAATTATTTAGATGTTAGTTTTAATAATATTACTTCTGAAGGTATGAAGCATTTTGTAAATTTGTTAGAGAAATCTTCGAGGCCTGTCTGTCAATTGTTAGAACACATTGATGTCAGTTCGAATCCGATCTCTAATGAAGGATTCACAAGTATATGTAAATTAACACAATATATTAGGTTAAAAGTGTTAAAAATTAATAATTGCAGAATTAATTCAAATGTATTTAATGATAATAATAAACCGTCTATGGAATTTGATTATTTAGAAGTTTTAGATATAGGTAATAATGAAATAGGACATGGTATTTTGAGTTCTGTTATAGCGACATTGAGTTCAAATTTAATTGTTGAATTGGAAATGGAGAATGTCGGTGTCGAGGGAAATATATGTGGCGTTTTAGCTTCGTTTATGGATACAGCAAAACAACTTAAATTGAGAAGATTTAATCTGTCAAATTGCAAACTGGTTGATGGACAATTTATGCGAATATTTAGGTATGTATTTTAGATATAATTATTTGTCATTGCTTGATCTTCCACCAACTACTGAGAAATGTCTACAGGCTGCTTCCGCTATGCCGACTTGAGGAGACGATTGTGCACCATCCAGGTTGACAATGCACTCTCGTCCCTGATCCATGTCTAAATTATTATTTTTTTCATTTTCTAATTTTTTTTTTTAATTTCAGATCGTTAGGCAGAGCTACACATCTACAATCAATCACATTAAAGAATAATCTACTAACTTTCATTACATTGAAGAAGTTACTTCAAAGACAACCTCCAGTGCCCCAAATTAACTTAGAAGGGTGTCAGAATATTTTTAAATATTCTCCGGACTCTGATTTCCATGTTTGGTTGCCGGCCGTTGATTTTGGAAGGTGTATACCAGAGATAAATGTGACACCAGTCTCGAAGACTGATGATGAACGAGACAGTTTGAAATCTTTTCAAAAAACTTGGTTGAGTTGCTTCAAAAACCGTGGTATTATTGAACATGGGGAGGGTGGTATCGTTAGATTTACAGCTAAATGAGAATTCATTCCTTATTTTAAAATTTATATAATTATAATTATTATTAATGTGTTTGTTAAAAGTTAGACTTTAGGATTCATTTATTCAATTTGTGTGTTTACAATTTACATCTAATAGATACAGAGGCCCGAGTATGAGTTGTCATTGTGCAGTCACGGTGTAAAGTGAAATCTCCACAAATAGGATAGCTTTATTTGACTTTTTTAACCTCCGCAGCCACAATAATATTGGTTGATTCGTAGACTTTTCACCTAACGCCGTGACAGCGTAAATGTAAACTCATACTTGACCATTTGTAATGGAATAATTTTGAGTTATTTGTACATAATTGTTACATGCTTTATTTTTAAATCTGGGGGTTGCAGTATAATTTTGACAGAAACCAGAAACCTTAATGAAATTGTGGTTATTTTAATTATTATAATTTTTTTAATGTATATTTTCGTAATGCTTGGTCAAATAAATTATGATTGAAATTTTTGCGCGTATAATTTTTTTTATCCGTCTTTTATTGGGTGCAAATGGGCAAGGTAAATTAAATAAAATTATAAAATAGCATATTTATGAAATATGTTTTTATAAACTGCAACATTATTTGAGCTAGACGAAAAGAGGTGCGCCCGCCATCTTCGAAGAACCATCTACATTAATTATTTGACCAAGTGATACTAAGCTAATGAATAAAAGTAAAAATCTCTATTGGTTTTTTATTTATATTTATATTGTAGTTCAGTGTCTATAGGCACTATTAGAGTGGTGGGCAGACTGATGATGGTTCTTATTCCTTATTCTGTTTGAAAGTAGCCAGGTATAACGAGAGGAATGCACACTCAGCTTTGCATGTTCCGTACAAGCTAGCATTGCGGGAGCGACTGCTGCCTGTAGAAGCAATTTTTTCTGTTGCACTCTAGCGAGGAACGTAATACTCTTTTACGAGTATTATATGCACTCGAGCTTAACATCAGACGATGTGTTGTATTGTGAGCTACATTAAAAAACATATTTTGACTATAAAACGACGACCGAAATCAATTTATAATTTTTGAACGCATTCTATAATGTCAATACACATTTTATAACCTCAAAACTGACAGTTTTGTTGTGTTTTCTTGTTCGCTTTGTGTATTTGTTATTTCACATAAAGTTAATTAAATAATCTTAAAAATGGCTGAACAAGTGAATAAACGTATTGAGGATATGATAAATGAGTTGGAAGAAATGCAAAGGATCGAGTTATATACGAGTGAAGAAATAAGGTATGTTTTAAGTTTTAACTAAGAACACCGACCAAATTTACATATACAACACGCTTCATTAGCAACATTATACAATTTCAGAGAAATATCTCGCAGAAGAAAGGAGTTTGAATACAAGATCCAGCGACAAACAAAATGCAAAGAAGATTATGCGAACTATATTGCATATGAATATGCGTTATTAGAAGATATTAACTTACGAAGAAAACAAAATGGATTATACGATAAAAAAAGCTCTATTGAGTATGTTATAACAAGAAGATTGAATAAGATTTTTAATCAATTCATTACCAGATTCAAAAATGATGTTGAAGTGTATTTTCAATACATTAAGTTTTGTCAATGTGTTGGTTTTGATGAAGCTGTTTCTGGTATTATTGGACAAATGCTACAGGTAACATTATAAGATTAGTATTACAATTAATACACAAATAATTACCATGCCAACACAAATCTTCAAATGTGACATAATACCAACATCAGTCCTTTAGGTACACATAATCAAATTACGGTTTTTTTATGTGCCTATCACGAACAAATTGCATCATATTGGTCACATATTAGGTATTAAATTTGCTTGATACTTATTGCCTAATTCACCTTGACTGCTCCCTACCTTCCTAATGGATGCAGTTTCATAGTAAATATAGATAAGCTTATGAAATTCAATTATGTGAGCCAGGTAGACAGACATAACACTGCCTGATGTAAAGCTAGAGTGCGGTCCATGAACGGAAAGAACTGCTACTACAGAGAAATCTCTATGGGCAGTAGTCGTATCCGCTTTACCGGCCAGTGCACACTTCTCGCTATACCTGGCTAAAACTGCTCCTGAAATGCAACAAATGGGCAGCAGTCGACTTCGCTTTGCCGGCCAGTGTACACTCCTCTCGCTATACCTGGCTACTTTCAAACTGCTCCTGAAATGTGACAAAGTAAGCGTTTAGGTAAATCAATATTAAAAGTTACTGACTAAAATAATTAGGTGCACGGTGATAAAGCGAAAATGTGGCAAATGGCAGCTAAATGGGAGCATTTGGATCAAAATAATTTGGAAAATGCAAAGAATTATTTGCTAAAAGGTATCCACAGACATCCGGAGTCAAGTTATCTTTACCTTGATCTATTTAATATTGAATTATTATTGGCTTTATGTGCTGAAGATGATGAAACTAAAGTAAGTTTTAGGATAATTAATTCTTTTAAAAACATTATCCTGATCCTGCATCTGTAAATATTTATTATTGTAGCTCGGCACATGACAACACTGCCTAATGTTAAGCTGGAGTGTGATCTATGAAAGGAAACAACAAGTACTACAAAATAATTTCTGTAGCCAGCAGTCGTACCTCCTATGTCGGTTGAGATGAATTTGCACTATCCGGTCGACAGTGCACATTCCTTTCATCTAAAAAAAATGGATTTAAATTTTTGTTCACAGATTTGTGACCACTATTTTATTTGGTTGGATAGGATATACTATTTTGACTTGTTCATTTAAACCACAGTTATTTTTTTTCATTAGAAGCTTACACCAAAATCATATAGTATACAGAGACTATGTAGCGCCACTGACTCTTCTATGTACTGCACTGCATCATGGGCGGATTAAGGCCTAGGCGACCTAGGCACATGCCTAGGACCCGTGATTTTGGGGCCCGAAAATTAGGTTTTTACGAAACGCAAAGTATGTATCATAACTGAAAAATAGGCCTGGAATTACAATGTTGCCTAGGGCCCGCTTTAGCCTTAGTCCGCCACTGCTCTGCATGCACATCAGGGTAGTCCTCACTTGACCCTTTTTGCTAAGTTATATGGAATACGTACAAACTCATTCTTTTCTACTTTCTGCTCCACATTTCATTATACTATAATTGTAATATTTTTAGGATAAGCAATTAAAAAGAGCAGATATTGTATGGAAGAGTGGTATAAAGAATGTGGATGATATAAACTTTTTATTTCAATTATGTGATTTATCAATAAAATATGATGTAGCCAAGAGTGTTTGTCAAGAAATAAAAAATGAGATTTGGTCTAGGAGAGATAATAAAGATGTATGGGATTACATTACTAATATGGAACTAGATGTAAGTACATTTTTTATTATTTTAGCACGTCACATGACCGCAGTCCGCCTGATGTTAAGCTAGAGTGTGATCCATGAACGGAGGCGATTGCTGTCAGAGAAGAGAATCTGCAGACAGCAGTCGGGTCCGCTATGCCGGCTTGGGATATTTTGGGACTTTTTTTCATAACACACTGCGGCTAAGCAGCTTTGTTTTGTAGCCTGTATTATTGGAAACAAAATATGCGAGGCAAGCAAATATTTTTTTTATGATTAAGGCCATGGAATATGTATATAAGATTTTTGAATTAATATTTAGCATCATTGATGTTATGTTTTGATGTGTAGTGGAGCTTTTTATTTTTTTATATACAGGGTCATCATTGGCAAGGTGTTGAAGAATTTGTTAATGAAAACCCTGAGATGCCTGAGAAATTGAATATTTTTATGTCAGTATATGAAGAGGCTTTACTCAAGGTAAAATTATAGGCTTGGCTAGCTTTGTAAGTTGACCAAGTAATAGTAACAAATACTATCCAGCCATGTCGCTTTATGGACTGAATATCTTTTTTTTTTATTGTAGCTCGGCATGTGACAACACTCCGCCTGATGTAAAGCTAGAGTGTGCGGTCCATGAATGGGAACAACTGCTACTACAGAGAAACCTGTGTGGGCAGCAGTCGCCTCCACTATGCCGGCCTGAGAAGACGAGCATGCACTATCTAGATTGACAGTGCACACTCTTCTCGTTATACCTGGCGACCTTCAAACTATTCCCGAAACGCGACAAGGTCACTTTACGAGCGTTACATTCGAAAGTGGTGGTACTACCTCAGGATGACAGACTGGACAAATACCCATCATCAGTCTGCCTACCACTCTTTAATAGAGCCTATAGGCACTGAGTGATATATTATGTAAATAGGGAATTTTATCATTTGATCATCTTTACAAATGGTTGTTTTATTTAATATAAACATTTTGATACATATACGATTCATTACTAAACCAATTTAGTTATAGTATATACCTTTCTGCACTTTATTCAATTTCCATTTATAATATAAATTATATTTAAATTTCTTGAATCGAAGTTATATATTTGGCTAATAGAGAGTAAACGTGATAGTCATCATTAAATCCCTGTATTAGAACATTAGTATGAACTTACTAATATTTTCTTTACAGTTCCCAGATGAGAAGTTGTTTACAAAATACATCCATATGTTATTAGGTGTTAATGAAAGTATTTGCAATGAAACAACGAAAATAGAAGCTATTAAACAGGCATGGATGTTTGGACATGAACATGGTCTCCTATCTGAGTACATGTATAGCTTTGGCTTTGAAATGTTTAAGATTGAGGGGGAACTTACTGATGAAGAACTTTCAAAGGTAAAAACTGTAGTAGATATTACTTATTAAGCTCAAGACAAAAACAATACAAATATGAAATAATAATCTTCTTGGGGAACTAAATTAGTGTATTATTAAGAATTAATACATATATAGTTATACATGCAATAACCTGACCCCAAAGTATGATACCCTATACTGTGGGTATCAGAACAAGGACAACACAAACAACAAATTAGACCCAAAACAAATACTATAGTAAATTAATATCGTGACTGTGAATCAGACCAGGCATCTTCACATTACTGCACCACAGCCTTGAGATAAAATCTGGAAATTAAATGACAGGCCTATTATTATAAATGTTCATGGCCTAGTGGCACCTCCATGTTTAAATTTCGCCCAGTATCAATGTAATTTTATTCAATTTTTATTTTATTTGGTACAGGCTAGTTTTCGAATTAGACATTGTTTTTTTTTTAGATATTAGAAGAAGCTAGTAAATTAAAACCTAAAATGTTATGTATATGGAAAGAAAAAGTGTTATTGAATAAATGCGATGATAAGAAAATGCTTTCTATAGTACAAGAAGCAAGTAAACTTCTGAAGGACGATGAAATGATTTTATTATGGAACATCTTATTGGATAATGTTACTTCTGCTGGTGTGGTAAGGTTTAATTTTCTTTTCGTCAGTATTTTTATTATACTCGTATCTTGGTAAATGGAAACATAGAGAAATGTCTGTAGGCTGTAGCTACCTCCGATATGCAGGCTCGAGAAAACATTCCAGTCCTGGAGTCCAGGTAGCCATTATATATGGCAATTTCCAAGTTGATTCTGAAATGTGACTAGTTCACTTCACATACATTACAATTGAAATTTGTTTTACAGGTAAAGGATATATATAAAAGATTCCAAAAGTGCGAACACTCAGTATTCTTACAATTAAAACCGAAATTATTGGAAAAAACACATGAATATAGAGGTTTAAAAGCAGCGAGAGAACTTTATGATGAATTTATCAGAACACCCCCTATACAAATTGAAGTACATACAACAATGATTAATATTGAAGGGAAACAGTCTGCGAAAAGTTATAAAAACATGAAAAAGTGTTACGATTTCATGGTTCTACATCATGGAGCTGATGACTGTGAAATTTGGTTGGATTACATGAATTTTGAATCTAAAAATGGTAAAGCGACTTTAGTACCTAATATTTACACGAACGCAATTAAAACCTTAAAGAAAGAATTAGTTGATGAATTTATTAGAAGGCACACTTTGGATAAATTAAAATGATATTTTTAACACATTGTTTTATTATTTTTTACCAACCTCCACCCCTCTAGTGCCTGGTTCGAGTTAAGTGACAAGTTACCACTTTCTTGCAACTTTTGTGTAAATAATCTTCAGTTAATATAGTTAATCTTGTGTTAGGTGCGATGTAATTATGGCTACTGTAATGTATCAGATAAGATATCAACATTTGAATGTTAATAATGCTTCAAGCTAAATTTTCTTATCTAAAACTGTGCTACAATTATAAAAACTAGGATTTAGTAAAAATCAAAATAGTAAAAACAATTTTAATTCAAACGCAATGCAAGTCAACAACTAGAATCCACACGACACATAAATTAGCAATATTTACATAAATCATAAATTTAAGACTCCTATGAGACAACACTAATGACTGTGGAATTATAGATCTTACGAGAACAAGATAAATGCAATTTTTGATCTATACTAGTAGTTATTGCATGGCTGCTATCGGTGCAATATAATATCTAAAGATAATAGAGGAACCACGTTTGAGCTGCTTGTGCCTCATCAGATCCCTATAACAAGCATGCCAAGATTTATAGGCGGGCATCAGAGGAGGGTTCCCAGCTTTGAGACTCGATCCCGCCACAGCCATGCACGTAGACACCACAATCAACGGGTATGTATAGACACTCGCCACAAATGTCAGAATAGGTACAGTGTAAGTACGCAATTCTTTGCTCTTCACAAAATATTTGTTAACATAGTAAGCGAGGACACCCGTGACGGCAACACAAGTCAAATCTCCGAGTAACTTTGGTACTATTCCATGGAAAAATCCTAGAACACCGTCTTCTTTGTAGATAGAGACAATAGCGCCGATCAACGAATTGTAATGTTCCTCTTTTCCAACAAACGAGGCCATCATTCTAACTGATATAACTTGGAATGGATAGGACACTATAACTGATGCAGTGTGCATGATCATATCGTGACGACCTAACTTTATATAGTCTTCGAGTTTAGGATCATCATCGGTGACTATGTTCGGCGGGTCATTAATTTCTGGAAGGTCGATGCCACAGACCTGGATCAATTTACACGATAACTGACTGGACGCCATAAGTCCTAGTACTTTAGCTGACAAACCGCGGTAGCAACCCAGAAAGCCATCTGATCTCTTGATGTATTTTATGTATTCAAAGACGTTAGGTAATATCATGGCAGGTCGTCCAAATAATGTTGTCGAATTTCGCGGCGGTAAGGGCTCGTAACCGAGCTGAATCAAAACTTTTGCATATTCTATTGGGTGGCATAGCGTTGAAAGTAGCAGCTGCGTCGGCAAAGCTGCAATCTTCTCTTTTTCAATTTCATCCATAACTATTATAATAAAATTTATGATATTCACTTCTCAAATTAAATACCAACCACAAATTATAGATTTTTGCAACTGACTGCTGACATGATATTGCTACAAAAATAAGTAAATGTCATAGATAAAATTGGCACAGACATAATGTTTTCTGTCCACTGTTAGCGCAAATGTCGGTCCATTTTAAATTAATAAAACGCTGACTCAAGAGCAGGGCAAGAGACTGGATAGTGAAAATGTTAATATCAAGTAAAAATATAGTCGTAAAATATATTTTAAAAGTAAAAAATGGTTGATTCAGTTATAATGCTGTATTTCAATATCATAATAATTAAGCGTTCGAAGTTAACATTTCGTTAGATCCTTGTTCATCGATTTTAAATGGTAGCGGGGTCGTCAGCGTTGGAGGTCCTCGTGATTGAGGTTTTGGTCGAGAATATCCCTGAAAATAATGATATGGGAAATTAGTTGAACTTGTTTTTTCTTATAGGGACCACAATCCACCTGATTAAGTTAAACTACGGTTCGCGGTTCTAATTGAATAAATCACATATTCTGAATATGTTCGAACAATAAGTGACTTAACTCACTTACTCCTTTAATTTTATTGATCTGCTCAACTTCTTCTTCAAGAATCTCGTCTCCATTTTCAATATTACCAATATTTTCGTTTATATTGTTCGTTTCGTTACAATCTATTTCGCCATTACAATTTTCTTCACAATTATCTCCATTAATCTCTTCAATTTCTATT
Organism: Tinea pellionella; assembly: GCA_948150575.1. Taxonomy (NCBI): domain Eukaryota; kingdom Metazoa; phylum Arthropoda; class Insecta; order Lepidoptera; family Tineidae; genus Tinea; species Tinea pellionella. Next base: position 2,503,502 of record OX411256.1, read on the forward strand.
GATTCATCTTTCTCTTCTAGCGTTTCAAAAGCTAAATCTTTATCAACAATATCTGTGAATATTTTTTTTTCTCTTTATAAAAAATCCTATATTAATTTATTTATTAGACTCTCGAGAAAATATTTTACCTTTAAACCTTATAGAACCTTTACGTATTATTTTCTTGTCTTGATCTTCAGGTGGTACTTCAATAATAACAATAGGAGTTTCAATTGTAACACCATTCGATTTAACAGATTTATTGTCACCATTTTTAATATTTTCGTCTGCAGGATTTAGCTGCAAAAATGATTTCATATAGAGAAGGTCGATGAGAAGACATCAATAAAAGTTTTATTTAAGTTAATCGAGCGGAAGTCCAACCTGTTCGCAAAGGGTCAGGTGAAGTACCCTCAAAGAGTATAATTCTCCCTGATTATCCTCAACCGCTGTGCATGCAAGTCGTTGGCGCTTGACAGTTCTTGTCTTGGTGTGGCAGGAGCAGTGCACGAGCGTGAGTTTTAAGATGGATTAACAGATTTATCCGTCTTTAAACAACAGATAACTTCATTTTCTTTTTTAAGGCGAAGACGCCTCTAATAGCATTGTTTGTATTACCTGTTATCTTTTTGACAATATAAAAAATAGAAATTAGTAATGTAATTATTTACCTGTAAGAAAGAAACGCTTGGTTCTTGTAATTTTATAGCCATTTCTTTGTTTCTTAAGATTTTTTCGTCCGTTTCTTTTTCTAATTTTAATTTGTATGCTTTTTGTGTTTTGAACATCTAAATAAAATTAATAATAAATTATAATTATCAAATTCAATAGTATTATTCAGTTTTACCGTACGACCAAAACTAGCCATCCCGGTTATCATCATATGAACTTTACTCATTTATCTTTCTCCCAAAAAATACAACTTATTGGAATAACGAATTTAGTACATAAAAGTAATAAAAAAAAGGTAACTAACATCATAACAAACGTAGCAAATACCAAGTAAAAATATAACAATAAGTCCAATGAAAAACTTGTCTGTATTTTCCTCTTCAGCGTCAGGTTGTTGATACAACGAGTCGTAGGGTATTCGGGAAGGTGGATCTTCAACCCATGTTTTGTCTACACTCTAAAATGAATAAACATTTAAACAATTATATTTTAACAACAAAATATGAATGATGAAACAGTAAAATCTATTTCGATTCGAAAAACACAATTAAAATAGTGCTTTTTTAACTGATTTAATTATACTTGATTTCATTAAAATCTAAGTGAACTCAAAATCGAGAACATCTGAATATTTCAAAGTTCACCGGTGCCAAACCAATAGAACTTTATTATGTACTTGGTTTTGAATAGTATAACTGACTAGCAAAATCATCTATAGGGTAAAAGTGAGTCCAATAAGCTATATTTAAAATTATATTAAAAAAGTAATCTAGTATTTATAAATATTTACAATAAGAAAGCTTCCATTATGAGCCGCACTGAGTTGATCATGTTCAGGCCAAGATTCGTCGAAATCAGCAGAACATTGTGCACTACGAACACCCTGTGCATTTACTACGTTCACTTTCTCAGAATCACTCGGAGTGAATAGCATGTATTCCTCAAGCGGTTTCATTGTATAATTATTTACTTGTACATAAATGTCTAAAAAGTGAGAATCATAAATTATAAAAATTTCAAGTAATTGACTCGAATGATCCTACTTTATTTAAAGAATCGTTTTGAATATAATTTCACTTATACAATCGCCTCCGCTATGCCGGCTTGAGCAGACGAATGTGCACATTCAGATTGACAGTTCATACTCCTTTTTTATACCTGACTACTTCCAAACTGATCCCGAAACGCGAAAAAGTCACTTTAAGTCACAACATTCAGAAGTGGTGATACTACCCCAGGACGGCAGACTGGGCTAATAACACAATATAAAAGAATATATTAACAAATATATTAACACTAATATTATGATTTAATTTAGAATACTTACTAGAAAGACATCCATTATAACCTTTATAGATTTTAAGCCGTGGATCTGTTGTATTAAGACCTCCAATTTGAACCTCATTAGATCCTACATCTAGGACCTCCCAAAGTCCCTGTGGAGCCATCTTTTCTAACGGTACTTCAATTCTATCTATTAGTAGTTTAGCGTCGTTATTTATTCTTGTATAATAAACAGTATGACGAGCGCCTGAAATTTGTATAAACTCTTTTGGACTAATGTTAATTATGAAGGCGTATTTTAGGGAACGTACCCATACTACGTACGCACTAAACACTGCGCGCCATTTCGAATACAGGTCAAAAAAGCGCGAAATTTTTCTCGGCGAAATCGACCACGTAACAAAAATCTAAGAACCCCCCCGCTCCTGTGACTGAGTGTCTCTCCCCCCTAAACGGATTACGTAGTATGGGTACGTTCCCTTATTAGCAGTTCGCAGACTCTAACATGACTTCAAAAAGGCCCATAACGAGAAGCAGTTTCTTGTGACAGAAACTCGTCAATTATCGTAAGGAAAATTATATTATTAACTCGCCTTTATTGGTTGTTGCTCTGCCAATATTCTGAATATTCAATTCAACAGAATTCTATTTCATAATAGCTTCTTAGAAAACGTTATCAACTTAATAAAACACTTATTTGCGTTTATTATTCTCTATTTAATAAAAGTATTACATATTTTATTTTATAGTGGTTTAACATGATTAATAATAATAAATTCTTTATTGCACAAAATTAAAAAAATAACTATACAAAGGCAAGCTTCATGCGTAAAGGCATTTTCTACCAGCTAACCAGGACTACATCCCATCTCATATTTAATGTTAGAAGGTGGTCTATGAGCAGAGACAGAGAAATGTCTGCAGGCACCAGTCGCTTCAGCTATGACGGCTTGAGGAGGTATATGCACTATCTATTGACAAATACTTCATTGACAAAGCTAATCCCGAAACGCGATTGATGTCTTCACGGATGTTACATTATCTATTTACTTTTTTATGTTGTAAAATATTGTGTAAATATATTTAGTTAGTTACGCCTATAAATAATATTATGTTTCAAGGAATTACGTACCATTTAAAAAGTTCCTATTCTTTACTTCTCCACCATAAGCTGATTCTTCACGGTCTTCCTCAAATTTCAAATAACCATCTTGTGTTATAGCTACTAATAAATAGTAACTTCTCCTAAAATAAAGAAATTATCGATGATTAATTTTCACCTAATATCTCAAAATTTTATTTCCGCTATGCCGACTTGAGAAGACCATACACCCTCCAGGTTGACAGTGAACCTGCTCCTCTCCTTATACCCGGCTACTACAGTTACTAGGTCATTCATTCCAGGGTCACAAAATTAAAAAATATTAGTTACTTATTTTCCGTTTGTAATAATAGAAGTACTGTGTTTTTCTGTCGAAGATCTGTACTTGAAAATGCTAATTTTATTTTTACCTGTAACAATAAAACGAATATCATTAAAATCTAGGTTCGCCTAAGAGAAATGGGCTCACAATTTTTTTCTCGAGTTTTAGTTTAGTTAATTTTGTAGAAAAATAAATCTAAATTTCTTATCAACAATCAGTTTTAATTTTTTCACTTGGGTTATTGAGTAATTACACTTTTTCTGGTGCAATATTTGTGGTTTTTATTATATTAAATGCTTTAATAATTGATAATATCTGTTTTTTATGTAATTAAACATTATCTATTGATTGGTAAACGATGTCTTGATATAACTGAAATAAATTAATGAAAAAATAAGATATTATTTTAGAATATTGTTTTGTTAACAAACTATTAGGTATTAAGTGGGCCCAAAAATGGGCATTGCCCTTTTCTCTCTAGAAAAAATGAATTATACTTACATTATATACAGGTCCTTCCAAAACAAATCTGCGTTGCAAAATACTTTCACCATTAAAATCAGCTCCTTTTTCTTCAATACAAGATTCGCCGAAATAACTAGTTAATTCACAATCACAACTGCTTTCCTGGTTTGAAAAATCTTCTGTACATATTCCACCATTTTTACATGGTTCCGAATCGCATTTCATGTTACATTGTGGTAGAACCCCTGAAAGATCTGAACATATTTTTACCTATCTATAATATAATTTCATAAAGACTTATTTTTTGTTTTTCCTTTCAAGTTTTATTTATTTTTAATTAAAACAAACTTAATTAAAACAAACCCAGTATTATTTAAAAGAAATTATATAAAATTATTGATAAAAGACTAAATTAAAACCTTTTTTTGCGCGGCTAATTAATATGTACTAATATAACTTTCAATAGTTGTAAAGCTACATTAAAATAATCAAAATAAAAGTTAGCGAATAATTCAAGAAAACCCTCCAAAAGACTCCCAATTATCTGTAATTTTTCCCAGTCAATGATAAGTATTTTCGACATTTTTAAAACTTTATGTATAGTCAATAACATAATAATGATAATGATTCGATATGGGTATCCTTATTAAGGTGATTTGTTTAGGTACACATTTTTGCACTTGACTGTACTTTAAAAGTTTTATTTTATTAATCGACGGTTTGATCATTACTCGAGGACATGTCTATAATTAAGTTAATATTAACATGAATTAAATAAACAATGGCTCATTATAAACAAGTAGGTAGATATTAATAACATATCACTTCATAGAAGGTTACCTTGCTCCAAATTCTGCGCTTTTTTAGAAAGGTCCAAAACGTGATCGGCAATTTTAAATCCGCCAACGCATCCCACATATCCACCTTGAGGTAATTCAGATGCTCTCGGTGCTAAATGTAATGAATATGGATCATAACCGCCCAAATTCATTTGAAAATAATCTGTTGGAGGGGCCGGTGGACGCTGTGGTCTTATTACCTCTGTGAACATTTTATTTGAAATGCCTGTACTCGTGGTTCATTTAACAAAAACACTAATTTTTACAAAGCACATTCAACATTTAATAGAAATTGATTGGTAGGCTAACGAATGATGGTTATGGACCTAGTCTGCCTACCCTTTTTATTGTAGCTCGGCAAATGATAACATTCGGCCTAATGTTAAGCTAGAGTGCGATCTGCTGACGGAGACAACTGGTTACACATATAAATTTTTGCAGGAAGTAGTCGCCTCCGCTATACCGCCTTGAGGAGACGAATGTGCATCATACAGGATTAATGTGCAGTCCGGTATAATTGCTAATTTCTACTATAAAAATCCTTTGTATTATAAATTCAACATTTACCTAATTCAGGATTGACCCACGGTTTGTTAGTATAATTAGTTATCAATTTAGGCACTTTGTCTATGGTAGTGTTCTTCTCATTAACATGTAAAGTAGTAGTGTTTTCAGTTCTAATTATAGCGATCTGTACACTTTCACCTTTGTTTATTCTTTCATGCGTTACGTCCATTTGAACAATCTCGTCCTCTTGATTAAATAAATAAATTATTTTTGTTCCATTATGTATGAAAAGGTGAATGAAATTATTTAAATTATCATTCGCGTAAAGGACTAAAGCGTGATAATCATAAGTTCTGAGGTTCATTAGAACGTTTTCAGTCATCATTTTCTTGAGTCTATATTTTTCTGCGTCCGTTTCGTTATCTACTAAATAATTCTTCTTTAAGTACGCTTCTTTTGTTTGAAATGTCAATGCTTTTTCATTTATATCTGTAACACAAGTATATTAATTTAAAATAAAAACAGCAATATTAAGTTGCATGAGTGGTATAGAAACACAAATATTAACGGTTTTCTTTATTGTATAGATCCGACTGATGGTGACTTCTATCTTGATTTTATCAGTGTGATAAATAAATGGAACTATATATTGTGTATTTATAACAAAAATGAGATACTAACTTTCTTCACAATGTGTTCCCAAATGTGCCCAAGGATTTTTACATAAACATTCGTAACTAGACCAAAGTTCCTTGCACGTCGCTTTATTTTGACAAGGATTTGGTACACAAGATGGTTTGCAATCCTTTATGATTTCGGATAAATGAACTGACATATAGCTATATATGTCCAGAATTTCTCCATTGACAACCAGACCGCGGAAGCAACCGATTAAACCTTGATTTACCGCTGATTTTTTCAAATGTTCTCTGGAATTAATTTATTTGTATTTGTTTTGCTATCCAATTTTCATTATAATTTAACAATAAAAGATATCTTACGCTGTAGCGCCACCAATAAACATTGAACCTTCAAAAGGTCCAAACTCCTCTTCTAATAATAAGTTAAGCATTTGATATTCTGTATTCAACATAAATCGTACATGATAGAAGTTATAATCTATCCAAATTTTATGCCACTCCCCACCATTAAGTTTCCTCTTCGAATTAATGACCAGCTTTCTCGTCGTGCCGGTGTTTAGTGTAAAATTAAATGTTAGTTCATGTTCTAGGAAAGGTAAACATATTAATTTTACTTAATTTGTTAGTCAATTTTCTTTGATTATAATAGAAGTTTGGTCACTATCGATAGGCGTAACCATTTTGTATAATCAACTATATTTAGTAGCCTATTCATTTATGGGCATAACTTGTTACTGAATTAATTATATTGAATAATTTAGTACTTAAAGACGCTAAAATAATCCCGTAGTTGCTGTCCCATGAGCAATCCATTATTCAAAATTTGTGGAATAGCATCTATTTTCACACTCAATGCATTTGTTAGTTTTCCACGCTTACTGGCCAACGAGAATTTTGTAAAAAATAATAATAAAATATATATGTATTAAAAAAATATAAGTGCAATTCTTTTTATTTTAAAAAATTATTGTGCAGGTTATAAATTCTAGTATAGGGCATGTATACTATGAAAAGCTACGAGAGTTGTAAAAGTTATTTTTTAAATACGAAATCATATCGAGGCCTGTTTCACAATTACAAATACATATAGTAAAATTAATAAAAGATATACCACTAGTAAGAGCAACCATGAATGAAGGGTAGTTAGGACGTATTGGTGGTTGAAACAAAAGAATAGCGCTTGTGCCTGTTGTCCTAAAACTGAATGCAATGTCACCCTTTCTCCAACCTGGTACCTCAATATATGATTGTGACGTTGTGAAGGTTACGACGTAACGTTGTGTATCTAAAATGTAGAAAAATAAGCTAAATAATAACTAATAGTTTCGTATCAACTGAACCTGATCCCAAAACGCGACTAAATTCACTGGTGTTAAACTTAAAATTCATAAAAGAGAATGCCGATTCGCCTAAGAGAAATGGGCCCACAATTTTTTTCTCGAGTTTGTCCATGATTTTTAGTTAATTTTGTAGAAAAATAATTCTACATTCCCTATTACCAATCAGTTTTGATTTTTTCACCCGTGTTATTGAGTAATTAGATGTTTTCTGATGCACTATTTGAGGTTATTATTATATTAAATGATTTAATTATAAAACAGATATATATTTTTTAAATATAATTAAACATCGTCTATTGATTGGGAAATGATGTGTTAATATAATTAAAATAAATAAATAAAAAATAAGATATTATTTTAGACTATTGTTTTGTTACCAAACTTTTAGGTGTCGAGTGGGCCCAATATTTTTATTTATCTATGAAATAAATACAATTGTACTTACTGGTTTCGACACATTCTAAAGGGCCCAATGTGATACGACCCTGAGCTTCCTCAGTCAAATCTTTTTGTTGAAGAAAGAACATTTCAGTGATACCTAAACTTTTTGGGTCCATAAGTGTTCCCTCATCAGAATGCCATTTGTTTTCATTTGCATCACAATTGCAAGATTGTGTTGGATTAACGCACGTGCCGTTCACACCACAAGGACAATAACCTCTGTAAAAACAAGATATACGAGTACTTTTAAATTTACTTTTAGATTCAGTGCATTGACAACTTGTTTTGTCACTCATATAACTTATTGTGGAAAAATCCACGAGGTTAGTCAAACTACACATTAATGAGTCGCAGTAATGATTAAAATATATAATACAGATTTTTTTTGGAACTGGCGCGCCATTTATTTATATATCTTTCAAAACTTTGAACACACCAGTCTTTTTATTATCTCTTACGTTGTCCTTTTTTACAGTTACCCTTAATTATGTTAGGATAACTGAGTGATGCATATTATTATTATTGTTTATTTTTACTCGACGTGTGATTGTCCTCCGCCAGAGTGCGGTCCATGACTTCACAGCTGCTACCGAGCAATCACCTCCGCTATATACTTTCTTCCTTAACAATCTATTTAAAAATTAGTATAGTATAGACAATGGACATTTAAAAAAGTACCTTTTAACGTTACCAAGAAAGTCGACAATATCATTCGAAGATGATATAAACCAAGTAGCACTATGTAAACCCAAAGGTGCAACATTGCAATCGTACTTGATGTATTGACGACAGTATAACGAATGTGATATTAACTCTTGAAGCATTTCAGCTGTGAATTCTCTATACTTTATTTTAAAACTAAAATCCTGTCCTACTGCTGAGCGTACATCCTGAAATTGACATGAGTATCTTTTATACATCTTTTATGTATCTTTTATACATTACAAATGTCCTTAAACTTCGTAAGAAACAGCTTTTTAAAGTTTAGATTGATCTGAATAAATAGAGAGTCTTAAGAACCAAATGATGATTTAATAAATGATTTTTTCCGAAAACAACAAAATTGTTTTTAGATTTTTTATTATATTAGTGATACTTACGACTTGACTTGGAAGGTTATGTTCAACAACAGTTGTTGAAGAATGAGCTTCAATTTGAAATTCACATTTCACATGCGCAGGAGGAAATTTACCATTTCCATCGATATCTATTAAATATACATCATTTCTTGTATATCCAAGAAGAGCTAACTCTTCACAAGTTTTCCTAAAGGTTGCAAAATGACAGTTCTCTCCTATGTAACCTGAAATCATCAAGTTTTTAATATCAGATATTTCAATCCAGAAATCCATTTTGATTAAATAATAATTTTGAATTGCAAAAGATGGGAATAGAGAATTTACCATTGCATTATTAAAAAAACCCTTTTAAACTATTTCTCTTTAAATACGATCTACATTTATAGAGTTTTTAATTACCAGTGTTATCACAATTACAAATGACACGGTCTTCTCTAATAGAACAGACGCCTCCATGTTCACAAGTATTTGGTCTTGTACATGGGTCTACATATCTGCAGTCATCGATAGCCACTTCACCCACAACTCTTTCTGTGTTTATCACAAATCTACAATGAACAGTAATAAAATTATTTTTAAGCTCAAGTATAGATGTATTACATTGTTCAAAGTTATTTACCTTGGTTCAATTAATAGACCATTAATTCTTATATTTCTCATACAACCAATAAGTCCTAAATTAGCAGATTTTAGTCCACTTCCTATTACTATTTTGTCTTGTAACTGGAAATCTAGACCTGATTTAAAACGTGTCATAGTTTAATATGCGATGTAAAATTTTAACATAATTTTTATTTAAATAATATTTACCAAACATTTGAGCATGCTTGTTGTGATGATCGACGGTCAATTTAATTCTTCCTTTACGATAATCTAATTCAATAGTATGCCAGTCATTGCTTTCATTAAATTTTACTGATTTTAAAACTGTAACGTTTTTACCTACATCTGGCACTAGCTCAAATCTTATTTCTTCTTTTACCATTCTCACCTAAAACATCATATCAAAAAAAAAATTTTCATCACATATGAAAAATCAATAAGTGCATCCCACAACCCGGCATACTTCAAGCGGGTAGCAGATGACTTCGTCTTTTTTTTTTATTGTAGCTCAGCATGTGACAACACTCCGCCTGATGTAAAGCTAGAGTGCGGTCCATGAATAGAAACAACTGCTACTACAGAGAGACCTGTCCGGGCAGCAGTCGCTTACACTATGCTGGCTTGAGGAAACGAGTATGTACCATCCAGATTGACAGTGCCCCTGGCTACTTTCAAACTATTCCCGAAACGCGACAAGGTCACTTCACGGGTGTCTTCATTACAAGTGGTGATAAAAAATACTTGGAATGTAAGAAGTTTCCTCACCTCCCAATATCCAGAAGTAATTTGACTATATGCCAAAACCGCCATATTCTTGCTAGTTTTAAAATCAAAACTTAAATGAATGTTATTACTTTCGTTTAGAGGCCACCAAATGTGTGATGTCGCGAACGGATAAGTAATAGGAATTAATTCAATATCAATATCTTTAAATTCAGGATCCAACATTCCAATATAATGAACTTTGGGATTATTTTGTTTCAATTCATATAAGATGGACACATCATTGTAATAAACATATTTTAAATTTCCAGCAAAATTATTGAAAGACTTCAACCCTTTCATTTTATGTAAGTCAGGACCGCCGCAAATATAGATTTCTGGATCAATGCAAACATGCCTCGCACTCCCAGGTACTTCGTATATTTCTGAAATATTGTCCAAGTACATGTAAAGCATGTTGTCTTGATGTATAATCGTTAGGTTATGCCACATATTGTCGTCGACTCCTCGTCCTAAATAATCTTCAATAGGCCCATCACCTAAGTCAATTTGAACAACAACTTTATGGTCGTGAATAGAGAGAGCTATGTAATGGTGCTTATCATCTATTTGTCCACTGGCGTAGAATAAAGCCGAATCGTCGAACCGTGTCTGAAAAAAATTAATCATTCTATTTTTAGTGCTCTATATTATTGTATTTGCATTAAAACAACATTAGCGTAGGTACAATCGAGTGCAAAAGCATGTATCCACTATATATATTTTTGCATTTAATCTGGTAGTTGTTTTTTATAGCAGTTGTGGGTAGATGTTTTTGTACTCGACAGTCCATCAAGCAATACCTTGAAATGTAGACTAACTCTAGTATTGGTAGAATGAACTCGATCTTTCCAATCATAAACCCGATACGATACGTAACTCGATCCACGTAACGTTAATATCGTGGCAGCTGGAAAAATTATTCGTGGCTAATAAAACTGTTTGCAATCAGTGAAAGTTAGTATAATAATAAATACCGCTTATCGATATAAAATAAACGATAGATAAAACAGTGTAATTAAGTTATAAAAACAAAGACCGAATAAAATTTAAACAAAATCGTTATATAAACTAGTTCGTTAATATTAAATCGATTGCGATTACAAAATTTCTAATTAAACGTGATTAAGTAACAAGTATTCTTACTGTAAACGTCGCAGAGGTGTTCTTCATAATGTGTGCCGAAACAATCGCATCTGTATCCATTGTATTCATTAACACATTTTGACCCCTCGAAGCATAAATTTTCTCTAGTACGACACTTGTCTATGCAACCTTCTTTAACGTTCTCATGTTTGCTTGCAATAAGTGGCACAATAGGTAAGAGGTCTGAAGCCGCTTTTCCTGAACTTAAAACCATATCGCTTATACAACCGACAAATGATTCTATAATGTACTTTACACCGTGTAGTTTTTCTTCGGAGCTCAGACCTGAAGTATCATAAATGTTATGATTATTTCTATAACGGACTGATTTGATTGAGAGAGTTGTGACGTATCGCGTACCTCCAATAAGAATAACGGATGTTAAATTATCTGTTATGCCATAGTTTGTATCGAAACTGAGACCCTGGAAATATTAATGAAATACAGTAAGAAAAGCTTAGTCCTATCTAGATTTCATCATCTCATTCTTCGCCCAACTTTCCTTAGTCGTTTATAGACCGCAGTCTAGCTTTACATTACAACAACATGTTAATTTACAATCAATCTGGCTAATGATAATCAAGGTGGCAGTCGTTCGACTATAATTACGATCAAATCAATCTGAAAACATTTTTAAAGACAATAAAAAAAAAGAATTTACCTTCAAATATACTTCCTCCTTTAGATTGTCGACTTTGGCAATAAGTCGTGCACCATGGACGTCAATTGTGACCACTACGTTGTGCCATTGGTCACGATTCAACCCTCGACCAACGGTTACTGATGTTAAATGTTTACCAAATACATGAACCACTGCAATAAATGTATAGAAATTCTTTAATGTGATTATAATATAAACCTGTATTTAAAGCGGAAAAATGCGCAGCCCCACAAAATGAAGAGATAATATTTTAATCTTTTTTTTGGCACGACATGTGACCTCGACTGGTCTGATGGTAAACTCAGTGGAGGTCCATGAACCGCTCGCACTATGGCTCCAGTCGCCACTACTATGCCGGCCTGAAAAATGCTTTTTCACGCTCCGCTTGAAGGATCCAAGATGAGAGGATTGGTCGAACACATGGGAGGGCAAAGCATTCCACTTGTCAATTGTGTGACACAAAAAGGACGCGCGAAACCGTTTTGTTCGGCGACGAATTCGGTCAACATAATGTGAATGCTTCCCCCTCCCAGTGCGGGTATTACGGGTGTGGAAGGATGAGACAGGTTTTAGGTTAAAGAGCTCTTCAGAGCATTCACCATGGTATAGGCGATACAAGGAGGCTATGTCCCTGCGAAGTTGCAGGGCCTCTAAGCTCCTTGTGACCTCAGAGTCGCTTATTACTCGGACAGCTCGACGTCGTTGTTTTGTTGGGAATCACCAATATTATTTATATATTCATTTAGAGTGTTTGTTATTCTGTTTCATTTGAAAATGTGGTCAGAGCAATTTGCCTGTTTGTCGTGTCATGTTTATTGGGTACTGGATAAGGATGTTCATGTCAGAAATAATTAATAATTACCTTTAAGTTCACCTTTTTCTACAATCACATATAAAGCGTACGGTTGCATTTTGAAGACAGGATTTTTTACGTTATGATATACTAGTAATCCATGAGGTAATCTTGTGCGGAATTTAAATGAGATTTCTCTGCATAACCTAAAAAGAGTTTTAGAGTAATAATAATAGAGTTCTTTATTGCACAATGCCTTGCACAATAGCGAGTTTAATCCTATTTCAGTACCAGTTAAGCACAAGAAGAGATGTACTTGAAGGACAGACTACAGACGGTAATTATGAAGAAGTAACAATAAAAATTAATATACACAACACAATTGTGGTCATTTGGAAGTTTTTTTTTTAATTTTTTTTTTATTATGACACGGCATGTGACCTAGACTGGCCTGGTTTGTATTGCAACTTTATTAAATCCGATGACGGTCTTCAATTCGCATTATCAAATATGGCTTACCTCAATTGAAATCTCTGAATAATATCCCCATCAAGTTGTATATAGGTATTATCTTTGGCAAACATAAAAGTTCTATGATGTCCACTTTCGGCAAAAGTTAAGAATCTATCACGATCACTCGGTGGAATTGGAGGTATGTCTGTAGTGTAGATTGATATATTCGGTTTCTTTGTTGTGCTGCTACTTGTACTGCTGGGTGAAGTCGATTGTAATGTAGTTGGTTGGATTACTGTAAAACACATTTTTAACATTTTTTTTAACAAAGTAAAGAATATTTTAGTCCATTTAGAGCTTTTCCAGAGGAAAATATATTTATGAACACAATCAGGTATAAATTACGCAAAAATGTCAAGAAAACTCGTAACTTAAATGAATGAGGAGAATTACGATAGAATTCATAGAAAACATGTTACCTTTTTCTTCTGAAGTTAAATCAACAGGCAAACTACATTGGACGTTAAATGTCCCATACAATATAAGAAGTACTGCTAAATTTGCATTTCCTCCTTGCCATGTTCTTGCCATTGTCCCCGAAGAAGTTCATTTATCTGCAAAAATGTCATTCTAGAAATCATCTAATTTAAACTTTGAACCTATATAGCTATTCCCATGAATCAATTTCTTAAAAATCTGTCTTCCTCTCTCAAGAAGCTTAACAATTTGTCAATAAAAATCATTTTGAAAACAGACCTTCGGATGTTTGTTTAGGGTGTAATTTTGAATAGCAATTTTGTGTATAGACATGTGTTAGGCATGTACAGGAAATGTTGTATCAACCACGTAACGGCGTGGGTCGGCCGATTTTAAATTGAATGAAATACAGAGGTCTTCAGATTCGAATTGTTATGAATTTCTTATATATCTATAATTGATCTATAAGTAGCTTAGTGTATAAAATTACATCGTCCACAGAGATGTCATTATTTTGTACGTCTGCATACAAATATGACACTAATAAATATTATCCAAGGATGTACTCCCAGTGGACACACTTTCGGCGGTAGAAAATGAAATGAATGAATTACCTTATATTTAAAAATAACGATAGAAAATCACATGGTTTCACAAAATCTACACTTATTAAATATTACATTAAATAAATTATTACAATATTATATTTATTTATCACCACTTGAAAGTCTAAAAACGTTACAAATCAGGACGATTTTTTTTACAAATTAACTTTACTTTTTATTTTTGTTTGTGCAGACGTACATTTTACTTAGTCCTTTATTCTCGGCGACAAGCGTTCCCTTGCGCAAACGCTGACAGACTCCATCTACGTAATAACATATAATAGTGTGGAATAAATTGTCAGACGGGTCAGGATGAGTTTCCAGACAGAGGAGAACAATTTTAAAATAATAGGAATGAATTCGTTTTAAATTATTTTAAGAGTTCAGGGTTGCTATTTGTTATAGCTTTTCTTATTAACTTTCAGGAAAAGGTCTAATTTTCTATTACATAATAGTACACATGCTGTTTATAGAGTTTAGATTTTAACTTTATTTGAAGTAATTTGTACGCGTCTATGACGATACGTCCATCCGGATATTAGTCTTTAAACGTTGAAACAATTTAAATTAAACGTTATTACAAATTATCAAAATGTCTTAAAATAAAAATATGTGTATTTATACGAATATTTTTTTATAAATAGTTTTAAAACTGTTCAATTTTTATTTTTATTTTGAAAAGTTCTAGACTTCATTGAGTCGTATTTTTGTAACTCTTTTTTTGTGGACTCACACGGACGGTGAGTCTAAATAAGTATTATTGTAGGTTTCGCATGACTGCAATTTTGCATTTCAAGCTAATAAAGGTAATTCAATTAGTCTACTACATCTTTTATGATCTCATTCATTAGTTACAACTAATTAAGGTCTTTATTGTTATTAAGATTTAAGTACTTGTATTTATGACCTATTTCCGAAGGGCTATATTAAACTAGAAAGTTACGTTACTTAAAATTACGAAGGATTCATCGTTTCTATCCATTTTAGTCGGCTTTAACGTAATTACATTGTAGGCTGTCTATATTAATAGGGCAGACTACGTGAAAGTGGTGTTACTATCTCGAGACAAGACACTATCGATTTTATAACTTTAGTGTTTGTCTGTAAAAATCTATCATTGGCTAATATTTTATAGGGGAATAATTTAATGGTTTATATAAAACAAAAGAAGGAAACAGTTTTAAAATAGTAACGTACTTCAAACTAAAAGATAAAAGCTTTAAATATATTATTAAGAGAAACATAATTTTAAATAAAGATTGTATTAAGTGACCAAATCCAATTACAATTTGTTAACGCCTTAACGAACGTTACCTTGAAGTGTTGAGATGAAGTTAATTTAAGAAGGAAACGTGACGTTAAATATACAAAAGATTGGCACGAAGACTGATGATGGTTATTAGCCCAGTATGTCGTCTCCATTTTCAAGTGTATAGACCAGTTTCGAGATTAGCTCGGAAATACCTGGGTAATATGAGAGACATCTGTTCTGTCAATCAGGCAGGCATAGTGAAGCGACTCATCAGTAGCATACCTCGTAGGGGGTAGGGTGCGGTCGGTGTTGTAATAAAAAAAACTTAGGCTAGAGGAGCTTTTTTAATCCTTGAGTTTTGTCTTGGGTCTACTGTGACTCATGTTTTCAGACTTTGCGTTGTGAGAACAGCGCACTCCGTTCAAGGAAGACCGCACTTTAGCCAGAGTACATTAGACAGAGTGCGGTCACCTTCCAGGATTCCTTCACACGTCATTTACATTAAGCCATTTCTATTAACAATAGAGCAGACGTGGTCTAACGCTAGAAGGTATGAATGAACTGAAGTAGATTAGTATTCAAAAAACAGTAACCAAAATATGGGTCAATTAAGCCAAGTCCAAGCCTCGGGTCATTATTCTTGTTGCAGATGGTTATTTAAATTATTTACTTACCCAAATAAGGCAACTATTATGCAAATGATAATGCCCACAATCACATTGTATAACTAGACAAATCATTATAATCTATATTTATTATTTATACTAATATATAAATGTAAAAGTAACTATGTTTGTTTGTTCTGTTTTCAAGACTAATCCGCTGAACAGATCGATAAAATTTGTTAAGATAGAATGCATGCTGGGAACGGACATAGGTTATCTCTTGTCTCAAAAAAAAAAAAGAAGATATTTCATCAATCGAGTTAGGAATTTCACCATCATCGTCATCATCAATTGTAACGCTTTTTTCCCACAGTTAGGGATTTGAAAATTATATTTAGACTTTTTGTAAAGTGAGTTGCAAAATCATTCCTCAGGGAACTAAAATAAGGCATAA
This sequence comes from Tinea pellionella, assembly GCA_948150575.1. Lineage (NCBI taxonomy): Eukaryota > Metazoa > Arthropoda > Insecta > Lepidoptera > Tineidae > Tinea > Tinea pellionella. The sequence continues at coordinate 2,519,984 of OX411256.1, forward strand.
AACCATTGGTTCTCAAATTAAACGAATAAAATTAATTATATGCAAGCGAAGTCGAGGGCAACAGCTAGTTATCTAGAGTACGTGCTATATAATAATGTAGACATCTATGTGTATTACATATGTGTACGTAACTAAGTAACGAGACATGTTTGTCGATGTAATAAATTAATGAATTGAGAAAGGTTTGATGCATTCGGAAGTACAATAAGTAAAATAAATAAAAAAAAACTAAATGTATTATATAAGCTTTGTTATATATATAATAAATCTATTCATTGGATCAGCCGGTGAGTGGATGTAAATCGTATGTCTCTGTGTGTTTGGTTCCATTCCACCCGAATTATTTATTGTTGCTCGACGACTAAAAGACGACGAGATTTTTGACGTGTGGTAGAAAAGGGAATTAAAGTTTTTGTTAAAATAGATTACATTAATTAGATAGGATAAAACATTAAATGGAGTTGTTAGAAACGGGTGCCTACTTTCGTGATGTTTTTTAATTTTTCAAATTGACACAATCAGTCAAGTATTAGAAAGAAGATTCTGTAAAAACAATTTGTTTTCAGCTATATTTTATTCACATAAAAACTTTATTATATCTAGAAATGACAAAAGGTGTCGGTAGGAAAAGTTGGAAGTTGAAACAGTTTGGAAGTAGTCATGTTAAGCGAGAAGAGTGTATCAATCTGGGTACATTCCTCTCCTCTCCGGCATAGCAGAGGCGACTGCTATCTGTAGTTTTACATCAGGCGGAGTATTGTCATATGCCGAGCTACAAATAATAGGGATAAATGTAAGTCCGGCAAAATATCGTTTCGTGTGGTGATGATGGAAACGTGCAACAAAAAGTCCATCGGCCGGTAAGTAATGCCGGATGCGTTGACGTTACAAAGTGGTCCAGTTGTAGTGTCCGTGTTTATCATTCGTTACGATCGCCCCAAATACGATTATATGGCGTGAATGTACGAGGTCTCCCCCTACTTGTATTGTCTTAGATGCACTGCAAACTAATTAGCTATGATGTACTTTGTATGGCTATTGTCTTCTTTTTTTTTAAATTTGCGAGTGCATTTTTGATTCTAATGCAAAAAATCTAGTGGCTGTATGAGTTTAGTTTCCTATGTTTATTTATGTTATTTTTTTTTATTGTAGCTCGGCATGTGACAACACTCACTAGTGTGCGGTCCATGAGTGGAAACAACTGCTACTACGGAGAAACCTGTGCAGCAGTAGTCGCCTCCACTATGCCGGCTTGTGGAGACGAGCATGTACCATCTTAAATTGACAGTGCACACTCCTCTCATTATACCTGGCTACTTTGAAACTATTCCCGAAACGCAACAAGGTCACTTCACAGGTGTTATCTACATTCGAAATGTATATGAATTAATTAATATTATTATTTGTTAAAATATATATTTTTTTAATTATGTTCTCTTATTCTGCGAAGACAAAGTGGAGGATTTCTCCTCCATTTGTGGCGTGCGAACTACTATTTTTTTTGTTAATTGCGGTAAAATGATTTAAATAAAAATACTCGAAGGACCAGCGGGTTTTACACACTTATATAGGTATAGGGAAGGCGGAATCAAGACAGTGCGGAACAAAAAGAAATAAAATCTGTCCTGAAGGAAAAATACATGCACCACTGACCTTTGAACTTCTTCCAGGTTTCATATAATTAGCTGTAATATCAGTCCTTGGGTTGTTGGTGCTAGTAAACTTCACTAAACATATACTCGTGTGAAAGCGAAAAAAAATAAGCGGATTTAAAAGCGGTGCGGAATGAATAAACGGTTACAAATTTAACTTGCGAGTCAACGGCGCGAACTTCACGACGTCAACACTGAGAGGTGCGGTAGGAAGGGTTGCCAGGAAGGAAAAACATATAAGTGTGTTGCCTATGTAAACTATATAAAATTAATATATTTAAAATAGGCGCGAACATCCCCCCGGCCTTGAAGGAACCCTTCGAAATAATAAAATACTTTTTTTTTTTTTTTTAATTACTAATTAATAACTAACTAATTAATAATGCGGAATATAAACTATATAAACTAAAGCGGAGTAGCGGATATATGAAAAAAAAAGAAAAAAACTAAACTAAAAATATAAATATGGTATATTGCTAAAAACCTAACTAGTACTACTGGGTAGGTAACGAACATAAACGAACATCCAGCAGTCACTGTAGGTGCGGTGCGTTATAAACATAAATAATTACTACATGTAGTGCCTACTGTAATAGGGTTATTAGCAGTATTCCTTTTCTCTCGGGTTTAAAATATTATGTAAATAATATTCCAATTATCACCTCTTACAATAAGACTGGACGGAGATAATATAATACTTCAAACCTCGAGAGTAAATGCGGGGTAAACAAGTAGCGGTGCGGTTGAAAGAAAAGGCGATGGAGCCAAGCGGTAGGTTCTGATGGATCAGAACTAAAAAATATAAATTAACAAAATTTTAATTTTAATCATACATATCGCATTTATGAATGCGCGTATGTTTATGCGGTTTGCGGATAAATAAAATATAAAAATGATTGCGGGCCATGAGTGTTCATTTTTGCAATTAAAATAATCTATAATTAGCTCAATTATATGCCCACCCCTCGGTAACAGTATGGGATACTTATGAGAATAATTAATATCAGCGTTGCGAAGACGAATACCTACACGGATAATGACGTCTTTAAGAAAAGGAAATAGTTTACGAATAGCGGGCGAACAAATTTTATTATTTTTTTTTTTAAGAAATTTATATCAATTGCAAAATAACACTCTTACAAATAATGAATAATATAAGTATCTACTTAAATTTAATTTGCGGAATTATTTTAATAAATTTTAAACAATAGACAACACTGTGTAATATATCAATTAGAAAATTTATTTGCTAAGTCGAGTAGCGGGTTAACCATCGGCTGAGTAGTGACATTAGCGATAGGTTTTGTTTCAGGAAGATCGGTCATTTGAACAGAGACCCGGTTTATAGGCCATTCATTCACGGGCAGCGAACACCAAGATGGACCGTGATGCCATAGTTGATGTTGCACGAATTGCGCGGGTGATAGACCACGTGACAGGCAATCGGCGGGATTCTCGTTACCGGAAATATGATAGAAACACTCAGCATCGATATTAGATTGACACTCAGCAATTCTATTGGCTACAAAAGTATTAAATTTGTGAGGATGCGAATGTATCCAACACAGTGTCACTGTTGAATCAGAAAATGCGTATATATTTTTTATTTTAATATGATGCGATAAACAATTAAAAACAATGCGGGTTAACTTGGACATTAAAACGGCGGCGCACAACTCCAAACGAACTAGGGTGACCACCTTGAGCGGTGCGACGCGGGACTTTGCGCAAACTAAACTAAGCGCGGGCGGGTGTTCACCATTGACAACGTGAACATAAATAACACAGCCGTACGCCTTTTCGCTTGCGTCAGAAAATGCTACTAAAGAAACCTCAGAATCCTTTTCTATTTTAAGATGGCGGGAAAACTCTAATTGCGATATGAGCGGTAACTCGTTGACATAACGTTGCCAACGATCGACAATATGTGACGGTGGTTCGTCGTCCCAGTCTACCTTTAAAAGCCATAGTTCCTTAATTAAGAGCTTAGCAAATAAAATAACAGGGCCGACCAATCCTAACACGTCATATAAACTCGCGGTGGCGGATAAAATATTCCGTTTTGTACACGGACGTTGCGGTGGGGTGACACTAAATTTAAATAAATCTAAAGTGGGAAGCCATTTTAGACCCAAAATTTTTAAATTATGGTCACCGTCAAAAGAAACTGATTCGCGGTGAGAAGAAGGAATATGTTCGAGTAACTCTTTTGAGTTACTCGACCACTTCACTAAGTCGAATCCCCCGGCCTTGAAGAGATCTATCAGCTGAGTGGCTATCTTGATAGCTTCTTCTTCGACAAAAGTGAAAGATACCAAGTCGTCCATATAGACGTCTCGCTCTAGCACAGCGGCAGCTAACGGGTAATTGTCTCGTTCGTCCTTTGCTAATTGTCGCAAAGTACGAAGAGCTAAGAATGGTGATGATCGAAGACCGAAGGCGACGCGGTTAAATTCATATGTTTGAAACGGTTCTGATGCGGAAAAGCGATATAAAATGCGCTGAAATTTGCGGTGCGATTCTTGTACGCCAATACATAAATACATCTGACGAACGTCAGCGAGAAAAGCGATGCGGTAAATGCGTACATCGAGTAGAATTTTAAAAATGTCACTTTGTAAATTGCATCCCGTATGCAAGATGTCATTTAGTGACACACCAGTGTCAGTTTTTGCACTGGCATCTAACACGATACGAAGTTTAGTGGTAGATTTGTCGTTACGTATAACGGGGTGATGCGGAATATAATAACCGGGTGTAAGCGCGGCGTGATAAGGAACAATAGATAAATATTTTTTATCAATATATTCCCTAATTACCGTGTTATAATGTTCACATAATTCGGTATTTTTAATAAATTTACGCTCTAAATATAAAAAACGTTTTTTAGCTAATTGAAAAGAATTACCTAACTCACAAGTGGATTGTTTAAAAGGCAAATCAACACTATAACGACCGTCAGAGGAACGAGTATGAGTAGATACAAATATATTCTCACAGTCTTGCTCGTCCGGACTGAGGAAAGATTTCGAGGGAATTTCCTCTAACTTCCAAAAATTCTCGAGTAATTGATTGAGCGGGTCGTTGTTGATCGCTAGATTATTATATGTTATATTATTTTTTGAACAAACACTTGGAGCATCCCCTATAACGATATAACCCAAAGTAGTTTCGAGTGCGGTCGGGGAGGTCAATGACCCGGTGACGCGGTCAGATAATAATATTTCGCTGAAAGTATTCACTCCCAACAAAACATCAATATCACCAGGCACATCGAACTGATCGTCAGCTAATTGTAAATTTTTAATTTTATCGAGAAGAGTAATATCGACTCTTGCGTCCGGCAAAGGGCCGGTTACGCGCGGAACTACGAGCGGCCGAATTGAGTATATGTGATCATTATACACGGAACTAAAATTAAGATTTATTACACCTAATATTTTTTGCGAAGTTCCACCAATACCGTGAACTTCAGAATATCGACATTCTTTAGAAATAGGAATAGAAATTCTATCACAACAAACCGAGGTAATATAATCACATTGTGACCCGGGATCCACCAAACATCTTAGATAATGACGTTGGCCTTTATTATCGAAAGTAGCAATTTTAGCGGTACCTAATAAGGTTGTAATAGAACGAGTGTCAACATCACCACGTGACATGTTGCACATTGCTACACTTTCCGACTGCGGTTGCGGTTGCGGTTGAACAGGTGGTTGTGATTGCGGTGGAGAATGCGATTGAGATAGCGGTTGCGGTGCGGTAAAAACAGCATTGCTGCTTTGCGGAGATGCGGGAGAAAATTTTTTGTTATAAAAATGTAGTAAAGAATGATGCGGTTGATTACAAGACGAGCACAAGCGCTTCGAATTGCACATTGAAAATCTATGTTTAACACTTAAACAATTATTACAATAATTATATCTTTTTACAATACTATATCTATCGCGCGGCGTCATTTTCATAAATGCGGGACAAACATACAAGTGTTCGTGTGCAGCTCCTTTGCATACAACACAAACTTCATTATTATTATTTGTATTAATAAAAGATTTGGTTTTAAGATTAGATATAGATTTTTGTGATTTTATATTATTATTTATTATTTTTGCGGGCGTATAATTATCATTATTAACACGAGAAAGTATTTTAGATTGTTCTTTAATAAATTCAATAAAACTAGTATAAGTAGGAATATTTTCCTTGCGGACAGACATATCAAATAATTTTGTAGTCTCTGGGTCGACTTTCTTTGTCGCCAGATGTAATAAAATAAAATCTAATAAATCATCAATACTCAATTGTTTAAGGGCGTGAACTGCGGATGCGAATTTTTCAATAAAATTATCAAGACCAGCTGAACTTGTGGATGCGAGCGGTTTAAAATCTAATAATTGATTAAGATATGAGGTCGCGAGCGAACGAGTATCCTCATACCTATCCACAAGGGCTGACCACATAATTGAGTAATTCTCAGCGGTGGGAGGAATGCCAGCACACACTGATAATGCTTTATTTGTTAATTTGCCTATTAAATAATGAACTTTTTCACTATCAGATAAAGATAAATTATTATGAATAATATCCGTAAATTGCCTATAAAACAAAGGCCATTTACGAATATCACCATCGAATGACACCAACTCGATAGGTGGCAAACGAGGCTGCGGTTTAGATAGGCAAAATTCATTAATATGTGAAGTGCGCTGGTTATCCCTGATGTGTGAGGAATCTAATTTAGTCATAACACTTTTGATTCTGCAGAATAACTCTTCAAATGACGACCATGACTCATAATCTACGGTTGCGGTTGGTTTTATAGTTAAAGAAGTCGTATTATATGAGTCCATCACTTTTTCAAAATCATCACGCAATCTATCTAGTGTGGCGGTTGTAACAAGAAAGTTCTCCCTAGCCTCCTCATTAAGATGGGCTATTTTAGACAATTCAAAAATGGTATTTAATCTAGAAAATATTGTGTCACGTTTGCCTTGGAGAATGACTAACTGTGTTTTATAAGATCTGATTAAACTAGATGAATCAATTTCTTTCTTTTCAGAAGACATTATGACTAACTTAAATTATTACAAAAATATATCAAAATTTATAACCAAAAATGCTAATAACTATGTTTATAATTGGCTATTTAGGTATTTATTATTAAATTAAGACAATAAATTAATATATTTTTGTAAAATAACAGTAATTTGACGAAATATTATACTTAAGGAATTTTTGATCTACCTACTAATATTATAAATTTATGTATTTTTGCGGAAAATAACTGTTATTTTTATTATAAACAATTATTAAATAAATATAAACTAAGAAATCTAACCCTATAAATGGCCTACTTAGGTATAATTGTATAGCGGGGAAAAAAATATGCGAAGTGGGGTATTGTACAATAAAAGTTTCTTAGCAATATACCATTTATATTTAAAAATAAGGCGATTTAAATGAATTTAGCGGTTTAAGATTCGTATCCGACTCGAAGAGACCAAACTATGGAGGATTTCTCCTCCATTTGTGGCGTGCGAACTACTATTTTTTTTGTTAATTGCGGTAAAATGATTTAAATAAAAATACTCGAAGGACCAGCGGGTTTTACACACTTATATAGGTATAGGGAAGGCGGAATCAAGACAGTGCGGAACAAAAAGAAATAAAATCTGTCCTGAAGGAAAAATACATGCACCACTGACCTTTGAACTTCTTCCAGGTTTCATATAATTAGCTGTAATATCAGTCCTTGGGTTGTTGGTGCTAGTAAACTTCACTAAACATATACTCGTGTGAAAGCGAAAAAAAATAAGCGGATTTAAAAGCGGTGCGGAATGAATAAACGGTTACAAATTTAACTTGCGAGTCAACGGCGCGAACTTCACGACGTCAACACTGAGAGGTGCGGTAGGAAGGGTTGCCAGGAAGGAAAAACATATAAGTGTGTTGCCTATGTAAACTATATAAAATTAATATATTTAAAATAGGCGCGAACACAAAGGAAACTAAACTCATACAGCCACTAGATTTTTTGCATTGGAATTAAAAATGCACTAGGACACCCTTTATTTTGGGAAAGAAAAACACTTTATAACATTCAGACCCGAAACAATTTTGTACTCACTTGTTAGTGGTCGGAGCATCCGTGCAAAAATCGAAAGACGTGGGTTCGATTCCCGTGTGGACCCTTGTAACAAACTGGTGCCACAACTATGCTGACTTGAGAAGACAAATCAAAAGAGATCGTCTAAGTTACCGACTAATTTTTAGACGTCACATTAACATTTTCAATTAGGAATTGCTTTAACGAAGTTTTAACAGAGTTTCAAAATTAAACCTAAGAGAAACGTTGTTTCTAAAAAACGTCCTCTCTAATGGACAAAGTTGCGGTTTTAAGGTCCGTCCATATACATGCGTTATGACGTACGTAAAGTTTTTTACTCTGTGATTGAATTTGTAAATCTATTTCTTAGCATATCATTGTACGCGTACGTCACGCATAACACGTGCATGTGTGGTCAGCCCTTAATGCTATTTATAAATAATTATACGCAATGAACATAATGATACTTTGTAATGATTGTGCGGGTAAAGGACTGGCTATTAAGAGTTAATATTTATTATTCTTTACTAGCGGTCGACCCGCGACGTCGTACGCTAAACAGCAAATAGGGATTTAAAAGAAAAGTAGCTCTCACTATCATGTCGCGTTTTTTTTCGTCACGTTTTAGAAGTTACGATAGAAGTGTACATTGTCAGCTTGGACGGAGCTCATTTTTGTCTTGACCGGCTGCTGCCTGCTGCCACCGAGCGACCAAAATATATGTAACCGAACACGGGTCTCATCAATCGTAAATTCACCACTTCTACTACTAAACCACGGTCGCTGTAATTTAACTCTTGTAATCAAATGCAAGGTTACTTTGTGTCATAACAAAAATCGGAATTGATTTTTTTTACTATTATTATAATATATGACATATTTCCTATAATATCATCATATATCATCCAATAAAAAAATCATGCCTTTAATCCCTTCCCCTTGCAACATGAACATAGTATTTTTAAAGACCACACATGAGAAGATACAAAGTTGCAAAAAATATGTTTGTTTTTTTTTACATCGACACCCACAAAAGTAATTATAATTAGTTGCTTGTTGACGATATACAATTAACTTAATATTCTAGATGCAGTTTTAATTACCTAGATCACCTCGAATGTGAATCATCATTTTTGTACCGGCTTTACATAGGATTTGATTTAAGTTTGATTTAGTTTTTTTTTTAAACCATTGGTTCATTTAATGAAAATATCATTTTGATGTCGCTAAAAAATTAAAATTCTGATCTACATAATGAGTGCCGCGTAAACCTTTGGTAAACAATTTCAGTTCAGTTGCTATGCAACCAACAACTGGTAAATGCAAGAGACGGCGCTTGAATGGTTGCGAAACAGGCGGTCGGCGAAGGTGAAGGCACGGCGTCAGTCGCTACAACGAGAGAGTGGTGAGCGCTCGCGCCGGTCTCGTCGAGTTTCTTCATACTATACGACCAATAACAGAAGAGAGTCGCGCGCGCAACAAAACAGTGCAACGCTCCCGAACGTTGCACCGTCCGCCGCGCTACAGACAATGGATTAATAGTGTATGTGAAAATTAAACGAAAACTTAGTGAAGTGTCCGCTTTGAAAGTGCAGTCGTTTTGTGAGAATATTTACCCAATTGACACACATAAATGACGTGAGTAACGGTGCTTATAATCGAAGCTTCATCGACTGGCCAAATATCGAAGTGTTAGTGTTTCTCTAGAGTTTGTACCGGAATTTTAACGGATTCACCTTAGTCGAGGTAAGTGCCGATGTTTACAGTTATTCCTATTGTATAACTTGGAGAAAGCGCGCCGGCTGATTGTGTATGGAAATTCTTTACGAAAATTATCTTAAAATTATTGAGCGTCAATTAGGTACCTAAACTGAAGGCGGTTATTTCGTATACTTAAAACAAGTGTGCAGTTGCTGAGATGTTGATTAATTACATTCTAAAATTTATTGCAAAAACAATCACCGAGTATTAAAAACTGGTTTTTCAATAATTAAGACAAAATGTCAAATTGTAGCCATGTTTCTTAATTAAATGTGGGTAGACGTAAATAAATATCAACTTGCATATATTATAAAAGTTAAGCTTAACGTTATCTAGTTCTTATTGTCAAATTAGTATTTAAATTTCTAAAATTTATATGATGATCAATACATGAATAAATATCAGTTTCAAATATTTATGTTAAAGAAGTTTGAATTAAAATTTTTCTACCTATGCATAATGTAATTAAACCGTTCTTTGAATTGCCTTTATGACAAATAATAAAATGAAAGTCGGGTTCGATATACAATTACGAGGTGATAAATGCATCAATAAGAACTGAAAAGAGTTATGCAATAAGATGCAATCAGCCGAGGTAACATGACGAAATCTACCTCAGCCTCAGAGCTGTTATCATCGTATTATTTTTTTTAATTCTTGATAAGTTATGAGGAAATTTTAGTACAATCTAAAGACGAAAAGTCTCTTTTGAATAGGTTTTCAATAAGTCAAATTTTACTACTTTTGTCTGATTTTCACTTAGATAATTAGATTTTTGTTTTATTACACGTTAACTGTTAATTGAAGACACGAGTGCAGTTTTTTATTTTGTACTTTTTTGGCGCAAATGAATGCGTTTTGTACCCAAATCGAATATTACTCGCATTTTCTAATTTGCATCACATCAACTTTTCTTTATCTGCTCAAGCCTTCATTAATTGTTTAGTTACTAACAGTGGAAACTTGAAAACGGCTTCGGTCGTCTATAAAATATATAAGTGATAAGCTAGTGCGGTTTCTAAACGGAAATTACTACTGATATACAGTCGCCTCCGCTATGCCGACATGAAGAGACAATGCATTAACTATCTACAGGGCACACTTTTCTCGTTGTATCTGGTCACTTCACGGGTTTTACATTTGGTACTACCCCGGAACTAGCTAGTAGGCTAGTAAGTGCTAGTAACCGTTATCAGTCTCCCTACCACTCTTTTAATTATTATATAGTAGTTGATTTTTCTAATATAAAAGAAATAACTAAATTATACTTAATAATATACGTATGTACGATATTATTTGACTATTTCATAGATTTTGTCTATCATAAAAACATGTTTGAAGTTATTTACTTTAAAAACTTAGTGATTCTTGTACGTTCCCTTCATAGTTTCTGACCCCTTATCTTATAAAGCCTATAAACCACATTTTTATCTTGTTTAAGGGCTCTTTGTGGATGTAAACGCAAACAAAAGGTGCAATAAAATATGGTTCCCACCTGATAAAACATCCCCCGTGTTCCAGTATTATCATAACATTGTTTGACCTTTGATCTTGTAAAATATTGTGTTTTCAAATTTATAAGATAAGGTAAGATGTAGGTTTAAAACTTAAATATATAATAAAAGTATATTTAATTTCATATGTTAAAAAATATATAGTGTTCTCGTAGGTTTTATTTGAATTAAAAATATTTAATAGAGCTTATTATAGGGTTTATTTTGATTAATTTGATCCGATGTTAAAGATTTGAAGTCTCACTACAACCACGATCTTAAAAATTTATTTTAATTAAAATATTTAGGTATTTTGGATTTAATTTAGTAGATTAGCAGTATTATGTGAGCGGGACTCAAATTGGTGTGCGTTATCTTCAAATCCCATTTTTTATTTCACCAAGTAGTACGAATTCGTATTACTCAGTATCGATTATTATTTTTATGTTTTTAAATGTCTGTACTAAGCTAATGCTCGCGGGCACTGAGATACCAAAGTATATATAACATAGTTACATTGGTACCGGTCAGAATTTAACGAGGTTCGAACGCGGGTCCTCTATCGCTAGATCACGGCCGTATATGCAACACACTACACTTAATCTTAGTAAAATTAACATTTAAAATAATAACCTTAAACTTTATTATTGAATATTACTTAATAGTATTCCTAATTAAGGATTGTTGTCGTAGGTCAAATGCATTGGGAGACAAGCAAATAAAATTGTATTTCGTTCTGACGCAATTATTACAAATTTAATACAAATTGTATTATAATCAAAAGAATAAAATATAAACATACAAATAACCGACCAACAATGAAAGTTATAAAAATATTATAATCATTAACATAAAAAGTTCAAGGCACAAATAGATTTATTAGTATCTTTTGAATAATCGAAATGTCAGGTTTATTTTACATTTATTTTTGGATTGATAATTATTTAGTATTCAACTAAATATTATATTAATTGTTTTGTTTCTTATAATATAAATAAAACGTTAATTGTAACTTTGAAATATTTTATATCCAATTATACCACATACTCTGGATAAGTTTTTTTGGTTGAAAATAAGTAGCTAAAATATATCTTTATCGCCTAGCAGGTAGATACAGAGACGATTGATCGCTATTTTGCACAATTTTTCAATTTTTCAGAGAATCAAGAACCACGAGTTTCGCCCATGCTAGCTACGTCACTAGTTTAGGTCACTAAGTTTTCACTAAGAATTTATGTGATATCCGCTTGCACAGAAGTCATGGCCTACCTGACATTTTAAACTAAATATTATTTCCTTATTTAAAAAGCATTGTTCGTAACGCTTATCAATTACATATGAACATGTTACAATTGAAGGTTAAGTAATGTAATAAGATCACATAGTTTTGATTGATTTCGTTAATCATTTGATTTACAAAAAAACGTGGGTGAAATCTATTGTATTGCCTTCAATAGATTGATTTATTTGGGTAGTTATTTATTTGGTGTAGAAATTGTAATATTGTTTGTTGATTAAAAAAGTTTGTGTGAAAAATTAAAACGAAACTGCATAACATTATACTGCACACATTTTGCTTTGACATAGTTTCGATATTTAATCAATCGTGACGCATCTATGACGATACGCTTCACCGGCCAGTCAGTATTAGTTTATTATCTCAATATAATAACTAATGTTTGTTTGTCTAACTTGTGCTAGCTTACCTGAAAAAAAGAAAACGCTTTTACGGGTTAAGAAAAAAATGTCAATTCTTAAACATTCTAATACCTGAATTATTCCTGGTAAAAATGTTAAAATTTCTATTTATAATAAATTATGTTAAAATATTCGGTTACCCTACGAAAGGCGTCAAGGTGGCGAGGTCCTTCAATCTCGACCCTCCCACGACCTAAAGGTCTAATTGGAGCGAGGCGTTATGATAAATACATAAATATACGGCCTGAGCCTTAAACCTAATTGATCTAGATGTATAGATTTCCTTTTATTAAATTCTAGTTTCAAGTTTATTAATTGATGATTGGTTTATAACTGTATATTAAATATTTATTAGGAATATTTTTAAATGCAATTAATTAATTGTCGTTTTATAACTGTAAACATAATTCTAAACTTAAATATCAAGTGGCGTTTGTAAGTAGTCGAGTAACGAGAGTCTACTCTGTCAACCAGCATGCGGCACGGCAGCACAGCGGAGGTGTTTATTGCAGAAGTTTCTCTATGAAATAAATTTAAATGCCAATATAGTATAGACTATAGACTTAAAAAACAAAATTTAATGACAACTTAAATAGGTAGTCTTATTAAAAATTAATTATTATAATAACATATTTCCTAGTGTTTCATTTAAGAGATAACAATTTCATTTGTTATAGAAAAAAAGGCCTATTGCACTACAAATACTACCGCATTGGAGCGGGCACCAACCTCGAGTTGACCTCGCTACAGCCTCGACTACCCGCGCCTTCACCAATACGATTGGCCCGCCCGATGCAATGCCTTCCAAATATAGATTTTTTTACTTGTCTCAGTAAAACTACGATGAAAGTGTTATAAAATACTCGTATGTAACCACACCTAATATTCTAACAAACAAGGGTAGACAGACCTATAGGTAAACATAATCATTTTATATTTGCGCCACCTACGAGAATGTGGACGAGGTGTAGACCTGTAGAGATACGTAATTCACTCTCTATCTATAGTTTTTGTTTACCGCAGAGGAATAAGCGCACTTCTATTATGTATTGAATATTGAACTGATGTAAATTATCACAAATATCCTAGTTTTTTAACTTTTACACGAATACATATTTCAGCTAAATTCAAAGAGTATATAATATGCAACTGTCTTATTACTGTCTATATTTTAATTACTTTCAGTACACATGTTTCGAAAGTATAGTCGATGCGAGACTTAATTATTGTCAGGTCGGCATAGCGGAGGCGACTGCTGCCCATGCAGATTTCGGAGTGTTGTCATAGGCCGAGGTACAATAATAAAAACTTTTAAAGAGCATAACAACGCTAAGGTGCGTTTTATTCAAATCAATAATTAATATCAATCATAATGTTTCTGTAAATCTACTAGCACGTCGTTGAAAACTATCTCGCTAGTTGCGGTGAAAGCGTGAAGGAAATAGCACTTACACATAAACCATGAAGATTTCACACATGCCCATCAATGTTGTTGCATGCCAACTTCGCACCTTACTTACTGAATAATCACTGATATTCTACTTTATATTTATCGATATGAGTACAGCTATAGAGATACTTTTCACACATAGAAGCATAGAGATATATACTAGAGGAGCAAACCTCATACATCGGAAATGAAAAAAGCGTAAACCGCTTCAAACGATTTGACAATGTCAAATACTAACTGTCAGAAAATTTTATAGTAACTGCCGTCATCTTTTCTCTCGTATCTCGCATTATTATTATGCATGGAAGTCATAGAATGTCTTATTAGCATAATAAAGGTTTACTTTAATTGATCAAGAATCAAAACTTACAACAATTGGAGACAAATCTAGTTCAGACTTAAGCAATTTCGTGAAATTAAAATATTTTCATTTCGTTTTACACATAGAGATATATATACTAGACGTGCAAACTTCATACGCCTAACATGAAAAAAGCGTAGCCCGCTTCAAACGATTTGACAATGTTGCCGTCAAGTCAAATATACTCGTAATACTAACCGACGAAGAACCTAAAAGTGACTGCGGTCATCTTTTCCCTCGCGTCACATTAGGAGGGTTATTACACATTTAGTTGTATATATCAATGGTTTTACATTTTTAATCGATACCTAATTTTCTTTCAAATAAATTCTTAACAACACTATTTTGCTTAATTTTGACAGGTGTCAGATGTGTCAAAAATTGTTTTTTAAAACGTATAGACTATTGGTTACTTATCAAAATGTCAAACTGAATAAATACATAATTAAATTGAACTCGCTAAAATAAATAGGTATTTTTAATTTCCGTACTTTGGTGACTTACGTATTTTTTGCCAATGAAACACAGGTTAATATGTTATTTTAAATCAGGTCCGTCCTATACGCGGGCCGCCACGTGAATTTGTGTGGCGTGGTTAGATTTATTATTATAAGTTTTAATCCAAATCCACTTGATATTTTTGTACACATTAGCGCAAACAGAGTAGACATGTATTTTGAAATCGAAATATAGTGAATCAAAGCATAATAGTAAAGTTTTATTCGTATTTTTAACCGACTTCTATAGGAGGACGAGGAGACTTCAGAAATATGCTAAATAATATGAAGCGATTAATTTGTAAATAGGTAATAAGCATCTATTATTGTTTATGCTTATTACATTGTGAGTATGTACTCTCAATTAAAATTATTTTTCACTTTTTAGTGATTTTTGCGTTGTATTTAGACTCGGTTTAATTTTTTTCAGAAATGTTTTTATTAAGAGCATTTTTATATTATATTTTTTTATTATACGCAGTGGCCCGCTAGACTATTTGGGTTGGCCAGGCTTGGTTTAGATGTTAGACGTTAAAGTGTCAAACCAATCATTGTATACTTTATAACAAGGACATTTGTATTGTTAGATTTTTTTACAATAAAATCGTAAATATGAGAATTTTAAATTATACATTACAATAGTATAGTATTGCCGCATACTACGTAACTTGTGGTTTTGTACGCGACTTTATTATCTGTATTATTTTTATTACTTGTGTAATATTTGTATTAGCAATTATAATAAAATTCTTTATTGTGCAATGAATAAATACAAAAATACATTTTTTTATCTGAACCTATAGACGTAATAGACGTATAAAGACGAGCGAGCCTGGTTTATCTCGATTTGTCGAAGAATTTTTTTTAAATTGAAGATTTTTATAAAAAGAAAATGATAGAAACAAAGAGCGGGGATCTCAATTCTGAGTTAAGTCAGGTGATAAATAAACTAAGATGAAAATCTGGCAGCGCTGAACTTAGTGCTGTGCGAAGTAACATATTCTTCGGCACTTAAAGAAGCGTCTTAAAATAGTTGATCAAAAGCTACTTGATGTTAAATTAAAATAAAAAAAACAGGAGTGTGCACTGTCAAACTTAGATGGTGCACATTTGTCTCCCCAAGCCGCACTCTAGCGGAGTGTTTGTCATATGCTGAAATTAAAAAAAAAAACAAATTACTGGATATCTAATCGAATTATAATTAAACTTGAAGCCTTTTAAAAACTAGCTTTATGTCCAGTTCTTGGTTATTACGGTAATTAAATATAACTTCAAATTAACGGAATTGATAATTATTATTAATTAAGTAATTGGTGTTCGACGCGCTGCACTGGTGCATGAGATTGCAGTGATTTTCTGACATGTGTGAGAATTTTCACTGAACCATTTAAATACTTGTTGCTGCTAATTTCAAATACAAAGAATAAAGAGCTGTTGTCTCCGTGTTATGTTATCGTAGGCCAAGCTGCATTAAAATAAAATATTATATGTATATATTTTTGACATATTAAAATGAATATTGAAGAAAGAGCAAACCTGAAAAAAGTGACTTCACTTTGGATACGCCATTACATATTTAATTAGTTTGATCGAAATAATCGTTATACAGAAATGTTTATTTATTTATTTAAAAACTTTATTGTTATACAACAAAAGGCGAGCTTAATGCCGCAAGGCATTTTCTTCCAGCTGGCCTTCGGGAAGCAGATACGTAATGGTTACGGGTAGTAAAAACGATTAATCTATAATATATAACCCTAGAAATACCAATTATATTCCCAGATAGTTACACACACATACACATTACACACACTAGTAATAATACAAACAATTCAAATACTAATAATATACGTAAACCAATTCAAATATAGTACAAGTTAAAAGATGTTACACATACATACATAATACGACAAATGTTAAATAAGTTATAATAGTATTTTTCATGTTTTAATAAGTTATTTGTAGACGCAGTGGCGTAGCAGTTTTTGGAGTTGCCACCACACCGCACCGTTCTGGGTGCTTCTGGTTCTGGGTGCCACTATTTCTCTCCTGCCCAAGTTATTGTTACAGTTGCACTGTAATAATTTTTAGCAAAGGAGTTTAATAAACAAAGTAAAATTGTTACCATTTAAATTAAAATATAAATAGCATGTCGAATTGCATGTCGTTTACTTTCTCATTTAACGGCCAACTTTGGATTAAACATTGTCTCTTTTTTTTAGAATTACATTGTTTGAAGGTTTATAGATATTAAAAATAATGATCTCAGTAAATACGTACCTACCTATTATATAAATACATATAATATTGTAGTAGGTAATAAATATCCATGTAAGTGAAACTCCCACGACCTTAGGGGGCATTAGGGCGGTATACGAGAGTACCATCTTGCGAAAGTTAACATTTTTGGACATTTTGGCCACGATTTTGTAATAACAAAATACGGAACCTAATGAAACTTTCTATCACGACTGTTTATATAAAATTATGCTGTTTATTATTTTTACTAGAGATTGTTTAGTGATAACTTTGTATTACTTAATTATTTTAATACTAAAAAGAGAATGATCATTCGCCTAAGAGAAATGGGCCCAACATTTTTGTCTTGAGTTTGTCGATGATATTTGGTTCATTTTGTATTTTTTATCACCAATCAATTTTAATTTTTTTAACCGGGTTATAGAGTAATTATGTTTAATCGAGTAGACTTTGAAATGAAACAATATTAAATTTAAAAAAAAATTGATTACAAGATAAAGTGGAAGACAGACGTGATGGTTATTAGCCCAGTCTGTCGCCCTGTGGTATAAAAAAACCATTATCTAATAATTATAAATATTTGGTTCGACTGAGAATTGAAATTGGTACCCTTCTGTTACAGAGATTGATATTTTTTTTATTTACAGATTTTTATTAATAAATTTTTTTATTATTTATTATTAAAAATATAATAGATAATAACAATGAAAAATGTACTTTAATTCTTATGAAAAATGCTCATATTTGGTAAGAATTATACAAAACATAAAATGCAATATAATTGTAAACACGGCGTTAGTTTTAGATATTATCTAGGTTAAAAACATGATATGACGGCATTGCTATGTTTATTACTAAATTGCCATGCACTTCTATTTTTGACGTAAGATACTATATTTATACTTTATCCTATTACTATTTATAGTAGCTCCGCATATGATCACTCTTCAGTATGCTGGTTTAACGAGACGAATGTGCACCATCTATGTTCTTATACTCTTGGGTTCTTCCAAGCTGATCTCGAAGCGTGACTAGGCAAGACGTGATACGGCAGATTCGGCCAATAACCATCAAGTTCTGCCTGCCTACCACTTTTGAAACTTCCTAATTATCTAAGTATGGCTATTTTCTAAGAAACTTGGGTAATCGTAGAGCGTGTAGAGCGGTGGAGTATTAGCCTTAAATTAATTCATAAAAAGGGCTCAAAATTTAAAACTTTGAAGATACATAGAGAAGGCACATGATTTCGCTAAGGCTAATTCCACTGTGACACAAATATATAAATAGCCAAGCCCATTCAAGTCTAGTTTAATTTGTTCAGAGTATAAGCCGAAGTTGCAATAACGAATTTCAATGCATGTTTCGAAAGCGTAAGTAACAAATTTGTATGGAAATCGGAGTAAAAATGTGTTCTTACGTGACGTCCTAGAGACCTCGTTGCATGATTTAAAATGTTCTTTTTAAACCTCAATGAAGATTGACAGATTTCGAATTCGTTATTTACGAAAAGGTTATTTTGTGAAAGTGAAGCTTGACATGTGACTATGTTAAGCTAGAGTGCGGCAAATGCCTGCCTGTAGACCACCACTATGCCGGCTTTCCTCTCCGTTTACCCGTCTGATCTCGAGTCATTTCACGAGTCATTACACTTGTAAGTGGTGTACTATATCAGTACATCAGAACGGTAGACTGAGGCAGATGGTTTAGCTTCAAGTGGTAAGCAGGCCAAAACAGTGTGCCTGCTACTCTAGTGAACTAAACTATACTATAAGCTATGAATAACTTAAAAATCTTAATATTAATTAAAGAAAAAAAGGAGTGGAAAATAACAATTTTTTTACATTAAATCGTATATTATAGACAAAATTCAATTAATCAATAACAGCCGTTTAATGTTTACAATTACTTATAAAACTAGTTATACAAGTTGTCGCTACTTTTTCTAGTTGTTAAAAGGTTAAATTTTTATATAAAAACTTAATATGCATGCAGTCAACCATTTAGCCTGTATCAATACTTCAATAGTGGTCGAAGTGACGTTTGCTTAACAGAAAATTGATCAATCATGCGTGCCTAGATTGCTGTACTCGAACGTTGATTTTTATTTGATTCGATTTTCTTATCATTAGATTAATTTTTATTATTGTTTATTAATGATGGAAGCTTTGGTGAGCTATGCCCCTCTTTTTTACATTACTCCACACACAATCGCTTTCAAAAGTTTTTTTGTTACTTTTGTGTTGGACAAATCTTTCTTTCTATAAATTTTGTAAAATTCGTGTTTTTTGATTACTCAGGGTAACAGTATAAATTAAAAAATTTCTTATATAGTTAATAATAATTTTACAAATATTAGTTTTTTAATGTTTGTATAAGATAAATAATTTATTCTGTATATTATGCGTTTAATTTATTATGTATAAATTAATATTTTTAAGATGTTATTCTGGCGTGTGATCGCACTCCGCTATTTACTATTTTTACATCATAAATATAAATCATTTATAGGATTTATATATAAATAATACTAATCGTGATCGAAGCCCCATAAAAGTTATTTTAGTACCTAATAGTTTGACAAATTGCTTTCATTTGTTTTCATATGTCTGTTGAGGTGAAGGCAGTGCAGATCTGTACAGTTGCAAAGTTCAAGGTTGAGAACTGTCTAAGTAAATTGTAGTTATGAAACATATGATAGATGGATTAAAGCATCTAGCTAGGTAGACTCGCGTGTGCGTAGAGTAAACATATTACGAGTAATTTGTATGTCACTATTCAGTTATTTTTGATGTATTAGCATAATTAGATTAATTTTAAAGCTAATGCTGGAGTAACTTTGATGTAACAGAGATTTTAGTTGTCTAAATAACTATTTTAAATTATCTCAGATGAGATAGGTTGTCTAAAGAATATAAACATGCGAATAACCGTTTTATTTCTACGTTTTTTGCTGCAATACCATCACTTTCAAGTGTAACACCCGTGAAATGACCTAGTCGTATTTCAGGAGCTTGGAAATAGTAGAACGTTGCACGTGTGGTGGTTATCTCCGCTCATGTACTGCCTTTAGCACTGTACTGTTATCAAACGGAGTGTAGATTCTGAAGGTTTTCCTTCGAGTATTAATGTACAATAATGGTGGATTATTGTCCATGAAGTTCTTAGTGATAGCGGTTGTTCGGGTGGATGCAGTGATACAGACCACCTCGTGTACTAAGCCCGATTGTACTAAACCCGCCAGAATCTACAATACTACAATAAAGTTCGGAAAAGGATTTACTAAAATAAATAATACGTCGATGAACAATGCAGACGAAAATACATAATTCGCCTCAGCCACGCACTGGTAAAGTATTTAAATCAATTTACAAATTATGTGTTCATAAAATGTCTTTTAATTTAGTTAGTGTGATTTGAAGTGTGACATACAAAGATGAAGTAAGCGGACGCATTTCAAAATATTTAACTATGTATTATAATAAAATATATTACCTACTCTTGTAACACGCATTTATTTCGTGTTTACTGACGTTGTAATTAAAATGTTTTTCTTAGACTTTCTGTTTTAGAATTCCTTTGATTAGGCAAGAATTTGGCAACTTTACTTTTATCTTTTAATCTTGTATTTATGTTTACACTTAACTTTATAATGGGTAGTTAAAGTAATATAATTATTAACCGGCATCAGTTTCTATTTATAATTTTTACTTTGGGTCGCGTTAGCTTTTTTTTATATATTTTCTTTCTATCTAATTTCCATTAAATAATATTCTCATACCCATGGCGGCAGAGTATTTCTACAATAATCTTCATCCACGTCCACACCGACCATATATATCCCTTGCACATCTCATGTATGGTTTTCACCTGATCTTTTCTGAACAGTTGACCAACAAAGGTCTTCCTAGATTGTTCCGATACTGCTATCCACTTTTGCATTATATTTGTTTGTTTCATTAATCTCTTCTCATCCATTCTTTTTACTTCTTTCCACAGGTTCACTTTCATTTAGTTTTAGCTTAGTTCACGACCACTGTCCTTGAGTTTGAAGCGTTTCCTAACCGTCCGTAATCAGGTCATTTGGGAAATTCTTCACATAATAAATGAAAAGCTAAACCACTCATAAATATTTTACCTACTAAATATATTATCAAGATGTCATTACAGCACTGCTATGAACACAGTACACATTGTTACGACTTTAATACTTGAATTTGTAGGTTTTTGTCTATACTCATAAGTTATTTTTTATTTTTTATTATTTTTTGTTTTACTTGTGTATTATTATTTTGTGTTTCTTTATTTTTCTTTTATTTATTTATTTTTCTCTTTGATTACCGTTGTCGGACTTGCATTTAATTTTTATTCATTATTGTTAATACTTTCTCGGCACTATTAGTCTACTTAGCATGTAATTCTTTTATTTTGTAAACATTTTTTTGGTGATTGTTTGTTGCCAAAATAAAATAAATAAATAAATATTATTAACGACTTTGTACTGTTATTTAATAGAATTTCTATCAAAGCTATAAGATCTTATGTCATCATCTTTGTGAAAATACTATAATGTTAAATTAGCACATAAAATGCCTCTGGACTTAAATCGATGACTGCACCTTTACAATGACTCATTTTACTCGTATATATGAATTTTATATCGGTATTAAAATCAAGTTTTACTGTATTTATTGTCCATAATAGACGTACAATATAATATCAATGTTATCCGAATAACCTGGAATAATTTTTTCTATTCAAATTATCCTAAGGCATATTCAGCGTTCATTTAGTTCGGTATTTAATATAAATCGTGACGTAAACCGACGCGTCTGCGAAGATAGTTGGGTGGTTAGTTCGCTTAGTTCGTCTTAATAAATCACTATGCATGTTAGTCACTGGCTTTATTAGTCCTTAATTAAAAATTGTTTCTTGAGAATTTGTACAGAATTTTTGAATATTCTCACGCGAAAATGACCTGTAAAGGTCAGATGTCAAATATAGATAATAATAATAATCTTTATTGAAACAGTAAAATATTATTTAAAAATAGACTCTTTGGCATCCGTGCTAGGTAAAGGAAACCTGTGTTACGGATGCCATTACATTAGAGTGATCCCAGCTGTACAATTATTACTACTAAATAAAACAATATATATAAAACAAAATATTAAATATAATAAATAGTTATATGATACAAAGATAATATATAATATAATAAATATAAATACATAACAAGTTTCAAAATTAAATAGAATACATAATTATATACAATATACATACTAGCTAACATGCACCATCAGTTCTTCTGTTGTCTCATAACTGTAAGTCAGTAAAAGTTTAATCACATCCTTTCTGCACCTATACTTTGTAAGTGGAAGAATAGTTATAATGCTGCTAATTTTATTATATAGATCAGGGCCCAGATAGCAGAGCTGCCTATGCGCAAATATAGATTTGAAGAAGACTGTGTTCATTATTAAATCTTTACGCCTTTTTTTGTAATGATTTGAGCTAATCTGGTGAACTTTTGTGTGCTGATATAATATGCATTTAAGGACGTATATTTGCTGAACGGTGAGAACACTTGTGTCGGTATATATGCGCGACGTGGGATAACGGAGAGGCTTTTTTAACAAGGTCTTCAGAACTGCTCTTTGGGTTCGCTCCACTTGAAGAAGATATGACTTAAAAGTTCCACCCCAGACAACAATACAGAAGGACAGCAATGACTGACACAACGCATAGTAAGTCGTCCTTAACACATGCGGGTCTGCAATTTCTCTGATCCTTCTGAAGATGACAATTAGTTTTCGTACCCTAGAGGACAGGCTAGTGATATGGTGGTGCCAGTTCAACCGATCATCCACATGTACACCTAGGTATTTGACCACTGATACTCTCTCTAACCGCTCACAAGAACAGGCGCTAAAAGCACCACAACGATGCGCTGATAAACTCAAATTAGCATTATTGGGGCGATCCCTATTTGACTTGGTAAATGTCATATATTTGCTTTTCGTCACATTTAGTGTCAACCTATTCGCTTGGAACCACAACATTACAGTTTTCAGGCCTTGTTCTGCGATACGATAAGCGTCATTCCACGTATTTCCATAGAAGAGAAGAGCTGTGTCGTCGGCAAAGGCTGTAATTTTGCCTTGATTTAGTTTCAGCTCACATAAATCATTCACGTAAATCAAAAACAGACTCGGTCCGATTATACTTCCCTGAGGAATTCCTGTGGAGATGCGTGCCTCATCACTGACAATCTCACCTATTTTCACTCGCTGCTTTCTATCAGTTAAATAGGAGGTAAACAGGTTTAAAGTTTTATCTCTTATTCCGATATGTTCTAGTTTGTAAAGTAGGATTGGGATAGATACCGCATCAAAAGCTTTCGCTACATCCAGGAATACACCTATACACTTTTTGCCATTATCTAGATTTCGCACAATGTCGCACAATGTTGCAGGACTTGCCTGCAGAGATTTATCTGTAGTAGCTGTTGTTTCTATTCATGGACCGCATTCTAGCTTTACATCAGGCGCAGTGTTGTCACATGCCGAGTTACAATAAAAAAAACATTGGTCCGAATATAGCGTGATATGAACACGGGTATCATCGATCGTAAGTTCACGGTTTCTACCGCTAGACCACACGGCCCGAAAAGCTACGTAACTTATAAATAAATCATAATAAAAGTATTGTTTAACGAAATTGTTGCAGTGCCTTGACCAGAAGTTAATTTTTATTCTCATTGTAGTGAACAAGACGTTAATATTTCTTGCGGTTGGCAAGTCAATGTCAGACGTTTTTTAAAGAATAAGTTTTTGATTCTCTCGACGTTAATGCGACATTTGTGGCGATAAGCGATAAAGTGCTTTATTACCATCGAATTTAGGATTAATGTATTATTTTAAACGGAAAACCACAAGTTCACGTAACAATAGTTAGTCTTATTGAACTCTATGGGAATTGTAAAATGAAGTGCAAATGAAATGTTTTTGAAAGTACACGGGTATTAGGTGAAAATACTTTCATTGTGAGGATGAATATGTAATATTAGGTTTTACATTATGTTTTATTATGAGTAGCAATTTAAAATATATGTAAAAAGTAATTTCTTATTTTTAGTTTATTGTACACTCCCCTTGACGTTAAGCAAGAGTGCGGTCTATAAATGGAAACAACTGCTGCTTCAGATAAATTTCTACAGGCAGCAGTCACCTCCGCTATGCTTCCTCGAATGTGCACCATCCAGGTCGATAGGTGTTACACTTGAAACATCCATATTAGACTTTGCGTCCTACATCGTTTTTATTAGGAAACAAGGTCACGTGGTAAAAGTCAAGATTTTGGAAGATTCAGAGATTTTGGTTCTCAATCTCGACCAATCGCGAGCCCACGTCTATACCCACGCTTCGCCACGGTCGCCTTATTTATATCGGTAGTAAACTACTACTCAGTTCACGCTCTGTTCCCACTGGGGTAGGCAGAAAGTGTGGATTCTTGTTGTCATATTTGCGATCGAGTGTGTGCGGCCCGTGACGAAGTTATATTTGTTTTAATTTCTTGTCTCATTTTATGAATATCGTAGGAGTGTAAATGGGGTCATTATGTCAATAAATCCTAATTTCTAATACAGTTATATTTTATATCAATAAATAATAAAATATCAATCATTCAAGACATTCATTATAGTTTGAGATCCGGTCTCCGATTATCCGGCCTCGAATAATCGTGATATAGACTTTAAAATTCCATAACTTTTAATAGTGAGTAGTAAAATGTCTCTATATTTGCTTAAGAATTTAAATGGATACTGTATTAATCACGATATATTTTTATTTATGCTTTATAAAAAATAGTTCATTAGACTAATTTATTCGTAGGTCAAATTGTTGTCTTTTGTTTGAAGCTGTCGTGGTCTAGCGGTATTCACGATTGATAAGATCCGTGTTCAAATCTCAAAAAAATGTGACTGTCTTAGGTATATGTACCTTGATCGTTCAGTATCAAGCATTAGCTGAATATTATAGGCATTGATAAAATATTTAATTATTATATGATTTAAATTATAGTTTATGCATTTCTTTCCGCTTTAGTACGTGAAATTGCCGATAGGTGGATCTTAGTTATGGCCGTAAAAATAATTCAGTAGCCGTCTTTTATACTGTGGCAACCTCTATTAAAAAGTTTTTTTTTTTAAAGTAGGATGTCAAAATATGTCAAAGATGTCAATTGTCAATCCTTTGTTTTTTTTTATGTCGGAAGATACCTATATTATTTTACTAAAGCAAAAACATGTTTTATTTAATTTAATTGGAGTATCTCTTCTCACTCCAAAATACCAAATTTTCATTACGTTATCAACTCAGTGCTCAGCCCCTAAGTGGTGGCTATAAACAGATAAGGTTTAAAAGTATATTGTATTTTTAAAAACACATTTTATTCTAACAAGGACTTTACGAAACAATGGTGTTAGTAACACTTATTATCTATTTAATATTATTGTTATGCGAACGTGAAAAGTTGGCCTTGCGTGCCTTGTACCACGCGATTTCTTATTACACTTATTATACTTGTAGACAATGTATCGTCGTGGATATGTGGAGAAAAAATAACGGATATGTAGGTCTTAATTTAAGAAAAAAATGGAAAAATATAAAGATATATACATATAATTTAAAGTAGATTCAGGTATAGTGGACTCACTTTCAGGAGGTTTCTACATACCTATATAGGGGAAAAAAGGTCATAAGAAGGTACCGTGATAATTGGATCTATCTTTTACGTTTAATAAAACTGCAAATTAAAACATATTTTTTTATGTAGGAGACGATTTTTTTTAGAAAAAAAAAAAACAAAACAAAATACTAAAATAAAACCTAACTACCTAATTAGTTAGTAAATTTTTTATAGGAAAATTAATAAATTAATTTTTATATTTGTAATTTTTTGGTGGATAATTAGAAATAATTGGTCGTACATAAATTTGGAAAAAAGACTAAAAAATACTGGTTAGTTTCCACTGACAGCATCAATTCTAAATTACCATTTCACACAGCAATTTGTCAATGTTTTTCATACTAAATTAACAAACCTGCTCCGAACAATCAAACATTGTTATAACTTTGTGTGACTGCCCAATTAGCTTATAATACCGTGTACCGTGTATGGGAATGACGGAGACATTAGTACTAACAGTCGGTCATATTGCGCAAGCGATAATCGTCCATGACACAATTCAAGATCATTATCTTGATTGTATGCTTTTGATACTTCGATTTAAGCGTTAACAGCCGAATTACACGGGTTTTTAAGTTTTATATGTGATGTGATTACATTCGGCATCAGCGCTTTACGTGACCGCATCGAAATTCATGTGATATCTTTTCATCGGCAAGCTATTCGTTTACACAAGGCTGAGTAAATCAATCAATAAAAAATGAATTCAAATTACTATATATTTTGAACATTTTGTGTTGAAACAGTTTCTCGAGATGACATACCCAACCGTTGGGTTGCACTAAAAATAAATAGTTCAAAACCTACTTAGAGTCCTAGAGGTCTGAGTATCGTATGTAGATAATGTATTTATTATTTATAAGTGAAAGATTCAAAAATAGTCGCGCGACTTAAGTGGAAAACGAAAGTGACCATTCATCCAAACCTCCCAAATTTGGCACCAAAGTAAGTAAAGCAATTGAAAGAAACGAGAATAGGATAACGGTAGGTAAAGAGTAAAATTGTCTCGTCCGGTCCACATAGATTTTACAAAATGTAAACAGTAAAAGAGAAACTCTTAAGGCATTGTATTGCAAAAAGCTATCGAGGCAGAGCCGTGTCGGAATCTTAGACGGGTACTATTGATGGCGATGTGCTTCGTTGATTGCATGGAACATATTTCTTGACCGTTAATAGTTGAAATTAATAAAGAAAATGCAATATTTATTACAATATCGTTTTGTCAGAATTGTAAAGACGAGATTACGAATGATGGCGTCAAATATGATTCAGATCATATGCTAGATGCAGATCTCTGTGCTATGGCTGTCAGGACAAGGACAAGACAAATATATTTCTAACTTGGAGCCTTCTCACCATGTTGCTAATTTGATTGTTTTTAACTTACCTGAAAATGTATAGAATAAACAAAACCGTTATAATACCAATTTAAAAATTTAAAGTATCCAATTTAATAAACTTCTTTAATAGCTTCACATACCACCCGCCTATTAGTAAAATTATGAATGCGTCATAAAATCCGTATTGTACATTCGATTTTAATATACATAGATAAAGAGTTAAATTTTACCGTAATTTTTCAATTTTTGTACTGTATTATTTAACACGTAACTGTAAAACGAAGAGTTTTAAAAATGCACTCGACTGTATCTGCAGATGTTACTGACCACCATTTTTGGAATATCTTCAAGTGGAAAATTGTTTTAAGTTTAACGCCAGGTCTATGACCTTCAATGTAACCGATCACTGATTATTTTGAATTCAACCACAAATCAAGTTCAGAAGGCTACACCGTTAGGTAAATCACAAAAACGATAACGCGGATTAAAAAGATTGATTTCATGTTTAGCGCATTCAATTTCCAAAGATTATAGACATAAACTATTATACATCTGCTTACTTTTAATAGTAGGCAAGATAAAAGAATATTTCCATATAATTTATTCTTTATAACTTTTGGTTCAATAGTTTAAGCCTTTCTGTAAAAAGTCAAGGACCTTTGTTTCTTTACAACGCCAGTATCCAGTTTCTTGGAACGTGCTCGGAATTTTTCTGTTCCTCCAGATGGTATCGTACTCCTTTGAGATTTCGTAACATTGTTTCATAAAGGTGCGGTCACGAGTGTTGAGTAGATCCGCTTTAGATAGGCTTCTTAGTGCGATCTCGTGCTGTTATCGAGGTTAGGTGACTGTCTGCAACTCGTCCACCTTGTTTAGCCGTGACTCTTTTAGTTAAAGCTTACCGTAAAGCTAAACTTACAAGTTTGTCTTGCAAATCCGGCTCCGCTTAAGTGTCAATGTCGAGCATTGTTTCTGTAATTGTTACGACTACTGTTTTGACATGACCTTTAATTAACCTTGTACCACTGTGAAGTTCAACATCTGTTGCGTTAATCAGATTAATTTGTTATCTAACATACTTTATTTCGCAGCCAATGAAATGTCATACAAAACTTAGATTTAGTTACAACAATAAACATTGAAGCATAAAATTGACGGTCTAGTTCCCATCCAGTGTGGATATATATTTTTTAACTTGATATAAAATCTATCTCTCTAGGTGATGGTTACGCACAATGCGATCCGATGATCTAAATTATTTAGCAATCTGAGTAACTATGAAATTATGTCTTGCAAAATAAAATTAACTGTTTCAAGAGCTATTTGAAATTAGGAAATG
This sequence comes from Tinea pellionella, assembly GCA_948150575.1. NCBI lineage: Eukaryota > Metazoa > Arthropoda > Insecta > Lepidoptera > Tineidae > Tinea > Tinea pellionella. The sequence continues at coordinate 2,548,691 of OX411256.1, forward strand.
ATTAATCGCAATTTTAGACTAGATGCAACTAATACTTGTCTAATTTCCTGTCAGCAATTTTAACGACGCAATAGATAAGTACCACAAATGACAATACGTTTTTTATTCATTGTCTAGCTAGATGGTTGCAGTCAGTTATGCATGATCGAACTCTCATAACTTAGATCTCGACTGTGAACATCGCAGACCAGACAAAGGTTCTGTAGAAGCTCGACTCAATGCACTATCTATTTACCAGTTGTATCCGTATTAGGTGCTATGTATCTGGCAGTCTTGAAGTTCATTGTTTATTGTTTCATACATTATTGTCATCAACCTACAACTACCTAGTGCAATAACGCTCCCAATGAGACGCGAGAGAAAAGATGACTGCAGTCACCTTAAGGTTCTCTGTCAGTTAGCATTTAGCTTGACGGCAACATTGTCAAATTTCATATGTCTTTAAGACTTATTAAAAAAACTTGATAATAAATTATTTATTAAAAAGTAAGAAGATGCGATTTATACCATCAAGGCACAAAAGCAATATCTTCCAGACTTTGTCACACTGTACGAAAAGGCGGGTAATGCTAATACAATAAATGAACTAGTACAACAAATGAATAGCTCAAATATATAGGTAAAAGAGATATAAGTGTATGCATGCAGCTCAGAAAAGTATGGCCGAGTTCAAGTCATTAAATTGTTAAAAGAAAATGATTCAAGTATAAAACTACAACAAGTAACATATTTATAGATGATAGATCGTTTTGTAAATAACGTGCGATACAATCTAAATCATAATATTCTTTCTGTTTATTGACAAGAACTGTTTGATGTCACGCCACATTTTGTTGATTTTGTTACATTTTTATTATTTTCGTTTAAGTTTTTTATTCAACCTTGACTTATTTGGGTTTTTTATGTCCTTTTATATTATGTAACACATTATCGTATATTTATAAGCCTATGCGATTTTTTATAGTAGCTCGGCATGTGATCACACGCGTCTGTGTTAAGAAATAGTAGACACAAATTCTAAGCAGCAGCATAATTGACTGGACACACTTGTTATACCCAGCTACTTCCGCGCTGATCTTGAATATATCCAGGTTCCAGTCCAGTGGTGGTACCATCCTTGGACGGAAGAATGTGCTAATAACAATCATCAGTCTACCTACCACTCTTAAATTGTTACATGAAACTCAAATCTCATATAATTTTTATACTTTCATTTTGATATACCTTGATGATACCAACATTAACTTGTCATAACTTCCTTCCTGCACGTCAAACGTCGATGCGCACGCGCATGTAAAAGGTCATGAGAACATTGTGACAAGTACATATATAGCCGTATATACGCTTTCTCTAAACTTTGTATCACTTTGTCGTCTTTAACGTGACTTTTTTTATGAAATAACATTTCACTAATTTGATTTCGTCTCTTGTTTAACTTCTTTTATATGTTTTTACTTCTAAGTTATTGCTATGTTTTTATTATTATAATTTATTAATGTTAAAAAATGTTTAGCTTGCTTACATTATGGATTTCCAATTGGACTTTAGATACGCAATGTAATAACACAAAATGCTGAGTTTCCACTATTTTTAAACATAATTTTTAGTTAATTTAACACTAAATTGGAAATTTTAAACAAACACAAACCTTAATTTTATGAATAAAGAAAGTTATTCATTTTAGAAAACACGTTTTTGCGTTGACAAGCGTGACGTTAATTAAAAATGCAGATTCGATAATACTTACACTTTGACGTTGTTAAAATACCTATATAATATTAGTTTAAAATTAAAATTATATAAGGTTTATTATTGTCTAATTAGACTGCTATTTTGTGTAAAATCGTTTATCAAAATAGGGATAGACCGATGACCTAGTGTCTATAACCGTCAGGCTTGTATGAAGAGAATTGTATCTTGTATGAGGGAAGTTGTGTCAGCATCGTGGCAAATGGCGTTCCGTTGCCTCTGCCTATCCCTGGCAAAAAAGGTGTGACAATGAATGATGATTATGATGGATAGACAGACACAATGGATCATCCTATTGAATCCTGTTAGAACCCGGTATCTTTGGATACGCAGACGACAGCACAGTTGTAGAGAGCTACACATCCAACGTACGAGCTAGTGAGTCAGAGATCCAGACACTCAGAGAGGCCATGGTCGAGCGCTTGAACTTGTCCCTCGAGGCAGTCTCCAATTGGGGCGATGCCAATCTAGTCAAGTTCAACGCCAGCAAGACCCAGGCGTGTTTGTTCTCTGCTAAAAAGAGACCCTTCCAACTGTCTCCCACTTTCCGAAATGTATCCGTGCCGATAACGGAACACCTGGAGCTCCTGGGCGTCTCCTTATCATCGACTCTAAATTTTGGCTCATATATCGAGTCAAAAGCTCTTTTGGCCTCAAAAAAGCTTGGCATCCTCTCGAAGGTGAGACGGTACTTCACAGCAAAGCAGCTACTCACTCTGTACAAAGCGCAGGTGAGGACCTGCATGGAGTACTGCTCTCACCTTTGGGATGGTTCTGCCAAATACCAACTAGCGGCATTAGAGTCGATTGAGAGGCGCGCCAGGAAGCTAATAGGAGATGACACTTTAGTCGAGTCTCGGCTGCAAAGCCTTGAGCACCGACGGAATGTCGCCTGTTTGTCGGTTTTTTATCGGATACATTTCGGGGAGTGTGCGCAAGAGCTACACAACCTGGTTCTACCGTCCCCTTTCTTCTATCGGACGTCCAGGCACCCGGAGAGGTACCATCCGTTTATGGTTCAAGTTCCTAAAGTGCGTACGAGGCGTTTTGACAACACGTTCCTCGTGCGTACTGCGAAACTGTGGAACTCCCTCCCGGTGTCTGTGTTTCCCGACACGTACAACATAGGTCTCTTCAAATCGAAGGTGAACAAGTACCTCATAGGCAAGCGTGCTCCACCTTAGACCACATCACTGCTTAACACCAGGCAGGGTGTGGTCAAACGCTTGCCTATTAAGCATAAAAAAAAAAAAAAAAAAAAAAAAAAAATAAACTTGAGCGGTCGTGGTCTAGCGGTAGAGGATGAATCTCACGATTGATAAGACTCGTGTTCAAACCTCTCGAAATTCTGACCGGTACCAATGTAACTATGTTATAAATATATATATACTTCGGTCGTTCCGTGCCTGCGATACAAGCACTAGCTTTACTTTTAGATACAGGCTTTGGAATAATAATAAAAAGAATCAAGCGATAATAAAAAACCTGGTTTATTAATTGCAAGAAATTTGCTTATTATTGAATAGTTGTTAATTAGTTTACGATATTATGTTAGTCATGCGTACGTGAATTAATTGCTAAAGTATGAAATGTTGTCTTGTCATCGGTATTCGTACATGCGTGTCGATTATAAACACACCGATAGAAAGCATGTGAAATCGCTTTTGTGGAAGGATTTAGATTTTGCTAAAATATGTTCAGAAAATTGAAAGTTTCGAACGAAAGTCTTATTATAATTTTTATTTTAGTTTTATATGGCATCGAATAATTTGCCAGTGTCAAAGTAAATGTGCATCACGGGTCATTCATTCATCACACTAAACAATTTGGTCGAGTCCAAGTCAAGTCAAAAATAGCTTTAGTCTATCAGAATCTTTCCTAAAACTTCCTACGGAGTTTTGGAGGGAAAATTAAAACAAACGTTTCTCTTCTTTTGAATTGTTAGCACACACTCGCGCACGTCAACGAACACTTGATGATTAATAATCCACCATTATTATAATTTAACACTCGAAAAAACTACAAGTTTAGGAAAATAATTCAAGACAGATAACCTAATGTCTCCAGAGGCCACCAAAACTCCTAAATATATTTTTCTATTTTTTTTGTATTAGTTTTTTGCATATTAAAATGCTAGGTTTTTTTTATTATTTTTTTCTTTCTATTTTCATTATAAACAGGAATTAAGTCTATTTCTATTAAGTATTATAATGGACACACTTAACATTATAAAAAAATAATAACTACCGTTGATAATCGTTATTACTGCTAATTTTAGATTATAGCACCGGAAATAAGCCCCCTGTCACGTATATGCGTGATTTTCTTACATTAAAATCGATGGAAAGTAAATAATACATTATTTAGGTATTCACGCGCTTTGAACGTGATTAATCTGTTCTAAGATTTTTGTTGTAAATTAGATGAATGACGGCTTTAAGTTCATTTTCTACACGTTTCTTCTTGATTATGTAAGATTCGATTTCGTTTTTATTTTATTACAAAATAATTTCTTTTTCAATTACTTTTCTTAACCACTTTAATAAGACCAATTTACCTATTCATAATATTCCTACAGACAGTGGATTTTTTTTAATTACAGCTCGTTATATGACAGCTCATCGCCTAATCAGAGTGTGATAAGCTAACTAAGCAAGCTAAGCTACTGCAACAGCAGATCTGCGCACAGCAGTCACGGTCGCTATGAGATTTTTATACATACCTATAGCCTATTGCTGGTCGAGACAACTTTCAGGTTTAACACCCGTGAAGTGACCTTATCGCGTTTCGGGATCAGTTTAGAAGTAGATATAGAGAGAGGAGTGTACACTGTCAACCTAATGATGCATAATCGTCTCCTTAAGCCGGCATAGCGGAGGCGACTGCTGTCTGCAGAAATTTCTCTGTGGTTGCAGTTGTTTCCCTTAATGGACCGCACTTAAGTTTAACATTAAGCGAAGTGTCGTCTAGAAAGACAAAGCTGCGACTGCTTGCTGATGGAGACCTTTATGGACCGGCATCTCCAGACAAATGGAAACCTGGTCTGTCCAGCGGCTTGGGCTTCTACCGCGCGGTCTTCTGCCATCAACCTTCTCCTATACTATTCTGGACTAATTAACTATCATTAGAGTGCATATACTCTTAAATGATTTGTAATTTTATTTCCAAGTAGTGATTGTGGCTTATTACCTACTTCGCATGTAACTTCGCGATTATATATAGTTAGTTACATGTATTTTATTGTTATTTTTAATTGAAAATTGACAACAAAAGGTATATATAATAATAGTATTTATTCATATGTTTCTAAAGTAATTTCTTGCATAACATTAAAAATCTATAGAGCATCTGTTGATTTAGGTCGAATGTGTTTTCGTCATTACAAATTTAAATTGTTTCATAATCAGTCAACAATAGATACAAAACTAATTTATTATAATTTCTAATTATATTTAAATTAAATTACAAGCTATCTTCTTTAGTCCAGGGCCGAGTAGACATTTATCGGAGGTAAAAATATTATTATTTGGGATAAGCAACATATACTTTCTTGTTGGTACATTCAGAACGAGATGGAATCAAAAATTCGATCCGAATATTTATTCCCAGTAAATGACTAATTGGCCTAGCGGAGAGCAAACCATTCTGTCACTTCTTTCGGTGACTTCTTCTGTTGTGTACATATTTTCTTAATTTTTGAGATAAAGTTATCTTTTGTACTTTTAATATCAATCGTGACGCTCGGTTAGTTGATATAAGAGTTATTAACACAGTGCACACTCGTCTATTCAAGCCAGTATAGCGAAGGCGACTCTGGCATTATTTCGTTTTTTTATTTTGCTTGATATTAAGCTAAAATCATAGAATAGTAACAATAAATCACAAGAGATGGACACTTGACAGTGTATTTTGAAAAGTTAACACCATAGCTATTTGAGAAAGCTGTTCTCGTAGTGACAGAAGAATAGTATACCGCTTAGTGTTCCCAGCAAACCTTACGTAACGGACATGTTAGAACAATGGACCGCATAGTTGTCTGCGTTCCAAGAGTTAGGAATCTTGTTTTGATGCGGCATTTTTAAAAACTGCTTTCTATATCACAATATTCTATTAAAATTTATATCTCTCTTTTGTTTTGTTAATTAGTATGTATATTTATTTATTTATTTATAAGCCTACCGACAAAATTACACTAACACTATAATATTGCTACTTACTATTTTACAATCTAAATGCAATTTCAATTATAGGATAGGACGACATGCTACGATAATAATCTCAATCAATAAAATAACAATAATACTATCTATGTCAAGTGAATAACAATGAAATTAACAATTATACACTCAACAATCCTAAAAATGATAACAAAAACATGAATAAAAACTATGTCAGGAAATTTAAAAAAAAAAAAAAATCAAAACAACTTCACAATGGGTATGGAACACAGCAATAATAATAATAATACAGTCGTTTTAATTTTTTATTAAGCATTATAACAATTTGTCAAAGTAAATATTTGCATGAAATTAATATTATTGTGTATCACGGATCATTCAATTATCACATTAAATAGTCAGTCGACAGTTGTCGCTTGATCGAATCGAAAACAAAAGATATGGGATTTGACGTTTCACTGTGACCCAAGTGATAACGAAACGTCAAACGTCACTTTTGCCCCTGGTCAAGTCCCAGTCAAGTCAAAATAGCTTTAATAAAGTGGTAGAGTCTATATTAAAATTTCCTACGGAGTTTTCGTGGTTTGGAGTTTTGAATTGATGGCGATTAACCTATGTTTTATTTGTCTATTTTTGCAATAAATAATTTGATTAGTATTACATAATGAATAATTAAAAGAAATAGCAAAACAATAGTACAATATGTTATTATAGTACAATATATTATTACAGTAACATTTTTGATTAGATTACTAATGTAATTAAATTATGAATTAAAAAAACTTCTACGTTCCATTAATATTACAATTTAATATTAATTTTATTTCGTAACTTCATGTTCTTAAACAAACGTTTTCAATTTAATGTTCACATATACAGGTGTAGCTGTTGAGGTTAAAAATATGTTTAGAAATACTCTTACATTGTTACTAATGCTCGGGATACACGAGGCTAGTTTTTCAAGCCAGACCAGTAAGCTAGAAAAACTAGTGCTTTTGGTTTCGTGTGACTAGCTGTGAAGACAGTGAAGAAATAAGTAAACAGCTCTAGTTTGTGCCAAACAGACATTAAGTCAGGATAGGTCGTAACCCGATCCATAAATATGTTAATAACCGAAAGTTTATTCCAGGTGATTCTTTTTAAATAGTAAGTGGGCCTCACTAACCTCTCTTAGTGTCCGCACACTGCCTGATGTTAAGCTAGAGTGCGGTCCTTAAGCGGAGACAACTGCTACTGCATAGAAATATCTGCAGGCAGCAGTCGTCTCCGTAATATGCTTAAAACAAATGAAGATCGAACAGGCGGCGTTAGTGGCTGGCATTGAACTCTACAATTCAACGACCGCAACCGCCCATGTTGAATTTTAATCAGTCGGATAATACGAGTAATGGCTAGTTACGTCAATAATAATTCTATCTATATTAGAGATGTTACATAATTGTAACAACGTGCTAGTTGTAGAAGTGGTAGAGTATGAATGATTGCAACAGTGACTTCTTGATAGTGGTGTAAAGGCGTACATATTGATAACAAAATTACGTACAAAACTTATCTTTTTCTTTCCTCAAGCTGGTACAGTGGAGGCGATTACTGCCTTCAGACATTTTTCTGTGGTAACATTTACTTCTGCTCATGTCCTGCACTCTACTACATCACATGCTAAATTACCATAAAAAGCGTAGTGATTGATATCTTTTGCGTTAGAATTTTTACTACGAGTAAGTTGGAGAAAAGACAGTGACAGGCAGAAGTAGAAACAAAGAAGAATTAGAACATAAAATACAAAAAAAATCAGTTGAAATGTTATTAGTGAATATGTAGTTGTAATTTCGATATTTTTCTAAGAAAGTTGAATTATTTGTTTAAAATAATTTTGAGTGTGCTATGTCGGGCTTACTGATGAATATATTAAAAGCCTTTGAAGCGGACAACGTAAAGTTTGTTTTTGTCTGTTCATTTTAGTGAGATGCGCGATCGGGCTCGACGGTTCGCCTCTTACTTTCGTTATTTTCACTTTCGATTGAAGTAATATGTATTACGTTATTTAATTGTGGTACGAGGAAGTTTGTGTGGACGCTTGATAATCTGCTTCGATGGCTTCCGCTGTGGGCGGTTCTGTTTATGTTTTTTGTTAAACTCTTTCTAATGGATGGTCTTTAATAGTATATTATTAATTAATTGACGTTTACCTATAATAAATCATATGTAATGTTTATAAAAGTAGTTCTGCATGATTATTTGGAACTTGAACAACTTTTTCTTGGTTTAACACCTTCATTTATTAATATAATTTACCACACCGGCTGCTTTCATGATAGGTACTTAATAAAAGTGGCAATTACTTAATAAAAAAACAAAATTTCAGCAACAAGAAATGTTGACGCAAGAATTGATAAACGACTGATGTTGCGAGAGGGGTGAACGCGTGTGTGCTACCGATGTTACTTGTCCATTGCGGCTTGTTAAAGGTTTTAATTAAACAAATAACGTTTTGATATTGGTAGTGGAACATGCGGTTAAAGGGATTCCTATCTCTATATCTGCCTTTTTGCGTCTTGTATAATAGTGGGCGAACTACCCGCGTCCCGAAACTACCAGTCAAATTTTAAACAATTTTGCGTTGCGTCTTTCGTGAAAACGTGTGATACAGCTGTTTTAACTCATTTAAAAGGTGCTCTAGGGATTTGATGAGAACGCTAAACGCATAATTAACAGACATACTTATAGCTTGTTTATAATTTAAAAAATATCGATGGTACGAGTCTTTTTAACATTTTACACCCCTATCTTTAACAACTAATGTAGTAGTTTAAGTAATATTATTACACTAGCATAGCATGTAAATAAATTATATTTAGATGCAGGATTTGAACTTTGGACAGTGAATAAATATATGTGATAAATATATTTTAAATATTATGTATTCTTTGTTTCAGAACAACATTTTGGCTGACCGTTTAGAGATTGTCTTTGTATTCAAGGTGAGTTGTCAATTAATTATATTTTTTATTAATATCAATGGACATTATTTTTAGCATAACTACATTAGTTGCAAAATTTTTTATTAGGAAATTGCCAAAGATTTAAGATAAATTGCTATTAATTCAAGGCTTAATCGGAATTAGATCAAAAATTACGAAAATAATAATAGTTTTTTTTTAATATTTCGCTGTGTTTATGAGTTTATGTCGTTCTAAAATTATTTAACTTTTTTAGTTATAAGTATATGTATTATATCGTATTTTTATTTATAATAATTAAATTTCGTCCCAATATCAGAAGAAAAATTGGTCACAGTAGCGTAAATGTTGTTAATTTTTGGCACATTTATTCAAATTGGCAAAATCACGCACAGCCTGACGCTGAGATCTTTTGCTGTTAAATTATAAATTTAATATGGATGTGAAATTTATTGTAGATTCTTTATATCCACATTAAAATATAAAATCTTAATAAAATTAACTTAAGGTAGGTAATGATTTTCCAACGAGCATGGATATCATCGTTTAAATTTTTAAACTGCGTCTTATTCCCATAGTCTCTATTGCGTTGTCATAGAGTTCATAATTAAATAGCAAATGTTACATAGTTGTGCTTATTAACCTTGTTTAGAAAGGATGTTGGGTTGGTTTCTAGGTATTGGTCCAACAGTTTTTATTACACCATGTAGTACTTACTAGTAGACATTTTCTCACAGTTTAACATTAAATCTTTTACATAAATTAAATGAATATCCTTGAATATAAAATGTATATTATAGATAGATAAGTAGGTAAATAGTTTCCCTTAATTAATATCATGTTTTACTAGCATAAGCACCTACTTTTTATATTTTTCTTTTATATGGCATTATAACAATTTGCCAATGTCAAAGTATTTGCATCAATTCAATAAAGAGAAAAAAAGTTAATTATCACAATAATTCACCATTATTACTTGTTAACACTCGAAAAAACACAAGTCTAGGAAAATAATTCAAAACAGATAACCTAATGTCTCCAGATGGCTACTTTTTAAAATTCTTATTCTATTTAGGGTTGCCAGACCTGGATAGCTTTTTGCATGTCTGCCCGGTCTGAAATTATCGTAATAAACCGGATAATGATATGTAATTTTACTAATTTTTGAGGTTTTATTAGGTTACCTGACAGCCCTAATTATACTTGAATATTCGTTGTCTTTTGTTAGATACGAGCTATTAACTATATGTAATTAAACAATGATGAAAATTGTATGGGACACGAAAATATAGCTACTTAATTAATACTTTTGTGTTTGTCTTGATTCCCTGTCGTGTAGTCGAATGTCGGGCGTCGTCAAATTGCCGCTATATCTTGCGTTTCGAAATATTGCTTTGGGTTGTACAGCGAAGTTCGAACAATTATAAAAAAACAGCTCAAAAATACCGTTGTGTGAGTGTTGATAAACAAATTCTAGTTGTTTAATATGCCAAAAATATATTTATAACAGGTATTATCAGTATGACTGTGAATACTAGAAGTAAGGACACATGGTTGTTAGCGAGAGTGGACTGATGACGGTTATTAGCATAGTTTGCCACCTGGAGTAGCACCACTTTTGAATGTAATACCCGTGAAGTGACCTTGTCGCGTTTTGGGCTCACTAGCTAGGAATATGCACTGTCAACCTGGATAGTTCACATTCATCTCCACAAGCTAGCACAGCGGTGACTGATGCCTGTAGAAATTTTTCTGTGATAACAATTGTTTCCGTTCATGGACCGCACTCTAGCTTAACATGAGGCAGATTGTTGTCATATGCTGAGCTACAATTAAAAAAAAATGGCAAGGAACAGTCTATACCCACAAGATACCATAAAATAATAATATCCGAGTTTTTATCGGCATGACGCGTCACATTTCCTTCTATTGTGGAAGTACTTTAAACACCTTCTGAAGCTTCCGTGGCGTGTGGATTAAAAAAACGGTCAAGTTTGTTTTAAATTCCCTTGAATGTGATTCCTTAGTACTAATATAAATCGTGAAAGTATGGTTTTTGTCCCTCAATCACGCTCAAAGGACTAACTACGAATCTTGACGAATTTATATTAGTACAGACCTAGCTAGTAGCTAGAACGAGGTCTATTACAAGTTACAAATGTTACGACTATGCCGGCTTAAAGATTCCTTTATTACGACCTGCGAATAGGTCACTTCACAGGTGGTGGTACAACTTCGGGGCGGCAGACTGGGCTATTAATCATCGTCAGTCTGCTTACCACTCTTGATATTTGATAATAAAAATTGGTCTGCAGAACCCGTATGAAGTAAGTTGGCCTTGATCACAGGATATTACGCATCCACCCGTGATGCGTGAGTGTAGATTGTATTTATTACCTTCGAATTTATGTTGGTTCCTATTAGTTCGTACATTTGTATCGATACATATCTTAATTTTATATTTGTTGTTGTAATTATTTGTTTTTGTTATGACACGTATACTTAACATGACCATTTTTCCCCCTCGAAACGGGACATCAAGGTTTTACGGCAGTAACAGACCTCCAATTGATAAATAAATAGAAAACATTTTTAACCTACTCAACTGTTTTTATATCGAAAATCTCAAATTTTTTGTTATTTAAGATGAGGTACTCGATCAATTGTGATTTTAAAATTACTGAACGCTCATTTCTGAGAATAAGGGACTATGTCCCGGCGCTATTTAAAAAAAATTACATCATTATTATTAGCATTTTAAATATGTGAAAAATTATATAAAATAAAAAAACTTATTTTTTATCGGAGTATTCCGTATCACACAAGTTGTAGTTATTGTGTTTTTTAGTGGGATATAAAACGAATTTTTCCATTGTTTAGTATTACGTATATTTTTCTTACCGTTTCTGTGGTAATGCCATAATTCGTAACATTTGCGTGTACATAGAGCACAGCATGTTTATTGTTATGAATTTCAATGACAATCGAATCGTAAAAATATATTTTTATCTTTAAAATTTTTATTCAAACAAGAAAAGTCGTTGGTATAGGTAGGAAAAACGTAAAAATAATATTATGTATTGTATAGTCAGATCAGCTTTCTTAATTTTTTTAAATTGTTATCGACTGAAAATAAAATTTAAGACTTTATCTAAAAATTATACGTACTTATTACGAACGCCGCAAGGGTTAATTTTCAGTGTCATAATGACAACCTCATAACTCTTCCAAAATTTATATTATAATTCCAAGTGTTATTTAACAAGATAAAAGCTGCTTCTTCAACTTTCTAATAAACAAATTACGCATATCAAACATTTTTACACTTCATTACATAAGATGGGTTTAGTGGTAATTTTACATCATTTAGAGCAATAATTAAGAATGCAAGAGAAACAGATATACATTTAAGTGAGACACAGAATTGCGGAAGTCATAATAATCTACTAATTAAACAAAGGAAAGAACTTTCTTAACAGTAAAAAAGTTGTCCCAAGGCATGTGAGGTGTAAAGTTCATTCAACTTTGTCTTGTACTTCTTGGATAGGTTATAACTGCGATGTTGTTTTTAAAGGGACTATGTATGACTCATCTTCGGTCTGAATTATATTCACGTTTTTTTATTTAAATAATTTATATTTACGCGCAAGTAGGGTGACTGATGATGTTGGTTTTTATCAACAGTTTTAAGTATAACATCCATGGAATTATGTAGTCGCGTTTCTTGGAAGTATAACGAGAGGATTCGTTGACGAGCCAATCTGGACGTTGCACTCCACACATCAGGGCCTTACCATCATGGACATACTCTAGCTTAACATTAGAGCTAGTGACGTTGCTTCCCGGATAGCTATAAAATATTACAAACATTAAAATTTCTTAATATTAAACTTTTTCTGCAAAATAAAAATAATTAAATCACATCGCTTTATTGATACTATCGTTATGTTACATGTTAATTTTTTCATATTAATATTTTTTATTCGTTCATGAAAAGGTAAAATCCATGGTTACTCTATTTACAGTGAGTCATACTTAGCTGGATAAAGACATTTAGTGAAGGAATAGGTGTGTTAAGAGTAAATGATTTAGATTATGTAGGTTTTATGTGATTTGAAAATGTTTAATGTATAAATGTTCAAGCTTGTAAATGTTAGTGCTTTGTGTATTATTATTGTTTTAATAATACGTTTAATAAATATTACATACATTTAAGGTGTCGAACATTTTTTTCTAGAAAAACATTAAAGTTTTGTTTTATTTATTAAATTTTTCAAATCAAATCAAATCATATAATTTATTGTAAACATAGGTTTTACATTTGTAGATGCTCATATTAATTTTGTATATAATAATTTTAATCTACGAGGAATTACTTATTTCTATTTACAGAGATACGCTTAATTAAATTGGTGTAAAGTATTTTTTAATTTACCCACAACAAACCATAATATTCCAGAGAGATTTATTATATTATGTACTTGAGCATACCTTCCGTTGTAAATGACCTTAAACGTAATGTATGGCCTAGACCAAGATCTAAGAATTAGGAAATTATGTTATGAATTTAGAAAAAAGAATGCTATGTAGGTAATTACTTAACAACGTTACAATTAAAAGAACTTTACTTTCGCGATGCGTGGAAATATTACTTGAAGGTTTAGAGTAGTTTGAAAGTAGCCAGGTGTAGCGATAGGAGTGTGCATATTAGATGGTGCATACTCGTCTCCTCAAGCCGGCATAGCGGGGGCGACTGCTGCCTGTAGAGATTTCTTTGTAGTTGACCGCACTCTAGCTTTACATCAGGCAGAGTGTTGTCATATTCCGAGGTACAATAAAATGACGTACTCGTTTTAAAACGTGGAAAAGCCGTGACAAACGATCGAATTTGGTTCGCTCTCGTATAGGGAATGCAATCCCGACTCGAGATCGCAAATTCGAGATCCCGCGGGATTAGAAATATCAATCCTGCGGGATCCCGGAATTTTCGGGATCTCGTCTAGTTTTAAAAAATGTAAAGTTCGGATGATTGAAAACGATGAAAACTCAAACAAATGAACCAATAATTTTTTTTTTCTGCAATAAGCCTTATTAGACAATGCTTTTATCTCGTTCACGCTAAAACAACTTATACTGTTGGTATCTCTCTCACTCATTCGTAAGCGTTCATTGCATTATTTACATTTCCTTTCGGTTGATCAACGTCTTCGGTGCTCGGCATGTGACAACACTCCGCCTGATGTAAAGCTAGAGTACGGTCCATGAATGGAAACAACTGCTACCTCAGAGAAATCTCTACGGGCTGCAGTCGCCTCCACTATGCCGGCTTGAGGAGACGAGCATGTACCATCTAGATTGACAGTGCACACTCCTCTCTTATACCTGGCTACTTTCAAACTATTCCCGAAACGCGACAAGGTCACTTCACGGGTGTTACATTTAAAAGTGGTGGCACCGTACCGCAGGACGGCAGACTGGGCTAATAACCATCATCAGTCTCCCTACCACTCTTTAATAGTGCCTATAGGCACTGAGCGACCAAAGTACAAATAACTCCTTTCAAAACGGAACGTTTTTGTTTACAAACAGTTGATGGATTTAACTGGTTTCACTCAAAATGAAAAACGGTTAACTCGTTGACAGTAGAAAAACGGTTGATAAAAACAGTTCGTTGAATCAACGCCCATCCCTAGCGCACCGTTTGCGCCCCGAATAGATGTGTGTAGCGTTGCTGACCACTGCAGCACTACCGCCCAATCCCGTCAATCTCGAACGGGATCTCGTCATATTATGCTTCGGGATTGATCCCGAAAAATTACACGAGATCTCGCGAGATCGGGATCCCGCGAGATCGGGATTGCATTCCCTACTCTCGTACCATATTCTTGTCCGTTAACACTTATGTATATGTATAGTATAACCTTTATTGGCATATCGTTTGCATTTGTGAGTTTCGTCAATTTTAAATGCAATTGAACGTGTGTGTCACGCATAACACTTGCATACGTGACTTCTACTGTTAGCGTCTATATATCATGCTTTTAGTTATAGCACGTTTTTATTTATTGTGTAATTCTGGAGAAGATAGAGAGCCGTAAGTGGAGATGGGCAGGACATATTGTGGAGATGGGCAGGACATATTGTCAAAATGGTCTACAGTCGTTGGGTTAAGAGAATGTTGAAGTGGAAACTTCACGTTAACATCCGCGATAGAGGAAGACTAGATGAATAAATGACAAAGGATATCTGGCAACGGGACGGTGCAACTGCATACAGGTGGCAAGGGTGAGACAGGAGTGAACGAATAGAGCGGCCATGGTCTAGCGGTAAGACTCACGATCAATGAGACCCGTGTTCGAGCCTTGTTAAATTCTGGCAGTGCCAACTATTAAAGAGTGGTCGGCAGACTGATGATGGTTATTAGCCCAGTCTGCCGCCCTATAACTGTGTTCAATCGAATGCAACATCCGTGAAGTGACCTTGTCGCGTTTCGGGTATAGTTTAAAAGTAGCTAGGTATAACGAGACGAGTGTGCACTGACAATCTGTATGGTACGTGCTCGTCGCTTCAAGCCGGCATAGCGGAGGTGACTGCTACAATAAAGTATGCTGGTGAAGATGATGACTGTGTAATTATGAACTTTAAAATAAAGCGAATTAAAACAAATGAAGAACTAGCAAATAGTATCAATAAATGTACATGGATACTAGATAAAAATAGACACGAAAAGTTACCTCACAATTTCTTTTATCGTCTAACAAAACGATTCAACAATTCTATTAGGTATCTTGACAGACCGGTCGGTCACGGTGAAAATCGAAATTCGGCTCGAGCCTATCCGACATCAACAGTTCACCACCTGGGACTTTCGCCTACTAATCATTCTTTCTTAGCACCTGACGTAGCAACTTATGTAACATCAATCTTTATTGGAGTTCGTCTTTACTATTTTTATAATCTGATTGGTTTTATTGCATACTTTGAGATTCTTATTTCATATTATGCTCCTGTTTATTATTTTATTATTATATTATATATTGAATTTCTGTCGGCGTTTTTCGGTGTATCCGGCTACATCCACACGCGAAAGATCGACTGGGCTAATAACCATCATCAGTCTGCCTACTTTATTATTTATTTAAAAGATATTATAAATAGACATCTAATATTCAAAATGATATAACGCCATTTTGTTTTCGATTATATAGAATTACTTTCGACAAGCTATTATAGTAATATCTTTCGAGCACAATTTTCTAAGAACCATCCTCCTGCCAAACAAATCGTTTCTGACCTTTGACATGTTTGCAAATGCCTCGAAATTTAAGAGAAATCGTTTTTTAATGTCAACTATGTCTTTAATTTTAAAATTGGGATTTTGTCATCTTGAGGACCCTAAAGTTATAAAAGATGCTATTATAAAAAAATATTTAGTTGGTGACACGTTTTTAAGTAACTATAATTTTTGACGAAACTAGTGGACATTTAAGGTCTCAGTTGCAACCTTCGTAAATCGACGTTAATTACTTAATATTTCGCATATTGAACAATACACGCATCCGCGTTAATAGCTTTGTATATGAACGTTTATTATTACGTCGTGTATTTAATTAAACAATAGTTGTACCCGACGTTGTACAAGACAGATTTTTAAAAATTCTCATTTTCAAATATTTTTTGTCTCTTTTTAAGGCAAAGGATTCTTGCCTGTGCAGTATTGGATTCAGTAATTTTCATTTTTCAATTTCCATTAAAAAGTCAAAAGGCGTAGAGCCCTGACTTCAGTTTCCTTTTTTTGTAATAAAAAATCATAGAAGCATGCTAACTACCCTGTCACAAAGGATGACAATATCATTACAAAGTTACTTCAGGACTTTTCTATTAGAGTCAAATCCTTTTACTTAAAAAATCGATGTTTCTTGACTCGATTTTCTGTCTAATTATTGTTTCTATACAATCCTTACATTATGGATGTACTTGAACTTAGCGATTGCTAATGTTATGTATACAACCGGTTCCTTAGTAAGGTCTGTTGTTCCCATCGACTCATTATTGGTAATTTCGCTATCACTCATGCGTTTAAAGCAGGTAATAATATAAAAGAACGTTTCGCCTTAAGCCTAGTATGGCTAAAGTTATAAAATTTTATTAGGCAATTATTTCTTTAGATATAATTAAAACGCTACTATTGGAAAATATTAATCGTAATTAATCACGTAATTATAATCTCTGACTATATAAAATTATCAAATTATGAAATCTTAAACACAATAATATCGATAAGTATATTTCTCGATACGTGCGCAACACTAGAATTATTAGGTATTCGCTTTCCAAGTGTATAATTTAGGATGTGCCAGTATTGATAGTGATGAGAAGTCGATACGTGAGGCAGCTGCCATGAACCGTAGCGAGAATAATTCTACCCACATTATTGTAATAGTCGACATTTAAATTGATGTAGACACTTAAAAGTAAAAAGTTTTAATGTAATTTTCCTTTATTATTTTGCGTGAATATAGTCTGTGTTCATATTATACAATTAATATTATTATTTTATTAATATGATACTGTCTGAGGCGTCGAACATATGCATGTCCACAAAACAAACTGTAGGTTTTCTTAAGTTTTGAGGTTTTACAGGTTTTACTGAATAAAAGATTTTATGCAGCTTACTGTCTCGTTTATTTTTATTATTATTAATTTGATCCGTGACGTTTAGAAACCATTGCAGCCCAAAATGATATCGGAAAATCTTTCGAAACGTTCGGATCGAATTATTCAATAAAATATTAACAAAATAAACGCAATAGTGAGCCGCATAAAATATTTTATTAAGTTAGAAAAATAGCGGCCACTCTTCATACAATTCTCATAGAGACGTGCGAAATAAACTCAACCACTGAAAATAAGTATCGCTTCTTCCCCGAAAATAACTCGCCTTCGTTCATGGACCGAACTTTAGTTTAACATCAGGCGAAGTGCGGTCATATGACGTGCTAAAATAAAAAAAATGAGGTCTAGAGACATTATTAACTATAAAGAATCGTTATTAACAAATTAAATTGAGCGGTGGAGGACGGACCTCGCGACCAATGAGACCTGTGTTCAAACCTCGCTAAATTTTGACCAATATAACTATATTATATGTACTTTGGTCGCTTAGTCTCTGTGATACAAGCACTAGCTTAGTACAGGCATTAAAACATTAAAAAATATATATCAGTACAAGGCTTAATAAGGCATTATTTATGATATATTTAAAATAACCTTACTGTATACGCCAAATAAAATCATATCTAAAACTTCCTTCCGTTTATCACGTTAAAAAACATGACAGGTTATCCGGACTTGTATATTATCGATCCTATACTCGTACATTAGGCCTTGGATACAGATGTAAGCAGCGGACCATATATCCGGAGGTATTGTACTTCTGTACTTATTATACCGCAGGGTTTATGTTAATTCCATAAGTACTTATCAGTAACATTGTTTTATTGAACAGTTAAATACATTTTGATCGTCTATGGCATCATAAAAAAATAATGATTGTAGATCGGCCTGAAGAAAACTAGAATGCGGTCCGGAACATAAACAACCTCTACTACAGATAAATTTCTAAACCCAGCACTTGCATTCGCTATGCCGGCTATTCATTAGTCTGCCTACCACACTTTCCGGTCATTGTATTATATATTTTTGTATTTATTCATTATTTTAATGCTTCTAATCAAATATGTATAAAAAAGGGAACGTATTACCTCCCAGATTGAATTTCACTGTCTTATGTTGTTATTATGGTTATCTAGGTTAATCAATAAATTATATACGAGTAGAATAGGGTCTATATAAACGTCACTGAAGAATTATGAAATGAAATGAAATTAAGTGAATTACAATTTGTTCATTTGTCTCGCCACATTTTGCGGCATGCAACACTTTTAATAAACATAGTGTATATAATAAACCATATCATTAAATTACAATAAACTGAATTAAATTACATATTAATAAAAATTACATAAAATTACATAAAAACATTTTTACTTCGATCTGCGTTTCAGTTTTAGTAATAGAAAGTGTTTATGCTTCAGCGCTTGTTCAATGGTCTTCGTAAATGGTTCGGACGTCAAAGGGAACCAAATTCTTGTTGTCAGTTTTAAATAGTTTACTTTAGACTTAAGTGTCTTAAAAATGTGTTCAATGCCCGTTTTTACTGACAGACTTCTAAGTTAGGGAATTCTTAAAGTGGCATTTATGAGGTTACAAGAAAATCGTTTTCACAAACGTCTAGGTGTCATTTTAGTTGTTAAGAGACTTTTTTTATATTTAGAGACTCGTTCCTGACAAATGACAAATTTTGTTTCCCACAGGACCGCGACGAGGGATTGCAGCACCGGGTTCTATCTACCAATTAAAAGAGTTCGTAAAGCCTACGCCATGCAACTTAATTTGGTCCAGTATTTTGTTGATAACATCTAAGATCTAAAAGCATGATCGGTGGTACAATTATGGCTCCATTCTTGCCTTTTTTATATTTTATTGTAATTGAAACATTAGTTTTTCTTAATAGTATTTTAGCTTATTATAGATACTTAGAATTAATATATTATTTTTAATTATATTTGATTGAATAACATCTTAAATAAAGTGTAATTAAATCATAATACTCTATTGCAGTGGTACAATGGTATCGTTGTTGAATGTTTGGTACCATTTAGATTGTGAAGCTGCTAGTAAATTGATTCGCTTTTGAATTGTGTTCGAATCGAAATCGAGAATAGACAATCGATTCTTTTTCTATCTTAGTTTCATTAAAAGTGATTGGTTATTTATAACTAAACATGAGACATTGAGTACTTTTTATAAGTACTCACTATTTACTAAAACTGTTTTCTCCTTTAACTCTTAATTCAATGAAGCAATTAATCTGTCATCGATTACTAAAAGTACGTTGATTTCTTATATCTTATTACGTAATGAAATATCCGCAAAACATTACAAATTAAAGAAGAAACATGTAATTGACAGAAAGTTATTTTATTTTTATTAAATATAAATTGTAATGTTTAAAAAATAATTACTCGTATAAAATTAAATAGTATGTGATTATTAATCACACCTTTACTTATTATATACACACACGCAATTCAAAAATAAAACAGATCTGGCGGAATGAGACTACATTTAATTATAAACTATGACAAAAATTGGCGCTTTTATTGAGTTCGAAGCTCACAACATTGATAAAAACTACATTTTGAAAGCAATATGAAAACACTCTGCTTGAAGCTAGGCTAGTGTGCGGTCCATGAACTGAAACAACTGCTACCACACAGAAATTTCTGCAGGCGGCAAGTGTCTACGCGAATATGCACCATCCAGGAGTCAACCATAGTGGAGGCGACTGTTCCCTGTAAAAAATTATCTATAGTAGCAGTTGTTTAATTAACATCAGGCGGAGTGTTTGTTAGGTACTATTAAATAGTTTATTTAAAATTTTAATGTTAAGAAGTACATGAATGATTTCAATAGATAAGGGTAGACAGACAATTGGAGTAGTTCAAACAAAATTGTACAAATTCACAGCAGGATGTAACCTAAAAAGATAACAATACATTAGAAAAGTAACTAATAAGAAAATCATGACTTTAATATTATTTCGAGAAACTTCACGAAAGCAAATATACATACAGTTATTTACTTCAAAGGATAAAATATAATGAGTAACGCTTTACTGGCCATGTTTTATATTTATTTTGTTATTTGTTTATTGATATTATGCTAAATGGAAAAAGTATGTAGTATCTATGTATCTATTACAGTTATAAATGAACTTTTTTAAACATATTATACAGAGTGTTAAAAGAAAGGGGGTGAAGGGGGGGGGGGCATGCCTTCCTATGTGTTCTCCCAGTCCTTTCGCCTTGGATCCTTTAAGCGGAGTGTGAAAAAGCACTTTCTCAGGCCGGCATAGTAATGGCGACTGGAGTCACCGTGTAAGCGTTTCTCCAGTCGTCGGTGCTCATGGACCTCTGCTGCGCTTACCATTAGGCCAGCCGAGATCACATGTCGTGTCAAAATAAAAAAAAAAATTAAATAAAAAATCCCCGCGAACTAGACGTATACAGACATCATTCTGATGCGTTACAAAGTACCTGTTTCTTTTTGATTTTATATATATTTTTTCTTTTATTGGTCTAGTACCAACTACATTACATTAGGGTATTATTATTTCTTTAAAAACACAAAACATCATCGGCCAAAAACAAGCAATGTGAATGCAAGGATTTGAAGGCGGCTTGATTTATTTTTTAATTTTTTTTAAAGTCAAAACTAATCATTGGAATAACGTTGAACTAACGCGTTAACTAACCACTTTAAAATTAATAAAAAAAACTAATGATAATAGATTCAATAACATTGAAATTTGCAAAACTTAAAATATTCACCATTGTTTTAGAAGAGACGTCGATTTCGCAAAATTACGACATGGATTTTTCTTTTGAGTGACTCGTTCATTCGAGAATATTCGCTAATCAGTTTGTTTATTGACTTTGAGGAAACATTTTTTTCATAGTCTAGATAGATTACCTTCTATGTAACTGTTTCAAATTAGATGACCTAATCTAAATCTGACAATAGTGGTGGTAGTGGCGGTTCAGTCACTGACTTATGCAGGACTTTTAAATTTCACGCGCTGATTTTGTTTTATTAAATCGAATTTAAAACAAAATTCCCAATTCTATTTCGTTGTCGATTGGGTATGGTGTCACTTGAAGCGATAATCAATGGTATTATCCCAATGACACTAAGTTTTTTAAGTCGATCTTTATTGTTAGCTGAAAAAGTTAGTACCTACTAAAAATTTTTTTTTGCACTTTCCAAAAAGGACCATCATGCCGTACCTATCAACTCTTTTACCTTCCTCTTTCTTATTAATGCGGCTGTGGTCTAGCGGTAGAGGACTGACCTCACAATTGATGAGACCCGTGTTCAAACCTCGCTGAATTCTGTAACCAATGTAACTGTTATATGTATTTTGGTCGCTCAGTGCCTATAATACAAGCGTTAGCTTAGTATATTCATACCCAGCTTAGTATATCGTTTTTGCGCGGTTGTGAAACCTAAAATATTACATGTCACAAGCAAATGCGAACACTGATCTTATTCTCTTTGGATTAAGTACCATACTTGTGATCATTTAGAGTGCATCTACGCTGACAAATTTCACTTAACAGTAAATTATTATAAGCCTTTGTAATCATTCTAATGACGTCTAAAGATATAAATTTAGAAAGTGTCCTATACAATAAAAAAATCTTTATTAATACGGAACCGTAAAATAAGTCGACAAAAGAAACCTGTCGAGTAAATGGAGCAAAAAAGAGAATCGATTCAAGTTGCCAGATTAATGAAACAAAGAAATAATTTGGGTCTTGTCACCTTTCTTTCGGTCAAGCGAGAACTCGTGACGAATATGACCAAATTATTATTAGAACAATATTATTTAGATTTTTTTATTATTGTAGCACGGCACATATGACAACAGTCCGTTATTCGATGTTAAGCTAGAGTGCGATTCATGGACGAAAACTACTGTTACCACAGAGAAATTTCTGCACTCAGCAGTCAGCTGCTTGAGGCTACCCTGGCTTGAGGATTCGTATTGTTGAATTGTCATTATTAATAATTGCCTTTTGGTTTAATTTACAATTATAGTACAAATATTTTTAGAGAAATTATGCGTGAAAATTCAATTGTTTTCTTCAAAGATTTTCGTTTTGAATTATCGTTAAACACCAACACAGGTTAGTTGTCATTTATAAACTAATATGAAAGAGTCGCCAGACATGACAAGTACAATGATATGCACAAGTCAATAATTAAAAAAAAACTGTAGGTATATAATTAAACTCAAACGTTATCGTTTCGGAGACTTTTTATTCATAGTTGTGGACAGAGAGTACGCGATAATTACTATACAAGCGTACAAATTGATGACGAGACGTTACGCCTAAATAAAGTCGATAGTTGCAAAACTAGTATTTTTTTTAACAAAATAAGTTTACTGATTCTAATTGATCTTTTTGTATGGCACCTACTTTCTTTTACAATATAAGTAGATGGTAATAATTAACGAAAGACAAATTTATTGGTGTAATTTTGTCATAATCTATTTTAGAGACCAATTTCCTTTTTGTACAAATTAATATATTGACATTAAAGTAGTCAGTTGTGATAAACCTTTTTATTTCTATTAATAATAATAATCTTTCTTTATTGAAACAAAGTAAAATATTATTTAAAAATAGACTCTTTGGCATCCGTACTAGGTAAAGGAAACCTGTGTTACGGATGCCATTACATTAGAGTGATCCCAGCTGTACAATTATTACTGCTAAATAAAACAATAAAAATTATTATAGATAATATAATATTAAAGTAGTTGCTTATTAATATTTATATATTCGTATTGCAGTCTCCGTATTTAATTTAAAAAATAATTATAATTTAGAATAATGCAAAATGAAAGAAAACGACTCCATTTTAACGGTAAGTAGACTTTAGTAGTTTAATGCAGCGGACTTCCGCAGTCAACATTATA
This sequence comes from Tinea pellionella, assembly GCA_948150575.1. Taxonomy (NCBI): domain Eukaryota; kingdom Metazoa; phylum Arthropoda; class Insecta; order Lepidoptera; family Tineidae; genus Tinea; species Tinea pellionella. The sequence goes on from OX411256.1 coordinate 2,572,189, forward strand.
GTTTCAATAAAAAAATATTATAAAATAATAAAATGATAACCAATCTATAAGAAAGTGAAATAATAATAAAAAAAAGTAAAAAAAAATGTTTTTATTAACAATACTTATAACAATAAATGAACAGTAGAACCGGGGTACACTGAAGGCTCATCTGAAGACATCGATCTGTTTGTTCATCAGGCGACCACTATGTTAGGTCTTAACCACATAATACCTACTATTTCCCGTCGAAATATGTTTAAAAATATGTTTGTTTAAATATTAAATCAGGGTACCTACAGCATTCAAAATCTCTTTAATGACTTTCTCTGCTTTAATAATAGTGACATTATAAGTGCATTCACTAAGGAGAGCTTAGTGACATTCCTATCGCTGTTTTGATGTCTCGAGAAATCAAAGAAATGGGGACATCCTACTCAATTGATATGTAATGCATTTCAGTGTATCTAGATTTCATTTTAATTGAATCGTTTAGCTGTAAATTGAATTTAAAGTGATGATTAGAGATTTAATAGGATTATGATATTCATAATTGTGTCGACATATCAAACCGGATTGACATGGTACGAGAAATTATTTATTTATTTATTAGTTTTTCAATATGGTTTGTTTAAAGAAGTTTGGTGCATCCAAACACATGTATTTACACAATGAAACATAGTTTACGAAAGTAAAATATTGCGCCAGGATAGTGAGAGCTTTAAAATTCTTATTTTTGGGCGTAATTTCGCGGATTGTCTGCTAAATAAATAAATGAAAATTTTGGACCTATATTAGATTTTTTTGTACTACATGTGTTTTGAGCGGCTCGCGGTCTTCACATTTCATCTATCTCTCATAGTACCTAAGTTGTTTTACGGGTGTTACGCTTCAGTGTGGCGATACTGCAGACTCGGTAAATAATAAATTATTAACAGACATAACTTTTTGATTTTTAGAGATTATGCACAAGCGACAATATTTCGATAGTCTAGTCTAGTCTACTCTAGTCAGTCTCCTTTAGATTACTAGTAGAATTTGTAATTAACTTAATTTCATATTTTATAATAGGGTATTTAGTATTTACTCGTACAGTGGCACAGTGACCAGATTCTACCAACATCCTCTATTAAACGAACATATAATTACTATGTACAATTTTATAAACAAACAGCAATGGCAAAACGCTGTGAAGGTAATAATGGAATATTTTTTCGATTGTGCCGTGCCTACTTTATTTATATTAATTAAATTATTGATAGTTTAAATTACTTTTTAATTTAAATTTGAAGTATTTATGCTTACTATTATTTAAAAAAGTATAAGTAACAAGAAATAGAAGAAAATAAAGAAAATATTTTAGTTTTTTTTTTTGTATTAATATATATTTTTTAAATTTTATTAAATAATTTTATTGTACGGCGGCAGCTACGTAGAACTATGGGGCTAACACCAGTTGTACTTTTCTTTCCTTTAAATGAGTGACTTGTAATTTACTCGGTGGCATCTGTTGGCATTTCTTATTACACTCTTAATGGAGAAGAGAGTTGGTAATTGTCATAATAAATTTAATAGCAGTCACAGTAATTCAGTTATAATTTTAGTATTTAACTTAATTAATAAATAAAGTAATTTTATTATACTTTTTTTAAATTAATCTGATTTGATTGTACCTATCTTATTTTAAATTTTATTCGTATTTGTTAAGATCTTTTAATTATTACAATTGAAAATACGATAAACAAATTCAATCCTAAGTTCAAGCTTCTTTTGTCTTTTATGAAAGTAAAATCACTTTCATCTTCAATACAATGAATGAATGTATTAAAAATCACGGAAACGTCACTCAATAGAGGCTTAAATCACGAAGCTTAATAGAAATAACTCACTTCTGTGACTATTCACGAATTGCTTGTGGGAAACTCAAAGAAAAACAAAAGTGAAAGAGATGAAAGGCTAGATCCAATTTTTTTGCAATCCGTTGTTTTGATCGCGCACGAAAGATTTTTCTCAGACCTTCACAATGGCGAAGTTTATAAATAAGTAAGATTATAATCCATCGTAATAGCTCTCAACAATTGTAACGCAGAAGTTCAAAGAATGAAAGTGTTGCGGCATCGTTCATCTGCGTTGCGTCGGAATTTTAAATAATTTGATGTGACAAGACGTAATTAAAAGTATGAACGACTGCTTTCACTCTCGCCTTATGACATGTACGCTTCTATTGTAACAACTCTTATTTCATTTAATTATAAATCTCACGTAATTATATGTAATACAACTTATGTATGACCCGATGACTAACTTCGTTACTCCATTGAACTTTCACACCCGACTCCACATTTTTACACACATTAAAAGTATTATCGTAAGCTGTGGTTTCTTCAGTGGAGTACGCTACCACAGAGAAATGTTTGTAAGCAGCAGTCAGCACTGAAATTCCGGCTCTTCCTACTCCACCCTTCATTGCGGCGGTAGCGTAGGTAGTAGACCGTTATCTTCTTTGCCCCAAGACAAGGTTGGAATGGTGTTTCTTCCCGATGAGGTGGGGCCTAACGGCCAAGCGTCGGTGGGGTTGCGGATGAATGCGAAATCGTGCCCGTGCCCATATGACGTAGAGAAAAACATTGTGGGGGTTTTAGTCGTGTATACCCGGTATTTGGGACTGGTACCAGGGTGTTCGACATCACCTCGTCGTCTTCCCCGAAACGGCGAGGCATCTATTCGCGTAAAAAAAGAAGATTCACACTCGCGATCCTAAAATGCGATTAGGTTACGAGTGTTACACTTCAAAGCGATGGTGGTACTCTAAGATATGGGATAATAACCATCATCAGTCTGCTAACTAGTATTGCTTGCTCTAGCTAGTTTAATTACAATGATACAGTTACACATAGATATGAATTATGGGCATTGTATTACATGTCAACGCATAGATACCACTATGTCACAACAAGTAATTAACACTTTCACAGGCTTGTTATCATATGACATTGGTACAAAAATTATAATTAACATGAACTAATAATTGGTTAATTTAACGAAGGAGATAATAATTATGTCTTTAATTACATGTTAGATTTCAACATAGTGATTGGTTTTGACCTTTCTTTATTGATTCTTTGTACACAAATTGATAATAGCTAGTTTGCATTCTAAATAATAGGTTATAATGCTCGCCAAAGGCAACCTTTTAACTTGTTTTGATTGGTATTGTAATGTCTTGTTTTATTATATATCTTTTGAAATACGATTAATTTATTGGTTTATGAACAGCTTTAGATTTGCACATGTTTCGCATTCGCAGAAACAGTTTACGAAACTTTTTTTTTAATTATCATATTCTAAAAAGATTATTGATAAAAATTGTGATGAAAATTGTGGTGAAAAAAAAAACAATATTATTTGTTGGCAAGATGGAAAGATAGAAAAGATAGCTTAGTGTTTGGAAGCATCTGTCCACAAAGCAGAGACCATGGGTTCGATCACAATACAATTCAGTTTTCATCATAATTTAATAATAACAAATCTAACATTCGAATATGACAAAAATTTTAATAAAAAAAGAATTACTCGTGATAATAAAACAATGTCTTAACGGCTTAAAGTTCATTGTTTAACCTGCGTAATTTGAACTAATGTTAGTGGAATAAGTATGGAATGCATATGATCAGCGCAGGCGCACTAAATGCCAGGTTGCTCTACTCCACCCGGTGTTTGAAATGCCAAATTCGTGAGTTTTGCACCGAACCCTGTCGTAATATAGACCCGCCAACAAAGTTCCGTGCGATAATTTGTGTAAACTATTGCATGTTCTGCTTCATGACTGGTGCCTAAGTTCTATAACTCTTGCGAAGTCTTACCTTATACGATTTTTTGCCCAAAGGCTGAGTAGGCGATTGGAGACTTTTCTTATGGCTTGTTACGACTGTGTAACCGTGTAATAGGTGGTTAAGTTTTGCAATTGCTTACTCAATAATAATTGACAAGAAATATGATAACTTAGAAAGCAATCAATAAATGTAGTATAGTAAATGATGTCCTAAAATTATTAATTAACATTAAAAACCTGTTATAACGTTAGTAGGTCTGACTCATTTAGAATCTTCATCCGTTATCCTTGAAAAACCGCTCAAATGTTCAACGGTCTATTTTTCTATAATTGCATTAAGATTGGTTGAGACCAAAGAATCACCAAACTCCTCGAGATTATGATTTTATATCTTATGTATTAAATCGCACATTGTACCCCTCTTTAGGTATTTGAGATAAATGATCTAGTCTAGATGCAACTATATTCGATTATATATTCGATTCCAGTTTTATTGTAACATATTTAAAAAAAAATAGTACTATTATCCAGTACTAGTATCCATTTCAAATGTTTTACGGGAGATTTTCTGGAAAACGTTTCTTTAGCGATAGTCTGCCCTGCCATTATGTATGAAATTATTTGTTTATTTCTTATACTAATATAATTTAGTGACTTTAAAAATTCTAATCTTTTTTTTCTGTTTCAGGTAAAATAAATACATAACACAGTATCGTAAGTAATTTTTTTTTTTCAACTCAATTTTCATAATAATTTATTTTATGATCATCGCTTCATTCGGTTACCTCGTGAGAGGCTGGTCACCTTGGTGCATTCACCGACCAGTATGATATTTCGCTTCCTTCTAAACCTACTCCCATGTTATTAAGTTGTCATCCGCTATTGGCATGCATTTATAGGGTGTTTAAACTGGTTTGTTAGATATGAAAATAGAAGAATTTTCATCTGATTATATCACAGACGACACATTCTGGTTATTGGTAATTTCCTTTTGCGATTTATAAGGCAGGATGTAGAGTAGATTTGTGTCGATATGTACGAGTATGAGAACTAATATTGAATTAAATAGAAAAAATAAATGTCTGGAGGCAAAAGCGCCTTTTGAGGAGACGAATGCTACGTTAGCACGTAGTTAGACGTACGCTATTTTTGTAATAATAATGACAATACTCTTTGCAGCAGCAATAATTTTAAATTATGATGTATTATTTGGAAAATTAGGAAGAAAGAACTGTTTACCCATTGTGCACATTTCTCTTGTTATATCTCATCGTCGTCTTCCAAGTCGAATACTTCTCCAGGACGACAGACCTAATAACCATCGTCAATCTACCTGTTACTTTTGAAATAATTAGTGTATTTTTTTATGTTTTGTTTTAAATTCCGTAACTGTATTTAAGTAAATTGAACAGTTACAGTTATGAAACATGCTGTATAATTCAAATAGCCTCTTTACATAAAAGGATAGTCTTATATCTGGTTACGTTTTGCATTCCAGCTTATTGGAATGCCAAGTAGATGGTTATTCGAATTAATGCATTAAAATCTATGTTTTTATTAAATGTTTGTTTAAGGTGATTATTTTATAGTAACATTTTTCTCTAACTTTGTTGTAACAACTTTTCTACAGGATCTGTTTAACATTGATGATTTTTTTTTTCCTTTTTAAATTATTAAAATAATAATAAATCTTATGTATTACACGAAATAAAAACAAAAAATGTACAATGACTATATTAGATTAGGTTTTAACTGTCTGACATTAATTGTGATTATTATTATGAACTTAATGGAAGTGATAAATGGTGCATATTCCTGCTTCCGTTCATGGACTGCACTCTAGTTACAATAAAATGAATAATAATAATAACCATCATCAGTCTGCTTACCACTCGTTAAAATCTACACAAAACCGACTTATATTTGAATACAAATATTGAAATGACATTAAGCTGTATTAAATATGTCGATATTGTCCCCGATAAGATCGTCCACTGGTATAGGTCACTTTACAGGCGTCCATTTTCCAACACGTTTCATGATGATGATATATTTTAATGCAAATATACAATTTATGCACATCGGTATCACGCTGCGTTCATGTATTTATGATATTAGATTTCTCTGTTAGACGTTTGTATGTTGAACCCATTTCTATTGATAATTTATGTTTTTTAATGTAACGGTATATGTACTTAGACCAGTTGTGTTCGCAATTTCGTATGCCAATAATTATAACGGGAGAAGTGTGCTCTGTCATTGGATGGTGGTCATTGGATATAACAGCAGCCAGCGCCGGATTTAGACTTCGGCAGAGCATGTTGTGGAGGCCCTCAAATCGTTTGTGGTTAACTGTTGCAAGTTTCTATTAAGGTCAAGGTAAAGAAGAGAGCAACTAAATAAGTTGGCTAACACAAAATTTAAAACAAAACCCAGTATTTTTTGTTTCTACTGAGCCTTTATCGATTTAATTTTTTTTTTTGTGATGTGGTGGCGGCCCATAGGAAACTGCCTATGTTGCCTATGCTTAAATCCGGCACTAACAGCGGCCATCATCCGCAAATGTGGTCTATAGGGCACACTCCTCTCATTTATTTGCAAACTTCTAAACTGATTTCGAACGTGGCAAGGTTACTTCACGGGTGCTACACTGAAAGTGGTACTAACTATTACCCCAGGATGTCAGGATGGGCTAATAACCATTATCAGTCTGTATTTCTTAAAAATGTCGAGCTACTATTAAAAATTGAACGAGATTTTTTCCTTAATTTCTTCACGTTACTCATACAATTCTAACTTTGATATTATGCTAAAGAGTGGTGGACAGACTGATGCTGGTTAATTGTCCAGTCTGCCGTCCTGGGGTAGTACCACCATTTTTGAATGTAACACCCGTGAAGTGACCTTGTCGCGTTTCGGGAATAGTTTGAAAGAAGCCAGGTATAACGAGAGAAGTATGCACTGTCAACCTAGATGGTACATGCTCGTCTCCTCAAGCCGGAATAGTGGAGACGACTGCTGCCCGTACAGGTTTCTCTGTAGTAGCAGTTGTTTCCAATCATGGACCGCACTCTAGCTTTACATCAGGCGGAGTGTTGTCACATGCTGTGCTACAATAAAAAAAACTTTAAGTGAACTGGAACAGTACCGATTACCTAAATTTAGGACGAATAACGGTATAAGGTACTGCCGTCTTCCGTTTACACTTTTCTCGGTAAACATCTACAATGTTTACCTACATTTTTCTTTCACGTTAAGTTTTTATGTAGACTTTTTAGTAGCCTTTCATGTGACTGCATTGCGTCTTATGTTAAGCTAGATAAGAAATCCGATTCTAGATCGAAACAAATATTTTTATTAATTTACGAATATTATAAATACTATGAGAAAAATATGTAAGTATTGTTTTTTTTTTCTATACTAAGGTAGTGCTTTTATTATAGACATGGATACTGGTCAGACTTTAACAAGATTTGAACACGGGTCTTCTCAACCGTAAATTCACGTCATCTCCCGCTAGACCACGATCGCTCTACGCTCTTATCATGCTACCTTAATACGGGATATCCTAGTTATTCATTTAAATACAAATATTTTTATTGCCTTTATCTTGTACATACATATAAGTTCTATATTTATAGTACTATATTTTTCTAAATATTAACCCTGCTAGGGTATTGCAATTATAAATAGAACTAATTAAATTTTATTATAATACTCGTTTATTTAACATTAAAAAACATCATAATTTATTTAAACATTATTATCGTGGAACAATTCTGAAAATTATAGTAAGAATTTTTATTCGTAGTTACGATAATTTCTCTCTTATTCAATATAGGTATATTCAATAAATACAAATGCAATTTAGGTATTTGAAAGTGTTTCTGAATAGAGATTGGTTTGTGCACTTATCAGAGAAATGAGTCAACGTTCCTTAATCGCTCGTTTTCATTGTCTCCAAAGCGGTGGTACTGCACTCCCGTAGGCGGACCATCGGCACTTCCCTGCACTTTCTACCGTGAATTATTGCCTTTAGAGATAGGTTCTAGGATTTTATGTATGGTATAAAATTTTTAATTAGCGATTTTAATTTATTTAGTTGCTCGGAAGAGATTATAGTCAAGCGATATCATTTAAATAAGAATTAACATAAATTAATATAATTATTATTAAATAATGATGAAAATTGAATGGAAAAAAATTAAGGCACGCACTCAACGCACGTCTTCATAGTGGAGTGGACGCGCGGACTTCTCACTGCAGGACAGACTGTTGTGCGGATCTTGAGCTATTTCATGACCAAACAAAATTCATGATCAAACCAATCCAGAATTTTAAAATGACAAAAAATTATAAAAATAATCGATAAGAAATAATATTTTAAACTAAAATACTTTTTCCTAAGAAAATAGCCTGAAGCAACACTCTCTTTTTTTACTAGAGAAAGGTGTTTCTTAGAAAAATTGTCATTGTCGTGAATTACACCGTTAATTCTTAAACGAGCACCAAGTACTTCTAAATAAAATTAAGAATCGGCCGTAAAAATATATCATTGTTACGCTCTGTGCGTGTCTTGTTTCAATTAATGAAAGCATTGTGCATTGATAGAAATCGAAGTTGAAGTCACCAGAGATATTTTATTTAATAACTGAACACAACACATTTTTAATTATCTAACTACGAAGTACTAAAGGAATGGGGACCTAGTAGAACACATAAACACTTAATACTCAAACGAAACAGTATTTTCCATGCCTACTACTGAACTGAGAATTAAAAGAGTGTAGGCAGAGTGGTGGTTATTAACCCGGTCTGCCGACCCGTAGCACTACTACCATTTTTACCAAGTGTGAAGAGATATAGCCGCGCTTTGAGATTAGCTTGGAAATAGCCGGAGTATAACGAGTGAAGCGTGCACTGTCAACCCGGTCGCTGTATACTAGCTTGTTATAATATCAAAAATTACATAGAAATCTCTTTTGGTTCTATGGTCTTCTTTTTAGCAGAAAGTTATTATTTATAAAAATCGCTACATCTTATATTTGCACGCCATGTTAAGAATAATCGCAAGTCGAGTAATGCCCGTTATTGTGACGATCGGGATCGCGCATTTTAGCTCTGAGCGGTTAGAAATCTACTCTAGATTGAATTTCTTCAGGCAAACTTGGTAAATTATAGGAATAAATACTGTTGGTAATACAATGATGGGAATTATGATAGCGGTTCTTAGACCGTGTCTATTATTCAATGTAGTTTGTGAATATTAATTTTTCAAAGTACTGTTGGCTTTGGGTCAATAGGTATACTTGTAGATTATATTGTTTATTTTTTACATAAAGTTATAACAGTTTCTGTGTAGTTTATTTTTATTAAATTATAACAGTTAATGTGAAACAAGCAATAGCTTAGTACATGCATTTAAAAAAATAATAAAAACAAATAACAGTTACCTATGTAACTTTTTTAAAATAAAAGGACAATGATTTCTTAAACAATCACTATTTAAAAATAATGTCTTATATTTTTATTATAGAAATCATTTAATTATTATAGAAACATGTCATTTACCAATCAATAGTCAATGTTTAATTACATAAATGACAGATATCATTAATCTTTATAGCATTTAGTCTCTCAAATATTGCATTAAAAAAATCAAGTTACTCATTAACCTGAGTTAAAAAAATTAAAACTGATTCATTTTCCCAGACAATGATTAAAGAATCATTCACAAATTAAAAAAAAAATGTCATTTTCTCATAGACGAATCAACACTCTCCTTTAACTATTGAAACCTGTAAATTAAATAAGGAAGTACGCGTTTATTAGAATAATATAAAATTACGGTATCACATCCGTAGGTAATAATTGATGGCGTCCGGTGACGACTGGATCGCTCTTACTGGGAGATGTCTCATCCGACACTATCTGAACTTCTAAGAGTTAGTATTTCAAATGGAAATTAAACTTAGATTAAACTTTTTAGTTCATCCATAGTAGTTAATTCATAACGTTTTATGCTAAAATACAAATTTAAAATACTCTCCCCTTTTTTCACTTGATTACAAACATATTTATGGCCACAAACATTCACGTGAATTAAATATTTATACTCTGCGATAGTTTCTTAGATTAACGCATACAAACAAACGCAACGGTCACCGACTTCTTATATAAAAATATATAATAGAAAAGACGCAATAAATGTATAAAGTAATAAATATCTGTTTTAAATATACACACATATAATGATAATATATTTTGAGAGGTTAAGAAATAAATGAAATATTTACGACAGATTAAGCACAATTTTTGGTTAAATAATACTTGAAATACCGTACTTAAGGTTTAGCTTTCTGACTATAGAATATCTTTCGACATTAATCTTAATGATCCTCGAGTTTAATCATCAAGATACCTGTAATTAATATTTTCCATCATCCTCTCTCTGTTCATTTATTAATCTTAATTGACGTGTGTACAACGATTAAGTTCAAGTTAAAGTCGAGAAATTGGAGCATATACTAAATCAGCTCGAAATGTAACATATTCATTTCTATTATAATTTACATATAAATCCTAAAACGTAAGGCAGTTTTTTTTTATAGTACGTGACGTTGTAGCTCCGTATATGGCAACTGTTAATCTCTGCCTCTACTACGTTTGATAGGGAAATACTCCTCACTTCTCTGTATACTAAATCTGCTTTCAAATTTAGAAATACTAGGACTAGGTTGTCCTGGGACAAAAGACTGGGTGAATAACCAAATCTTTAGGAGCAGTAGGCAGACTTATGATGGTCATTAGTCTAGTGTGCTGTACTGGGGTAGTACCACTACTTTTAAGTGTTGTCAACTTGAATGGTGCATATTTCCACAATTTCGCTGTATTAGCGGTTGTTTTCGTTCATGGACCGCACTCTAGCTTAACACCAGGCGGAGTGTTGTCATAAAATATCCTGAGCTGCAATAAAAAAGCTTTTCGCAGGTTTAACAATCTATTATTATTTTAACTATTAATAACATTTTCATATGTTAATGTATACAAAACTAACATACTAACCTAAACATTATGTTTATCCATTAATTACAAAAGTAAATATCAAGTACCCGGTCATGTCGCACCTACGCATCAGAACAAAAAACATTTGGGAAGCCTCAAGTGAAACCATCTTGAACTAACTCAAACAATAGGTGCCATACTTTCGGCAATTTGTAACCTGTCATTATTTCAATAGAGGTTGTTTGATGCTCTGCTGAATAATCAAGTGAGCGAGTAAAGTTCTATGTAACTTTCTTTTATATTCAGTTCAATCCAATTGCAACAATTGCTGTGTTGCAATTGGAATGGGTTGAAATCTAAGTGTTTATATATGACCGAATTCCGCTTGTTGTTAAGCTAGAGTGCGATCCATGAACGAAGGCGACTGTTATCAGAGAAGAGGATCCGCAGACAGCAGTCGCCTCCGTTATGACGTCTTTGTGAGATGCAGAACACTACATTTGAAGAATTCCAGGTTGTAGGAAGGAGGAAAGACGTAGCTGGGAAGGTCCTACCGACGGTTCTCAATATTTTTGTTATTAAAATATTTATTTAGGCTTAGAAGTATTGAAGTTATTTAAAAACAACATATTACGGCTTGTTATTGCATTTGTATTGATTAATTTTGTAAGTTTTGCAGCTATCGTGATTGCATTGACACTGCAAACCTTTCGAAACATCTCGAAATTGTAAGCCGAATAAAATCCTTTACCTTAATTAATACTTTAAAAATTTTATTAATATTAATTTAAAGCTTTAAAATTTCTATTATTAAATTATTTTAGATTTATTATAATACAAATTTTAAAGTTAAATAACCCAGCTCTTTACCTTATTAAAAACAGTTCGACAAAGGTTTATATATAGCTTATCAAGGATTTGTGTTTATTATTAACAATATCATAATATTAAAACGATTAATAATTATTTAAACCTGCCTCATGAATCAATCTAATATGTGGTTTAGTTAATTAGTGTATTTTGCTAATATTCCTATCTTCACATATTTTATGCATAAAAGTGACATTGATAACCTAAAAACCCATTTATTTTAAATTTATTTCCAAGTTTTACATCAGCAAACAGTTTAGAATGACTCAATGCAACTAACTTTGGATACTGCGTACTAAAAGGCGTGTTTATATCGAACTTTTTGCGTAGATATTTACGTGATTGTAATATCTATTCACACATTTATAAAGAACAATAGAATAAGTGTGAATTGCGTGTAAATTTTGAAACGGAGAAAGCAATGAGAACTTTGAATGCAATTGGTGTTTAATAGTGTTTTATTAATTGTTCGATTTATTTATACCTACCTACACGTTGTTTAATGAGTAGAAAATATTGTGTACTAGATATTTTTATGATATATAAATGTATTTGTTTTAATTGTGTCATTAGGAAATCTACTACACGTTTATTGTTCTTCTTTATAGAGGAGTGGTTATAAAAACTATTTATTTCTAACTAGTTGATTGCAACTTCGTACGTTCGTGTATTAATATTATGAGTTTAACTTGAGAAATGATGGGTTTCCCATATAAAACTTTTGTCCCCTATTTTAGCTACTTAGGGATAATTTTGCAAAAACGATGAAACACGTAATGCTTTATTTCTTACCAATAGCCTATATCTAACCTATGTCCTTTTCCAGGACGCAATTTATCTCTTTGCCAAATTTTATCTTGAAATCGGTTCAGCGATGGAAAGATAACAAAAAGACAGAGTTACTTTAACATTTATAATATTAGTATAGATTTAGTGACAGCCTAAAAGTTCTTAATATAGAGGAGTAATTTGCGTTATATGGAAACCTTTTAAACTCTATGTTAAAGTTAATTCTAGTCCATTATTTATTTATTGTGCAATGGACTCCTGTTTTATAAATAGTTGTGAATTTGACTATTTTATTTACATAGTTTGACAGCTGAGCTTTAATGTCTGATCGGTGTCTGGTAGAGAAAAAAAAAAGTTATTAATCGGTCTAGAATTCTAGTATTTAACTAAAAATAGCTTTAAATGATTTTTTTCATATATTTTCTTATTCAGTTTTCATCATAATTTAATAATAAAAGTGGATTTCCTAATCCTAAGCGTCAGGTCAAAGGGTAGACATACTCGGGTAAAGGTTGTATGTTTTGTAAATCTATTTGCATTCTACAAGTATTTTGTATGATATTATTATAAGCAATGTAAATGTTAACATATTTTGTTCCTTATTATTTCTTTCTTTATTCTATTATTCTTATGATTTCTTATTATAAACATTTTTGTATAATATAATATATAAATGATAAAATATTGGGTTCCTTATCATTTCCTATGATTATTATTATTATCGTTTAAAATTAATAATTCTCGGCCTGCAGCCGGACGTGTGTTTGATCGCACTGAATTATTATCATTAGAAATTTTATATGTAAATATCAAACTATTGGGTGGTACTTTCTTTAGGATTTTTTTAAAAGTTAAAAGTAATGTATTAAATCAATATTTCTCACATTATGAAATGACATATTTCACTGAAAGTTATATAATGCAATTGTTTTTCTCTGTTTATTTGCGTTTAAATTGAGTTCATAACTCATTGCGGTTGGAATCCTGATAAGATCGGTTTGCGTTTGCGCATGGTTTTGGCCCACATTTCACTTGCATAACGCAATATCGTTTTATGTGTGTTCAACAATTTCAAGCGAGTTTATACGATTTTCCATTACATTCAAAGATATACGAGTATTGTAAATAAGTTATTATTAAAAACCTATTTATGGACCCCATAAAAAAGTGCTTTGGTCTTCAAGTGCTCATATTTAGCACAAAAATAAATCAATATTATTATTTTGTTAATGTATTTAAAAAAATATACTTATACTATATATTGCAGTGTAGTTAAAACCCAGTAATATGTAAAGTCATTCGAGCAGTTTGAAAGATAGAATAGAGGAATTTCGGCACGTTCATGTGAGGTACGTGGCTGGGTTCGATTCATACTTTAGGCTGTATGGCAACGCTTAAGACAATTACGATACGTCCATGATCTTATTAATGTGATATACTCGTATAAGCATGCTAGCAGCTTTATTCACAAAAAGTCTGGATTTTTTAACCGACTTCCAAAAAGGAGGAGGTTATATGTTCGTCGCGTATGTTTTTTTTTTTATGTATGTTCATCGATTTTTTGAAAACGGCTGGACCGATTTCAATGATTCAAATTGTATTGTGTTAAGCTGCATCCCATAGTGGTCCCATTTATTTTTCTAAGATGCACAGTGTTGCCGTTTTTTAGTAAAGCGGAAAAAAAAGTCTGTTTGTAAAATTTTTTTGCTCCGATTTACTTGAAATTTGACATATATACTTTACAAAATAAATAATGAAACACGTGTTTCAGTATTTCTTGAAATTCAACCCCTAAGGGGGTGAAATGGGGCAAAATGGGCTGAATTTTTTTTTAGTCAGAATTACTTGAAATTTGGCATACATACTTTACAACATAAATAATGAAAACATGTTTCAGTATTTCTTGAAATTCAACCCCTAAGAGGGTGAAATGGGGCAAAATGGGTTGAATTTTTTTTAATCAGAATTACCTCAAATTTGGCATACATACTTTACAACATAAATAATGAAAACATCTTTCAGCATTTCTGGAAATTCAACCCCTAAGTGGGTGAAATGGGGCAAAATGGGTTGAATTTTTTTAGTCAGAATTACTTGAAATTTGGCATACATACTTTACAACATAAATAATGAAAACATGTTTCAGCATTTCTGAAAATTCAACCCCTAAGGGGATGAAATGGGGCAAAATGGGTTGAATTTTTTTTAGTCAGAATTACTTGAAATTTGGCATACATACTTTACAACATAAATAATAAAAACACGTGTTTTTTGAAATGTAACCCCTAAAGAGATGAAAGGGTTTCCCCGTTGGTTGAATTTTTTAAAATCAGATTTACCCGAAACAGCAGAATTGCTTTACCACGTTAATAATGAAACTTGCGTTTCAACCCCGAAGGGGGTGAAACGGCGTGATAATAATAAATATTTTTAGTGACAAAATACATAATAAATAATGCTCTATAATGTAATATAAACATTTGACATGCGTTTCACCCCGAAGGGGGTGAAACGGGTTAAAATGTGTTGAATTTTTTTTGTCAGATTTACTTAATTTTTAGTATATTTGCTCTACACACAACATAGATAACGAAACGTGTATTTCAGCTTTTCTCGAAATTTAATCCGAAATGGGGTGAAATTGTACGAGTTTCTTTTTGCTAGATTAATTTCATTTGAACTACGATTAGTATTTGTACGTTTAATAGGGACTTTTTGCTGTTTTTGGTCCGCTACCCTAAAAAGGGAAAAATAAAAAACCTTTTCAAAAAAAAAGTTGAACCGACTTCAATAAACACTAAAAGCACTCAAAAGTGAAAAATAATTTTTAACAAGAGTATCTACACACAAAGTAATAAACATAAACACTAATAGGTGTTTATTATGTACAAATTAACTGTCTACATACCTGCCATATTTTTGGAGTAGGTGCCAAGCAATACCAATTCAAAATTTCAGAATAGGAATTACACTTGGATATCTTCCTAGATATCAAGTATATCTATGAACGTATGCTTGGCACCTACTCCAAAAATGTGGTAGGTATGTGGACAATTAATTTGTACTTAATAAACACCTATTAGTGTTTATGTTTATTACTTTGTGTGTAGATACTCTTGTTAAAAATTATTTTTCACTTTTGAGTGCTTTTAGTGTTTATTGAAGTCGGTTCAACTTTTTTTTTGAAAAGGTTTTTTATTGTGATCCATCGATACCAGATCATATTTATATTAGATGAAATAGACGACTCATTGAGCGATTATCGCGTGGTTTTACTTTATGTTTGATCAATTTAAGATAATTTAAGAGCTTCTCCATTTTCCCACAATTTCTCTCTAATCTCATTAAACTTTTAAACGTATTGTAACACCATGGTTATATGATGGTACCTACCATATTTGTATTAACATTCACCATGATTATGTATTTTAATGTTATATAATGTTGTTATCGTAAAGCGATATATCGCGTGCTTTAAATGGAAATAAGTAATGGCGGAACATCCAAAACGTTCATTTATAAAAAGTGGTAGGCAGACTGATGATGGTTAATTAGCTACGATAAGATGAATATGCGCCATTTAGGTTTGGCAGTCTACATTTCTCTCGTTATACCTGGCTACTTCTAAGCTGATTCCGAAACGCGACTAGGTCACTTCACGGGTAGCCTGCTAACAGCTGACTAGCCTGTCTCTGTCAACCACTTTATACAAATTAACTGTAATGATTTATTGTCTATAAAGAAGTATAAAACTAATGAACACTTTTCCAAAGTGAAGTAGAAATAAATAGGGATAGTGGGAGTTATATATAAGTTTCGTGTGCAACATCGCGTTTCGATTCCTAAAAATAAGCCTCACCTTTTATTTAAGTGTTTTAAAACATGCAAATTAACTTTTAAAGTTCGTTTACGTAATATAAGTAACATTTATTTCTTATGTTTTTTAAATTATTGTTTTTTAGTTATGCAATTATTATCTTTTCGTATATTGATGAAAGTTGGACTAATAAATTAATTTAGACATTTTTTTTAGAATACATTATTTAACTATGATTTATTTGAGCCGGTTTATGCGGAATGCTGTTTTAAATAACTAAAAAGAGATTTTTTTATTACGATTTTTCGCTGCACATAGCTTGAAGAGGTGGGACTCGAATCCACACGTCCTCCCTTTCGCCAATCGTGCGTAAAGTGAAGGATTTGAGAGGAGGTAGATTCGATTATCCTGATACCCGAGGATTCTTTGTTTTGGGGATTGTTTTTATTATTTTATTTTAAAATTTTAATAAACTGAATTTGTACGTGCTAGTCTAAATTATGCTCCGGCATTTTACATTATGCTAAGACAATGACATTTCATTTCATTTCATTTCATTTCATTTCATTTCATTTCATTTCGTGAACTCACGATCGATTAGACCCGTGTTCGAACCTCGCTAATTCTGACCGGTAGCAATGTAATTTTGTTATATGTACTTTGGTCGCTCAGTACCTATAGGCACTATTAAAGAGTGGTAGGCAGACTGATGATGGTTATTTGTCAAGTCTGCCGTCCTGGAGTGGTACCACCACTTTCGAATGTAATACCCGTGACCCGTGACACCTCGTCGCGTTTCGGGAATAGTTTGAAAGTAGCCAGGTATAATGAGAGGAGTGTGCACTGTTAATCTAGATGGTACATGTTCGTCTCCTCAAGCCGGCATAGTGGAGGCGACTGCTACCCGCACAAGTTTCTCTGTAGTAGCAGTTGTTTCCATTCATAGACCTCACCAGCATTACATCAGGCGGAGTGTTGTCACATGCCGAGCTATAATAAAAAAAAATGTTTTGAGAATGTATCTTAAATATTGTATATTAAATGAAAGGTATTAGGAGAGATACCTATAGAGAGAGTTTAGAAATGCATCACTTTGTATGACACAATCGTAAGGTTATCTGATTACAAATCAAAACTAAAAGGTTATTTAGTTACTTTCTCAAATATCAATCGATCAAATTCGTGAGATATCTTTTTTATATTGACGCGACATGTGACCTCGACTGGCCTGATGGTAAGCACAGCGGAGGTCCACGAGCGCCGATAACTAGAGAACAGCACATGTCGACTGTTACTATGTCGGCCCAAGAAGGTACTTTTTCTGGCTCCGCTAAAAGGATGTAAGGTTAAAAGAGTTAAAAGTTCGAACTATCCTTTGACAGGGCACAGTCCTCTTGCGTTAATTATATTACGTTGCTTATTTTTTTATTGTAGCTAGACAGAAAAAGGCCACCATGAGTGTGGTCCATGAACGGAAATAATTGCTACTACAGATCAATTTCTACAGGCAGCAGTCTTCACTATGCTGGCCTCTCCACTCCTGTCCACACTCACCCCACTTCTGTCACTATCCAGATTGACAGTGCATACTCCTTTCGTTATACCTGGTTACTTTAAAACTGATTCCGAAACGTGACAAGGCCACTGGTCACGGGTATTACATTCGAAAGTGGTAGTACTATCTACCCCAGGACGGCAGACTAGGCTAATAACCATCGTTCTGGCTACCACTGTCATTTTTTACGATAGCGTATTCATAATATATTGAAAAAAATATTTATTCAGACTGTAAATCGAAACCAAGATATGTGGCGTAACGGTCTATCGCGCTAACAACTCTGCTACAGCAGCGGTAATTGAGTTATTACTATTCCTAAGTAGCAGAATAATTGCTTAATTCATTGCCTTAAATCAATATTATCTTTTTATTTTCATAAATGTCCCGCAGCTACAATAAAAAATGTGTTGTGCTGATTGCGAAGTAACTAATTGTAACATATTGTTGTTATGAAATTGGTCCAATCGTGAATAGTTCGAGATATATAGTTGAAATCAATTTTTGACAGTTTAAATTGTTCAGTAGATTAACTTTCTATTGTGTAAATGTAGATTGCATATGGCGCGTTTAATCATAAAGGATAATGCCCATTTCTGGGCTCACTCAACATCTAAGTTTGTCAACAAAACAATATTCTAAAATAATATCTTATTTTTTCATTAATTAATTTTAATCATATCAATACATCGTTTACCAATCAATAAACAATATTTTATAACATAGAAAACAGATATCATTAATTATTAAGTTTAATATAATAATAACCTTAAATATTGCACCAGAAAAAGTTCAATAATTCAATATCCCGGACAAAAAAATTTAAAACTGATTGGTAATAAGAAGTGTAGATTTATTTTTCTTCAAAATAAACAAAAAAAAACATGTACAAACTCGACAAATCAAATGTGGGCCCGTTTCTTTTAGGCAAATGATCATTCTCCTTTCATCTTTTAAATTATGATGAAAAAAAAAACACGCGATAATAGCCTGAGTATTTAGATTATTTTCATGATGACGATATGATAAGAAGTGCTTGGGATTTTGCTATTTGTACACGTTGTTTTAGATGATTATATATTTGAACTCTTGATCATTGTACGCTAATGATTTTTCATCATGTTTATATAACTAAAGTATTTATTATATTCCACAATTTTATATTGAAATATTTTTTGTTTTGTTGCAGGTAAATGTCAGTCTCCATGCAAAACAATATTATGTAAGTTGCTATATAATATTATGAGAATTCGCAATTTTTCTTTTATCGATGAGGTAAACAGAACTATAAAAAGTCTAGATATTATACTCCTATATAATAAAATATGTATGTCAATTGTTAAGCATATTTTATGTTGAAAACTAACGAAATTTTAGTACCTTAAGCAAAATTGTAATTGTATACAAAACGCAAATGTAACATGCTCTGATTGTTACTGACTCATAAGCACACTGACCAACTTTATTTATTTCATAACATAAAATCGTTTTATTTCATCGTACGGTTAAAACGATTGTTTATTATACTAAATTTAGATTAACAAGATATCGTGTTTATTGCTTGATTTCTATAAAGAAATTGATCTCAAAAAACTGCAATAAACAAAGAACTTTATAGTTATAAAATTAGTATTAACTAATTATTTATTTATTATTGGATGGTTGGTAATGAATATCCCTCATTATTATAGATCCTGACTCATCTAGATGCCTCTATTGGCTGATACTGCTTGCTTGATGGCGGCATCTCCAGCTTTTCAGCTTTCCAGCTTTCCAGCTCCTGGTCGGTCCAACCGCTTGGGCTTCTACCGCGCGTTAATAGTATTATGTTCTACATAATGCGATGCAGTTGCGATGTCAATGCACATTTGAAATCGATTTAGCTTTTTTTTTGTTCGTTTAAATTTTTGTTCTTTTTATAATACAAGCTGTGATTTCTGTAAATAAATAAATCTATAGTTAAGAGGTCATTTAACATAGGAATTGGTACAAACAGTATCATATACCTTCTAAACCGCTATGTGCCAAGAATTCAATAGGGAGGATCACACACGGTTGACTCTACGATATGTCAGTACATTAATTAAGGACGGTGTGTCTATAGCTCGGGTTTTTGTGTCGCATTCGTCTACCGGTCTCTGAACGGTTATGACTAGGGTGACAATATTGTAATAAAAATAATTTCATAATGAAATTTGATCAGGAAAGCTTTTATTGTTTACGAAACAAATTATAAAATTATAATCCCTAATCCCAGTGCTAGGTATAGCGGCTAGTGCTCTTAAATAGTAGTAGGAATGACTAGGTAGTGACTAACTTTTAAGATAGAAATAGGATATCTTTCGAAATTAAAATGCACATTCGCCTAAAAAGAATGGGCCCACAATTTTTTTTCTCAAGTTTGTCGATGATTATTAATTAATTTTGTAGAAAAATAAATCTACTTCCTTATTACCAATCAGTTTTAATTTTTTCACCCGAGTTATTGAGTAATTAGATATTTTCTGATGCAATATTTGAGGTTATTACTATTTTAAATGCTTTAACAATTGAAGATATCTGTTTTTATGTAATTAAACATTGTCTATTGATTGGAAAAATGAAAAAAATTAAAATTAAAATATTTAATAAAATATTATAATAAAATTAAAAATTAGAATTAATAAAAAAATGAGATACTATTTTAGAATATTGTTTTGTTAACCGAACTATGCCCAAAAATTCTCTTTTGTGTTCATTTATATTTTTTATTGTTTTATATTAAAGTAATATAATTTTGTTACTCATTATAGAAGTGTCCAAGAAACTCAAAAAATCATAGTGTACCTAGTAAGAAACACAGTGCACTAATGGGACTGCTCTTACGCGTATGGGTTATAGTACTAACCTACAAAGGATTCGTAGAATGGAAATGTATGGAACGCGCTGTCAATACATTCTTTCGCATTAGTATTTATGTGCTCATCAAAATAACATTTTTGCAGTTTAATAAGATCTTGTTAGTAAATATTCTTTTAAACAGAATTTATATAAGATTTGTATAATAAGTGAACACAACATTTTTATTAACGTTAATGTTAGAAGAGTTTTTGGGTAAGGGGGCGATTCGTACGAATTGAATTCGCCCGAAATATGCGAATCGACTACTTTTTAAAATAATAAAATTTTAGTAGCCGATTCGCACGAATGCAATTCATTTGCGTGCGAATCGACATCTTCAGAAATACGTTGTAGGCGCATCGCACACAATATCTTTTCTATAATAAAATAAGGAAAAAAGTACAGTAGTGCACAAAAGATATTTTTTATGGTATTAGTTTTACACCACACACAATATCAAACACTGTAAAATTTTGATATGGTTTCGACCATTATACTGTTTGTTTTAAAGTGCAAATTCCTTAGAAATATGTCGGCTGTGGAATAATTATTGAATGTCAAATGAAATATCAGATATTTGATATTTGTAGTAAGAGACACAAATCTCTCACTCGTGACTGACTAGCCTGTTCATTCTTCATAATATATGTAAATGCATGTATATTTTGTTGCTCTTTTCAGTGTACTGGTCTTGGATTTTGTTTAGAATAAAGCCTATACTATACTTGGTCTAATTTTGTACCGGAAAAATCGAAGTATTTTGCAATGCATTTATATAAAATCGAAAAATAAGAATGAAGAATAGTGGTCAAAAATTAGAAAAGCGTACAGACAAAAGATTTTATGCAACGTAACCACGATAGCTACAAAGCTTTCGCAATTAAATGTATGGGTCAATGCGACCATTATTAGATTTTTGTCAAAGGATGCACTGTGCGTTGCTGTTGGCTTAAAATTATCACAATAAAGGTGATTGGAAGCCGCATAATAACCTATAATATCGGTAGGGCATGTTTGTGAGTAACTAAAAAAAATGGTTCAATTCAGAGATATTATGGAAGGATGTTTTAATTTTGTTTGTTATTCATTATTTAAAATGGAAAGAAAAAAAAACAGTATTTCAAGGTTAAATTGATTGTTTTTTAAACGGAAAAATAGAGCGCTTCAAAAAGTTTAATTTCACACTCGTAGATTTGTGAAACTATTTTGCAATGCACTAATAAATTTCAAACAAATATCTTAATTAAGTTTTTACATGTAAATTGTTTTATTGCTTTTTTAGAAAAGAAAATACGCGGTTGAATTTAAAATTTTATTATAATGTTTTTTCAATAAAATTGAATTATTATGACCTGACTTTATATTATTACCTTAAATATATCTGCGACTCTTAAAGATCTTAAAGAGCAATCGTTGGCCAATTGGTACAGGCATGGGCGTGTTTGAATCTCCCAAAAATCTTGGTCAGTACCAATGTAACTTTGTTATGTAAACCTGTTTTTTTGCTCCTCAAATGCTGATTTACAATAACAAAGCTGTATTATATGTAACATGTTTATTAAAGATAATGTAGAGAGAAAGTAAGTAACAAAAGATGTCCTTTTGTTTAATTTGACATATGGTTCAAGCAGTTTAATGATACTGATTCAAATGTCAAAAGTTTGTGAACTTTTTCGAATAAAAACTGTAATAATTTAAATAACTTATATTATACTATTTTTCAAGTTTGAAATAATACAACTCAATTGAATGCTTTGAATGGATACTAATGATTTCGAAATTTCTAAAGTAATCGTCTAAAATAAGTCGTGGGTAACAGCTATAGGTAATTTAAAATAAAGCTGAGGAGGTAGGTTTGTGAACAAAAAATTAATATGATTCCCAAATTAACTACTCCACGCGGACGAAGTCGCGCGCACAGCTAGTCAATAATATAACGTTCTCGTTTCATCTACGGTTAAAATACCTTGAAAAAACAAATAATACGCGCGTTCAAACATATTATGGTATTATTATAATGTATAAAAAAAGGTAGTATAAATTAGTAAAAATTGTACAAAGCTTTGTATATAAACTAATAATAATAATATGTAGGTTAAAATAAAAACTTGCCCTACAATAAAGAATATTGCGAAAGTTGTCAATTTGTCTTGAAGTCACTACAATGTGCTCGTTAAATACAAGGGCAATGCCGTTTATAGTTAAAAAATACAATTACTTCGCAGATCACGACCCAAAATATCGTGCGATCGGCTTTCCATACTTACAAGTCGTGAAGGTTCCGAAAAAAAATGTATTGAATGTTAAATGAATTTTTCAATGAACACAATTATAACAAAATAAATAAGTACATATTTTGTTTCGAAATATAATAAAATTTACTAGTGAATTAATTCTATACATTAAGCAAAATTTTATGAAAATTAATTAATAATGAATTCTATAAATAAAAGATGCTTTTTTTATTGTAGCTCGGCATGTGACAACACCCCGCCTGATGTAAAGCTAGAGTGCGGTCCATGAATGGAAACAACTACTACTACAGAGAAATCTGTGCAGGCAGCAGTCACCTCCACTATGTCGGCTTGAGGTGACGAGCATGTACCATCTTAGATTGACAGTGCACACTCCTCTCGTTATATCTGGCTACTTTCAAATTATTCCCGAAACGCGACAAGGTCACTTCACGTGTGTTACATTCGAAAGTGGTGGTACTACCCCAGGACGGCAGACTGGACAAATTACCATCATCAGTCTGCCTACCACTATTAAATATCTTAGCTTAATAAATATAATAAAATAAAAATATTTTAGATCCGTATTATCATCAATCTAGTCTGATGTGCAAGGTTATGCATCTGGTTAAAGCGTGATGCTTAAAGTGTTAATATTAAATTTTTATGCACCACACGTTTAATCAGTTTTTTTTATAGTAGCTCGACATGTGACCACATTCCGCCTGTTGTAAGGTTAGAGTCATTTTCAACTGCTATCACAGGCACCAGCTGTCTCCACTATGTTGGTTTGAGGAAAATAAACGTGAACCATCCATAAACAGAGCGCACTCTCCTCGTTATATTCAGCTACTTCCAAGCCGATACTGAGAAGACTAGGTAGGTCACTGCACGGGTGTTATACTTGAAAGTGGTACTACCCTAGGACGGCGGCAAACCGAGCTAAAATAATTTAATTATTCAAGAATGGTATATTACATGATTTCATAGTCATATTGTGTGCTACTTTACGCAGCTGACATAAATAACACGAAGGCAATCGTGCGTCACGCCTGGACGCAGAAACACTCTATTTATCTTAAATTTCACCTCGGTCGCGTTCAACATTGTAATACTTTAGAATAATAAATACTTTAAGCGTAATGTACACAATGATAACGGGAGGTCTACAAGGGATAATTGACCTAATCTGTAAACTTTTCTCTTTTGCGCTGCCATTTTAGGGCTCGTTTTCATAACATTATTTTTTTCTAATGAAGTATTTTTAATGTTCAGAGATTATGCTAGTTCTATTATACTGTGTATATAATATGTACAAATATATTGAACAAAACATAAATATTATTTTATTTATACAAGACACTTAGACAAGCTCCATCAAATCAAACTTTTAAAAATATTCTTACCAAATATTTTCTTTCAAATCAGAACAACCCTTAACTCTTCTTTCGTTTTTCCTACTCTATATTGTTTATTTTATTTATTTATTTGTATATTCTTATGTATTTTATGTAATGTATGTGTTATAATATATTGTTTACTTATTTATTTATTTTGATTTTCCTTTTCTTGTTCATTGCACTGTAGATCTCCGCTCACACTGACAAAGGTTAACTGGTAGACAATGCCAAAGGCATTAAGCTCGCCTATGTACCACTTTCGAGTATATGTGCAATAAAGTGTTTTTTTATTTTATTTATTTATTTATTTAAAAAAAAATATAAATTTTTTAACTAAAACTCAGAAGTAATTTGTGAAGTTTTCTTGAGTTTTTCGCGATCAGCCGCGACCGTGTTGGCTTCAAATTTTCAGAATGACGCGTTGGACTAAAAAATCGAAACAAACTGTCAGATCAGAGCATTCGTACGGTGTTCGATCCTCCCTCCGAGCTGTATATATGTACGTGTGCTGTGAATTTTTCTATTATATTTTCATCATAAAACTTTAGGTGGCATAAATAACAACAAACATATATCAAATTTTTTACACTTATAAAAAAACGTTTCAGATAAATATATCGTTTATATTTAACGTCAGTGTGCTCTGTCAGTGTCTAGCTAGCATAGCGGACGGGACTAATGCATACAAATATTTTTCAGTGGTAGCAGTTGTCTTTGTACATGGATGGCTACTATAAGGACATATACAGCCTCCAGTGTACATTGCACCTTACACAACAATAAACAAAGCTATGTAACAAATAGTCGTGACGATAATTACTATGTAATTTCATCTGGACTTCAACCCTACGATCACACGCGAAATACGAAACTTTTATTACATATTTTAATTATTATACTGTTTCGAGTAATAGATTTATATAAGCAAGAGGCCAGTAGTTCACAACTGCATGTTCTAGAAACATTAGAACTTGGCAACATTTATAAGTCGCAGCTCGGACGGATACCAATTTCTATGTGAATTTTATATGAATTTAAAGAGTAGTAGGTAGACTGATGACGGCTATTCCTTAGTCCAGTTTGCCGTTCTGGGCCACCACTTTCGAGTGTAACATCTCTGAAGTGACCATGTCATTTTTAGGGATCAGTGCCAAAGGTATAACGAGAGGAGCGTGCACTAGAATGGTTTATGGTGCACATTCGTCTCCTCAAGCCGGCATAGCGGAGGCGACTGCTGCCTACACAGATTTGTTTGTGATAACAGTTGTTCCCCTTCATGGACCGCACCCTAGCTTAACATAAAACATCTTATATCTACATCATTTGCTCCACCAACTTAGTATTCTAACTTGGTACAATCAAACAAATGAACATTTATCTTGTTCGAGTAGTTGCGAAATTTTATCGTCGCAATGTTCCAATTTATCTCAAGGTTAAGTGCTCTCCGATGAGGTTTTTAGATGGAGGAGTGATACAACTAAGTCTATAGATACTTACAGTATATTTATTGCTTATTGAGATCATCGTGGTCTTGGGTCAATAGCTTTAGGGTATGTATCTAACATCTGATATGCTTATAGAGCTCTTTTGACTTATGATTTTATGCCAGATGATCTGAAACGTTCCGCACATACTATTAACCCACCCGCTTTATTAATATATTTTTATTTTTTATTGTAGCTCGACATGTGACAACACTCTGCCTGATGTAAAGCTGGAGTGCAGTCTATGAATGGAAACAACTGCTACTACAGAGAAACCTGTGCGGGCAGCAGTCGCCTCCACTATGCCGGATTGAGGAGACGTGCATGCTCGTCTAGATTGACAGTGCACACTCCTCTTGTTATACTTAATTAATGTTAAGTACATAACCTACCGGTGTTTTATTTAAGAAAATCATCATCGTCATCAACTTTCACGCGGTTTTCACACAGGGATAGGCAGAAAGAATAGAACTCCCTCGCTCTCCTCAAATTCACAATTCTCTTCATACAAGATCTACGGTTATCGGCACTAGGCAGCCCAGCTTTCATAAGGATGTTTCCAATTTGATCGAAAAACGCCCTCCTTGGTCGCATCCATTCACATCAGATTCAAAAATTCCTTTCGTCAATATACCTTCACTCATCCTTTCCATGTGGCTAAACCATCGAGGAATTCCTGTTTCAATCCTCGTCACAACATCTTCTTTCAAACCACATCTATCACGCACAACGCTTTTTGTATGACTTTCTGAAAAATTAAAAATAATATGTTCAAGATTCGTCTGTTCAAGCCGGCATAGTAGAGGCGACTGAAGTTTGCAGACATTTCTTTGTGATATCAGTATAGTGACAGCTTTTGAACCGTGCTCTTGCGTAACATCGGGCGGAGTTTTTCTTCTTTAAAGTCTATACGGGGAAAAGGCCCAAGGCTTTTCTCAATTCTCATTAGAATTCCACTCCATACATTTAACAAAGTGTTCGATTTGTACTTGTAGCAACATTGTAGATCAATAATGTTGCGTATACGCAACTCGTGAGTGCAAATGCGTGAGATCGTGAAACTATGTAGGTTATATACTATGAAATGTAACTTCCGGGGTTCCGCTAAATTTATTTAATGCTTTTATTAAATAACAATCGTTAATTAATATGTACTTATATAACAACATATGGAAATTTTAATTGTGTTGATGTTTAATTGTGTATATTTTTTCATGCATTGCAATCAAGCAATCAATCAAGTCCCAGTTTTGGGGGTTTACCCTGTGTATATATATATATATATATATATATATATATATATGTGTATATATATATATACAGGGTGTCCCGTAAGTAGTGGTGTCAACGGTATTTTACAGATAAAGGGGTTCAATATCTAGAATATAATTTGGTGATTTTTTTAAATACCTTCTGGTTTAGAAGTTATGACATTTTTAAAGAATTATCATTTTTTCCCCCGTTTTATTACAAAATAACGTTATAAAAATTTGTTTACAATTATTTTCACTGATATTTTTATTTAAGTGTGTTAAGAAAACACAGGGCTTTCTAATCAAAATATTATTTGTAACCAATTAATAACCATGATTAAATAAAAAATTAAAATCTAAACAAGATTTAATTTATCAAATTTTAAGCAAAATATTTAAACGAAGCTGGTGTAAAAAAATTGTATGTAAGGTTATGGGACCATTATTTTAAAAATATCTACAATTCACAGGGACTCTAAAAACGTATAATATTGTTCACCATCATTTTAATTAAGGTAATTTTTCAAAGTTAAACAAGCAACAAAGTACTATTTGTCGAAGAAATTTCACTATTACCTTATGCGAATGCCAATAAAACCAATGAAAATAGATACGGATAAGAAATTAATTTATTAAAGTAAATGCTTAAAATGTCTCCCTCTAACTCTAATGCATAACCGACATCTTCTAATAAAGATTCTCCTGATATTTCCTAGGGCTCTTTGATTATTTTTAATTCTTTCGGACACGATATTCAATTTTTGGCGTACTTCATATTCATTATTATTACATGTCTCATAAACAGCTTCTTTAAAGTTAACAACAGCAGACTGATGATGGTTATTTGTCCAGTCTGACGTCCTGGGGTAGTACCGCAACTTTCGAATGTAACACCCGTGAAGTGACTTTGTCGCGTTTCGGGAATAGGTTAAAAGTAGCGAGGTATAACGAGAGGAGTGTGCACTGTCAATCTAAGATGGTACATGCTCGTTTCCTCAAGCCGGCATAGTGGAGGCGACTGCTACCGCACAGGTTTCTCTGTAGTAGCAGTTGTTTCCATTCTTGGACCGCACTCTAGATTTACATCAGGCGAAGTGTTGTCACATGCCGAGCTACAATAAACAAATAATAACGCAATAATTTACTTAATAATCTTTGTTTTAATAGTAGTCTGGCATGTGATTACACTCTGCCTAATGTACTTAAGGTACGTAATCTCTGAATGAAGTATGAGTGGAAACAGGTTCAGTCTGCCTACCCCTCTTTGAACATCCCTAAAGTCAAATTAAGGAACCGAAATGAAAATAAGATTGGAACTACAAGCAGCTTATCTTACAGTAGGTTAAGACGTGAAAAAGTGTAAATTTCCGACTGTAAGATTTCTTAAAATCTGTCCTATTATCGGAATGCATTATTAAAAATCGACGCCCATTTGTTGTATTTATGTCGAAAAAACATTGTAATTAAAATTATAGTGAACATTATTATACGTTTTTAGAATCCATGTGAATTGTAGATATTTTTAAAATAATGGTCCCGTAATCTTACATACAATTTTTTTACACCAGCTTCGTATAAATATTTTGCTTAAAATTTTATAAATTAAATCTTGTTTAGATTTAAATTTTTTATTTAATCATGGTTATTAATTGGTTACAAATAACATTTTAATTAGAAAGCCCTGTGTTTTCTCAACCCACTTAAATAAAAATATCAGTGAAAATAATTGTAAACAAATTTTTATAACATTATTTTGTGATAAAACGGGGGGGAAAATGATAATTCTTTAAAAATGTCACAACTTTTAAACTAGAAGGTATAAAAAAAAATCACCAAATTATATTCTAGATATTGAACCCCTCTATCTGTAAAATACCGTTGACACCGTTGACACCACTACTACCCTGTATATAATTTTTTTTCTGGATTTATAATTCAGTTTTTTTTTATGTTATTATAAACACAGGCTATAATTGACGAGTTTCTTATGGCTGTCTTCTCGTCATATGCCTTTCCGAAGCCAAAAGTAGATTCTGACGATGAACAAGTGCATGCCAAGTCCGTGCCTACGTTAATAAAGGATTTTCATTTCATTTCATTTCAGTTCAGTTTTTTTTTTCTTTTTTTTTATACAGAATGTAAAAAATATATTAGCAATGCTTTTTAGAGCAGCTATTAATTTAGTATTACATTTTTTTTTTTAAATTATAAGTTGACAATGCCTCTTAATAGTAATTATTATTCTGTTTATTGTTTGTCATCTGTATGGTGTACACACGTTTCCTCAAACCGGCATAGCGGAGACGACTGCTGTCTATTTATCGGATTAGCAGTTATTTCCGTTCATGGACACTAGCTTTACATCAGTTGTCATATGTCGAGCTACAATAAAAAAAACTCATTATTGTAATTGTAATTATTGATGTACTGTTAAAAATCAACCTCCTCGCAAATAAATGAATTTGAAGTTGAATTTGAATTTGCATATGTATAGAATGTCAATTAACACAATACTATCACCGTGTCTTGTCGTAAAGAAGTTCGTTAAAGTTAACAGCTTCCGGAATTTAACTGCGATTGGAATTCATTTATAGGAACACTGAACAAACCGTTATATCATTTCTATAATTCAATTGAATATAAAACGTGTTTTCAATCATGTTATTTTTTATTAAATGGAATTTGATCATGTAGTCGCTACTTTATCAATGAATTCAATAAGTATATATAATTTTGAGTAAGCAGGTTTTATGCATTAGTTTACTGTATTAATAACTGGTCTGATGGTAAGCACAGTGGAGGTCCATGAGCGACGACTGGAGAACTACACTACACGAAGGCAGCAGAATATTGGCTTCAGAGACCAATATGCATCGTCCAGGTTGACAGGGCACACTCCACTTCCAAAGGTGATTCCGAATCGCGACTAGGTCACTTTTCATTTCATATTTCTTTTTTTTTCTAAAATTATAACGGTTAACTTTTCGCGTTTATTAATTGTCGCTTACTTATATATCAAAGGTTGGTTTCAAATATAGATGTCTTAAGTATAAACTTTACCGAGTGGTCTACTTGGTTCTGTCTATGCAACTTTGAAAGTAAAAAGTTATTTAAAAGATTGATTTTCATAGAACTTTGGAGAGAAAAGTTTTGCACAAAAGATCACGTGTGCAGGTGACTGTTGTCAGTGAAGTAGATCTGAAGGCAGGAGTCGCGTCTACTATGACTAGCAGCGAGATAGCTACAGTGAAGCTAGTGTAAAATAAGGCCAATTGAATTGATGTTAAACGTTTCTCACTACGACCTCATACGGAGTACTGACGACACCAAGTATTGCTTAATAGCCTTAAACGTCAACACGTGTCCAATACTGTCCAAGTATTAACATTTTGTACGACACGGGTTTCACCGCATAGAAAGTAGTGGTCGTACGGACTGCTAATGGAGTTAGTGAAAATTGCCAAAGGTGTTCCGCTGGCTTATGGTCAACGGCCCTTTTCTATTCTAGTTTTCTTGGAATGCATCTTCTTGTTATATTGTATGCAAGTTTCATTTTATACTTTGTATGTGTTTTCTTTTCTAAAGTATGTCGTATTCGTATATATAGTAGCTCGGCATTCCTCCTGATGTTAAACTAAAGTCAGATCCTTGCGCACTCCGCTATGCCGGCTTGACAGAGCACAGTCCTCTCGACATACCCGGCTGCTTCCAAGTAAGAGCTAAGCTTATTTCCAGTTTTCTTCTTTGATTATTTTCAGCAGTGTTGGAGGCTACTAAACTGCCAACAGTTTTGGACAGAACATGAATTTAAAAAATATATATTTATATGTACTATCTTATACGTATAATGTTACTAATAGTGCTGAAGAATTGTGTATGAAGAAACACAAGTTTAAGAAGATAACAAAAGAGCAACAACACTACTCAAGTACCCCGCCAAAACAAAATTGCATCAAAATTTAATTTCCACATAATCATTTAAAAATACATTGTTAAGAACAAAACAATTACTGTAGCACACTTTAAAACAAAGCTAAGGATTTACAATGCAAGATAATTTGTTTGTCTCCCCGCTCTGCTTGTCTCCGAGTTTATTTATTTATGTGTTGTTACACGTTAAAATCAGCGAGACAGGGCAAAGCCTTTTGTGCATTTCTCCAGTGGGCGCGCCCCCACTTATTGGTAGGAGTTTGCTACATCGTTCCACGTACCCTTTATACACTATTCGATATTATTATTTTAATCAATCACTTACGAGTAAACTCGGAAAAAAAGAATAAAGCAAACGTTATTGATTCGAACATAAATTCAGATAAATCAAATCAGTAAGCACCAAGGAACAGCCTGAACGTGATACACACAATAAAAAAAGGAAATCAATACAATTTGATTTAGTAAAAATGTTGTACAAAAAAAATTAGATGAAAATTTATAAAAATAATAAGATAAATATATAATTAAAAGTATAACCGAATTTGACGCTGCAGAGCAAGGAACAGTGTTCGGTCAGATTTAAAAAAAGAATAAGTTTTATATAAAACATGAAGACTAATTTATAACAATGAATATTTATTTGCTAAGTGTATAATAGGCCTAACACGAGCTCTCATATCTTAGTGATATTACACGAGATAAAACAAAGTAGGTTGATTGTTATTGCAAGTAAAGCGTTGATCTTTATTGAAATAGTCCTACGCGCTTTAAACTCTTAAAGGCACGTGCCATTTTTAATGCCATAATTTAATAATGTTATTTTATACCTACCTACTTATAAATTATCTTATATATGGAGTATGCTAGTTTTGAGTTAGATTAGTTGCATATGCATTTAAGCTCGCCATGTAGTCGACCTGATGTTAAGCTAAAGTGTGGTCCATGAGCGGAGACAACTTGCTTGCGAAAATGTGCTTAGGTAACAGTAGTATTCGCTATGCCACCACGAGGAGACGAATGTGTATCAGCTATTGACTGTATATCAATTAATATAAAAAAAATTTAAGCGCTGTATTTTTATAGTAGTTCAACATTAACCCATTACTTCCCAAGCATAGAAAACGCAGACTTTTTTTGGTGAAATCTTTAAATTGAGGTCATAATACGTTAAGAAAAAATAATATATAAATAAAATAATTTAAAAAAATCCCTGGTTGCTGAAACAGCCTGTCCTATAAATATGACAATGGGGATATGAGGTTAAAAATAAATAAAGAAGACAAGTACAAGAAAAACTATTTATTTTAAAACTATCATTATAAACATTTATCGATAATAATTATATAAGCTTATTTCCTATAGTAAGGTATAAAACAGTCACTGCATAGTGTTTTATCGCATTTTTCACAAAAAGTTAGAGGTTTTTTTTTACAATCTTGCCCTTGGCGACGCCTCTGTTTGTTCCTCTACCATATAGTGACCCAAATTATCAAACCTGACAGGTTGTATAAGATCTTCGGAAGACCCTGGAGTAGGTTTATTTGACCTGTCGTCTGATTTCTTCATCCAAGCAAAACAAACTCTTCGTCTATAATCTAACAGCGGGATGATTTCATCTTTATTTACGTGATTGTATATAATCCGCGCATTCACTAGGTATCCAAAACTCTAATGACTAGAGGCCAGTACCATTTCTTACCTCTGAAACGGATTGGATATTTAAAAATCAACTAATCATGTTTATCTACTCCTCCCATGTTTTTATTATAATTATGAATAGGTCTTGACTGATTCACTGCAACTTTGGCCCTATTACTTTTCACAAAAGGTTCAACAGTATCGAAATTAGTTAAAAGGCATGCTACATTGTTGTCATACCATTTCACGCATAATATTTCATTATTTATATCAAAGTGATGATCTGAATAACGCTCTTTCATTTTCATTTCCTGTTTTGTTATTATAGGACATTTCCTAGTCCTATTATCTGTTATTGTGCCATTAGCTCTGAACCCTTGAGATTTCAAACCAATCATTAGTTGCATACTACTGAAAATGTTATCGAAGTAGACCACATGTGCGCTTAGATCTGTACACACCTCAAGCAACTTTTCACGACTCTTGAACCCAAGCCATCGACAGTACGATTGGAGTTTTGAGTGCCTTTGCCTGTATATAGCGAAAAGTTATAACAATAACCGCTGACTCCACACAGAGCCCAAAGTTTGTATCCAAACCTCACTGGTTTGCCTTTTATAAATTGCTTTATCCCATGATGTTCAAAGTATTAGACGATCATTTCATCAACATCTAAATTAGATTCAAACATCCCAAATTTTCAAAATGATTCATTGACTTTATCAATACCAATTATATCATGAGATATGCTGACGTCCAAGTCAACTTATCAAGTAACGTAAACACAAGACCCGCAATAACAAACAATTGACAGGTTTGAAGTTGCTCTGTGCACAGGATCGTACACACTTTCGCGTCAAATAATATACACGTTTTACCAGTGTCATATTTATAGTACGGCTCATTTTGAAAGTACATAACTTATTTCCAAAACATATTTTGTTCATTTTTTTATTTATTATGTATTTAGTAAAGGTTTTAGAATTGTATTGATGCGCTTCGAAGTAAGTACCTTTTTTTTATAAGATAGAAAAAAAATAAAAAATAATGATCGTCGTAACGTAGTAAAAGTGATCAACTTAAGAAATATAATATGAAAACGACGATAACATTTTTCACGCCATAAAAAATATTTTTTGGTGGAAAAATGGTGTATAAATATATTTTTTATTAGAAACAAAAGAAAAAAATATTAACTTGTGAAAAAAAAAATGTTTAATATAGTGTCCTAAAAATAGGACAGTGGGAAGTAATGGGTTAAATTGTGAACTACATTGATTCTGTTTAAAAAGATTATGTCAGGAGGATGCAAACGACGTGCATGGATGAGAAGAGGAAGGTTGAAGCGAAAGTGGTATAAAACCAGGGATGTTTAATTTTTATTTTTTAAGTTATGATAATACAAAAACGATTTTCTATTGTCTAAAAAATTCTTAGAAATGAATCTATACGTTCTACTACATTCGATTAAACTCACAAAACAAATTAATTAAAAGTATATAATCTTAAATAAGATAAAAATATCCACACATAGTCGTCTAAATTGTGGTCACTTCAGATTCAATTGCAAGTACTTAAACATAATCTTATTAAAGGAATGTATCGGTATTATATTCTACTTCCCACACATTTTATCACTTGTTTCCCAAAGATGTCGTTTATGTGTTACCATTTTTGTTGTACAATTTATTTCAGTCTTTAAATGCAAAACAATAATAAACGATATTGTATGCATTGAGTATATAAAATAGACTGAATTGATACAACTCTCGTATAAAAAAAAAGATTCCGAAAGTATTGTGCGAGTTAGAAAGAAGCCTTGAATTTTCTGTTAAGCGAATACAAAAAAGAAAACTTTTTTACTTAATATTCCTTTTAGCGTTGCGATATGAAAAAGAAATAAATGCGACATTATTAAAAAGTACTTAAATCGAAAGATTCATTTTACTTTCTCGCTCGGTTGAAAACAAAAATGGTACCATTTCCTTATATTTGCGGTCACTAAATTGTGAGGTAATGAATGTAATTGTGTTATTATAGTTGACCTGAACTTTCACTGGTCATCTTTGTGTTAGTAGCACATTCAATTTTGCCGTGTAATGTTATGGAAATAGGTACATTCTAATTAGTGTCGGCAATGTTACTCATCATCTTAAGGACCTTTCGCACTGTTGCGTAAAACCGCAACCAACCGCACTGATAAGAGTGGTATGTAATTACTAATACGTGCATTGCTTTCTTAATGTTTACATTAAGTATTTTCCACGAGTTTTATTTGAAGAAGTGCCTACAAATTGGTTATACTCAGAAAGGGTTGGGTGAGTAGCATTTTCAACTTAACGCGATGTGTATTTATGGAAAGGGCAATGTATGTGGTTGAGACAAAAGCCCCTTTATAATCTCAGCCTACCCACCGGTGAGAACATGGGCGTGAGTGTGACTGTAAAGTACTTAAGTATATTCGGAGATCAGAAAAGATGCACTTTCTAGCATACGTGCGCCCGGAAATAAAAAAAAACCAAGTTTTCTGAATATGCCTCCTCAAGCCGGCATAGTGGAGAGGACTGCTGGTAGACAGTCTATGGTAGCAATTGTTTCTGCTCATGGATTGCACTATAGGTTAATGTCAGGCGGAGTGTGGTCACAATAATATAATTATTATGTTGAATTACTATAAAAAATTAAACAAATGAAAATGAGGTTAGACTACTATTGAATGTAATCCAAAGGCAATGTAACCTTTTCATCTAATACAATACACAATACCTTTTACATATTATTATTAACCTTTATGAGAGAAGATTACATCCAAAAAAAGCTCTCAAAATAATAATATATTACATAATAATTATAATCATTATACACGAACATCTTTGCGAACATGGGTCGCATTACTTTCGTTTAAATTGCAATTTGCCCTGCAAACATATAATTATGTTTAAGTTGTTTTTTCTTATATGAATATTATTTCCGTATTTCAACTGTTTGAAATATCAGCTTTTTATTACTGTCGTTTTTTTCGTAAATATATTTAAAGTTAAGGGACTGAGTTTTTTTATTGCGTTTTAGATTTTTCGTTAAATGTAGAGTAGAAAAATATAATACAAGATTATTTTAAGGACACAGCAACTAAGAATAATGAAAATGTAGAGGTTTTTAGAATAACAACAATTAAAAAAAAACGCAACTGGTATAGGTCTACCAAAATCTCATGGCAAATTGGGGTAATAGAATTTGTCTGATTGGCTTTTTTAGACATTTTAATTAAAATAAAGAAGAAATCACAAAATCTTAGAAAACGATAACGAATCTCTTATTTTGATATGACAGGTTACCATGTGAAAATCACATTAATTAATTATTATTTTTTAAACGCCATGAGTTTCATCAGGACAAGGGTTTTTATTTTTATTTTTTTATTGTAGCTTCGGCATGTGACAACACTCCGCCTGATCTAAAGCTAGAGAGCGGTCCATGAATGGAAACAACTGCTACTACAGAGAAACCTGTGCGAGCAGCAGTCGCCTCCACTATGCCGGCTTGAGGAGACGAGCATGTACCATCTAGATTGACAGTGCACACTCCTCTCGCTATACCTGGCTAATTTGAAAACACTAAGGGTAGCTTAGTGTTTTCAAACCAATAATATAATATAACCAATAATAATTATTTATATTTTTAAGATTAGTATTTAATTAATTACTTACGGCAGCCCTTTTTGTATACGTCACATAAGGAGTCAACAGAGGTTTAATGTGGCTTAACAATATTACCTTTGAAATAAAATGAAGTGATTAAAAAATAAAAACTAAGTAATTAAATGTCCCACTACCGCAGTCTACGAAGCAATTTCCTTCAATTAATCAGCGCAAAAAAAAAAGCAAGCTTTTGCGGAAATATTTATATAAACAGAAGAACCATCGCTGCCGACGCCTATTACAATTAAATCTAAGAAAAAACTTACTGGTAGGGAAGACAGGTGTATTTTAATAGTCGTTGTGGGAACACGGTAACTCTAGGAAGTGAGAGGTCAATGACACTGGGTGCATACAGACTACATGCGTCGGCGCATACTCCGAGACGAATTGCGTATGCACTTTTCCTTGTGTTACACGTGACGTACTCATTTTGCTGATTACTAGATAAGCTACGTTAAATTGCGTCTATCAGCATTGGTGATGCGTTTCTTTTATTTTATGTATAAATTCCTAAATATATTACATACTCGTACAATACAAAATACAAAAAAACTTTGAGTTTTACACATGTTACGATGTCTTGTATAAATGCGCACTGCGTAAATATTATTAAGTTAAAGAGTGGTAGGGTATTGCCCAGACCCGGGGTAGAGGTTGTGTTTCGCGGTCAGCTAGGAAGTTGCAGGATATAAGGAGAGGAGTCTGCAATGTCATCTTGGACTCTGCACATACTTTGCGACACCTTGCCTGCACACATTTCTTTCTAGTAACGCTTCAGAATCAGCTTGGAAGTTGTCTAGGTGTAACGAGAGTAGTGTGCTTAATATGCACTATAGCTTAATATCTAGTGGAGATACCGGGCTACTTGAAAACACGACTGCACCCCCACAGGAATGGGTAGAGACCATAGTGGAGACACTTTTTTCGCCTTTTCTTATTCACTATTTCCTCCAAACTTGTTCTACAATAATTGTGAGCACTAAGACCAAGTTTTTAATTTATATGCGTCACCGCACCGATTTAATCGATGATCGTTTAAAAATTATTTTAAATTGTAAGGAATATTTTGAATATATTAACGCCAAAATCGAATTGGTATCGCTTGTTAAGAATTACACGCTTGAATATTTGCATTAATTTGTAGCAAATTAATCTTTTTGTGAATTCAATTGCAACGGATTTCCGTATTAAACGCGTCGGTCATAAAAACCTCCCGTTTTTGTACAAAACATTCACAAAAAAGATAATAAATTAACTTAAACAATTGCACATTAAAATGTTATAGAATTCCTGATTGTTTTGACGTTTGTGTTTAAAAAAAAACTTATATTTTTATTAATTTCTCATGATATCTGCTTTAATGATTTTTAAGTGTTTTTTTAAAACAATTGCATGAAAATTGATGATAATAATAATATTATTATTACATAGGCTAATTTAGAATGATAATAATAAATTAACAATATTTTAGAGATATTTTACTATTTTTTATTATTTAACTGCGAAGTTCAAGTTGAAAATTAAGCGTGTGATATGATTGGTTTTAAGATAGATTGTGGTTTATGAAAAATTACTAACATAGAGAAATATCTTCAGACAGCAGACGTCTCCGCTATGTCGGCTTGAGGACACGAATGTGTATCGTTAATAGTACACGCTTGTCTCGTTTGGGGTTGCTCACTAATTTAGGTACATATATTTATGTAAATCTTTAAGGGCAACTATATAAAGCTGTGTCAACGCAAAATGTGCGAAATATACTGTAATTTGTATGCTAATATTTCTATCAATGAAAGACGAGATGACCTCGGTGGATAGCCGGCCTAAATTGCACAAAAAAATATATAATATACAGCCTTCAAGTTTCAAGTATGTTTGTTGTAATAACATGGTGTAATATTTCCTTTTATGTTTATTTTTCTATTGTTACAGAAAGATGTCTCGATGGAAAGGAAAATTAAGATAGGCGCCGGCAGATGGCAGCTGTCAGCACGGCAATGTTCCGTCCTGGGGGCGGTCTCGACCCCTCATGCTATGGAACACAGAGGGTGAGTACTATTTGGTTCAAACATTTTCCGTTAGATGGCGTTATAATATTTTAGACCTTTGGATGTGAAGTAAAACTTACGAAATACATAAAATAAAAAAAATAAAAAATAAATAAAACGCAATGAAAATTGTTAATAACTAGGTACGTTTATTTTAAACGGTTTTTTGCTACTAAACGTTTTAAATTTAAATAAATATTGAAGACACAAGTTTGTGAACTCTTTTAAATGAATATTAATTTATGAATAAACAAATCTTTATTAGTGCGTACATTCTGAAACGTTACTTACAGTTTACTACATTCTGCGATGTCACAGCTCCGGTATTTGTTATCAATTGAGATGCGTTTCTAACTACATATAAGCTCCAATACTTAGTGGGTTTTTTTTTAAATTAGGACTTTAAGCGCTGTTTTAATTGCGCCGTATTCTTTTTTCAGTGCTTTTCAAATATTTATATTCACTTTAAAAATATTTGTTTTTAATACTATAATGCCTATCAATCTATACTGATAAACTAAAGTACAAATAACTTTTAAAAACACCAAAAATCATTTACTTAAACCAGTAACTACAAGTAAATAAAATGCCTTTTATATTCTCACACGCGCCGCCATCCATGAGCTCTGAATACATGAATACCAATTTTGGGATACTTAATTTTACCAGCGGGAGTTACCACTGCAAATGTTAGCTATCCTTTGTAACATTTTCAGGGACTTCATTAGAGACTACGTTTTCGTTCCACTTGTGTAATGCTCGTTCATTTGAAATAATAATATTGGTGACTTAATTAGTGTTTTCTTTGGTTTTGCGCGAACATATGTTAACAGAATAAAGTATTTTATGCGGACTTACTATCGTGTTGATTTTGATCAAATTAATCTAACGTTTTTAAAAGTTTGGCAGCCATCATGGTCGCAGAGAAACTGTCCAAGTTTTATTAATAACGCTTGCTAGTACTGAGACTTTGGTAGGTACACAAAACAAAATTACATTGGTACCAGGTACATATATAGGAGATCACAAAACTATATCCTACAAAAATATTGTATATTTAACCATTAATAACTTAAAGATTTGGCTGGCTTGTAAACACATGATGGTTATTAGTCCAGTCTGCCGTCCTGCTAGTACCACTAGGTACTTTTGAATGTAACACCCGTGAAGTGACATTGTTGCGATTCCGGATCAGTTTCAAGCCAACATAGCGGAAGCGACTGCGGCCTGCAGTAATCTCTGTGGTAGCATTTGTATCTGTTCATGGACCGCACTATAGCTTAACATCAGGCGGAGTGTTGTCATATACCGAGCTACAATAAAAAAATTAGTAAAGTCATGTTTTTCTTACGAATGTCGGTCGTAAACAGGAAAAAGGAATATGCCATTATTTGTCATTATTTTTTTATTTTAATATAATTTCTGTATATGATTATAAAAATCAGTTAGGTGAGTATTTATAGCATAGAGATATACATATACTAGAGGAGCAAACCTCATACATCGCACATGAAAAAAGCGTAAGCCGCTTCAAACGATTTGAACATAATAGTGACTGTTGTCATCTTTTCTCTCGCGTCACATTGGGAGCGTTATTGCATATCTAGTTTTTTTTTTCTTTTAATCCTTCTGACAATATTGCTCCGAGACCTTTATTATATTGTGTATTCTTCACCTAATGTTGTTTTATACCTACTATTTATACTCTTCTAACTTCTATTGCTAATAATTCTTCTTCTGCTTCTCGTTTTCTAATTTATTTGTTTTATATACACCTTAATATTTATGCTTGTCATATATATACATCACTATATGTATATATACATTATAATTTTCTATTTATAACTATTTAAACACAATATTTTAGTAATCTTATCCTTTTTAACTTATCACTCATTATTATACTAACGCATATCTAGTTTTGAATGATTTATAGATTTTATTTTTCATAACGGTGCATGCAATTCAGTATTAAATAAGTGAAACATAAAAGGATATGTAAATAAAAAGCATCATTGTTATAGTAGGCTCGTAAATATTTACAACCTTTTATTATTAAACGTTTGTATAAAAACAATATAACAAAATACAATATTTTTTTTCTTGTACGAGAAATATATTTTTCCAAATTGATTTATTTTTTTAATATCTTTTCGCATATTTGTAGTTCTTGTAAGCAGTAAAAAAGTATGTTATGTTTTTAACTAATATAAAATATATAGTTTCACGTCTTTAGTCTTACTGGGATAGGCAGGTCTTGAGCTCAAACTAGTGTACCCTGTGGTTTGGCTATCGTGATAGACACAAGATATAAATCAGCTAGTTTGTAGTTGTAATTTCATTACGAGCTAGTTTCTGCAATTGAAGCGTCTACTACGGTTTATTTTGCGTGAGGGCTCAAAAAAGCTAGACAATCTCTGACGATTCTATAAGCTCCCAGACCTGACCGTGTCGGGCTTATCTTCGCATTTTTAAAGTTATCCAAATCCAATTTCTTACATTACGGTATAACCCAATAATGGGTTAGCGGTTATCTGGACCCATGGGGACCTACTCTATTATTTTGTTGTGGGTCCACAACATCATTTATATCGTTTCAATTGCTAGTGAAGCGAAAATTAAACTTTAATTTAACCTATATCTTATTAAGGCGACACACGAGTGTACGGGTATTGATTACGTCAGCGTCACAATGTGTGTCTCGTTACGTCACAACAACAATGTTTGATCGCGGCTTAATGGCATAGTAATAGTATTTGCTATTGCAAAACAATACTACCGTTGCTTGACTTAAGTGCTATTGACCTGCCTCTGTTATGATAGCCTTACACTTGACACGTCCGATACGGAGGAGCTCACGTCAAAACCGTTAAGAGTTCCTTGAGACCTGTTTGGATACACGTCAATTTGTGAACAATACATCGATAATAATCTAAGCTATTATCGTGAATGCAAATAATAATAGATATACATTTTTTATGTATTAATAATTAGTGCAATAATTATGTAGTATAAAGCATAAAAAGGTAGAGGATGACACTGTCCGTGAAATAATCTAGTGGTGTGTAAATTGTCAACCTGGATAGTGCACATCGTTTACTCAAACCAGGTAGCAGAGGCGACTGCTGTCTACAGACATTTATCTATGATAACAGTTGTTTATGCTCATGAATCGCATTCGTGCTCTTTTGTTTTATGTCGTTATTTTATATTATTATACTAATATATAGCTGCAATACCACTCACTGACTGACATCAATTATTTCGCACTTGCCGGTATGGTGGAGGGTAGCGGTTTTTTGAGTCGTATAGAGGGCGTCCCAAAACCGTCGAGAAAAATACGACTTTGACCGGAAGTCGATTCTGGACCGGAAGTGACAGCGATATCTTGGAAACGGGGCGAGTCGGGGCAGTCACCCCGAACAGAAAGTTGTAGAGAATGCCCTCTAATTTCGAAAACGATACTTTTTTTTTCAAAATTGCTCAAAAAAAATTTTTCCTCGATCGTATTTATATCCTTTTCCCGCCGGTACGCCAATATGAAACGGAGCATGGCGGTGGGCGTGGCCTAACAGCATCCGCGACGAGGCATTTTCGGGACGAACGATCGAAACGGCTTTACCTCGGTCAGTCGGACGGTGAACGCGGCCGCGTGAACATCGAAGTTGCTCCGCGCGGCGGGCTTTCTTTTAAATATCTCAAGAAGTAGATACGTCAGAGTAACCATGTAAAGAACAATTTTGTTCAGTGTGACCAGCACTATTTTTTAAAATTTTTGTTTTAGTTTTTTTTTTAATTTTTTAAAATCTTCATATCTCGAAAAGTAGATACGTTAGCGTCACCGTGTAAAGACCAATATTGTTCAGTATGACCAGCACTAATTTTTTTTTAAACTTTTGTTTTTTTTTTAATTTTTTAAAATCGCCATATCTCGAAAAGTTGATACGTTAGCGTCACCATGTAAAGACCAATATTGTTCAGTATGACCAGCACTATTTTTTTTTTAAATTTTTGTTTTTTTTTTAATTTTTTAAAATCGCCATAACTCGAAAAGTAGATACGTTAGCGTCACCGTGTAAAGACCAATATTGTTCAGTATGACCAGCACTAATTTTTTTTTAAACTTTTGTTTTTTTTTTAATTTTTTAAAATCTTCATATCTCGAAAAGTAGATACGTTAGCGTCACCGTGTAAAGATCAATATTGTTCAGTATGACCAGCACTATTTGCTTTTTTTTTTTAATTTTCTAAAATAGCTATTACTCAAAAAGTACATACGTTAGCGTCACCGTGTAAAGACCAATATTGTTCAGTATGACCAGCACTACTTTTTTTTAATTTTTTAAAATCGCCATATCTCGAAAAGTAGATACGTTAGCGTCACCGTGTAAAGACCAATTTTGTTCAGTGTGACCAGCACTAATTTTTTTTTAAATTTTGTTTTTTTTTTTAATTTTTTAAAATCGCCATATCTCGAAAAGTAAATACGTTAGCGTCACCGTGTAAAGACCAATTTTGTTCAGAAACGTAAACGCTTTTAGATGGCGAGCTAAATATTTTCAAAACTGCCTAAAATCTATTCGATCTAATACGTTTTACGACAAAAAGGGCCTCCGCGGGCCGCTTGCGCCCGCGGCTTTTACCCAACAGCTAGTACTAATATATAGCTGCAATACCACTCACTCACTCACTCACTCACTCACTCACTCACTGACATCAATTATTTAGTACTTGCCGGGGGGGTGCGGGAGTGAAATTTTCGGGGTGTATAGGGGGTGTCGAAAAAACCTCGAGAAAAATACGACTTTGACCGGAAGTCGATTCTGGACCGGAAGTGACAGCGATATCTCGGAAACGGGGCGAATCGGGGCAGTCACCCCGAAGAGAAAGTTGTAGAGAATATCATTTTATGGCGAAATAAAAAAAAAATTCAAAATAGGGCAAAAAAAATTTCAAATCGGGCAAAAAAAAAACCATACAATTTTCGGGGTGTTTAGGGGCGATCCATGTGACCTGAGGAAAAATACTACTTTGACCGGAAGTTGACTCTGGACCGGAAGTGATAGCAATATCTCGGAAACGGGGCGACTTGGGGCAATCACCCCGTAGAGAAAGTTGTAGAGAATGTCGTCTTATGGCGAAATAAAAAAAAATTTTCAAGATCGGGCAATAAAAAATTTCCCATACAAATCGGTCGGCCCTCGATGATACTTCCATCTCGCTCTTTTCCATCAGTCAGTGCATGAGGTTTTCATACGCCGGAATTTTCGGGACGAACGATCGAAACGGCTTTACCTCGGTCAGTCGGACGGTGAGCGCGGCCGCGTGAACATCGAATTTGCTCCGCGCGGTGGGCTTTTTTTAAATATCTC
The DNA here is from genome assembly GCA_948150575.1 of Tinea pellionella. Taxonomy (NCBI): domain Eukaryota; kingdom Metazoa; phylum Arthropoda; class Insecta; order Lepidoptera; family Tineidae; genus Tinea; species Tinea pellionella. The sequence goes on from OX411256.1 coordinate 2,615,976, forward strand.
AAGAAGTAGATACGTCAGAGTAACCATGTAAAGAACAATTTTGTTCAGTATGACCAGCACTATTTGTTTTTTATTTTATTTTTTAAATATATTTTTTTAATTTTTTAAAATCGCCGTATCTCAAAAAGTACATACGTTAGCGTCACCGTGTAAAGACCAATATTGTTCAGTATGACCAGCACTACTTTTTTTTAATTTTTTTTTTTAATTTTCTAAAATCGCTATTACTCAAAAAGTACATACGTTAGCGTAACCGTGTAAAGACCAATATTGTTCAGTGTGACCAGCACTACTTTTTTTTAATTGTTTTTTTTTTTTATTTTCTAAAATCACTATTACTCAAAAAGTACATACGTTAGCGTAACCGTGTAAAGACCAATATTGTTCAGTATGACCAGCACTACATTTTTTTAAATTTTTTTTTTTTTTAATTTTTTAAAATCGCCATATCTCGAAAAGTAGATACATTAGCGTCACCGTGTAAAGACCAATTTTGTTCAGGAACGTAAACGCTTTTTGATGGCGAGCTAAATATTTTCAAAACTGCCCTAAAATCTATTCGATCTAATACGTTTTACGACAAAAAGGGCCTCCGCGGGCCGCTTGCGCCCGCGGCTTTTACCCAACAGCTAGTACTAATATATAGCTGCAATACCACTGACTGACTCACTCATTGACATCAATTATTTAGTACTTGCCGGTATAGTAGAGGGTAGCGGTTTTTTGGGTCGTATAGAGGGTGCCCCAAAACCGTCGAGAAAAATACGACTTTGACCGGAAGTCGATTCTGGACCGGAAGTGGTAGCGATATCTCGGAAACGGGGCGAGTCGGGGCAGTCACCCCGAAGAGAAAGTTGTAGGGAATGCCCTATAATTTCGAAAACGATACTTTTTTTTTCAAAATTGCTCGAAAAAAATTTTTCCTCGATCGTATTTTTATCCTTTTCCCGCCGGTACGCCAATATGAAACGGAGCATGGCGCTTGGGCGTGGCCTAACAGCATCCGCGACGAGGCATTTTCGGGACGAACGATCGAAACGGCTTTACCTCGGTCAGTCGGACGGTGAGCGCGGCCGCGTGAACATCGAATTTGCTCCGCGCGGCGGGCTTTCTTTTAAATATCTCAAGAAGTAGATACGTCAGAGTAACCATGTAAAGAACAATTTTGTTCAGTGTGACCAGCACTATTTTTTTAAATTTTTGTTTTAGTTTTTTTTTAATTTTTTAAAATCTTCATATCTCGAAAAGTAGATACGTTAGCGTCACCGTGTAAAGATCAATATTGTTCAGTATGACCAGCACTATTTTTTTTTTAAATTTTTGTTTTTTTTTTTAATTTTTTAAAACCGCCATATCTCGAAAAGTAGATACGTTAGCGTCACCGTGTAAAGACCAATATTGTTCAGTATGACCAGCACTAATTTTTTTTTAAACTTTTGTTTTTTTTTTAATTTTTTAAAATCGCCATATCTTGAAAAGTTGATACGTTAGCGTCACCGTGTAAAGACCAATTTTGTTCAGTGTGACCAGCACTTTTTTTTAAAATTTTTGTTTTTTTTTTTTAATTTTTTAAAATCTTCATATCTCGAAAAGTAGATACGTTAGCGTCACCGTGTAAAGATCAATATTGTTCAGTATGACCAGCACTATTTGCTTTTTTTTTTAATTTTCTAAAATAGCTATTACTCAAAAAGTACATACGTTAGCGTCACCGTGTAAAGACCAATATTGTTCAGTATGACCAGCACTACTTTTTTTTAATTTTTTTTTTTTAATTTTTTTAAATCGCCATATCTCGAAAAGTAGATACGTTAGCGTCACCGTGTAAAGACCAATTTTGTTCAGTATGACCAGCACTAATTTTTTTTTAAATTTTGTTTTTTTTTAATTTTTTTAAAATCGCCATATCTCGAAAAGTAGATACGTTAGCGTCACCGTGTAAAGACCAATTTTGTTTAGAAACGTAAACGCTTTTAGATGGCGAGCTAAATATTTTCAAAACTGCCTAAAATCTATTCGATCTAATACGTTTTACGACAAAAAGGGCCTCCGCGGGCCGTTTGCGCCCGCGGCTTTTACCCAACAGCTAGTACTAATATATAGCTGCAATACCACTCACTGACTGACATCAATTATTTCGTACTTGCCGGTATAGTGGAGGGTAGCGGTTTTTTGAGTCGTATAGAGGGTGTTCCAAAACCGTCGAGAAAAATACGACTTTGACCGGAAGTCGATTCTGGACCGGAAGTGGTAGCGATATCTCGGAAACGGAAAGAGATGAGGCAAAAGTGCCGGAACAAACGTTGTAGGGAATGCCCTCTAATTTCGAAAACGATACTTTTTTTTTCTAAATTGCTCAAAAAAAATTTTTCCTCGATCGTATTTATATCCTTTTCCCGCCGGTACGCCAATATGAAACGGAGCATGGCGGTGGGCGTGGCCTAACAGCATCCGCGACGAGGCATTTTCGGGACGAACGATCGAAACGGCTTTACCTCGGTCAGTCGGACGGTGAGCGCGGCCGGGTGAACATCGAATTTGCTCCGCGCGGCGGGCTTTTTTTAAATATCTCAAGAAGTAGATACGTCAGAGTAACCATGTAAAGAACAATTTTGTTCAGTGTGACCAGCACTATTTTTTTAAATTTTTGTTTTAGTTTTTTTTTTAATTTTTTAAAATCTTCATATCTCGAAAAGTAGATACGTTAGCGTCACCGTGTAAAGACCAATATTGTTCAGTATGACCAGCACTATTTTTTTTTTTAATTTTTGTTTTTTTTTAATTTTTTAAAATCGCCATATCTCGAAAACTAGATATAAATGCGCCGGTGATCGGTGCGGACGGACGTGCATCTCGTATTTTTTGAAAGTGTACTTTAATTTTCGTGCATAAATCGAAGTGAATATTGTGATCTCGCTCTAACAAACAGCAAACTCGTTGGTTCTCTCTCGCTCAGACTGCGTTTGGCGCGTATAGTGGTCCTGCTTACTCATACGAGAAACTCGTAAGCTTTGTCTCGCTCACGGGCCGTGCGGTGTGAGCGCGCGCGCTTCATTGTATTGTTGTTTGTCGGGACGAAGTAAACAAGTTTTAAGGTATGAGCCACCTGCCATCGCCTAGTAGCGGAAAACCGCCGGTAACTGGTATGAGCGGTTCTACACCGGACTTACGCACCATAGATCGATTCATTCAACGTAAGCGTAAAAATATGGATCCGGATTTTATGATTTCTACCAGTGCAGATATTGATGTTCAGAAAGAATGGAAATCCTTTCACGAAGAAATTATGCCGTACATTAAAAAACAAAGTGAAAATACTAATAAGATTTGTGACCAGTTAACCGAAATTAAAACCGAATTTAGGGCAATGAATATCTCGATTGAAAAGTTATTTCAAGAACAAATACTAATTAAAAATGACCTTAACGACGTGAAATTAGAAAGTACAATAATGTCGGCGAAAATTAAATCTCTGGAAACTGACTATAACACTTTAAAGAAAAATCCGGCCATATGCGAGGGGCAATCGCTCCGCTTATGCAGTGAAGACATATACCTGGAGATGAAAAACCGGCTCGAACGCGAAAAGAATATTATTATTGAAGGTATTCCTGAAAAAAATATTAAAAATACTGAAGATAGACAAAAATTCGAAACAGATTCAGTTATGGAGATAATTAAAACTATTTATGCAGAATGCCCTCACCCAGCTAACATTATACGACTAGGACGATATAAAGACGGAAGAAATCGCCTCATTAAGGTCTGTTTTGAGCTGAAATCGACGGCTGTTATTTTACTTAAAAATAAAAATAATTTAAATAATGATCAAATACGTATTTTCTCAGACAAAACACCATCTCAGAAGGAGTACATAAAAAAATTAAATGACGAATTAACTACGCGAAGGAATGCGGGTGAAACTAACCTAATCATAAAATATATTAAAGGAAATCCAAAAATAATTAAATACCAACCAAAAAACTAACAACTAAGAACACTACATTTAATACTATTAATAATTATGATAACGAGATAATAACTTACCAACTACCTAATTCATATCAAAGCATAATTACAAACGATATGGGAATCAATTTTTTCTATGCTAATGTTAGAAGTATTGTCAAACCAGGAAAATTCGACGAATTAAAATGTATTCTTAAGGCCGTTCCAACCAATATTCATCTAATAATTTTGACGGAGACATGGATAAAATCCGAATCTGAAGCAAATTTGCTCCAAATTCCAAACTACGTACATGTATATAATTATAGACAGGGAAGTATCGGTGGTGGCGTGTCCATTTATATACACAATAAATTCACGTACAGCGTAATAGAAGAAAAATTTACTGCGGGATGCAATTTTTTATGGATCTTCCTGGAAAAAATTGCACTTTATATAGGAATAGTTTATAGACCACCTAATAATAATGTAAAGGAGTTCATCGAATATTATACGACTAATTTGGAACAAAAACATAGATCAATTATATTCGGAGACTTCAACATTAATTTATTAAGCAACAATCAACAAACCAGTAATTACATAAATATGCTAAAAGAATCAGGCTACACAGTACTTAATAAAATTGACCACAACTACTGTACAAGAGAAACAACGAGCACAAAATCTATTATCGACCATGTTTACACAAACCTGAAACGTAACACATTTAATATGGCTATTATCGAATCTTCTTTGTCCGATCATAAGCAAATTTACTTACAGTTAAATAAAGTTAATAAGGACAATAAACAAAAAGTAAAATATTATGCTATAGATTATTGCAAGTTATATGAAGAAATTACTCATGGAAATTACATAAATAAAGAACATATATACAGTACTCTCGAAGATTATATCAAACAAAAGATAGACATAGCGAAACTAACTAAAACTAAGGTACAAAATTTGCCACAGGAGGATTGGATAAACAAAAGCATTCTAGAAGCAATTAATAGCAGAAATAAATTATGGAGAAAACATAAAAAGTCTCCAAATAGTACTACCTTAAAAGAAGAGTTTATACGGGAAAGAAATAAAGTCACAGCATTAATCAAGTCGGCAAAGAAAAAATATTTTAATTCAGCGTTCAACAACTGTCACAAACAACCGAAAAAAATGTGGGAATTAATTAATAGCTTATCTGTAAATAAAATAAAACATAGTAGTGCTCCTCCGAAACTTATCATTAATAATAGAATTATAACTAATGGCACAGATATTTGTGAAAACTTTAATCATTATTTTTCCACCATAGGTGCAACCCTTGCTAGCAAAATAACGACGTCTTATAACACCAAACTTAATGCATTATCGCCAAGACACACGCAGAATACTATCACGCTGACTAAACTAAATCTATGCACTACTGACGAAGTAATGACTATAATCAACAAACTCGATAATAACACAAGCGCTGGCGTAGATGGTATAAATGTTAAAACACTAAAGTCAATTAGCGTTGTAATTGTTGAAGAATTAACAAATTGCATAAATAAATGTCTAACGAATGGAGAATTCCCAGATAGTCTTAAAATAGCAAAAGTGAGTCCTATACACAAGTCGGGTCCTAAAACAGACCCAAATAATTATAGGCCGATTTCTGTGCTTCCTACTTTATCCAAGATCTTTGAAAAAATAATTTATAACCGAATTAATAACTTTTTGCAAAATACAAATTTTCTAACAAAACATCAATATGGTTTTAGACAAAGGTCAAACACATTATCAGCCACAATTGATCTTGTTACTAAAATTCGAGACTACATAGATAAAAAACATATTGGACTAGGTATCTTTATCGATCTTAAAAAAGCTTTTGACACAATTAGTCATGATCTACTACTGCGCAAACTACAAGACATTGGTATCGAGGGGTCGGCCTATAATGTTTTAAAATCTTTTCTTACAAATAGGTACCAAGTTGTTAAAATTGGCAACCACACAAGTAAACCTATACTAGTTAGCTGTGGAATTCCTCAAGGGTCAATATTAGGTCCCCTTCTGTTCCTCATCTACATCAATAACATCAGTGAACTGAATCTGAAAGGTCATTTAACCCTGTACGCCGATGATACCTGTCTCTTTTATTTTGGGCACAATTTAACCGATATAATAAATGATGCACAGCTAGACCTAAATATATTGCACAAGTGGTTCCAAAACAACCTTTTAACAATAAACGTTTCCAAAACGGCCTACATGATTTTCTCAACAAAAAATAAAAAAATACCAAGTCATACTCCACTTAAAATTAACAAAGAAATATTACAAAAAACAAATCAAGAAAAATACTTAGGATTAATACTAGATAGCAAACTAACATGGAAGCCACATATAGACAAAATTAAGAAAAAAATGGTGTCACTCAGTGCAGCTATACGTAACTTAGCCAAATACTTACCAAACCATCTACGCATAACAATATACAACAGTTTAATTAAGCCGCACCTGGATTACCTCATAGAGGTCTGGGGAACAGCGGCAAAGTCTAACATTGCTCCTCTACAAACAAGCCAAAATAAATTAATTAAAATTCTTTTTAACATGAACTTTTTAACACCCACACGCACACTATACCAACAGACAGAAATCCTCACTCTTAAACAATTATACACATTCAATACTTGCATACATATTAGGAAAATCATTAACAAACAAACACACTCAGAAATAACATTTAATAAAAATATGCACAGATTCAATACAAGAAACAAAGATAAATTAAAACTAGCTAAATTCAGAACGTTAATTGGTAAAAAAAGTATAATGTACGAAGGAGCACAACTATTTAATAGACTACCTCTATCATTGATTAATGCTACACCGAGTCAATTTAAAAAGCTGTTAAAGCAATATGTGTGTGACAATTTCTTTTGAACTAAAATTAGTGAGCAATCCCGAGGTTGTCGCGTGCATGCTGCTTTGTTTGTTTGTTTGTTTTTATTCCTATTTTTATTGTACTAGTTAAAGTTATTGTATATAGTTATAGTTATAATAAACCGATCACCATTTGCTTTATATAATGTCTACTAAATATATAATATAACTAGCTGTTGGGTAAAAGCCGCGGGCGCGAGCGGCCCGCGGAGGCCCTTTTTGTCGTAAAACGTATTAGATCGAATAGATTTTAGGGCAGTTTTGAAAATATTTAGCTCGCCATCTAAAGGCGTTTAAGTTTCTGAACAAAATTGACCTTTACACGGTTACGCTAACGTATGTACTTTTTGAGAAATAGCGATTTTAGATAATAAAAAAAAAAAAAAAAAAAAAGTAGTGCTGGTCATACTGAACAATATTGGTCTTTACACGGTGACGCTAACGTATGTACTTTTTGAGTAATAGCGATTTTAGAAAATTAAAAAAAAAATCAAAATTAAAAAAAAAGTAGTGCTGGTCATACTGAACAATATTGGTCTTTACACGGTTACGTTAACGTATGTACTTTTTGAGTAATAGCGATTTTAGAAAATTAAAAAAAAAAAACAAAATTAAAAAAAAGTAGTGCTGGTCATACTGAACAATATTGGTCTTTACACGGTGACGCTAACGTATGTACTTTTTGAGATACGGCGATTTTAAAAAATTGAAAAAAAATAAAAATAAAATAAAAAACAAATAGTGCTGGTCATACTGAACAAAATTGTTCTTTACATGGTTACTCTGACGTATCTACTTCTTGAGATATTTTAAAAAAGCCCGCCGCGCGGAGCGAATTCGATGTTCACGCGGCCGCGCTCACCGTCCGACTGACCGAGGTAAAGCCGTTTCGATCGTTCGTCCCGAAAATGCGTCGTTATATTTTCATTGCGCGCTCTGAACGGGCGGAACATAGAGAGCGCGAGCCCCGACGAGCGATCGACGCGGATGCTGTTAGGCCACGCCCAAGCGCCATGCTCCGTTTCATATTGGCGTACCGGCGGGAAAAGGATATAAATACGATCGAGGAAAAATTTTTTTTGAGCAATTTTGAAAAAAAAAGTATCGTTTTCGAAATTAGAGGGCATTCCCTACGACGTTTGTTTCGGCACTTTTGCCTCATCTCTTTCCGTTTCCGAGATATCGCCACCACTTCCGGTCCAGAATCGACTTCCGGTCAAAGTCGTATTTTTCTCGACGGTTTTGGAACTCCCTCTATACGACTCAAAAAACCGCTACCCTCCACCATATCGGCAAGTGCGAAATAATTGATGTCAGTCAGTCAGTCAGTGGTATTGCAGCTATATATTAGTATAATGTATCTCTGTAAGAGAATGTAATGTTCTTAGAGTACTCAATAAAGATCTTAAACCACATATCTCGAAAAGTAGGTACGTTAGCGTCACCGTGTAAAGACCAATATTGTTCAGTATGACCAGCACTAATTTTTTTTTAAACTTTTGTTTTTTTTTTAATTTTTTAAAATCGCCATATCTCGAAAAGTTGATACGTTAGCGTCACCGTGTAAAGACCAATTTTGTTCAGTATGACCAGCACTTTTTTTTTTAAATTTTTGTTTTTTTTTTTTTAATTTTTTAAAATCTTCATATCTCGAAAACTAGATACGTTAGCGTCACCGTGTAAAGATCAATATTGTTCAGTATGACCAGCACTACTTTTTTTTAATTTTTTTTTTTTAATTTTTTAAAATCGCCATATCTCGAAAAGTAGATACGTTAGCGTCACCGTGTAAAGACCAATTTTGTTCAGTATGACCAGCACTAATTTTTTTTAAATTTTGTTTTTTTTTTAATTTTTTAAAATCGCCATATCTCGAAAAGTAGATACGTTAGCGTCACCGTGTAAAGACCAATTTTGTTCAGAAACGTAAACGCTTTTAGATGGCGAGCTAAATATTTTCAAAACTGCCTAAAATCTATTCGATCTAATACGTTTTACGACAAAAAGGGCCTCCGCGGGCCGCTTGCGCCCGCGGCTTTTACCCAACAGCTAGTACTAATATATAGCTGCAATACCACTCACTCACTGATCTATTGACATCAATTATTTCGCACTTGCCGGTATAGTGGAGGGTAGCGGTTTTTTGAGTCGTATAGAGGGCGTTCCAAAACCGTCGAGAAAAATACGACTTTGACCGGAAGTCGATTCTGGACCGGAAGTAGTAGCGATATCTCGGAAACAGGGCGAGTCGGGGCAGTCACCCCGTAGAAAAAGTTGTAGAGAATGTCGTTTTATGGCGAAATCAAAAAAAAAATTTTCAAGATCGGGCAAAAAAAAAATTCCCATACAAATCGGTCGGCCCTCGATGATACTTCCATCTCGCTCTTTTCCATCAGTCGGTGCATGAGGCGAGAGCGAGAGGTGCGGAGAGAAAAGTTTTCATACGGCCGCATTTTCGGGCGAACAATCGAAATGGCTTTACCTCGGTTAGTCGGACGGTGAACGCGGCCGCGTGAACATCGAATTTGCTCCTCGCGGCAGGCTTTTTTTCGAATATCTCAAGAAGTAGATACGTCAGAGTAACCATGTAAAGAACAATTTTGTTCAGTGTGACCAGCACTATTTTTTTAAATTTTTGTTTAAGTTTTTTTTTTTAATTTTTTAAAATCTTCATATCTCGAAAAGTAGATACGTTAGCGTCACCGTGTAAAGACCAATATTATTCAGTATGACCAGCACTACTTTTTTTTAAATTTTTGTTTTTTTTTTAATTTTTTAAAATCGCTATTACTCAAAAAGTACATACGTTAGCGTAACCGTGTAAAGACCAATATTATTCAGTATGACCAGCACTACTTTTTTTTTTTTAATTTTTTTTTTTTTAAATTTTTTAAAATCGCCATATCTCCAAAAGTAGATACGTTAGCGTCACCGTGTAAAGACCAATTTTGTCAGTATGACCAGCACTATTTGTTTTTTTTTTAATTTTCTAAAATCGCTATTACTCAAAAAGTACATACGTTAGCGTAACCGTGTAAAGACCAATTTTGTTCAGAAACGTAAACGCTTTTTGATGGCGATAAAATCTATTCGATCTAATACGTTTCACGACAAAATAGGGCCTCCGCGGGCCGCTTGCGCCCGCGGCCTTTACCCAACAGCTAGTTATATTATATTTTTTATTTATTATTATATTATATTATCGTATATTAATACTCGTAAGTGGCGTAGTTTAGTAAAATAAAGACGCAATTGCAACAAACAAGCATAAAATAGGAAAATTATGCTTTCAATGTTTTATTTCTTTCATAAGAAGCTCCTCAAGGGAGTCATAAGAAGCGTTTCAATAAACCGACTCGATGAAACACTCTAATAAATCGTTGTATAGTTTTTCCTTATTTCTTGCAATTGACGATAGAAACTAACTCAAATAATAATATTAAAAACTACGAAATACTCGTATTTTTTAAACAATCAACAGTCAGCCATATATTGCACTTCTAATTTGAAATTCAAAGACTTGCGTTTTTGACGTGCGAGATTTTTGGATCCCTCATTTGAAACTATGACCAGCTCTTGTGGTTTTGCACTTAATAGACCAAATCATAGTATTTAAAAACATGTTATTTTAGAAAATATTTAATGTAAAAATTCTACATTTTGTGTGTATAAATAATAATTGTAAACGTAACGATGTAGGAGAGATTTTAGTTACAAAAAGAAACAAAACAAAAATGATGATATCATAAATGAGAATTGCCAAATGTAATAACTCATAATTTATTATATCACAAATATTGATATTCTATAGATAACTCTATAAACAAATGTGTGGTTGCGAATAATAAATGAATTTCCTTTTTGCGTTTGCGCAACTCTTATAGCATTGTTGACTCGGAAGGAAGTCATCTACACGTGCTAGCTTACTTGCCCGACATTTTCTGGATAAAACGGTTTTTTTTTAATTAATAATTTTTAATTATTTTAGCAATTTGGAGGAGATATACCGACTAACAATAATAAATATGTCTTTTTTGTCTCTCTTTTTCTTGAATAATGCTTATTGTATAAGTTGTAATGTCGAGTCAAATTTTCTGTATTTATTAATTTAAATATTTTAATTACGTTTATAATCTGAAAAGAAAACTATTTAAATAAATACTATGAAAATTAAAGAGGAAATAAAGACTTTTATTTTATTTTTATTAATTTATTACTGTGTGATAAATGTAATGTATACACGACTCGTGCGTATTTTACATACATACTTATTTGCAAATATGATTTTTTTCCTTGCATAATTTTTTATTTACATGTTTTCTGTTGACACAAGCCGAACTCGGTTTAGATTTTGCCTCTTTTCTATTTGTTTACATGAATAACTCGAAAGTTTAGTCTTTATTATTTGTAATAAAGATTTGCAAATTGCCAAATTTGATTCATACAGATTTCGAGACTGCTAAACTGTACGATCCGTATGCAAGTTCAAATCTTCTTTGACCAGTACTATGTTATATGTACTTTGGTCGTTCTGTGCCTATGATACAAGCACTAATTTAGTACAGGCATTAAAAAAATATAATTAAAGCGAATCTCAATAGCAATTACTCTATCTTTACATCAGGCGAGGCGAGGAGCGTTGTCAGATGTCGAGCTACAATAAAAAAAATACTTTCCATCGTAATATAAGCGTGGCCAATTAAATTAACAAAAACAGACTAAAAATCATAATAGCGCTGTCACAAAACAATGTTAATTGTCAACAACAATGTTCATGTTAAGAGATGATTCTGTGAAAAGCGAGATTAGTTTTTGTTGAGATAATACGCCGTGTGAAATGATATGAAATGTACTCATTGTTGCAATTGCAATTATGTTCGAGAAAAGTGAAATTAAAGGACTTTGAATGTAATAAAATAAAATTTAATTATCATGTTCTTTAATTAAGGTTATTGTATATGCCGTAATGTCGAGCTTAATATTAAAGTTTTAATTTAAATATTTTAATCACGTTTGTAATCTGAAAAGAAAACTTTAGGTTAATTAATTGAATAACTTGATAAGTTATTCTCCTTTGCAATTACCTAAATAGTTTTCTTACATTTATTTACGATAAAAATGGTAGAAAGCAATGATATCAGATTATATATATTATATTAGACCAGTCTGCCGCCCTAAGGTAAAACTACTACTTTAAAAATAGCAAAAGAAATATGTTTTTCTCTGTTGTAACAGCTGTCCTAACATTAGGCGGTGTATAATAATATAATTTAATTTGGGATTTGAAGTATGATATTAATGAGTAGCATAATAAAGAGCGGTAGGCAAGCGGTAGAGGACTGACGATCGACGAGACCCGTGTTCGAAACTCGCTGAATCCTGACCGGTACTAAAGTAACTATGTTATACCTATGTACTTTGGTCGCTCATTAATGACGTAAATGTAAACGTAATAAAAGATCCGTTTTAAATAAGTAGTGATAAAAATTGTATACTACCCACACGTCTCAGACCGGTCAACAGTGCAGATATAGTGACCTCAAACTTTCACTGTAAGGGCAGGATGACCAATTTAATACTGGTAGAATTCTCATTACGTAAAACATCGCGAGTGCGTGGAATACCAACTTCATAATATATACACTTATTTGACTTATTTTTAACCTTATGTTTATAAGCATTAAATATAAATTTGTGTGAAAATGATTTGTGTAACTTTAATGGAGTTTTGTTTTACACGCGTAACGTTTTGAAGTTCACTTGAGAATTCTAATTTAACGGCTTTGTTGTGAAATTGTATGTAATTGTGACTTTTTATGTTGAATGAAAACTCGTTTGTTTAAGATTATTTATGGACGTTTTAGGTTTTATTTTAAATTATTAAATTAATTTCATTTTATTTACTTGGATTTATAATAATTTTGACTTGTTAAACGCCCGGCAAGCCAGCCCAGTAAGCTACTTAGAGCTACGGAAAGAACTGTTACGACAAAGAAATCGCTACAGCAACAGTAGCAGTCGCTTCCACTATGCCGGTTTGAGGAGACGAGTATGCACCAGTTATTTCCGTTCATGTACCATTACATTCGAAAGGGATGGCACTACTCCAGGACGGCAGACTGGACAAATAACCATCATCAGTCTGCTTACCACTCTTGTCTACTACCACACTGAACTGTATCCTTCGTACAATTAATGGTATATTAGGTATTCATTTTAAACATGTGTTAATTGTATTAAAATGGGCATTGTAATCATTATATAATTTCAGGTCGGCAGCTTTTGGTTAATTATTGGCTAAATCCTACCACGTATCGTCCGTTACGTACCGGTTGTGGTAAAACGGGTATCCGCATTGAATTTTCGCATCAACTCCCGACGTACGTTCTGAATAAAAAGAGGGCATAATTTTGGCATAATTAATTTATTGTACTTCCCCAAGCGCTGGACGTTTTATTTTGGCTTTATTTTTTAAATGTTAATTTGGGTTCTTGTACTCGTAAAGGTCTGAATTTCGTTTTTTGTGTTAAAGTAACTGATTTTAAAATATGTGTTTATTTAACATAATTTGCGTTATTTTTATAATACATTATATAAGGTCTAATTTTTTATTATTTATTTATTTTATTTTGGCAACAATTATCTAATGAAATTGTTCTTTTTTTTTTATTGTAGCTCGGCATGTGACAACACTCCGCCTGATGTAAAGCTAGAGTGCGGTCCATGAATGGAAGCAACTGCTACTACAGAGAAACCTCCACTATGCCGGCTTGAGGAGACGAGCATGTACCATCTTAGATTGACAGTGCACACTCCTCTCGTTATACCTTTATACCGTTATACCTTTAATGGTTATTGGATATTTAACATTTTTCTGAGTTGTATTTTTAAATATTAAAGTTTTATTGACTTAAGGATGGGCGACTATAATATTTATTTAAAACCTGATAAAATCCTCTTTTAATTGATTAATGTGATGCATATATTACGTACAACCTGTACATTTAATACCTGCGTTTATTAATTATTTTTAGATTAACACATCCATTCTGTTGCGAACAATATTATTGTTTATGTTAATAAAATATATTTATTTTATACAATTTTAATTTTAATTAAAAACGTGGATGTAAAATTTATTCCAAATACTTCAATGTTTATGAAAATATATATTTTTATTTTCAACATTTCTGCGCTAAAACTAAGATATTATAGAGCAACCGTTGTCTAAGGTTCACTATCCATTGGAACGTTTCGACATAACCGCGTACAATTTTAATTTAACGCAAAATTAAATAGGGGGTCTACTATAAGGTTACAATTGAAGTTTTAATACATTTCGTTTCTTTTTCCTGCTCGGAACTAACTAAACGTGTGCTTATGAATGTCTTGTGAAGTATTGATCTGCCGAATAGGACAGATTCGATCGAAAGAAAAATTGAACTTTCTGAACTTTTAAAAGCGGCTGTGGTCTAGCGGTGAGACGCGTGAACTCACGATCGATGAGACCCGTGTTCGAACCTCGCTAAAGACCGGTACCAATGTAACTTAGTTATATGTACTTTGGTCGCTCAGTGCCTATAGGCACTTTTAAAGAGTGGTAGGCAGACTGATGATGGCAATTCGTCCAGTCTGCCGTCCTGAGGTAGTACCACCACTTTCGAATGTAACACCCGTGAAGTGACCTTGTCGCGTTTCGGGAATAGTTTGAAAGAAGCCAGGTATAACGAGAGGAGTGTGCGCTGTCAATCTGAATAGTACATGCTCGTCTCCTCAAGCCGGCATAGTGGAGGCGACTGCTGCCCGGACAGGTTTCTCTATAGTAGCAGTTGTTTCCATTCATGGACCGCACTCTAGCTACAATACATGCCGAGCTACAATAATAAAAAAAAAACTCTGGATTTTTCGCCAATATTCACCATCAATCAATTAAAAAACCTTTATTAGTAGTAGCTCTAGCTATCTATTTCTTAATCTCTGTGTTTATTATTGAGATAAGGGTCAATTAAGACGAGTAATATTTAACAATGGATTTAAACTCGAGGCAAGGTTGTAGATCAATTTGTAAATAGGAATTAGAAAGGGTACTTTAAACATCACGAGAGCTCAAATTGTAATGCTTTTATTTAATACATTTTGAAGGTTAAAGCCTGAAATTTAAACTCTTGTATTATATTTAAGATTGCAACATAATATACAAAATGTAGCTCGACATATGACAACACTTCGCCTGATGTAAAGCCAGAATGCGGTTACAGATAAATTTCTACAGGCAACAGTCGCCTCCGCTATGCCAGTCAGAGGAGACCATTGTGCACCATCAAGATAGACAGTGCACACTCCTCTCATCATACCCGGCTTCTTTCAAACTGTTTCCGAACGCAACTAGGTCACGTTACGGGTGTTACGCGATATTCATTTCCATTACATTTCATTCTTTTATGAATTATTCTTATTTATATAAAGATTGGTAAATAGACTGATGATGGTTAGTGGCCCGGTCTATCGTCCTATGAGGTTGTACGACCCAGGAAGTGGACCTGTCGCGCTACAGGTACAAAATATTTCAAAATTCAAATTGTAGCACTGTCAACTGGATTCGTCTCAATCCGGCAAAGCGGAGGTGACTGCTGTCTGCAAAGGTTTATCTGTGTTAGCAGTTGTTTCAGTTTATAGATCGCGCTCCAGCTTAACACCAGGCGAAGTGTTCTCGTATGCCGAGTTACTTTTAAATTATTATTTTTCTTGTTGTTCATAATGTCTCTCATGAAAATAGGACCAACTCAATTTAAACTTATGCAATAAAAAAAAGTTGAATTTCAAGACCGGTTATAATCACCCACTGTTTACTTAAAAATAAATATTCCATAAGATTTTTGCATACATCGTGCATCGAACTGTAGTCCGTTACATAAGAACATCTGGGCGATAGTTGTCAGGGAAAGGCGTGACAGGTGCGCCGGCGCTGCTAAAAACGCCTACTTCCTTCACTTTCGAATTTTAAATAATCGGCTCGATTATTGTTACGATTGTTGATAATCGCTTACTCATAATAATTCCTGAAGCCCTTTTTTACATAAATGTGTGTGTAGGTAATGTGTATGTGTGAGTGTAAGCGTGCTTATTGCAATTTCTATTACATGATTATGTTGTGACTTTATAATGCTATGCATTTAAAAATAATTATGCACAATTTTAGGAAAACAATTAAAATCTATTTCAATTTAATTTTACTGAATCAATTTTTTTTATGTTATTGTCCAGTTCAGGTATCAGTGTTATTATCTTTAAAACAAATTTTATTATTATAACTATACCAGGGACCATGCCATAATCGACACATTGTATGTTGCTACATTTCGGCATAACCTATAAAATACCGGCGAATTAGTATGACTTCAACCACATTACGCGTACTTGTAATCAGATACCTATATGTATCACAACTTTGTGTAGACAAGGCTTATTATATAATTATTACCTACTTACTGTAATTTGTATTTAATACATGCCTTCAATTATATACTTTATTATATAACTATATATAATATACTTAATGATTTATAACCAATTTCGATATATATAATTAATTAACACATATCGCTAAGTAAATTAAGAAAAACTCGTCTGCATAGTGATTGATAGTGATGTGAATATTTCGTGTCTAATAAAACAACTTAAAAATATAACCATTACATAATATTTTTAAAATATATGTAGTAGATAAATTGGTGCACATTCGTCTCCTTAAGCCGACATAGCGGAGGTGACTGGTGCTTGTGAAAATTGTGGTATCAGTTGTTTCCGTTTATGGACCGCACTCTAGCTTTACATCAGGCGGAGTGTTGTCATATGTCGCGCTACAATAAAAAACAAACGCTTCTGGAACATCCAAGTCTCAGGTTCACTTTGGAAGTATATAAATAGTGTTTGTCTCCTCGAACTGGTATAGTGGAGGGACCTTTTTTTTATATCGTAGCATTTATTTCCACCCATAAACCGCACTCTAGCTTAACATCAGGCGGGGATTGTGGTAACTTTATGTTAAAATATTTGAAGGATTCCCACCTACATTGTAATGCAAAGAAAGGAAGTACAAAATTTATGTCTACAATTAAACGAGTAAATGTTCAAGTTTAGTGTATCATTAAAATAATTATGGTTGACTTAGTATACAATTATATACAAAGGCTAACTCCCGCAAGGTGTGTTAATGTGTATTGCAGTTTTGTGACAATGTATAACATTCTTTTATCTCTCCATTTTTCTATGAAGATTTAATCACTATTATATAAGCATCAATATAAAAAGTGGCTAGCAGACCAATTTGAAAGTTCAGTCTGCCGTCTTAGGGTAGTACCATCCTTGAAGTGGTGAAAGTTAGGAAGTAGCCAGATGAAAATGAGTCAAAATTAAATTAAATTGTAGCTCGGCATGTGACAACACTCCGCCTGATGTAAAGCTAGAGTGCGGTCCATGAATGGAAACAACTGCTACTACAAAGAAACCTGTGCGGGCAGCAGACGCCTTCACTATGCCGGCTTGAGGAGACAAGCTAGATGAGATTGATAGTGCACACTCCTCTCTTATACCTGGCTACTTTCAAACTATTCCCGAAACGCGACAAAGTCACTTCACGGGTGTTACATTCGAAAGTAGTGGTACTAAGCCAGGACGGCAGACTGGACTAATAACATCATCAGTCTGCCTACCGCTCTTATAGCAACTTAGCGGAGACTACTTTAAATTAACATTAAATGAAGTTATTAAAGCGCGTTATAGCGCTGATCTGAAAAAGGAAAAGAAAGGGCACAAAACAAAATTCTTGAACTTTAACAAAACTCGAATAAAATAATACATTTCGCGAAAGGGCTTTAAAAATTTCAATAAAATGTTTTAAACTACGATTACAATTATTTAAATCTTTGTATCTTCCCTGAAGAGTGGTATTTCATTAAAAGTTAAGTGCGCTTTATTTTTAACTTATTTTGTTGACCTTTACAGAGCTTATTTATTTTGTTTTGCTCGGATAACCATTATTGTTGGATTATAAAATGTACACAATTAATTTTTCCGAGAATATGTTTATATCTATTTTAATATTAAATAATTACGTAAATTGTCGACCTTGATGTTACACAGAGGTTACAGGTTCGATTCTCGATCGAAATAAAAAATGATTTACTAATATTTAAAAATACGAAGTAATAACCTGAGGAGTGTGTATTGTCATCTTGGATGGAGCACATTAGTTTCCTTAAGCCGGCATAGCGGTTTCTCTGTGGTAGCAGTTATTTCTGTCCATGGACCGCATTCTGGCTTAATATCAGACGGATTGTTATCATATGCCGAGCTACAATAAAAAAAATCCATACATACGTCACGCATTAAACGCGTCATGCGTGCCTTGACCATTAGTGTGTGGATATACTATTATTATTCAGTATTTTGGTACAATCTTCTGAACCGAAACTTGTAAATGTGATCAAGTTGAGAGGCAGCTTATGTATTGCCGCTTAATTTCCATAACCCCCATAGGAGAGCGGACCGTGTTAGGTTAACCGTTAGACATGTTCAAGACGTGTTCATTGTGCACTCGCTTTCCTTGTCATGGAAATCACACCCTTCGGATCTCGGAAATGTTTACTACGACCGGAATAAATTCTAAAAATATAAAAGATAAATCGACGTTTTTAGATTTCTTTGAACTCTTAAAACGTTTAAGTAAACGATTTACCCCATCCCCTGAAGCCAATCGGTGCAAATAATAAAGAACAATAAGACGCCGCGGCACCCTTTCATAGAAATGGGGCACAAAAATCCAAGAGGCAATCTCGACTGCTATAGCTGACGTAAAATTTATAGCAACAATAAAATGCTGGATGCTTCCGTAACTTCCTGAGACATGTGTAATCCACGACTTAATTTGAGCTTTCAAACAACGTATAAAAGGTTAAATTTCTGTGTGAACGATCAATAAAATGAGTAGCCCGGATCGTTCGGTTGTTTCTCAGCTAAAAGCAACCCGCGGGAATTGTCTACCTCGGGAAAGATTCCTCGTAACCCGTTTGGCATACAATGTGGAAGCCGCGCCGTTCTAATTTTCACTTCTCGCGAGTAATTAGCGTTCTTTTGTTTTAGCTGAATTTGTGCGTCGTTTCGGAACTCCTACGTAGTTGTTTGTTTATGAAAGTTGTAGGCGGTTCCTGATAATTTAAACGCTGTAGGTGTTAACAGGATCTACCTAATTGTTTACATGTGTACGATTTTTAAAATTCGTACTTTTTGACAGCTCAAATTAGTGATGATCGAGAGACACAGTTATCGATAAAAAGTCAGGTGTCAATTCTGCATCTAGATAGCCGTTTAACCATTATACATAAATAAAATAGAATAAAACAATAAGTACTGAAAACAACCACCAAGTTTACATTTTGTTCTATTTATAATCCATTCCTTTCTTGTGTTAACTTATTTGTTATAAATAATTTATTATTATTACTATCTACAGTTATCTACATGTTTCAATTAACATTGTTAAGTTTAAAATAAAAATTAAAGTGATTCCTGTAGTAAATTCCTGAATTATATATTTTTTTATATCGTTCAATACAAACATACTTATTTTCAACAGGAAAGGTTTAAACTGTCAAGAAACGGTTTTTAATTCGACCCGAAGTACTTATATGCCATATGTACTCGTACAAATGTAAAAACATTTGGCACGTGTCTAATTAGGAGGGACAGGTGTACATTTGTTGGACGGAATAAATTTGTGTTCATATTTACATGTACGACCTAAATAAGCTTCATTTAGGCTAGTATCAATATTTGCTGGAGCACATCATACGTGTGACTATATTGTCTATGGACTATAATTTTGTATAGGATTACTATTTTAGCATAATTTTATTTGTAAACTAACCGTTGCGCATTTCGTTATAATAATTTTATACGTTTACCTTGTGAACCATGGACTCTACTTTTTTTCATCGTGTCTAGCGGTTTAGGCGTGATAAGTTAACAGAATATCTTTCATACTTATGTATTAGTATATAGATTAACCTAAATGCTGCCTATGATACAAGCATTAAATAAATAAATAAAAATCGTACATAGACGAGCTTAATGCTGGTATTGTCTATCAGCTAACCTTTGTCAGTATGAGCGGAGATCAACAGTGTAATGAATAAATATTAGAAAACTAAAAATAAATGAATAGGTAAACAATATATTTATAACACATACATTACATAAAATTTATAAGAATATACAAATAAATAAAATAAACAATGTAGAATAGGAATAAAGAAAGAAGAGTTGAGGGTTGTTCTGTTTTTGATAGAAAGTATTTGGTAAGCATATTTTTAAAAGTTTGATATAAGTTTAGTATAGGCATTAAAACAAATTTTACAGCGAAAAATTAATATGAAAACTCTTATAAAGTTAATAAAATATTCCTATAACGTAGGTACACTTGAATATATACTTATACATATATAGTTTAGCTTCTTTGTAACAAAAGCTTAGTGGTGGTAAAATACAAACAAGGGTTGTACATACATCCAATAGATCTTGTCGAGTACTCGTCCTTAGAGACATCTTAGATTGTGTATACTTTATATACTCTATTTTCTTATATACAATGTGAATTATATAAAAAAAAAAAAAAAAAATCGCAATAATAAGTCGCATAAAATCTTTTGCCCAGTTAAACATGTTCGCGTAAAACCTAATAAGATAAAAAAACTTTAGTTTAATAAAATTTAATATACGAGTAATAAAAAAATAAAAAAATAAAAAAAAACTTTCCTTTGGTTTGTCGTATGTCGTTACTTTCTAGAATTTGATTTGATTTGATTAGCGACACTATTGAATGGTGCGATTCGATCGACTCCCGGAGTAGTACCACAACTTCAGGTGGTACATCTACGAAGTGACATGGGATCAGCTTAGAGCTAGCCAGGTGTAATGAGAGGAGTGTACATTGCTAACCTGGATAGTACACATGCGTCTCCTTAAGCTGGCATAGCGGGGGTGACTGCTGCCTGTCTAAAATATTGAATTATTTCTAGGTGTCTATGAGAAATTGTAATTATAAAGAATAGGTAAGCAAAACTATAAAGTCAAGTGACACTGTTTAAAAAGTTGCTTGCATTCAGGTGGTTAGGTAATTTTCCTTGAATACTAAAGCCCTAAGTTGTTGCGGTTTTATTGATGCTAATGATTGTGTCATGGTCTTATTCTAATATCTGTTATTTCGATGCAATGTCTTTCTTCACTATAATTGTCGTGCCAACATAAATATACATATAAAATTATAAATTCCACTTCACTATTACGTGATGAATACCGATGAAAAAATTCTGAATATTGTTTTGAACCTGTCTTTTAACAGTAACACCCTAGAGGTCTGTATTCATTTTGGGTTACGGATACTTGTAAAAACGTTTAACGGAATCCTAAAAAAAAGTAGAATTTTGTTGTATTGTTGCTTAAAGTGGAAACCGCACTTAGACGCGGTGCGGAGCGGCGAACGGTCGCACCTCTCAAGTGCGGTTACTGTCATATAAATATTTAACAGGCTGCACCGCTTCGCTTCTGTCAAGTGCAGCTCAGCCTTATGGCTATTTGTATCACGAGTCCTAAAAAAAATTGCAGTCAGTTAGTTACCAACCGCTGCCCTAAACGGAGACGTTACCGATGATTTCTGCATATTTTTATTTAGCGCTGCATGTGAGTTAAGCCAGTGTGGTTTATAAGCGAAAATAACTGCTTCCACAGTGTCTGCACTCTGCAGGCAGCAATCGCCTCCACTATGAATGTGCACCATCTATTAACAGAGCAAATGCCTATCATTAAACCCGGCTACATAGCTAGATTATTATTATTTCTATTAAATTTTCTGTATAATTTAATATTAATATTATTAGTAAAATATTAAACATTACATTTATTAGGCGATATTTTATTTATGACTGATATAAATTTGAAAAATATAGCAAAGTAAATCAGCTTTGAAGTTGGATTCAATTAACCATATGTCTTAGTTTGGAATTTAAACTAGACAATACGCCCGCAATGTACTCTGAAAATAAAGAAGTGTAGTACAAAAGTTACCCTGTCCTCTTATCTGTACTTCAAGCGCAATTGCATTTATACATGTCGCTGATGAACCGCAATTCGATTTTATATTTTATTTAATCGGAATAAGGTTTATATTTGTTGATAAATAATTTATGATTGTATAATAAAGTGTGTATTTTTGCGTATAAATAGAATAAAACTTGCAAAGCAAAGTTGAGAGGATTTAATTTACTGCTGACTTTGTTGTGGGACTTTTACTACAGGCTGACATTTTTATTGTTCACCTTTCAGTTGTTATAACCTAGGATTTGTGGGTTTAATGTAGAGGTTGTGAGATTAAAAACGTTCTTTTAATAAACTCCGCTAAAGTGTTTTCAGACTTCTTTCTAGGTACTCGTAACTTTCTTACGGTTTTCGTCTGAAAAAGCGAACTTTTACTGTTACGGATTAAATGGGCAAGTTTTTGATAAAAACGAATGTTTTACTGTACTTACTTATTTACTTATTAAATATATAAAATGATGACCATGGCACTACATACTCATATATGAATAACACAAACATGAAATGCTGGCACTACACGCTGGCCCAACCTCGGCCAGACTTGATCAAACGCCGACATGTGAATGGGTTGCTCTTGCCTGGTGCGATCAGTAGGAACCGGCGCCTGAACTAAAGAAGGCTTTGCTAGCATGTGGATGCGGCTGGGTAGTGTAACGTCTCCAAAACAAATTTTGCACCGACCACAATGCATGCGAAGCATTCGAAACGCTATAGTAAACCGAATAAAGTCATGTAATCCTGTCACGTATTAGTGCCTCATTCGATTGAAATTATAATTTTTAAATAATAAAAAATAAAGTTTTTTAGTAGATATTTTTTATTGTAATGTACTAGGGTAACAGGATTGTATAGGATATTAAATTTAGCAACTGAGTCACGTAACACATGCACTGCGGCAGATAAAACTAAACGCTCCGGGATGTATGTACATTGTCCGCTCTTATGGCTGGTTATTCAATCCATCTGTAAAATTACCTTAGTTTTCAATTCATGACTCAAAAACTCTTAGTTATCAGGTAATCTACGAGTATATCGTTTATTCGAGGTCGAATAACCGGTTGCACCCTAAGATTGTCTTAGGTTACTTTATTTCATGCAGCAACTACGGGCTCTATAATTAAGACGATTTTAACTTACTACCTGGCTTAAGTCGGAATTGAGTTACTGGCCCTAAGTTTATCTATGCTCTAATTAAAAATAAATCCCCATTTCTATCTTGCAATAACTAATTCCATATCACTCTTTGCATTACAATTTGTTAATTTTATTATCGAGATGTGAAAATATTTACAACTAGATGTTGCTTGCAACTTTGCCTGTGTTTAGTTCCTGCGCACATCCGGGAGTGTTTTTGGCGTGATGAGAAACATCTGACGTGGTTCGTCCGTGCCACTGCACTCAGAGAGCAAATGCGTGACTGCCTCTTGTATAAAATAACCACTATGAATTCACAATTCGCCAATACATATAAATTAATTCAATATTACCGTATTACGCACCACAAAACAGAATGACGATTACAAACAGATATTATAATTAACATGATTAATGTAATTTAAATGACAATTAGTGAATAGCTTAATTACAAAGTACTGTAAACTAGAAGCGGTGGAAACAAATTTCCCTATAGCTAAATTAGGTACCGACTGAGTTGGTCTCATTTGTTTGTCTCATTTATACTTGTACAGTCAGCAAATAAAGGACGACATAAGATACTTAGAATAGTCTCACTGTGATAAATTGTAGTGGATTTAGCATGTTGTTGTGGGTTGTACATTTGAACTTGTGATGTTGTTTTTTCTCGTTAACTCAATGTTATATTTTAGGTAATCTTTACTCTTTCAATTTCAATTTTATTAAAATAAATAAAATCAAATGTATTATAAATTATGACTGAAGTAAAAGCGACCTTGTCGCGTTTCGGGAATAGTTTGAAAGTAGCCAGGTATAAGAGAAATGTGCACTGTCAATCTAGATGGTACATGCTCGTCTCCTCAAGCCGGCATAGTGGAGGCGGCTGCAGCCCGTAGATATTTCTCTGTGGTAGCAGTTGTTTCCATTCATGGACCCCACTCTAGCTTTACATCAGGCGGAGTGTTGTCACATGTCGGGCTACAATAATAAAAAAAAGTAATTTTAGAATATATTTATCTGTTTAGATTTTTTCTTCATTGTCGCATATCCCAATACGATATTGATGAGTGAGTACTTGATAGGCAACTCGTTTCCTGCCATCAAATTCCGGCATTTGTTTTTCCATTTCATTATTGGCTAATATTAAAAAAAGAGTAGCATTTTGTTTTGCTGTCGGTACAGTGAGCTTAGTCGTTGTAGGTATCTCGCGTTTCGAGTCTTCCCGATTTACATAAATTGAGCAGTCCGAAGGTGAAGTTAGAGGCCTGGGTAATTGTTTTTCTCCACAGACAGGGGTTTCATTGGAATAGTTTGAATGGCTGTTTGTTGAAGTAGAGTGGTCCCCATACTTGGGAGTTTAGCCTAAATTCTACTTTGTTATCAGGATTACCTCTCTTTTGCGTTCAATCGATCTCATTATTTAAGGTTTTAAACAAATTTTGTTTTGTATAGTAACTGAATACTATGTAATAACTGTGTACTTGAAAGACAAAATATATTAAGGACTCCATGGACAGTATACCTAAGTTTAGGTCATAAAGAAGTTTTAGAGTGCGTATTTTTTTTTAAATTGTAGCTCGGCGGAGTGTCCCCTGATGTAAATTTGTGCGGTTCATGTTCGGAAATAACTGCTACTACAGATAAATTTCTACAGGCAACAGTCTCCTCCGCTATGCCGGCCTGAGGAGACGAATGTGTACCATCCAGATTGACAGTGCACTCTCCTCTCGTTATACGGGTGTTACACTTGAAAGTGGTGGTATAACCCTAGGACGGTAGACTAGGCTAATAACTATCATCGGTCTGCCTATCGCTCTTTAATAGTTCCAACAAGCACTGAGCTACCAAAGTACATATGACTTAGTTATTATACATTAGTACCGGTCAGAATTTAGCGAGTTTTGAATATGGGTCTCATAGGTCGCACCATGGCCGTGGTCTCTCTTAAAATAAATTAAGTGTATAATTTTCCAAGATGTCTGTGATTATTAACTGTAAAATATATTTACAACTCATCGTCGGTGGTCCAAAAATCAGTTCAATTGGCAGATTTATGCACGTAATAAGTGTTTAGAATTACTCGTTAAATAAATGATATATGAAACGTAACTGGATTGTCAGCCCTAGTGAGAGCGGTCTTGCAGCTGTCCTCGGCTTTCTATGAGATCAGTCATTGGTTTAGTGTGTTAGCACTGAGAATGTTTGATGCGGTCTAAGATTAAGTTTGTTTCTGTTTTCACCGATTATTATTTTGACACAATTTGGATTAGTAGATTGCCATTGAAATTGAAAATACAGGACGATATATGAAGTGTGGATGATGGATGGTGCACATTGGTCTTCTCAAGTCGGCATAGTGCGTCCTGCTACTGCTGCCTGTAGAAATTTATCTGTATTAGCTGTTGTGGTTAATGGACCGCACTTTTTACATCAGGCGAGCTACAATAATAAAAACATAAGATTTAAGTCCTCTTCGACAAAAATGTAAATTGCGATGTGGTAAACATTTAAATAAATAATAATGGTTTAAATGTTGCAATAAATTGCAATGATGCAAAAAAGCTGTGACGAAAATATCTCTCATTTTACTATGACGAAAATGTACTAACGCTGTGAATGATAAACGGCTTATGTGTATATGGATTGTTTACATAAATAATTGTTTTATTAATGCGTGATTGCCCAAGACGAGAAAGTTTATTCACGCGATTGAAGGTCAAAAACATACGCACTTTCTTTTATCTTCATCATAGATTTCAAATAGTATTGTTATAATATTTAAATCGAAAAATATTATAATATTTATAAAAATATTTTTTAATAATTTTTTGGAAAAGTTGTTAAGTTGAATAATAATTAAAAATACTATGTCTAATGTTAAGCCAGAGGTACATTAATATCTGCAGTCAGCAGTCGTCTCCTCTATGCCGGCTTGATAAGTCGAGAAGTCGAAAGCGCACACACAGGACACACCCTTGTTGTACTCGGCTAATTCCAAGCTAATCTCAAACCTCGACAAGGTAATTTTACGAATGTGAAGTAACGACACTATACTAAATCCAATCAACAAACCGGCATCGGTCTGCCTATAACGCTACATTGTTGCAATTCATTATTTTTTAATGGTGTTGTGAAAATGTGTAAATATTGTGTGAATTTGTCTTCATCACGACGAGGAATACTGCACAAAATTAGTTTTCGTTCCATAAGAAATATGACCTTAATTTATATTTCATAATTTTAAAGCAAGCGTGACGCGTCTAACTAGACGCCTCGCTGCATACGCCATAAGAATAGGAGTTTCTTAATAAAAACTTATTAATAAACTGTATAAGTGTTATAAAGATATTACGTATACATTAGAGAGATAATGAGAAATTTCTCTCACAGATGTTGTCAAGCAGAAACTACTATATTGTGTCAACAGAAAACTTATTAATTTCTACAAGAGTACATTGGTTTTTGTTATATTTTTATATCTATTGCTATTGACGCGTATTTTCAGTCGTCATATAATTTGATAGAAAAATTATATGCAAAGCACAACACATTATGGCGTTCATTTTAAATGGATACAGTTTTAGTATTTATTATTTATCAATCGTGATTAGTCTATTAGGCATCTAAATCTGGGTTAAATTAAACGAGATATTCAGTGGCGTCGCTAATGTTCTCCGGACCTCCGGACCTGAGGAACACCGTGGGGTTTTAGTCTCGCCCGACGTAACCCTGGCGTTTTTCACGAGGTGCTAGGGTATCCGTAATGGTTTTTCCCGCGTAAAAATGAAGATTTTACGAACTCGATAGGGAAACATTTGGGACTCCCGTAGGTCTATCGCTTTCCAGGGGCTTGGTGAGGACCACCACACCTACGGCTAGGGTTACGCTACCTGGATGAATACTAACGTGCGCTCAGACTTCGTCCACTATGCGTCGAGTAGAACACCGTGGAGTTTTAGTAGATATGCCAGCGCTAGACTGGAGATACCCAACATAAACCTGGTACCTTCTCCACGGGCCAGGGCATCCGTAATTGGGAAAAAGGGTTACGGTACTTGTCATAATACTCGTAAACTGAAAACTTGTTTAATTTTCTCTTCTAACAATAAGTTTTTTAGTGGTGAAAGGGCTCAGCTGATATCTCTATACGACTTTCGTTGGCGGTTAACCTTACATTGTAAATTCTGTGCCAATAAAATAAACCGACTTGATTCTCGGCTTTATTATGTAGGTTAACTTGCTCTGATTATCGTATTGAGATTTACAATGTAAACTTGTCAATTATATTTTTTATTATTATGAAGTTGCCCGAAGATAATAAAAATTTCCAGTTGTTTTCTAGTCATTAGACATACATATATGTATATTTTTTTCTACACGTTTTCTACGACGTCAGTTTTCCCTGGTAGTAGTACGTTTAAGTTATTTTTAATGGTTTAATTATTGTCTTTTAAATCTTGAAGAAATGTTAGCAATATTTTTATAACAATTTAAATAAATTTCATATTATTTTTTGTATTTTGACGAATTCACTAAATTAATATGTTTGAAAGTAAAATAACATTTTGACAAAAATTGTATTTTATTTTTACCCATATTCGTTTGTTTTTAATATCGTCCATATTATTATTATTTTTTAATTTCATTAATTCGTGAATTAATTTAATAATTTTTACGTTAGGTTAGATTAAAAACTTTAATAGCAGGGTCTAACTTGGATTATTTTACTTGGAGATTAATGAAACTTTTTTATTCGAATCTCACTCATAAACTCGTTCAATAAACTCACTCGACCAGATGTAGTTTCGAGTTCAACTAATGAGCCCTATATAGGCACTCGGCGAAACTCAATTCTTTATCAAGCCTCACCCTGTATGTAAGTGGTTTTAGAAAAAAACTTGTAGGAGATAGGTTTTCTTAGATTTATAATTATGATTAGGTATACTACGCAGGGAGGCATTTAAATATTATTTTGTACAACTTTGCAAATTGCCTAAAGTGTAAATATAAAGCATAGTCATGCAGAAATATGGTTATTTTTACACTTGACTTATGGAAAATTGTCTCTTGCTAAACAAAATCTGGGGTTAATAAAGAGGTGAGATGGGATTTGAACCCACGCCTTTCGTTATATATTTAATTTTATTATACGTTTATAGTTGCTTTTACACACTTTTATAAGAATTTAGGACTTGTTTAAGAACATTTTAAATTTAGTTAATTTTAATCTAAAGCGATAACCATTAATTCAACGTAATTTCTACCATTGTTAAAATCTTTTATTTAATCCCGAATGTTAGAAATTTTTTTTTTTACACTTTTGTCTTTGAGTGTACAAGTCTCCTAAACATAATATTAAGTAATATAAAGTGCAGCACTCAAAAAGGTTTACTGGTAAATAAATAAGCATCAAGGAATATTATTATGAATTTATTTCCTTCAGAATTAATAATAAATGATAAAATATGATAAATTTAACTTTTAAAAATCCGATAAGATGGTAGGAATTTTTTGACCCATGAAAGATGCGTCCCAGCTGTTACTTAAACGCGTTCCAGTTTATAAACACAAGATTTATCGGATTTAATCATGCCTCAATGAAGATATTTTTCGGAGCAAAATGACACTAATCTAATTCCAACAGATATTTGCTAAGATTAATGTAGGTACTCGAAAAATAATGTTTTCAAAAGTAAAGTAGGTATTATTTTTCGATATTTTTTGCTTTTGATTGATGAGTAATACTCATTTTATTTATTTTTAATTGAATTAAGAGTTAAGAGTGGTAGGCAGACTGGTGATGGTTATTAGCCCAATCTGCCGTCCTGGGGTAGTACCGCCACTTTCGAATGTAACACCCGTGGCCTCGTTGCGTTTCAGGAACAGTTTGAAGGTAGCCAGGTATAACGAAAGAAGTGTTCATTCGTCTCCTTAGGGTGGCATAGCGGAGGCGATTGCTGTCTGTAGAAAAAGTTTATTTGTTTCTATTACTAATTTATAACTTTTTTTGTTACAGGTAACACAATTTTATTTTTAAACTTGATAATTAAACCCTTTGGTAAGCTCAAATGTTTGTTTATACATATTTTCTGAATTTTAAAGTTCTTAGTAAAATAGATTATAAAAGTTATTTATGTTTCCTTATATTAATAATATTATAGTTTAGTAAAATTAATAAAAATACGTGAACAAATTTTTATGAAAACCTAATTTAGGTCAGAGCTGATAGTCAGGTGGTAAAGATTGCTTTTATTAGACTGATTTTAATAATGTCGTCTTATGTAAACTTGAGTTTAGACTTAAGATAATTATTATAAACAATATATCAGTTTTTTTTAATAAAATAAAATGCGGTCAATGAGCGAAGGCAGCAAAAAGTTTATAGGCAGCGCCTAATCACCTCCGCTATGTCGCTTCGGTTTGATGAGATGAGACTATTCAGGGCTAAAGTCAAAAGCCGATCAACAGTTGTCACTTGATCGGATCGAAATCAAAATATATGAGATTTAACATTTCATTATCACTTAAGTAACAGTGAAACGTCAAATGTCCGACCACTTATCACTGACCCCTAAACGCATGGGCACTGGTACGTTACACTTGAAAGTGGTGCACTACCCCGGGAAGGAGTTAGTTAGATAAATAAATCAAATAAAGCAAACAAAAATCAACAGTGTAATCCAGTGTTAGGGCCTATCTTTAATTTTTTAGGATTTAAAATTTACAAGTTTAGCCTGTCCCGAAATTTATCATAAATAATGCGCATCTACCGACATAGCATAAGTACATACTCTTTTCTTTTACAAAAACGTTCATAATGAGCATCTAAACGTTAAGATTGTCGTTCAAATTATAAGTAAAATTAGGCGCGGCGGTGATTCAAGGTTGTGCGAAGACCCTTTGATGGCTTTCCGCCGCGTATCATGAGTGATTCGCAGGTACGTTCACCCTGTGTCATAGACCTTTTTTCATTAATTATGTAATTTAGTTTCGGTGACCATGTTTTTTTTTCAGGACTTTCGTAAGTTAAAGATAAAAACTGATCATACAACATCTACTAATTTCTGTTCATGAGATTTTTTGTTACTATAAAAATTTTCTATTAAATTGCACGCGTCTATAGCGATATGCTTCAATGATAATTTCAACAAACATAGAGCTACTCTTTTTTATTATATATCTATGTAATAAATAAATTAAAAGCTACAAAATAACTCTCTATTTTGTAGAACGAGAAAATTAATATCGTGACAGTGGTTGCTTAAGAACGCTACGAGACTAAAAAACTGTTTGCGTAATTTTCGCAAGCTTTCACGAGCCTATCTATTACAAATGGTTCTTTTGTTTAATATAATTTACTTTTTATTTATATATTGGATGTGTAGTGTTGGAGGCCTTTCGGAAATCAAATTCACGATATTAAATATAAATATATCAACTATTATTAGTTTTAAAATCTATAGTACCTATAAAAATGGATGTTGGTATATCTATTCTTGATTCAACCAATCACCATAAAAGTTCTCACATAATATATTTTTATTCTATCTACTTAGTTATAACTCGCCACTAGATGGCGTTGCATCACATCAACATCTATGTTTTATATTTTTTTTACACATTTAAGCGATAGCTTCATAGTATACCAATCACCATAGAATACAACAGGTATTTGAGCGCACAAAATATTTTGCGATTTCCTTTCGTTGGGGGTAACAGCTAGTACATTTTTACACGTTGGACTAAGATAATTATACAGTTTCTAACAAACAGCGAAAAACATGCAAATACGTTGAGCCTAAGTCGTGGCCCACCCTGTACTGAGCTCATGTTAAACAAATATTCTAGTTAAAAATAATGTAACAAATTCTGAGAATTCAAATAATTTTAAAATAAAAATTATAATTGATTAAGAATTCCGTAAATAAATCTATTTTGATATATTCCTTTCATTATCTCATGTGGTTCTTTTTTCATGCGAATAGCGAATAATTTCCAGAATTTTTTTTTATTCATTTTTTAATAATTATTTTCTTTTTCTCAATTTTAATATTATTAATTTTTAAGTTATTAAATTTTTTATAATGTATAATTATAATTTTAATAGTTAGGTTTGTTTTGTGGCAGGCACCAAGAGGTGAAATATTTTTTTAAATTTTTGTTAAGTAAAAATTTATTGACGTACGTAACCGAAAGCAGTAGTTGTTTGCTGGTCACCCTTAAAAATAAATAAATAAATTAGAGAAGATTAAGGCTTGCTATGGCTGCTGAGCAAAATATTGTCGATATAATCGATTCGAAATAACGAATTAACTTATTTCAACTATTATATATTATATATTACTATGCTATATATACAATACAAGTTAAATGGTTCAGAGGGTTGTGGTTACCCATATTAGTCCAAAATTCAATTATTATTGATAATATTTGCTTAATGGATGTAGGCAGTTCCAGTTCAATTTAACAACATCAATTTATATTTAGAATTGTTATATTTTTTATAGTAGCTCGGCATTTGACCGTACTCTTGACGTTAAACTAAAATGCGGTCCAAGAAAGGGAAAGGGGAAAAAGGGTCCAGAGAAAAACTGCTACCACTGCCTGCAGGCTGCAGTCGCCTCCGCTATGCCGATGCTAATCTCGAAACGCGTTTAGGTAGCCTCACTTGAAAGTGGTGGTACTATCCTAGGATTGTAGAGTGGGATAATTACCATCATCAGCCTATATTTATTTAATAATTAAATAAATATTTAAAATAACTATAGATAAATGTTAATTGATAGTTCAATACAAAGAAGGAAATATCTATAAACATATGTAGTTAGAATATACAGTAAGTAGAGTAGAATTTTTAGTAATAATGACAGTTAAGAGCGTCGGGCCTTATCAGAAAATCCTACGGGAGTCAGCGTTTCCTTACTTTTTGTCAAAGAATAACAATTCTGTATATTTTATATTGAATCCACGTCATTAATTAAAAAAATGTGACGATAAAACCTAGTAATAACTGCAGAATTTGCGGGGGGTATCTGCTACAATTCATGTTTAGATCAAGACTTTGGCCCGGTGCTTTGACCCAACGTGTATTGAGAAATTTCGACATAGTCACTTTTTCATAAAACCGAAACATGCAAAGAATTTTGTTCATGCTACTATTAAAATTCCTTTTAAAATTGACTGGCTTATCTTTTGAAACTGTTAATACTTACAGTCTCGTCTACAAGTTACTAGTCAATGCAACTCATATCCTATTACTGCAACCCAATCAGATGTAACTGTAGACGATGGTTGCGGCGCGCGGTGGTGTCACGTTCATTACACCTAGTGACATATTTCATGGCCTTCTGGAGTTACACTTAATATGGTAATCCTGAGGTAGGCAGAGACTGAAACTTTAACGACTATTTCATACTACTTTATTTAACTTCAGATAATTGTCTACATTGATGGCAATTAGTAATAATATTTATTTGAATAAGTTTTTGCTTTTAGGTTGAATTGGACCAAGTTTTGGTTTAAGTTAAAATTAAATCGTTTATTTATGTGTATATAATAGTTTGACAAAATTAATAGAAATGTCATAATGTGTAATACAATTGACGAATACATGGCCGATATTAATCCCTGGAAGTAGATATTATTGTCATTACTATTATTATTATTATTTATAAATTGACAACGCCTCTTTACAGCAGCTATTATTATTGTTTTTGTTTGTAATATTGTAATTGTTGATGTACAAGAGTACTTGTTTAAATAAATGAATTTGAATAATAAATACATCATTGCAACTAAATTGCTTCTTTTATACTCGTATCATAAAAGAAAGAAAATAATAGTTATAATTCTTTTCTGTACTCTATTTTTGTACGTGCTCTTAGAAAAGAATAATTCTATTAGCAATAAACATAAGAGCCAGTCCTAAGCCAATATTATTAACCTATTTCCCTCTATAAAGATAATCTGACTATTATATTTGAACTGCAAGTAATTTTATTGAATTATGATAAAGATTGTGAATGTGAGGGAAGTGAGGAAGTTGTGTCAGTGGCGTTCCGTTATCTCTGCCTATCCCTGTGGGAAAAAGGCGTGACAATTGTTGTTGTTGTTGATAAAAATTGAACCAAACGGCTGGAGGTGGAAATCGAACCTGCAGTGTTACATTTGTGAAAAAAAAAGCCGGCATAGCGGAGGCGACTGCTGCCCGTAGCGATTTCTCTGTAGTAACAGAAACAACTCTCTGTTTAAGGCCACACTCTAGCTTTACATCAGCGGAGTGTTGCCATATACCAAGCTACAATAAAAAAAGTTTTATATTAGCTTTCAAGTAGCCGGAGTATAACAAAGAGTCCTGTCTGTTTCATATTTACCTTTCCAGTTATTAGGGCGACTTTTGCTTGAAAACATTTTTTTTTCAGTCAAACAGTTTTTTCCGCACATTGACGACTCATATAAAAATATCTTTTTTTTTTGACATACATGTGACCTCGACTGGCCTGATGGTAAGCGCAGCGAAGGTCCATGAGCACTGACGACTGAAGAAACGCTTACACAGTGGCTCCAATCGCCATCCCTATGCCGTCCTGAAAACTAGTATCACGATTTCATTGTTTCTATAATGCTTAGTCGAATAAAGTAAATTCTGTATGTATTTAAATAAATATAAGCAGTACGATTGCAAATGAAATCCTCCCTCAGCTTTGCCAGGCTTTTACCTCGCTGAGTCCCAGATAACATGGTGATATAGGCCGTTGCCGCGTTCGCATATTTTTTGTTTCGCTACAGATGCGTTAGCGGCAGACCCCTTTTTGATAACGCTATAGCTTTGTTGACTATGTAAAATATTGCTGATATTTTGTCGCGCTATTTCGGGAAAAAGAAATAAAATTGAAACCCACTATGACAAGTTTCAAGCCGAATTGTTTTTCAGTATTATTTGTGTTTCAAAAACACTTTATTGATTACCCATCGCTTAATTATTATAGAATTTTATTCTATTCATGTATATATACGTAGTATACCCTACCTTTCACGATTTTTATAATACATAAACACGACCTCTTTTGTTTCCACGGTTTCCATCATATTTATAGAATTATGTTCTATATTTAATAAAATAATGTTTTATTAGCAATATTTAGACTGACTTTGCCTCATAAAACAGGCATAGCGGAGGCGACTACTGCCTGCAGACATTTTTTTGTCGTTAATTAAGAAGAAAACATTGCCAATATTGAAGCTAATAATATAACATAATTATATTGTAATTTTATTACAAAATTCGTTGTACAAGGCTCGTTGCTGTCTGCCGCACGCCGTTTCAATACAAAGAATTCGTAATTGACGTTCTGAAAATAAAAATATTAAATAACGTATTGTATCAAACATTCGATACATGGAGCAAGAGTACTCCGTAATAAGGGATCCGATTACACACGACTCGATTAAAGTATATTCTTGTTCGATATCATTACAAATGTAGAAACGTTCAGAATTTTTTTTTGGCTCGGCACTTGACACTCCGCCTGATATCAAGCTACAGTGTTGTCCATGAACGGAAGCAACTGCTGGGCTAATAACCATCATACTCGTATATACACCACTCTTACATAAAATGGGCTACCTGTAAGTTTTTTCTATTAGATAAAAAAACTATTTTTGTTTTTTTTTGGTGACCCGGTAAGACTACTATCACTTAAACGTCTATAAGTAGCGGTGGCCTTCGTTATACCCGGTTCATCCCCAGTGGCGGACTAAGGCTAAGCGGGCCCTACGCAACATTGTAACTCCGGGCCTATTTTTTAGTCATGATACATATTTTGCGTTTCGTAAAAACCTAATTTTCGAGCACTAAAAATTACGGGCCATAGGCACGTGCCTAGGTTGCCTAGGCCTTAGTAACCCCATGCTGATCCCAAAATTCGATTGTTAATTCGCGGGTTCATTTGAAAGTGTGGTGGGGTAGTACTACTACCCAACAGAATGAGCTAATAAACATCATTAGTCTGCCCACGTTTTGCCATTTTAAGGATTTTTATTTGGCAATGAAATCTTTATACTTTTTAAGAATAAAGCTCTTTTTGCGAATGTAATGATCCCTCTCCTACTCTAATATTAGATATAGAATTCTAGACTTTACGCCTGTGATCTTACACGTGGGGCTTTATTTCAATTTACTTTCAGTTCCTTGATGTGGCTTCGGTGGATTTTCCTAATACTTCTATATTATTTAACTTAGAATCTTATATTTTATTATTGAATTAATTTACGCTACAAAAGAGCCGCTTTTGTTCTCTTTTATATAATAATATTAATATTTAGAAGTATTTAATTAATTAAGGTTATACGCGAAGGTTATTTAACTAATTTGAAAGACTGGAACAAGAGCAGCCGTGGTCTAGCGGTAAGACGCGTGAACTCACGATCGAGGAAACCCGTGTTCGAACCACGCTAATTCTGACCAGTATCAATATAACTTTGTTATACATATGTACTTTGGTAGCTCAGTGACTATAGGTACTATTAAAGAGTGGTAGGCAGACTAATGGACCCATGGAATAACCATTCCCGTCCTGGGGTGGTACCACCACTTTCGAATGTAACACCCGTGAAGTGACCTAGTCACGTTTCGGGAGCAGTTTGAAAGTGGCCAGGTAAGCGAGAGGAGTATGCACTGTCAATCTAGATGGTGCATACTCGTCTCCTCAGGCCAGCATAGCGGAGGCGACTGCTATCTGTAGAAATTTCTCTATAGTAGCAGTTGTTTCTGTTCATCGACCGCACTCTAACTTTACGTCAGACAGAGTGTTGTCATATGCCGAGCTATAATAAAAAAACATACCTTAGAACTCGCCGCGACTACGATGGCTTTATTTTTTTCTTTTTATGTCTGTACTAAGCTAGTGCTTGTATCATAGACACTAAGCGATCAAAGTACATATAACATAGTTGCATTGGTACCGATCAGAATTTAGCGAGGTTTAAATACGGGTCTCGTTGCTTGTGAGATGGTGACAGTCTCTCATTGTAATGTCGTCGTATAAAATCAATAAAAATAAATGAGATAGTCAGCCACATAAAGTTTTTTTAATTAGTTAAGTATTTATTTCGTTTTTTTTTTCAAACAGTCAAAAATTCCAGGTTCTATCCCTGGGGGTCGTTGTCAATATTTATTTATAAAAATATTTGCTTCTTTTTTTTCCGGTACTTGTAAGGTGTTAGAGTCATGTCGGACACCTCCTCTATACTTTTAAAACCTCAGGGCGGTTCCTCCTGATCGTCATAAGGTCGTCGTCACGTGCGCGCTTTCGCATTCTTCCACGACGTGTTTTCTTGTCCTTTTCTTCATTGATAGTACATATACCAGTTATTTCAAGTTTGATGTAAGAGCATGATTTTTTTATTGTAGCTCGACATGTG
This sequence comes from Tinea pellionella, assembly GCA_948150575.1. Classification (NCBI taxonomy): domain Eukaryota; kingdom Metazoa; phylum Arthropoda; class Insecta; order Lepidoptera; family Tineidae; genus Tinea; species Tinea pellionella. Next base: position 2,652,570 of record OX411256.1, read on the forward strand.
ACAACATTCCACCTGATGTTAAGCTAGAGTGCGGTCCATGAACGGAAACAACTGTTACTACAAATAAATTTTTACAGGCAGCAGTCGCCTCCGCTATGCCGGTTTGAGGAGACGAATGTGCATCATTCACGTTGATAGTGCATACTCCTCTAGTTATATTATAAATGGCTACTTCCAAACTGATCCTGAAACGTGACAACGCCACTTTACGGGTGGTCGTAGTACTTCAGGACGGCAGATTAGGCCAATAATCATTATCTGTCTGCCTAATAAATAGCTCGATATACGACAGACAACACTGCGCCTCATGTAAACCATAAGTAGTCTATACTACTTCTTTAAATGTAATATTTGTAATTTTTTTATTGAAAAAAAAAAACATGTAGGGGAAACTAACAACTCTTGTATGCGCTTGTTGTTGAACACTGTGAAAGTGCAATGATCGCGCCAACACTACTTGGAACTTGGTCTGTATTGCTTGTACCAAATATCGAGGCAAACATCTAAAGTACTCTAACAAGAATCCTTAGGGGGAATATACAATGTTGCTCGTACTCCAAGAACTTGGTCCACTCGGTATCACCAACTTACTTCTAAGTAGCTCAGAACACTCGATCGTCTCGTGAGCTGTTAAATTTTTATTGAACGCCTGTTTTATGTGAACATATAAAATGGGGTAAAGATCGTAGCGAGGTGTAAAATCAGTCTATTTTTATGTCCACAACGCCGTAACTTTTGAGTGGATTTTTTTTATTTGCACGACAGTTTTCCAACTGTATTTCGAATACTTCTTGAGGCATTTTTATGCGTGTTATAAAATATTGAGAAGTGGGTGGAAATGTAGGTATATTTGTTTGTAACAAATTTACTTTTTTTTCTAGTTTACATAGTTTTACTTTTGATACTTATGTCTTATAACAAATATATATTTTGAAAATACGCGGTCTTAAATAACTAATTTGTTTTATTTTTAAATTATGATGAACATTATTTATTTATTTTTTTCTAATAATTTTTCTTAATAATTTAATAATGATGATACTGTTACCTGTATTATATCTGAAGTAGCAGTTATATCCGTTCATGGACCGCACTGTAGCGTAACATCAGGCGGAGTGTCGTCATATGTCGACCTACAATGAATTTAAAAAAAAATTATTGTACCCAAGTACCAAAAAAAAAAAAAGTTTTTGTATCGGTGACAACTGGGAAAAAAACCTTTTTCTCAGGCAGCGCATAAACCATCACGTCACATTAATTTCGGCAGATCTAAGCAAGTGGATATTTGTACCAGAACCTTAATTCCTGTAATTTGTTGATTACGCCGTGTTACGGGTTCTTGTTTATCATGGCGAGCTCGTATTCTATTGTTGGCATTAATTGCACGCAGTAATTGCACCTCCATTTGTCCCCTTCGACCAAGACACTAACAATGTGCGGTATTTTTAATTAATCTTGGAACGAAACATATTGGTTTGTATCTACTTTATACCGGTCTTAAATACATTCAAAAATTTGATCGATCAGAGCCTAAGCTATAATATAGGTATTAATTACAGAGCAGTAGACAAACTGATGATTTTTATTAGCTCAGTTTGTCGTCCTGGGGTAGTACCTCCACTATCAACTGTGTTGTGTGCCAGCATAGTTTAGGCGAAATTTCTCTGTGGTAGCAGTTGTTTTTCCATTCATGGATCGCACTCTAGCTTATCATCGGGAAGGGTGTTGTTATATACCGAAATACATCTTTAATTTTTTTTAATTTTATTATTTATTTACATAAATTGTTTCGGACGCATAACGGACGGATATGTTAATTACTTTACCACAGAAATTGATTGAGATATGCTATGTATATTATTAGTAAGAAAATGTTTAAGCTTCCATATTAAAGATTTGCTTTCGATTGATGCGTATAGTTTTACAATATTTTTTAAGGCAAAAACTTTGATGGCCGATTGACACTCGATATATTACAAATTGTAGTGTTTTATCTCAATAAAACTTTACGGTTATTTTATAACTAATAAAAAAATCGAAATTATTGAAAAAATAAAAATTAAAAAACTTTTAATACGAAATGTATCGATTTTGTAATACTTTTTACAATTTATCCATATTTTCGATACAGATATACGAATTAGATTGAGCGACCGTGGTCGAGTGGTAGGCAGACTGATGATGGTTATTAATTAACACAGTCTGCCGTCCTGGGGTAGTACCACCACTTTTGAATGTAATATCCGTGAAGTGACCTTGTCGCATTTCGAGATCAGTTTCGAAGTGGTCAAATAAGAGAGTGCCGCCATAGCGGAGGCGACTGCTCCTTTAGAAACTTATCTGTGGTAGCAGTTGTTTCCGTTCACGGACCGCAAAAAAATACAATACTAAACCCTAATCCATAAATATGTGTAAATATATAATAAGATTCTATATCAAAGTTTGTAGTGTCCATAATTGAATCTTCCGGGATATTGTATGGTTTTGGCGTTTTCTCTAACAATAGTCGCAATACTCCGACGATATTGTTGAGAGCTCTCTCGATTGAAAGCCTACGCTTTTGTAAGGTATATATTTACCTTTTGCTATATAATAGAGATGGAGAAGTGACCTCCTATTGTGGAAACTTACTGAGTTAAGACTTATATATATTTTTCTTTTTACATCTCTATTACTTAAAAAAATATATCGAAATAAACCAGCAGGGTCAGAAAAGTAATTAATTTAGTGGTTTCTTTTTATTATATTATTTTTATTACGATTTTGATAAATGTATGTGTAAATAGAAAAAAATGTCGTTTTCCCCAACTCGAGTAATAAATAGATTCAGCACTTGTGTTTTTTTTTGTTTTTACTTCATTTAAAATTATTTTTGTAGCTACTTTAATTAACATTATTAAAATAGGAGTTGAAGTTGTCCGTAAGCTGTATGTTGAATTATACGTATTTAAATTACACGAATTCGTAAAACCAAGACTGTTAGGCAGACTGACGATGGTTATACAATACAATACAATTGTCACGTCAATGGTTAGAATCCGCTATAATGGCAGGTTGACTACAGACATTTCTCTGGGATAGCAGTTGTTTTCGTTCATGGACCGCACTCTAGATAGTGTGTTGTGACATGCCGAGTTATTCGAAAAAAAAATTAAAGCATTATTATTATTTTTTTTAATAACATTTAATAATTGAAATATGCAAGTCTAATAATATACGTAAATATTTGTTCTAACATGTCAAAGCTGTATTTGAAGTTACTCTGAACGCTGATTGACTACATGTCAATGCAGATATTGACTGGTGGAACTTGATAGGTAATTGTTTCCATACGATAATTGACAGAATATATATCATATGTAACTTTGTATTAATTAATATTCATGTCTGTTTTGATATCGTCTGAATTTCCATTATGTTTGATTGCCATCACTTGAATCGTAGAATAATTAAGAACTCTAAAATATATGTTTAATTATTACTAAAGATGTATTTTTATTATTAAAGAGAGTCTTTTAATAAGACAGACTGGTGATGTTTATTAGTTCCGTCCTGGGGTAGTACCACCACTTTCGAATGTAACGTCCGTGAAAATACTCTTAAATATCGTGGAATAATAATTGTTGACGTTGTTACCAATTTTCACATTTGCAATGTTGATCGAATTTACATTTATTCAAGTGAATGCTCTCACAAAGCTCATGTTTCAAACAATTGTTCAGGGATAGAGTTTCTATATTGGGTATTAAAATGTTGAAACAATAGAGTTTTAAGCTGGCACATTCATTTACTGTATAAAGAACAGTGGAGATGCGTTCATGCATATTTTATTTCGAAGAACATACTGAATAGATATCAAACAGACTCTTTTTTTTTAAGTATTCAACAAAAATTATTTACTAATATTTGTACTTTTTCTATTACAGGTATACGATACCACAGAAAGTGCAAGAGCTAAGAAATGGTCGTCGCGATTAAAATTAAATACGTCTGGTAGCACTAAGTCATCCGAGAAGTCTCCAGAGAGCCCGTACATGTACGGCACTATTAGCGCACCCGGGGGTTCTGCACTCTCAAAGTCAATGAAATATGCAGAAACATGGCTTTATGGGTCAGTGCGAACGCAAACGCCGCCTTTACGGCCGAGCGTTTTCTCCGCATATCCAGAAGTATCAGGTCCCGTCCTTATAAGTACGCCGCAAAAACCAACACCTCATAATTATGCTGTTATACTATGTTCCTGTCCTGAGTATCTTAACGGTACGAAAAAAAGTAATTCAACCAAAGTCAGTATTTGTAAGAAATGCAAGGGATCTCGTTTGCCATTAACTATAGCTGATGCACCAAGACTTCTAGTTGGAGGCACTGTTAGGGGCCCTCAAATTAACCGGGACTCTAGTATGTTAAGATCTGGTACTGTACGTGTACAAAGTTCAAAATCGAGGCCTTCTATTTTAAAATCGCAAAATGCTGATAGTACTGATCCATACGATTTAATGCGAAGGAGTAGGCTTGCACCTCCACACGAAGCGAGAATTGGAAGTCAGTTTTCTACGTCTCGTTCTAGAGCGAAAAGCATAAGTCCTTGTCGAGTGCGCACTAGAAGAACGAGTCCTGCTCCTGTAGATACCTTATCAAGAAAGAACAGAAGTAAGAGTGTTAGTAGGGTCAATGATATTTGGGTCGACGAAAGCAGTAGCAACTCTAACGACTCTAAGAAATCAATTTTATCTTGCGACATAAATCCTTATGATTTGGTAAAACCGTCAGATAAGTCTAGATCATTGGTTGAAATTGATTTTGATGGCGACTTTGGTGATGTATTTAACGGTAATGGTAATAATAATAGTATTCAATATAGTAAAAATAGTTCGTATAGTAATGTCAAAGCTATTAATGGTCAAAGGATAAGAATTGCTGAAGAACTTAACACAGTTGAAGAAGTGTCAGTCTATGATCCAGTCACCGTAAAATATGATCTCAGGAGTTACAACCTCAAAACTCATGAGCTTTCTAATTCAGCACCATTACCAAATATCAAAAATGAACACAAGAAGTCTTCATTAAGTAAAAGCAGCAGCAAAAAATTGCTAATTTCAAATACGACTCGATCAAAACCAAAAAGTGTATCTCCAAAAAGACCACCCAGAAGAGCTCGGAATAGTAAAACCGATGACGAGAGCGAAAGCGATAATCAGAGATTTCAAGAAAGAAATATCCGCAGAAACCCAACAGACGATAATTCTAAAACTTCTAAACACAAAAGCCAAAATACAGATACAATAAAATCTATATTGAAGAAACCTCGTGAATATATTTCAAATGAAAGCAACAGTAAGCCGGAATCTTGCGATGATTTATTTGAAAGTAAACGTGTTAATTCATCACAATTTTACTTGCCAAAACCTTCTAATGATAAAATTTATGCATCACCACAAAATACTATTTTACAAAGAAAACGTGTTCAGTTCCTTGTCGAAAACGAGGATACTAAAGTCATATACACGGCTGAATTTAATTTGACATCAAACACGGTAACTGGTATACCAGGTGATGTAAGTTTAGAATCTGAAGAGGACATTGTTGCTCAAGGCGACATAGTAAGCCATAGTTTAAACAGCACACACATTGTTGATGTCACAGAAATAAATAATTTAAATGAGAATAGAACCAATTTATTGGACAAAGAAGAAAAACCTGAAGAACAGTCTTCAGAATCTGTATTTAGTAATAAAGATGCCACTGCTGGTTCAAATATCTTACAAGTACCTGAACAATGCAAAACAGGTATAATTAGTTTTGTCATTTCTCTTGTTTATTAACACTGAGTTATTATAATAAATAAATCTTCATATTATCAAATTATCCTTTATATCTTTGTAATTATTATTAATAAAATATACTAATGTATAAAAGGGAAGACTTTGTTCCGGGTTGGGTTGTTATATGTTTGCGTTTTGATGGCACAGTCACAAAGTATCCGAATGGCATTGTATGTGTGTGAATAACACGCATAAAATAAGCATGTTTGTAATATACTTTTTTAATTTTCAGATAATGAAATTCCGAAAGTCGGCGTGCTTCGACGATCAGAATCGGAAAGATTAGCCTCAAGCTTGCCTGCATCACCTCCGAAGTTTTTAGATACTATGGCGTTGAGACCTAAAACTAAACACGGCCATACAAGTCAAGTATTCCTCGGATCAAATGATTCAGAAATAAAAGATTTAATTGTTTTGTCTAAACCAATAAAAAATAGTCATAAAAGCGAAGTTAATAATTTACATCAACTTGAGTCTGGAAATGTAAGTGACAGTAGCGATATTACTAAGGAAGTTTTAAGCAATCTGAGAAGAAGCATTTCTATGTCACCTGAACCACCACCGAGGTTAAAATCGAAAGATCGTATTAAAGGCAAGAAAAACAATTATGTTAAAACTCGTTTTATTAGAAACAACTCCAATAGTTCAACCAGTGACGAGTGGTCTGATGTTAATGATTATGAACAAAAAACTATTTTACGAGTAAAACAGTTTGATTCTGATGAATCCGAAGAACCTAAATCCTCTCGAATTATAAAAGAATCAACTTTGGCAAATACAAATGAACCACGACGAACTTCAATACAAATAAATGGAAATGAGTGTTATTCTACGATGAATGTCAGCAACGACACACCAATTTATTTGTCTTCTGTTGTGGTAAATGATGATTATGGTAATACGACTAATGATTATCAAACAGGTACAGTAACAATTAGTGTAGGCGATGCTCATGGAGAAATTAAGAAAACAAAAAGCCAAATTTATATTGGATCTAATATTTCCAAGGAAAGTAGATTCAAGGCTGAAGATGTTAACACTTATGAAGAATATTGCAACGAAATTAGTAGAAATGGAAATAATAAAATATATGATAGTCGGGATCTCAGTGCAATTTTATTAGATCCTGTTGAGGCGGTTAAAAGGAATTTGATACCTCATGTATGTGGTAAAAGTGATACGCTAGAAGAAAACTCAAATAAAGAAAATGTTATAAATGGAGACAAAGATAGTTCTCAAGAAAATGGTAACTTTGTTGCTAAATTATTCGACGATCCCTTCTTTGGACACTTGGCTGAAGGATTAGATTCAAGCTTGGTACAAAAATTAATAGAAAATTCTTTAATTAAACTTCAGGAAAGTAAAATACAAGATGATTCTGAAAATTCTACTAGTAAAGACGAACAAACATTAGAAAAATTAATAGAAGGTTCTCTAAAGTCCTTGAAGGTAGATGCGATTGAAAACAGTAACGAAGATGTGAAGACAACGAATAATGACAACACAAATAGCGCCAAAGATAACCTAGCAAATGAAGAAAAAGCAACCGTCTCACCAGTTTGCTTAGACAATGACAATAGCTGCTCTGCTCCCTATGAAAGTATGGAGTATGAAAGCGGCGCTATTGGAGTTTTTTCAGATTTAGAGCCCATGTCAGATTGTTATAACGCTTCAGCAAGCGAGCTATCAACCGAGGATGATACAAATTCAACAAGATCTAAATTTTATCAAATGTTGGTTGATGCAGCTTTGTGTGAAATTGATAATTCAAATAATACAGATGACGATCATCATTATGAATCAATTCGTTTAAATAGTGATCCTATTTATGAAGAAATAGGAGATATGCCACCACCTTTGCCTATAAATCCTCCTCCTAATTCTCTTTTACTATTGGACGACGATAAACGTAGTGGTTCGCGATCTATTTTTGAAGGTGCATCAAAATACGACATTTTATCTTATTTGGTAGACGCTAAAGAGAGAGGTATCGATGACGAAGAAGAGTATGTTACTCACTTTGAAAATGTTACCGAGACACCAGGAATGCTGAATAATACAAAAGATATGGAAAAAGAAACTCATTTGCGGAGTAACAATAGTCAGTTGTCCAATGCATCGGATTCCAGTGAAGACAATTCTTTGATTATAAATGGTGAACCTCTGGAAAAGACAGCTGTGTGTAAGAAAACATCCGCTGAAATAGAAAGAAACGATTCCGGCGTGGGTTCTGAAACTAGTAAGTCATCGAGAAGTCGGTTACAAGGAAAAACGTCGCCTTGTAACACGATAGTGGATTCTCCGATTCACCTTTGTGAAGATTGTGATACTGCTGTAGAAACTCAAATTACAAGTGAAGGTGAGCTCGAATTTCAATATTATTTATGATTTTGATATCGCAAAAAAGAAAACTCTCGTTATACCTTAGATGGTTCCTTATATATTTTATTATAATGTAGGCATCTCCATAAAATTATATTTTATTTCGGTTTGCAAAGGGATCTAAGGAACTATCGATTTGCGTTATATTATAGGAATAACAGTTTTTAAAATGTTGCTAATTCAATTTTATCTATTATTTATTACAGGTTCTATATACGCTCCTTTAGTATGTCGTAAATGTGCTAAAAAGAGAGCTGAGAGGAAGGAAATAATAACAGAAATAGTCGAAACAGAAGAGAAATATGGTAGAGATTTACAGATCATTCTAGAAGAGTTCTACAAACCTATGTTAGTAGCAGGTTTACTAACTCAAGAGCAATTGAGTGCTATATTCTTAAATGTTGAAGAATTAATAGATAATAATCAAGTATTATCGGAAAAGCTAAGAGACGCTCTTGAAATTGCTGTTGAACAAGGAGACGAGGTACTGTTGCAATACTGAACTTATTATATATTTTTTTTATATAAAAATATAAAATGGTGTGCTTAAACTCCTATGGCGGGAAACATAGACTTTTATCTATCATCAATGGCTAACAAGTGTATGTAATTGGATCAAATTGTGATGCAATTTTTCCTAACGATATATTGTTGCTGTAGATTATATAACTCCTTATTTGTATATCGAGTGTAATGCTCCTTTTAGCGGATTACTATCTTAGGCCATATATCTAAGAAAGTATTTATTTATATTTAATTTCAATTAACTTATTTTCAGGATCTTCTGACGATGAATGTTGGTAAGATTCTTCTAGAATGTGCTGGAATGTTGGCAGCGTTCCAAGCTTACTGTGTCAAGCAAGCCGGTGCAGCGCTTCTATTGGCTGGTCTGGAAAAAGAGAAGGAGCTACTCAGGATATTCTTACGCGTCTCACAAATGGAGAACACAGTTTTGAGGAGGATGAACCTTAATTCATTCCTCATGGTCGGTATTCCTCATTGCTCCCCCTCACTATATATTTACAAAATAATAATAATTGAATGGGTATTTGGTACCTAGTTCTATAATGTTTATTTATTTATATAATATGTTGCCTAGAAGAGTTTGCTTTTTAGCATGACGGCTTGCTTATATTTGATATATTGATTGAATAAAAGCCTATGATTAATGTTCATTTGTGACAATTTGAACTAGATCTGGGATTAATATAGATTATGTCATTGTTACATCTTGAAAATCTAATTGCATATAACTTTTAACATTATGTAACATATTACATAATATACTTAGTACAATCAAACCATTTGTATAAGGCTGCTGAAAAGAGTAGTTTGTTAAAGTGTCATTAATTTCACTAGGTGCCAGTTCAACGCGTGACAAAATACCCACTCCTTCTATCACGACTCTATCGCTCCACTGCTGGATGTGCCGCTGAAAGGGAAGATGTCAGAGCAGCTCAAAGATGTGTGGAATCGAGGCTCGAGGAGATGAATGCCGCGGCAGCCGCAGCCGCCGCAGCTGCTAGAGATGTTCCTCTATGGAGACGACTCGCTGCCGCCAAAAGAACTGCACACGATCTTCATGTAGCTGATATAAGACTGAGAAAAATGGCTGTAGATGTCCTTGATTGGAATCATGAAGATGCAAGGCAAGTTTTTTTGTATATAATGGAATAGGTTGACGTGGGCTCTTTTCTCCCAAAATAAGGAAAATCGGGTCGAGTCGACGATACAAACACTAACTTGGAAAAGGTATTACAAAATAATATTTATTAGATTTTTTTGGTAACGATGTACAAATCGAGAGATAATTTGAACAAATTGTTGTTCTTGTAACGGATCCCTTTGCTATTGGTTGCGACAAACGACGCTATTATGGGCGTCATTGCGGCCTTCAGGTTCCTAGACGTTCGCTTTAGTGGCTGTAACTACAGCCGAGTGCTATATCCCCTCGGGCTTTATGGCTACAGAAACACAAGTAATTATGTGTGTAAAAAGGGAATAACACGTAAAGTTAGACTTCGTTCGCCCATTACACCGTTTTAATTGATGTTAAGAGATTTTCGAGGTTTAATGTTGTTTTTAATCGTTTATATTTTGTTATAAAATAAATTAAAGGTAAAACAACGTGTACCTACAATATATTAGAAATGTTAATTAAAATTTAAATCTTTTGTAATTTTATTATAGTTAGACCAATATCGATGTTAACTAACCTATTAAAGTTTTAGGGTGACTAATATGATTTCTATTTCACCATATTTAATTAAAGTAAATGTAGATAACTAACCTTATATACCTATACATTGATACAAGCAGCAGAATGTATAAACTAAAACACTTCTAGATATACTATCCATTACTAATACAATCATATTCTAAATTCGCCTTTATTGTTTTACTCATTGAGTTGAATATTATTAAGGGTAACGAGATGTGTAGTCAGCTTCATGCTTGTCATTATAACGTCGAGCTCAAAGCAATCTGCACTGTGAAAGCATTTCACATTACATTGAGTGAGACGTCGCGTTGCGGCATTTGGTTTCCTTCATGAAAAACATATTCAGGAATCTAACCAAGCTTAAGATTAGGTTATTACCGTCGGAGAGAATAATTCTAAAAGTTAAAGATTATAAAAATAATAATTAATTTAATCTACTTAAAATTATTATATCAATTTAAGTTGTACTTAAGTTTAACTTTTCAATAACTTAGCTATAAGGTTAAATACGAATTCAAAATACATCTTAAATAGAGATTTGTACCCCACACCCTTTAAATTTTTTAAATGGCAAGTTTGTGACGTCATCAACATGTTTTATGTGCAAAAATGTAATTGAATTTGTCATTTTCAAAGCTTTGAATCAGTTTTCATTTGGTCAGAAAGAAGATATAGCGGAGGCTACCTGTAACATTTGCTGAATGCTTTTTTTCAGTTCTCTTATTGGAAAATATAAAAATAATAAATACATTGCGTTTTTTATTTTGTGCTTCTATTTCAGATTCGCAATGGAAGGAAAACTGCTCTTTACTCAGCCCAACGATAACAATTGGAGAAAGGGTCGAACAATCAAATTGACGCCTATTAATGTTCTTTTGGTAACTAATGGAAAGGTATGGTGAAATAATATTGACACAACAAGTATAATAATTTTATTATTTTCTATAAAACAACAAAAAAATTATGGATACTTAACCTATGGAATTCAATGAGACCTGTGTTCGATCCTCATTAAATTTTAACCGGTACCAATGTACTGTAATGTTACATGTACTTTAGTGGCTCAGCTTTTTCTGATATGTCAACCACTTTTAAGTGTAACACTCGTGAAGTGACCTTGTCGCGTCTTGATCACTTTGGAAGTAGCAAGGTATAACGAGAGAAGTGTGCATTGTCAACCTGAACGGTTCACATTTATCTCCTCAAGCCGGCATAGAAAACGCGACTGCTGCCTGCTGAACTTTCTCTGTAGTAGCAGTTGTTTCATGGACCGTACTCTAGCCTAACATCAGGCGGTTGTGTTCACATGTCGAGCTACTATACAAAATATCATTGGGAATAAATAAAAAGCATATAAAATTTACAGCCAACGAACGCGCATAAACCGAACGATATACGAGAAACTCGCGAGGCGAGAGAGGCTCGGGAAAGAGAAGGCTGTGACGCTCTCTTCGCGAGAAGTGGAGTAAGAGAAGCAGCTCTACTTCTTGTACGAGAAAAAGCAGGACGGTACACACTACAAAGGGAACCGCTGTTTCTGGATAGATGTGTAGTAGCAGCCGATCATGAACCTGAGCATTTCTTTGAAGTTCACGAAATTACATCTAAGGATTCATATATTTTTAAGGTGGGTAAAAGAGCGACTCCGACTAAGTTCATAGAAATGTGGACTCGCAGTCGATAACCGTCGCGTTTGAATATCAAAAACATTTCTGCCGGTCAATACCAATGTAGTATTTCTATACGTACTTTGGTTTCTGGTTTTGGACAATACTAGAATTGGCATTATACAAAGTAGAAAGAACCGAAGCGATAAGATATCTCTCCCCAGAAGCCGTGTGCGTAACGTCTGCTTTTCTACGTAATTCCATGTCATTTGGATAGCATGGAAAAAAATGGAGCCAGAAATTAGATCAAATAATTTCTTATTTCTTTATTTTGTTATTTTCAGGCGGAAGAAAACGCAAGAACTCGAATCTGGTACAGACAGTTGCAGTATCATGCGCAAGGTGCTGGTGCATGGAGGAAGAGACGAAACGCCCTCGCTAACATTATGATTAACCCTATGCTTACTAGAAATTGAATTAATACTGTGACTTACGGTGGTATAAATATTCAACCATAATCTGTATTTATATAAAAGAAAATTGAAAATTAGTTTATTTGGTTATTTTCTTCAAAGAGTTTATTAATGTATCCGATTTTTAATATAAATAATCAGATACTATGACGTATTAAATTTGTAAAAGTAGCTTAAAAGAGTTAATTTAAAATTTATTATTTTAATTGTAATATTGCCAAAAGGTACACTGGGCCACATAACATTTGAAATAGCAACTTTATATTGATTCACTCAACAGCGAGTGTTCTTCGGACACAAACAGGCATTTGTTTCTAATATCATACTGATCTACATAAATGATAAAAATAATGGATATTGTTGAACATTTATTATATGATGGATGCTCTAAATGTAAAAAGGGGAAAGGAAAATAAATAGTGCATTTTTTTCATCGTCAATTTTTATTTTATTTGTAAATAGTTTATATTTTAAATAATTATGTATTATCTGTTGCCACTAGTAATAGTTGTTTAGCTTTACACCAAAATATAGAGTTTAGAATAATCTTGTTTTATTAAGTTTTTAAGCCGTTTAGAGTCAAACAGTAATCGTGTGTTGATTCCAAAAAGATGTATAATTAATTGTATACTTTTTATATTGATTATGTAAATAATATTTTTAGTAACTGTGATAATGTTAAGACATTAAATGATTGATTTAAAATTTTCAACATATTTTCAAAATATTCAATATTATAAAATAAACTTAACATAATAATTTCCTAACTAGTCTTAAGGACTTAAAATATATAATTTGTATTTATTGTATAATTTATTAGTTTTATAAATCATAGATTTATTAAATAGATAGGTACACCAGATGTTTTCTTCCTTAAAAAATGTATTGTTAATAAATAAAATCATCAAAATAAATTTATTTAAAACTTTTGTTTTTATTTTTATACTAGTTTATGTTTTAATTTATCCGAGACCTACATGTGTACAGTTTATTTTTCAGATTTTGATTCTAATTTGTAGACGAATAATAAAATATTTTACAATAGAGTATGTCAGGATTTCTTTTTTTATAAAATTTAGAAAAATAAATAACCTGTAAATATCACCTGAACGGTGTAAATCTTTCTTTCAAAATAACGTGTGTAGTTAACTAATATAAAGTTATATTAAGCCGGCTCACATCTCATAAAGTCCCAGTTTCTAGTTTTCACATTAAACATAATTTAATCTCGTTTCCATATAGTACGTTTTACACGTAGGTTTTCCATTTATTCTTCATTTAGTTGGATAAAATTTTAGATTTTTTCCTTTCGAAAAGATAACGAGTGCACCGTCGATCTGGATGGTACATGCTCGTCTCTTCAAGCCGGCATAGTGGAGGCGCCTGCTGCCTGTAGAGATTTCTCTGTAGCAGCAGTTGTATCCATTCATGGACCGCACTCTAGCTTTACATCAGGCGGAGTGTTGTCACATGCCGAGCTACAAAAAAAAAAGAATCTTAACATCAAACCAAATATTGAAAATTACCTAACTTATGTTTTGTAGAACCTAAAGGGCGTTGATAGCAGTGGACAAAAATAGTAGACGTGACCTCGACGATCTTTCTAAATAAACATCAAGCGCTTTGGAGCCCGCTTTTTTAACGCATGTTTAAAGAACAAAGATTCGATGCTGGTAAAGTGCACGCATGTTGTATATACCTTTAATATGGATTTTAAAAAAAGCGCAATTTTCCATTGGTAATTCTATTGTTTTCAGAAAACTTTCGCGGTTTTTCATCGTTACAATCCACACAAGATTTTAGCTAGAACACGAGTTGCGCAGTTGTGGCTAATACCGAACTTTAAGATACATACACCTTATTTTTATGATAATATGATCGCTTTCGTGTAGAATAGGCGCTTGTTAGCCAAAACTGAGAATTTTTATTTCTCGCTCTCTACTGATTTATAACACCGTTTTATAATTGTAGTAGCCACAACGAATCGACACATGAAAATATAATAATAATAATAGTCATAGGTTTTTTTTTAAATTTAATTTAGTCCTTTGATTTACGAAAGCGTGGTAACCCTATTTTCAACCAAACATGTAGGAGACAAGTTGGTAATTATGCGGTTTCAAAACTCACTAGTTTGGATATTGTGCGTGGCGCGAGAAGATTCATGAAATGTGTATTGTATAGCGTTTTGTAAAGACTATGTCATGCAGGAACATCTTGTTAGCTAGTTTGAAGCTAGTTATTGCTTCTACATAATTTAAGATTTTTTTCGTTTCATTTTTGTCTCTCGGCATATGACAACGCTCCCCCTGTCCATGAACGAAAAGAACTGCTAGAACAGAAAATTTTCTACAGTTTCGTTTATGGACCGCACTCTAGCTTTATACGGCCGAGTGATGTCATGTCATGTAGCCCAGCTACAATAAAAACAATATTTTATATTTTTCTAATTAAGTAAATACTGACGCGATGTTGGCAAGTATGATAATTTTCAATAAATTATTAAATTTATTCAATCATTCAATGCAAATTATTCAATACCTTTAGAAGGATAACAAAGTGTTGAAAATCATTAATAATAGATTGTTTTGCCAGCTTTAACTTTAGGGTACTTGTGAGAAGACCCTTTGATTTACATATCGATGTATTTTAATATTTAAAGTACCTATTATTTTATCAAGATTTACGAGCAACGACAAC
This sequence comes from Tinea pellionella, assembly GCA_948150575.1. Lineage (NCBI taxonomy): Eukaryota > Metazoa > Arthropoda > Insecta > Lepidoptera > Tineidae > Tinea > Tinea pellionella. The sequence goes on from OX411256.1 coordinate 2,667,775, forward strand.
ATAGTATAACGAGAGGAATGTGCGCTGTTAACCTGGGCGGCCTACATTAGTCTTCTCAAGCCAGTTGTTTCTGCTCATGGACCGCACTCTAGCCTAACATCTGGCGGAATGTAGTCAGAAACCGAATTACGAAAAAAAGGGTTTTAAATTACGAGAAATTAGTAATTTGAACATTTAGGTAGTTTATGAATTAAATATTTTAATTTTATTGTCGTATATTTTTTCTGTTTAGGTGAGTTTCATCTCTGCGTGAGGTTTTGTAGACTGATAGTTTATGTGAGCATAAAATTCAAATTACAAAGAAAATCTGACCTTTTATATGTTCAATAAAGGGTGCGTTAGTCGTAAAAAGGACTTATTGGTTTTAATGTGTCAGCTTTAATTTTATATGAGAAAAAAGTCGACGATCCTTAAATCGTTCGAGTTTTAACTTCGGCAATTTAAGGCAAATATCCGATTTATGCCTTTCATTAATTTTAAATGGGACCACATAACTTTATTTTTATAGTAGATCGGAATGATGTGTTCTTAGCCTTAGTTAAGCGGACTTTAACCGTATTCAGAGATTATGTCAATAGGTAGTAGTAGCGTTTTCCAGTCTGAAGAGACGAGTGTGCATTCGTCCAGCTTGCAAGATAGATATTAGCAAGATAATTCTGAACATAACGGACGACACGTGCCAAGGTTTTAGCACTTTTTCGCGACGCACATGCTGGCATACAGGCTAGCTCAACCCCCAACGTGTGCATGGGTCGTCCTTGCTTGGCGCGTACAGCCAGTTTTCGGAGATTATAGAAGACTTCGCCAGCGTTGCGTGTGACTAGGTCAGCGTGTAGAGCTGGCATTTGGATGTCGTAATTAGGGTTGACAGAAGTGTTGTACGAAAGAAATACTATTGTTCGGTTTATTACAATTTTTATCTCATTTTTTGTATGTATAATATCTGTCAACCAAAGTCAAGTGACGTAAAAATATGAAGAAATTTTTTTTAAAGTTTATAAAAATAGATAATAGAGTCAAAATAAAGTGCATGTTCATAATTTAATGTGTCAGTGCACTTATCTAAACGAAGTTTCGATAGAGGGTTCTTACGTCGTAAACTAGTTTAATATGACATAACGCGAGCTTCTAGTTTTACAAAGAGGGTGTTTAAGTTACGTTTTTAGCTTTTAAACTTCAGAACAGAACATGTAATCAGCTTAGAGTTCACTGGGTATATTTTGTTTTAAATTAACGATAATTCTATTATTATAATGACTATGCTATGGCGTATTTTAAAGCGATCGTGGTACATCATAAAATCTTAAAGTTGCTTGGTAGCAATCGGATAACTCCTGTGTGCGAATCTCTCAAAAATCGGACGCAATTGAAGCGAAAACTAAAGTTATCTTACCCGCCTTCAAGTCAGATAAATGTACAGGATGTTCGGAATAATCTTCAATATTTCGTTATTATAACAATTTGAATTTGTGTTAAGTTGTTAATGTTAAATAATATAGAGATCGATCTCAGGAAAATGTATTAATTACATAATTGGTTCATTTCTCACACATTTATTTATAACAGATAATTGCGGAGATAAACGGAAACTGTAGCCCCCTTTAAAATCTATTAACACGTCATCATTAACCATCTCTTTCACGAAATCAACGCCAAAATGTTAACATTGTATGGATCTAATAATCCTAATGGATTTCACTCAGTTTCAGTAAATTTTGTAGCCATTAGTGTTGCCAACCTCCGGAGATTACACTTCCTTCGTAGCGTATTAATTAAAGGAATTCTCTGATGGGATACTGACTGTGTTACCAAATTATTATAATTTACTATTTTGATATTTTGACATTGATTTAGTCCTGAGTTGAATGTTACACGAAGACAAATTTTACTCGTTACTTTTGTTATAAATCGATTTACTATCTATTGAACCGTATCGTCAAAGACGCGTACCGTTTCATTAAATTTTAATTATAATACAATCAGAGTTGACTTACCTAAAACTGTTTAGATCTCGGCTAGCGTTATATTTTGTTAGTTAAATATCGTAATTTAAAATGCTCCCCATGTGCTTGTTTAAACTTTATTTATTAAATTATAAAGTTTAAGTTCTATGCACGTAAATGAGATGAATATTTTGATGGATAGTGAAGGATGAAGTGATCCATCATCCGTTTTTTAAGAAATTTTTTAGCTCGTGTAAGATTTTGTTTCTCATTATTTGAATATATTTTCTAGATCTCATAAATCATAATTTTTAAGCCTCATTTGAGTTGTAGAACTCCTTAAACAATTTTTTAAAAGTATTGTATTGTAATTAGGAATGAATAAAACTTTTTCCAAAATAAGGTGGGCTTCCGTAATTCGCGTCTGACACAGTGGACGCGCGAATGCTGCGCGCTACCTATAGACGCGACAATAATTTAAAACGAAGTACGCCTTTCTGTAGATACATACTACTGCTACTAAAGTGACTACAAGTTTACTTTTTTGAAAATATTAATAAGTTTTTATACAAGTTGTTATATTTAAGTACCTAATTGAAATGTGGCATTGCATGTGTTTAAAAGTATGTTTTAGCTAGTATGTTTTGTTATTTCTTACTTTTTTGACTTAAATAAAGTTTCTTATTATTATATCGAGAATAATGGTGAGTTTATAAATAAAAATGATAGCTAAAGAAAAAATTTTCTTATTGTACATTCTAGATCCGTCGAACGCGATCCACGGCCCTTTACCTATATAATTTTACATTGAACAAAAAAATGTACCAATTATTTTCTGAACATATTTCCTATTAAAGTCAAGTAGATCTGTAAATAATGTGAAATCATTAAAGATTGACTTCATTTTAATATTTGATTCAGTCTGAGCTGACGTTGGAATAAAATCCACTTTCACCTTTCTGACGACTAAGCTATTGAAGAAAATTCTGTCACACTGTTTTTGTGTGATTTTTTTCAGTTTAATAATCATCCATCGGCCACGTGACCAAACTCCTGATGTTAAGCTGGATGGAGTCCATGAGCGTAGACTACTGCTTCCACAGAGAAATGTCAGGAGACAGAAGTCGCCTCTGCTACGTATGTTAGATGAAACAAGACATGTTCTCAGTCCAAGTTGACAGATAGTAGATAAATGATCCCTTGAAACACTATAATATAATAATTATTAAAACTATTAGTACACACTGAGGTCTTATGTTATAAAGAGTAGTCTTCTTTTATGTAACTAAAAATATTTCTATTTTTAACGTTAAAAATGTTGCATTTCTTAATTAGTGACAACGTTAATAATTTTGCAGGATAAAGGTGGACTTATTTGTATATTTAATGAGGGTTGATTTTATAAAATAAAGGTACTATGCCGACGTCACCGTGAGGTGTATAAAATTATGTTCGACTTCACTTTTTAATGATAAGACTTAACTGACTTAAATATACGTTTATATCTGTCTGGTCAGGACCTCAAACTAGTATATCCTATAAAAAAATAAATATTACAATACAATTTTTTTTTTAATGAAAGCGGACCTTTTGTAATTTAGGCTGCGTTAAAAGTAGTTTAGTTCGAAAACTTACCTAATTTAACCGTGTTTAGGGTCTTCAAACAGGTTCACTAGTATAACTCTACAATTATTTGAACCTCACTCAGGTCTACAAAATTATGTTTTTGAAATAAAAAAATGAAATGAAATGAAATGAAAATCCCTTATTAACGTAGGCATGGACTTGGCATGCACTTGTTCATCGTCAGAATCTACTTTTGGCTTCGGAAAGGCATATGACGAGAAGACAGCCATAAGAAACTCGTCAATTATAGCCTATGTTTATAATAACATAAAAAAAAACTGAATTATAAATCCAGAAAAAAAAAAATATATTATAATAGTTGTAACTGATTTGACAAACATAACTAAACCACAATATGGGGCATAAATAGATTAATAGATATTACATTAACACATACTCCTACCTATCATTAGTTAATATTCTCTGCTCTGTCAACCTGGGAACCTGGATAGTGCAAACTTAAGCTAGCATTGCGGAGGCGACTTTTGTTTGTTTACTAGAGTGCGATCCATGAGCAGAGACAACTGCTACCATAGAGAAATGTCTGTTAGCAGAAGTCCCCTCCGCTATGCCGGCTTGAGGAGATAAATGAGCACCCGTCTGTTAATGTTAACATCTCCTCTATACCGGGATACTTTACAGGTGTTAGACTTGAAAGTTACGTTATGTTACGTGTAACACTAAGTCAGAACGGCAGACTGGGCTAATAACCATCATTAGTCTGCCTAGGGTTCTTTAAAATACTTTCTAACCCTTTTAAAATTGAGTTAAGAGAGCATAAACTGTTTACATCAAGTAAAGCGGTTACGTTAGCTTCCTTTACTTGAATTGTAAATGCGGCAACTTCACTTCATTGAATATTCCTATTAGAGGGCTTGTCTTGCTTTAATTTCGTATACAAAAATTTAAATGTGAGCTTTAGATGGATTTATATTTTATAAAGAAAACTGCTCTACCTTTTCTCCACTTCATAGAAAATGTGCTATGTAGTTTTAGCGATAAATAAAATGATCTAATTAAACTACTTTAAATAAAAAATACTCTAAGCTGAGGTGGGATTCGAATCTGAACCCACGCGGTATAGTTAAGTAGTCAAGCATTGTAATATTGTCTATATTTTTTTAAATCAAATCAAATCATTTACTTGTGGTATAAAATTTGTTAAAAGTTAATGTTACTCTCTCTATACCTGCTTTCTAGCGTACAAATATTATTTCTAAATAATACAATAATTTATTAATAAATGATCAGTAAATTGTGTACTAAAATTTTAATAATAAAAACCAATAATGAAATAAAAAAAAAAATTAAATAACGACAATTTGTTACAAAGTAAATGGTCTTACTATCATAAAGATGTCTTAATAATAATTTTATTTGTTATTAGAAAAAAAAAACAACGATAATAATTTCATTTCTAATGAAAGACATTTCTAGCACCAATTGGTGTAAATGTGACTGTTGCCTGCAGACATTTATCTGTGATAGTTGTTGTCTTCGTTCACGGACCGCACCAGACGGCATAATCAGGAATGTAATCAAACAAAAAAAAATCAATGTATTTAAAAAAATTGGTTCACTTGGTTTTAAAGAGTGGTAGGCAGATTAATGATGGTTATTAGCTCAGTTTGTCGTACTAGGTTAGCACCACCACTTTCGAATGTAACCTGTGGTAGCAGTTGTTTCCGCTCTAGGTCTGCACTTTAGAATCACTTTACATCAAGCAGAGAGTTGTCATATACCAAGCTACAAATGAACAATCTTCATAAGTCCAAGTAAATATAGGTAGCCCTGGGAAAGCTAAGAGACACTTCACATTCCTGCATACATAGCTAAATTATATTATTATGTATTTTTAGAAAAATGTCGCCATAATGGAGGTTAGCAATTGTCAAATAAAGTTCATTGAGTTGATAAGGCAATCGTAACAGTTAAGAAAATGGCTCTCTGATGGGGAATTTGCGAGTGGGATTCTTATCTCTTCTTTTACGGGTTTAAACCATTAGACTATGCTATGTTAGAATATTTAAATAAAGTATTGAGTTTGTATCATAAGCATTGAGCAATCAAAGTACACAATATATTTGTAGAAACTGACAATTTATTTGGAAGAAAAATCTTATTAAAGAGACGTCAACAATGATTTGTAAATGTAGTAATAATATTAATAAAGCGGTTTTTTTAATTGTAGCTCGGCATGTGACAAAACTGATGCGAAGCTAAAGTGTGGTCCATGAATGGAAACAACTGCGGCTAAAGAGAAACCTGTGCGGGCAGCAGTCGCCTTCACTATACCGGCTTGAGGAGACAAGCATGTACCATCTAGATCAGTGGTTCTCAACCTTTTTTTTAATGCGGCACACTTTTCACGATTTAAAAATTTGGCAGCACACAAATAAAAAGATGAGTTTAAAAATTATCTACTTATTTTTATAACACACTGCGTAAAATAGTTTATGGTAATAATTTAAATGAGCGAAATAAAATAATATGTATTACAAAAATAACAGTACGTTTATTAAGGGATTAATTATAAGTTAATAATAAGAATACTTGTAATGCGATTTTTTTTTCTTTAAATCATATTATTTAATAATATTAACATAATTATATTATCTAAAATTTGGCGGCACACTTTTAGAATTTCGCGGCACACAAAAGTGCCGCGGCACAGTGGTTGAGAATCACTGATCTAGATTAACAAAGCACACTCCTCTTTTATACCTGGCTACTTTCAAACTATTCCCGAAACGCGACAAGGTCACTTCACGGGTGTTACATTGGTGAAAGTGGTGGAACTACCCCAGGACGGCAGACTGGACAAATAACCTTCATCAGTCTGCCTACCACTCTTTCATAGTGCCTATAGGCACTGAGCGACCAAAGTACGTCTAACAAAGTTACATTGGTACTGGTCAGAAATAGCGAGGATCGAACACGGGTCTCATCGATCGTGATTTCACGCGTCTTCACGCTAGACTACGGCTAGTTACTAGTTTTAATAATTTTGGATTAGTAATTTAAAACAATTTAAGTAAGAATTTGATTAATTAATATGTCTATGTTAAATTGTACGTCTTAATAAAGTATGTGTCAAAATGAATTTATTTCTTAAGAACCCCTCATCGGGTAAATGCCTCCTTTTTGTTCCAGTTAAGTGGGATAGTAATATATTATACGGCAGTTTTAACAACAGTTTTTGGTTATGGATTTCCGCATCATAATAAATAATTTATTGATTTATTATTAGGTACAAAGTTAATAACTTAACTAATTGAATTTCATAAATTTTCCTTCTCGAAAAAAGGCACTTATTAAATAAAATTCGTAGGTATAATTAGTTAATTTCGGCTTCCAGTCAACAGCTGGACGTGTCGAAGAAACTCGGGTGAGTGATTAGGGAAGAACAAATGAGTGGGTCGCTTGATGGCCCATAATTAAAGCCATCGATCGAGGCCCGCCAATCTCTAGTGTCACCAATATCTTTACTCTCTATCGCCGCTGTAAATTGTAGCAATTCATTTAAGTCGCGGTTTCATTTCTTAATATTAAAACTTTACTAGAAACATTAATTTTGTCCATTAGACTATAGTATTTAGAACTACGTTTTAAGCAGTAAATGACTTAGTAATGGTGATCAGAAGTAAAGTTATTGGGGGAAAGAGGCGATAATGAAAACCTCTATTGATATGTTTAGGGAGTTGTGCGTCCAAAATTGGTAACAGTATCTAATATGTAACATAATATAATATTATAGGTAATTGAAGAAATATTATGAGTCTCGGGGAACGCATTCGTGTCCCCAAGCCGGCATAGTGGAGGCGACTGATACCTATAGACATTTTCCTATTGATACTTCTCCGACCTGCAGGTTATGTACGATTCATCATAATATTATCATTCCCCCTTTATTTTATTATTTTGTTTTTGTATAAAATAATTTCTGTTACGGTAATTGAGTCTTCATTACGTTTCACTGCGTTTTTTTTTAAAATATATTTACATTGGTTATTGTGTATATTTTTATTTAGTTCTAGGAATTTAATGTTGTTGACGCAATTGTATGCAATAACCGAGGTAACACACAAATCTTGATGACAGGTCTACTTACCACCGCATTGCAGCTGCCGCGAGACTTGCGGATTAACTCGCCTTTCATGGTTCCACCAGCTAGCTATACAAGTGACGTATTAACGAAAATATATATACTAATATACTTGATTGTGATTAACCAATTTTTGTTTATATCATATTTAAATATTTTTATTTACTTATTTTCGTTTTGTTAAACCAAAATTATCTATTTAAACACGAGTGTATCGGTTGCTCTAAAAATATTATACTATAAATGTCTTAAAAATAGTTAATTTTAAAACGTATTTTTACGTCTTCATTATAAACAATTTAGGGCTGGTATAACTTTAAAATAAGTTTGGTATCATTAAAATTAAAATTAGTTTATAATAAAGATAAAAAGTGTTATTCAATACAGAACCAATTTTATACTAAAGTAAACCGAACAAAGCCATGGTTCTTTTCAATTACATTCGCTGAATGAGGTTGAGCTTGTTCAACTACACACTATCACATGAATCGAAAAACGATCGGACTTTAAAATTAATTTAAAGTCGAATTTTTGCTTGCATATTGTAGGTTTTTGAACAGTTTTTAAAATTAACGTTATTGATGTTAATATTTGAAATCATTTAAATGTGACTTTTGTACAAAAAATAAATGTTTTTTTTTTAATTAACGACAGATATATTATATGTACCTAAATTAAATAAATAATAAGTAAATACCAAAATATTAAGAAGATTTAAACATAAATCCGAAAACAATATCACCAATCTAATATAAAAAGTAATATCGAATAAGAAAATATCGTCAAGATTTATCGGCAGTTTTGTCATCACTGTATAACAAACATAAGATTTGTATCAGATAATTACCTGTTTCTGTAAGGTTTCAGGGGGCTACTTTCAAATCACCGGCCGATAATTCGGGCTACTGACACCGATTGACACATCTTCTACATAGCGAATTGATGTTCAAATCTTTGAAACCCTTTATCCGAATTGTTTTTCGCACTACCGGATATTTAATTTTGACAAAAATTTCATTGTTCATTTTGAATAATCCAATTCGTTTATCGTCATCGAATCCAACCAAACGTAAAACGAAAATATGCAAGATCGCGGTAGGCCCCCAGACTCGGTGCATGCGACAGTAAAGCGATTTATGATTGCTTTAAGAAATTAATTAAGTTTTAGTGTTATGAAATCAACTTTATTCACGACCACTCAGATCAGTCCCTTGACACGAATGAATGTCCCCGCCATAGAGGTAAAGCACCTAGTGTTCATTATCCTCTATAGTCTATGCCCGTTACATGAGCTCTATTTGTCTCTGAGCTCTATGTCCCTTTCCTCCACGTTTGTCGTTGAAAGTCTTGGCCTCGTTTTTCCGGTACTAATAGTTGTTGCCTTCCTTATTATTTTACAGCGACAACAGTTATGTCTATTGTTTGCGTGCCAAAAACAAACGATCTTAACTTATTAGTAACCTAATTTTATAGGGACTCAAAAATATCTAATAAATAATACAAGAAAAAATGGTTTCGATTGAGAATCAAATCCGAAACCTTGCATAACAAAGTATCGCGTTAATCACGACGCTACAGATGAAGTGATTTTTTATCGTAGCTCGACGTATGACAACACTCCGCCCAAAATCAAACTGTTTCCGACACGAACAAGTGTGTGTGTTACATCCCAAAGTGATGGTATTACCCCAGAATGGCAGACTGGGTTATTAGCAGCACCAGTCTGCCTACCACTCTTTAATTCTATATAGCTTTAATTTATTCATATCTCATTAATTTATAATTCCAAATATTTAATTGTTAAATCATAATAATTGAATTAAATAATGGAATACTTCATTAAATAGTTAAAGTCTGCTACAGTAAATTGTTATTAAGTGTAGCCTGTTAACTAGGTAGAGTATGGGGTTTACTAATACGTAAGAAAGGCAGGTTGTTAATTAAGATCTCACCGAGTGATACTCTCTGCATTTTGTTAGAGAAAAGAGGTTTAATGTTTCCAGAAACTTACTATTTTATCAGAATTTAAAGAAATAAACTTTGTACATAATACATTTTTTTATTGCAGCTCAGCATGTGACAAGACTCCGGTCTCAAGAGAGCGGTCCATGAATAGAAACAACTGCTACTGCAGAGAAATCTACAGGCAGCAGTCGTCTCCACTATGCTTGCTTAAAAAGACGAGCATGTTCCATCTAGATTGACAGTGTGTACCCCTCCCGTTATACCTTGCTACTTTCAAACTATTCCCGAATCGTGACAAGGTCACTTCACGGGTGTTAGATTCAAAAGTGGTGGTACTACCCCAGGACGGCAGACTGGGATTTCTACCATATGATATCCCCTTTTTATCTCTTCATCGAATTTTAACAAAATATGTTCAGCGGTTTAGGCATGAAAAGGTAACGAAAAGACAGAGTTACTTTCACATTTATATGTATCAGTATAGATATAGATGTAATGTTATTATGAGACGATATGGTCACTAACGTTGACAGGCCCCATGTAACTCATTGTGATTGACGTACAGCGAAATCTATGAAAGCTTTCACATATATTGATATGGGTGCCATTGTGTGTGGGTGTCAGTTTCGTACAATATGTAAAAATGTATGGCGTGCCTACGTCACACGTTCATTGGCGTAAAAATTATATTGTTTTAATGTTTTTTTATTATTTCTATAATAGCTCGACACGTGACAACAATCTGACAACAACAACTACTACTACAGATAAATTTCTACTAGCAGTTGTCACCTCCGCTATGTCGGCTTGTGGAGACGAATGTACACCATCCAGAATGACAGTGCACACTCCCCTCATTATACCTGGCTTCTTCCAAACTGATCTCGATACACGACGGGTGTTACGTTCGAAAGAAGTGGTAATAAAGGACGGCAGACTGGGCTAATAACCATCATCAGTCTGCCTACCTACTCTTTAAACTTTTACGTACTTTACTTATGAATTCGTTTATGATGGTATAGGATCTAAAAGTAACATTCTCGAATCCTTATATTATTGCCTAATCTATCATTTCATAATTGATAACTCGCATGATCGGCGTTGCCTCGCCAATGCAATTGCAATTAAATATTTGTTCCCTCACACGTGTACAGAGTTTCACGAAAAAATGTAATAAATGATAATAGTAGGCTAGTTAAGTATATGCCCAAATTCTTGCACGTACTCTATTATGAACTTTAGCACCTACAAAATAAGTTACATTTCACAAATTCATAAACATTCAAAACGATGCAAAATAATTTAAAACGGTATATTCACTGAACACATTAGGGGCACGGGTATATTTTATTGTTGATAGTAAATTTAACAGTCTCTGAAACGCTCCGAAATTCATATATGTATACGTCTGTCAAGTTCTCATGAAAATGCTTTCCCTCTAATATAAATGTACGATTTTGTACCACAAGGTTGAAATATGTGAACATTTAAAATTTATTTTCGTTTTTGCCATTTCAACAAAGTTCTAATATTTTTGTAATTAAATTTAATTCCACCAAAAGTTTAATTTAAAAAAAAGTAAATTCTTTTAAAAACAGCTGCTGTACTCGGCACATAATTAATTAGTAAGAGAGAAGATGCATCCGTGTAAGGATTATATGCTTATTTTTTGTTAAATATTTTTTTTTACTTACAAATAAAATAGTAAGCTAATATAAATAACTTCCAAACTATCTATCTGTGCCAATGTGTCGTGTCATAAACACTTTATTTATTTTCGGGAAAAAACTAAAAATTCAAATAAACATTAACACTGGTAGAAGCGATTGATAGTAAATATTATTATCGAAAATTATCTATAAAATTGTACACGCTTATGACGAAATATGTGAAAACACTCCGCCTGATGTTAAGCACAAATTACAACCGATGTTAAGCACCATCTGGGTTGCACAATAACCTCATTATACCCTGACTATTTACAAATTGTTGTCACATCACGCGTGTTAAACTTGCAAGTGAGGGCCCCCACCAAAGAACGGTAGACTGTACAGGTAATTTGTGATTATATAAATAAATATAAAGGCAATTTCAATTTTTCTTTTCAACCCTATTATTTAAATGTGTATAAAAGGTGTTTAATATAAATTCCTCGCAATCCATCAAAAATAGAATCAAAGGTCCTTACGTAAAATTTGGCCCAATTGTGAGTACATCCGTTGACTTATTGGCCGAACATGTTGCTGCCTCAATCGATCAATGTCCATGACGCTTTGTAGGGCAATATCCACTTAAGCAGGGCTCACCTGCCCTAATAAATGAGCCAGAATCCTTCCTTTTACACCCTAAAGCTATATTTCAGAACGCTTTTCACTATGACAGTTACGACTTTGTTCGAGGGGGCTTTGATTAATTGAATTCATACTGATAGCTGCTAATGTGTGGTTATTGTTGGTTATAATATGCTTTCATTAATATTTGCTTACGTGGATAATTTATGAGGTTTCCGCTCGTCTTTGAATAATTCGCTGTAAAATGCTGTTGCTGAGTAAATTGATTTTTAGTATGACTCTTTGAATCAGTAGGATTATGTTCGTTAAATGTACTGATTGTTAATATTAAACATATTAAAAATTAAATACATTACTTAATAAAGCTTTCAATAAAAGATTTACACAGTTTTTTTCAATAATGTAAAAATTTTCATTATTTTTTTTTGTATACGCAATACGTAAAGGGAGCTTTTCCCCGTTGAGTTACTCCATTCATCCCTTGTTTGGAAGAATTGAGATAAAATAAAAAGGCATTAATACAAGCAGCAAGCGTTCGATTTATCCATGTCACCTCTTTCTACGCAGACAGCGTGAAATCCCTACTCCATTAAATGTTTACAACAAGACATTGTACTCTATCATTCTCCTCACGACAATCAAGTGAATACCAAAAAATAGGCTATCTATACATATATTTACAAGTATTTTTGTATATTGTAATACATTCTTTTGTTGTATGACTCCGAAGTTTACATTTGTAATATTTTTAGGCGTACTGTATAAAGTAGACCCGCCCTAATGTTTTGTTTTAATCTGTTCTTAGTAGTTAATAGTAGATTTATGGTTACACCATGTTATAACGCGTACAATGGGTGACGTACAGAGTAAATTACAAATGTAATTGTACGCTGTCACACATGATACGCGCATATTAATATGTATCATATGCATTTTATTCCTTATCGTGGGTATTGAGCAAACAAAGGAGATCCTTATTTGTGGTCCTTATTTGTGGATATTACACATAAAAATAATAACCAACTTTTAAAATTTAAAATTAGTATTAATGATGAAAAAGCGGCCGTGGTCTAGCGGTAGTGGACCGATGAGACCCGTATTCAAACCTCGCTGAATTCTGACCGGTACCAATGTAACTACGTACTTTGGTCACTCAATGCCTATGACACAAGCACTTGCTTAGTACAGGCTTTAAAAGAATGTAGAGATTATAAGGAACAAATCGACACGTATTTAGTTTAATTATTGGAGGGGCGGGCCTGTATTTCATTCAGAGAAAATTGGCCCCTTTCAATTAACACTAAAATTAAGGGACGTTTGAAAAAAAAATCTAATGTAATGTAATTGTACGAGTCTAAGACAGCAAAAATAAAAGAAACAAAATCGTCAACTTTGATAGAAAGATTACCGCTCGTTATCCCCGTGTGTGTCTCGCTAATTATATGTAAAGAAAACTTAAATGTAAAAAATAATAATTGCACCATTACTTTCTATACATAAAGTAATTTGACAATATCATCAAATCAATCAAACAATCTATAAATTCAAAAATTTAAACAGCGGATTTACTGCCTGTACATTAAGAAAATATATGTAAGAATATTTTGCTATTCTTATAATATTTTTTTCAAATGAAATCAAACAATTTATTTACAAGTTTATGTACAAGTTAATGTTATTTTGCCGCCACAACTACCCGTTTGGGTGCGTAAATGTTATTTTAATTAAATAATGTCACAATGGTTTATATATACTCATATATATTATATCAATATATTTTGTACTTATTTACATAAGGTGTAAAAAGCTAGTAGGTATGAGTTAAAATTAGTATCGTTAAGTCACTGTAATCGTATGGAGGTTGTTATCCGCACGTGACTCAGCACTTAACTCGAATTAAGTATCAAAATTTTGTATAAGCACCGCCTTAACGAGTTGTCTGGACGAACACGAAACTATTATAAAGTTATATTATGTCACGAAATTTAATATACAAACTTAAACCTCATCATATTGAGCGGCCGTAGTCTAACGGTAAGACGCGTGAACTCGCGATCGATGAGACCTGTGTTCGAACCTCGCTAAATTGTAACCGGTACCAATGTAACTATGTTATACGTACTTTGGTCGTTCAGTGCCCATAGGCATTATTAAAGAGTGGTAGGTTAGTCCAGTCTGCCGCCCTGGCCACCACTTTTGAATGTAACACCCGTGAAGTAACCTTGTCGCGTTTCGGGAGCAGTTTGAAAGTAGCCAGGTATAGCGAGAGGGAGGTGCACTGTTAATTTAGATGGTGCATACTCGTCTCCTCAGGCCGGCATAGCGTTGGCGACTGCTGCTCGCAGAGATTTCTCTGTAGTAGCAGTTGTTTCCGTTCATATGTATGGGCCGCTACAGTGAGACGGAAAACTGTCTGCAGACAGTAATCGCCTTCGATGTGCCGCACATTATCCTCTCGTTATACCCTACTTCTTCCGAGCTGATCTCAAGATGCGGCTAACAATCACGTTAATTTTGATTGTTTTGTTTCCGCTTTGAAAGCTTTGCAGCCGTCGTGATCGCGCAATACGAAAGTGTTATTTACTCCAGTTGTAATTTTTGGAAGTTAACAGAACTGTATTTTAATTTGACGAGGGTGGGTAGTTCTGATTTTGACAGTAAAAGTTAACGATGTCTTGTAGTTTGGACTCGAGTTTGAGTTTATATTATTCGCATAAATTTTTATATTTATATATTTAAAATGCGTTTCCGATTATTCTTATGTCTTAAATGATTAATTAGAAAGTAATTGTTATGTATGTCGGAACGGTCATGAATACGGACTCTAATTTAAATGATTACGGAAACTAACTTGGAACAAAATGAATACGTGGTCATGTGTACAAGCACTAACTGAATATGAAACAAAAACGTTGTTACGCTTTGACAGAGTCTCTGAAAACACACGACGCGGCGAACACGTTGTGACTTGTTGGTGGGGAGGAACTGTCGTGTTTCAGCATATTTGCTTAGTTATCGCCCACAAATGGAGGATAGAAGCCTTGGACCGCTCTCCCGTTCTGTCATATATAATACTCGATAAGAAAGAAAAGTATCTAGCTACAAGCACAAAAAACGGGTACAGTAAGAAAGTTAATTACAAACAAACTATTCATTACAGAACAAACCGGAGATGGAGCCTGAAAACATCCGAGTAAACCGGAAGAAGTAGACGGTGCACTCAAGCCAATTCGTCTACTCAAGATGGCATTGCGGAGGCGACTGTTGCCTGGGGCTATTTCTCAGTGATAGCAATTGTTTTGCTGATGAACCGCACTTAATAGCTTAACATCAAATGGCGTACGGTGACATGAAGTAGCAATCACTGGATAAATAGTTCGGTTTAAACAACTTGTAAATTTACATCTGTCTGTTGAATCAGCAAAAGCGAAGATTATAGATATTCACATAGTAGTTTCCATTCAACTGTAAAAGTGGAATAGAAATGATATGATTTCGTATCGGATTGACTTGAATTACAATTTAAAATGAATTTTATTTTTAAAGAATATTTTTATAATTTTGATATTTACAATTCTATTCTACTACTTAAAATATAAGTTTTGTCGTCCGTGGTTGAAACGACATTTAAATATTTTAGTAATTCATCCTAACATATAAAAATGAATGTTTGTTTGATCGTTCCGTATGCGTTACGGAGGAGATGGCGCGGCGTTTTTTATAGGATAATAATTATATCTAGATTTCAGTTATTTTTAGATCATTTATTCTTCGGAATAATAATCATACTAAATCTAGATAATAAAAAATTAACAGCTGAATTTTAATCATAAAAATAAGGGCGGATATACTCTGTAGAAATATATAGATATAGTCTAAAGACAGATATAGGGCTCCTCACAATGGATGGATCCTGAGCTGTACGATAGAAAAAAACATAGTAGTTTTACTATTTAATAGAACGTATATCATTGTTTGAGGCAATCAAAGAAGTTTGTCTTGCTACAACGGACCCTATGACAATACCATAAGGGTGATTTTGTTTATCTAAACATATAAAAAATATAAGGGTTTAATAATATTTGTTACGTAATTCTTGCTAAATAGGTTGTATTGTATACAGTAACGTATTCATCGGTTTCAATTCAGCTTAGACCAAAATCTATACATTGAATATCCTCAGATGTGGCAGAGGAACTGGGTATTATTCAATCCGATACCATTTCTGTGCGGATATTGCAGCATCATTCAATGACACAATCCTGTTCACAGTGTGATGTAGTGCCATATTGCACGGTTTGCGGCGAGAAAATACCATCATTTCTAAACTGTAAATTTCATAGTGATAGCTTCTATATGAGATGTTAAAATGTATCGCTTATTTGGGAGAATACATTATAATGTTTGTATTTTCACATAAATATGTTTCATAACCTACTGGGTAAGTACATTTCGGTTTAAGTGTACGTTAATAAGAAAGGTTAATATTTTGGGTAAAATAATTTTAGTTGTATAATTAACTAGCTCTTTCCCTCAACTTCGTATGGGTATTATAACATTTAATTAACATTATAACACTGTAACTTTGATCCACTATTTCTATATTCTTCTCTTCAGTTTCTTGACAAACTTTATCGAAATCAGCTGTTCAGTGATTTAGGTTGTCGTTTGCGATGATTCACCTGTCCCGGGTTTCACCTGAAAATCAGCGCTTCAAACTACCTCGTGTGGATCGTTAGCACATGCTGAGCTGTGCGCCCTTTTGTCCTTACACATTCGCGTTCAGACTGTTTTTTTGCTTTGCTGCTTTTGCTGTTATTTGAATTTGTGTTTGGATAAATAAAGTTTTTTTTTCTTTCTAATGAACAGATAGAATTACTTTCATATATTATTCTTCTGTATAGAGTATAGATACGCTGTGAGTGGTATTAATCGTAACATAAAGCTTGTGCAAGTACATATCAACAAAATAAAAATAAAATACAAACCTTTTTGCTGTCCTACAAACGCAGAGAGAATTCGTATTGTATGTAGATATTTTAGGATTTCTTTTTCAACAAGGCTCACCCCGAAATTTTTGAAAATGGAATTTACTTTTAGACTTTGTTATCGGTAAAAGTCTGTGCCTCAAATTTCGCCTCTCCTTTCTCTGCGAAAAACTTTAATATTTTCATCGACTAGTTATTTTTTAAATTTGTTTAAAGTTTTTTTGATTAAACGTTTCGCATAGATTTTAAAAGGAATACTAAATTCCTCTTATAGTTCTTTAGTTATTATTAGGCGGTTTTATTAGCCATTAAATTATATTTCGTATTTTTTAAAGAATAACAGCTCACTTAGAAAGAATGCAGTTTACTTTCGCATTTATTTTGATTATTTTAATGCAAAGCTTCGTAGCCATTATTTCGCTTAGTGGTCAGCGGGACGTGGGTTCGTTTCCCACTTCAGCTCAGGTGTGCGCGTATTTATTTTTATTCTTCATAATTTAATAACAAACAAATCCAGAATTTTAGAGTGACATAAATTATTTAAAAAAAAAGTAAATAGAAAGTTGATCTTTTAATTGAGATGAATTATATTTACGAAATAACACCTTTTATTATTTTTAACTTTGTTCGTTTATTTATATTGTTTTTTTATTTGATTTTTATTATTAGGTTAGTTATTTTATTCTAATGACTTAGTAAAAAGCACACAATACGGAAATTGAACCGCTATTTTCATATTGTAAAGACAAATATACTTTACCATATTTTTCTTCCTAAAAACATAAACGTAATAAATTTACAACGTACACTATATCGGAATTCAATATGTAAATGGTTGATACGCACAATCACAAGGGAAAAATAAAAGTAAAGTAGAAACAAAAAATATGATAATCAAATGTGCCCAACTCGCCCCTATATCAATATGTTTTTACGCAATCTTTATTCTTTTGTTCGATTGGAAAAAATAATATAACAATTCTTATTTCGTTTTGATGTTAGTTATGATTTTTATGACCGTTTTATGGTCGTCGTCTAGCAGTGGAAGGTAAGGTCCTTCATCGCGCTATAAATACCTTTTTATTTGGGGAAATCCATTACGGATACCCTAGCACCTCGGGGAAGGTGTGGGAAGGCTATGTCGGGCTCCCTTACAAACAGCGCGCATACGAGATGATGTTGTATGCGCACAAGGACTACCGACTAAAACCCCACGGTGCTCCTCATGGCCACCAAAGTGCTGAGGGGTTGGGTACACGGTAGTATTCATCCAACCCCCCAGCGGTGACAGGCCTGATGATGTGGCTCCTTCACTTTTGTGTTTGCTTTCGCAACCCCCTTTCGAAAGGTGCGTGGGAACACGCACACACACTCCCACGCCAAATTTATAAGAGCAGCAGACTTACCACGAGTTGCCACTCATTGACTTGTTAGGGGGGTTGCTGGAGACGAGCAAACTCTCGTCTTCTGCGGCCCCTGCGAGGGCGCTATAAATACCTATGTCATATGTGCCGCTCAGTGCCAATGATACCTGGAACAACTGCAATCAAGAAATACAAAAATTTCACTTCGCAAAATAAAAGTAGAGTATTTGATACTAGTCTTCGTCTTCTCAAGCCGGCATAGCGGAGGCTGCTCCTTGTACAAATTTCTATGTAGTAGCTGTTGTAATGTATTAACATAAGGCAGACTGTGGTTATAAAATATGCCGAGCTGCTATACAAAAAAAATATATATAAAAAAGTATTAAAAACAAAAAAAAAGAATATATAAAGTACTTAGCCTTTTATTTTAATGCAATTCAGAATACATTTAAAACCTTATTTGTACAATGTCATGAATGTATAAAGCGAGAGAAAGAGGTTTCTATAAAAGCGTTTGTAAATGAAAGCGAATACACTTGAACCCTTTAAATAGTACTACATAATAGCATCAGAAAATGTAAGAACTATAAAATGAAGCCCACAAGTAGCGGAAAATAAGTGTGTTGTTGGTAATAAATAACGCAGCTGGCCATTTGTCTGACAGGCTCTAGTTCTTTTTCACTGTCAGCTTTATTGTTCTCCGTATTTACTGTCATTTTCGTATAATTTTTGGGCTGCATTTATTCACCTTTTGTGGTTATTGTAACCGAGAAATATTAATGATATTTATCACAAATTGTTGGAAAGGAATCTGTCAACGTTATTAATGGTCATCTTTTTAATTTATAGCTATACGTAAGTTATTAGATTTTAATCATTAGCTACTTATTTCGGATGTTAATTGTAAAAATGTAGGGATCAGTTTGGAAATAGCCGGTTGTGCCCTACCCAACTAGATGGTACACATTCGGTACCTCATGCGGACATAGCTTAGGCGACTGATACGGGCGTACGCTAGCTTAAGATTCGAAGAACCGAGATCACATGTCAGACCTCTGAAAGATCAACGTATATAATTACTAAGTAGATTCGTTTATGGGATGAGGAACGCGGAAGTTTTCTAAGGCCACTTCTACAACCACTCGGCTGCTGTTGTATTTTAGAAATTTGTTCGCAAGAAAACTAGGCTATAACGTGACGTACTTTTTTGTTGTAATTTCAAGACTGAACAAGTCGAAAGTATTTTCTTTGGTTGAATAGTTCTGTTGGGTCGTTGCCAAATTTTCACCACGAGTTTCCGGTGACTTGCCATTTAACGAGGCATCCCTTGATCTTACCAACAAGGAATTTACTCATTTTTAAATTAATTTTATTGATATTAAACTTTTTAAATAAAACTTCGTAAAATTATTTTGAGTTTTTATAAACATTTTTTTTTCATTGATGTGTAATTTTTTTATTAATTTCACTTTTGTATTATTAGAATAATAAATCATTAATAGTAAAAAATCAGCGCAAAATAAATAAATAACGTCTAATTAAAAATATTAGGTATATTATTTTTAGTCTAAATTATTGTATAGGCAATGTTGGCGAACAATAAATGATTTATAACATGTACGTGGTATTATTAAATGTAAGTTTAATACATAATAAGTTTTATTGTGGTTTGAGTTTGCAATATTAAATAAACATTTATATTGTATGTTATAAATTATTTTAGAATCCATACAGACTGACATAACGGGCACACATGAAACTCCTGGCAGGCATATTAAAAAACTTTCGGAATTCATCACATGTGTCGACCCATGTTGCTATTGCGGCAGCCACTTGAAATTAATAGCTGATGAGAAAACTTTAAGGCTACTTTTAGTCGTGTGTATTATTTATTATACAAAATGTGGAAACGTTTTAATGTTTTGCTTTAATTTAAACATAGTATCTACATTTATCTATTCAATTGTTTTTTTTTTCACTTTTTTTCTGATTATATTATTTGCTGCGGGAGGAAAACGTAATGTGTCTTTGTAAGTAATTTGTTTCTTTTTTCCTTTCTAATTAACTGCGGTGTACGTATATTTCGTTATTCCGTTCTTGTCCACTTTGTTTATTTGATCAAAAATGAAAAAAAAATTGTTATTTTTATTTCGGTTCAGTTACCCGCCCCGCAAACTAAAATCATTAGTGAGCTCACGTTCATGTCACTACAAGGTAAACAGAGACTCTGGAACGCCAGCGAATTGTGTCTCTAAATACAAGATTACTCTTTTAAAAATGTGGGGGAGGATGCTCCGCACTGATCAGTTAAATAAATCTGATCTAGAAAGGTCCAAAATATTAAAGCTATCAAAAATAATGATATCCTTTTAATATTTAATTGGTGATAATTTATACTAACGTTGCCCGTGGCCGGGAGTAAACTACACTAGTTAGTTACGTGACGGCAACTTGTGAAACTATTGAAGTTGGGTTTCAGAACCTGGATCGGTAATGCCTCATTAACACTGAAACAACGGGTTAACTTCCAAACTCCACGCTGTTCGCAAGTATCTATTAATAAGTATCGATTTATTAAATTGGGGTACTCTTTGCTTTCCAGGCATTATTAGATTATCACCAGTCTGCCTGATGTTAAGAGTGCGGGTCAACTGCTACTAACAGAGAAATATATACGGGCAACAGTCGGTTCCGCTATGTATTTATAAAGTTACTTCTGTTACATCCATCAATTCCTCATAATATTTAGTATTTAAAATTTATATACTAATAGGCAATCAAAAGAGATACATTGGTACTGGTTGATATGGTTGAGATTTTTTTTGGAGATTGTGAACTTATTCTAGTCTTACTTCGATAAAATAAATATTTCTTTCTTTTTGAATTTTTATTACTTAAAAACTGAAAACATTATTAGCTATTTAGATTGTTTGAAACTAGATAATTGTATTGTTACCACTTCTAAGTACCCCGACGAAGTCATACATTTATAACATTTAATTTACTCGCTCAGTGAAGCAATTAAAAACACAATAACGTGAGAACTTAGCACGTATATGGTGGTACTTTAGAAAACAGATTACGTAATAGGGTTCTCCTGTGAAACCGAGTCAAAGGAGGTCGGGATTAGACGCTGGAGGGGTGCCAATTCTACAAAACCAGGATGCTAGCAATCAACTCACCCGTCTAGAAACCTGTGAAATTCATTTGCACAAGATCCTTACTTACTATTGAATTAACAGCTATTTCATGATATTTTTATTAATACAAATGTTTTTTATTAAATATGATTAAAATTTAGTAGAAAAAAGTAAATTATTTATTTAAACTAATACAGCAAACTATTTTCAAAAAAAAATATACTAAGATAAAACAAATCATTGTTTGAAAACCTAGTAAAATAAGTTAAAGAACAAAAAAAAAAGAAATTAAATATTAGAATGTAGTAAGAAATAAGAAAATATAATATAATAACTCAGCTGTTAAAAAGGGCTACCAATGGAAAGTTAGAACACCGGTTACGTAAAACTCCATTGAGGCTTAGTGGTTAGAGCATCCGTGCATAAAGTCAAGGGAAGAAATGGGTTGAAATCCCACCTCAGTTCAGACTTCAAAAATTTCTGACAAATTTAATAAATTAAACAAATCCAAATGTTAAAGTGCAGATCCAAAATTTTAATGTGACAAAATTTAATAATAATTTAAAAAAATAAATATAACAAATACTCGTATAAGTATTAAAATTAATTAACTTGTTTTATTTTCTACTCCTCTTATTTAAATTCTTGTATCATATGAAAATGCAATAAACATTCATCGTTCTTTATTCCCACATCAAATTTCTTTTAGTAAATGTCAAATATTTTACAATTTTATACACGTCTCGTAAGAACTGGGGACGTCACGTTGGAAATAAATGCAAAATGCATCTCAAATTGACACGTACATTGCATACTATTGAAAAGTGAAGGAATTTTTCCGATGATGTACTAAACTACAATATATCGGCAATCATCCTAGTAAAAAGAACAGCTATGCAATTAAAGTTAAAGTTAAACGTCGATGTAATGCCCCACTGCTCGTTGCAAAACGTTCGGATCAAATTAATCAAGATAAATGCGATGAGAAGCCTCATAAAATCTTTTCTTTAGTCATATCACACAGCCAACACATCTGTGACCCAGCAGTACCCCCGCTATGTTTTAGCAGTGCGAAGGTAACGGCTACCAGGGTGAAATTTCGCCAGGCAGCGGTCGCGTCTTCAGTGCCGGCGTGAAGAGAGAAATATGCATAATCCAAGATTCCAACTCGTTATACTCGGCTGCCTCCAAGCTGAACACGAAACGCGACTAGGTCACTTCACGGGTGTTACATTTAAAATTGAAATATTTGCCTGGACCAGAATAACAAAATATTCTTTTCGCACCCTGTCATAAAATTAAAAACCAAAAAATTTATACATTTCAAATTTTACATTCTGTATGTAATGTTGAAAAAAAAATTGCTATAAAAGGTTATTTAAATTTTAAACCTTTTTCGAGATAAGAAAAGTTACTACCGCTGAAAATCTAAAAGTTTTACTTCTTAGTGCACACTTTTCAAGTAATTTAATAAACGAATTCATGAAAATATTATTGCAAATGAGGTAGGTACTTTAGTTGAATGTTTGCTGAACTGTATTTTTATTCATCCTTTTTTTTTCATGCAATAACTAAGTTTTCATGACCATGCGTGTCAGCACAAACGACCAATCAGACAATATTATTTTACCGCCGAGATTGAAGCAATCCTATCTCACTCTACGCCGTGACAACGTAAATATAAACTCATATTCCTCCTCAGGACAACACGAACATTGTTACATCAAAACCGGAACAAATAGGGCGCGGTAATCATTCTGCTACTAATATTTTAATGAATGAAGTGATTGATCTACTCGTGTTAGGACCGTGGGAGATAGCGAGACTATAGGCTTGGAAATATAAATAAGTATAATGTATAAGTATTAATAAAACACAAGAATGCTATTTACGAGTACTTTGAGAAACTAGTATATTGAGAAAAACGTTTATGATTTTTTTTTCCTAGCTTAATATTTTTAAAATAAAAATATTTAAATGAGTTATGTATAGATAGATAAAAAAAACTACAACACATACACTCATATCATCAAGTCGGCATAGCGGATGCAATTCTGCCTGCACACATATTTATCTGTGGTAGCTCAAGCTTAACATCAGGCGGAGTGCCTCTACAAAAAAATATGAAAAAGAAATTTTTAACCAAATAAAATTTAAATTCATGGAAAAGAAAAAACATTCGCATAGTGGTTAAAGTTTCAAGTGTGTTTTTGAAATATTAAAAATATTCGTGTAATATTTAAAAACAATGCTTTCTGTTTCAATCAATTCTCTGTTTTACATGTCATA
The DNA here is from genome assembly GCA_948150575.1 of Tinea pellionella. Classification (NCBI taxonomy): domain Eukaryota; kingdom Metazoa; phylum Arthropoda; class Insecta; order Lepidoptera; family Tineidae; genus Tinea; species Tinea pellionella. The sequence goes on from OX411256.1 coordinate 2,691,486, forward strand.
TGTTGGTTAAATATAATATTTGATACTTTACATCTGATTTTAAATACAATTGTTGAAGTATATATATTGTAGCTTGGTATTGTTGTTATTGTATATATTGTAGCTACTATAGACAAATTCCTACAGGAAGCAGTCGCCTTTGCTATGCTGGCTTGAGGAGACGAATGAGCACTATCTAGATTAACAGTGCATACTACTCTCGTTATACCTGGCCACTTCCAAACTGTTCCCCAAAACTCGATAAGGTGTCACGTGTCACATTTGAAAGTAGTAATTAGTGCCCTAGGACGGCAGACTGGGCTAATAACCATCATCAGTCTGCCTACCACTGAGCGAGCAAAGTACATGTACATACATTGGTACCGGTCGGAATTTAGTGATGCTCGAAGACGGATCTCATCGCTAGACCGCGGCCACTCTTAAAAGAATAATAATAGCAAAAAGAGGGGCAGGCAGTTCGATGATGGTTGGTCGCATTTCAGGATCGGTCTAGAATTAGCCGAGTACAACGGGTGGAGTGAGTCCTGTCGATGTGCATCAAGCCGGTGTAGCGGAGGGGACTGCTATTTGCAAACACAGAGGTATGGTAGTAATTTATTTCCGCTTGTAGAACGTTGTGATAATGATATCGAGCTATTTACTATAAATATTATAACAAAAGCAATTGATTTTTGTAAATATTTAGTTTTAATTTTCACAAAGGTTACCTTAATAGTTTACCTTAATTTCTTTTTTATGTAAAAGATATCAAAAAAGTACACAGAGTTGAAGTTTGTTTAGGCTTTTCCATTACAAAGATTTCGTATTTCAATATTTTAAAAAAGTACTTAATAAAACTTAAGAAACTTTTGTGAGTATTAAAAGTAGAAATATACTTAATATACTCAAACGAATAACTACATTTTATTAGCCCAGTCAGCCGTTCTGGGGTAGTTTCACCAATTTAGAATGTAACACCCGTGAAAAGATTTTGTCGCGTTATGGGATCAATTTGGAAGTAGCCAGGTATAACGATAGAAGTGTGCACAGTCAACCTAGATAGTGTGCATTCGCCTCCTCAAATCTCCGGCCTATCGGAGGCAACTGCTGCCTGTTTAGTCATCCTGAACGGTGTACAGTTTTAACAACCCAGTTTAGTGCAGCGACAGCTGTAATAGCGGGCCGCACTCTGGTTCAAAATTATGCCGTTCAGTCATCCGTGAATAACGCCAAAGTGTGAATTGGCCGATGTAGTCTGCCGGAGTTGTCGGCCAGAGTGAGCTCCTAAAGAAGACTTGGCCAGCAGTAGATGTGCCATTAGGTAGAGCGCGGTTACTAAAAATATTATAAAATCATCAATATTGATTGAAAGGTTCATTGTACAGAAGTAAGCCTTTTTACATTGTCACGCGTTGAACGTATAGGTAATGTAGGTACGTTATAATTTTTCTGAAGTCTCCAAAATCCTCGTATCATCATAAATCGATTATTCACGTAGTCACGTGCAGGTGCACGGTCTAAATGAGCTTTAAAGCTCGGGTACGCGGCTTACTTCACATAATTGACTTTTACGTACATAACGTAAATTTGAGCCCCACTTGTGGTAATAATACAACTAAGGGGTCTACCTAGATCTCGCAAGGATACGTTTTTTTAATCGATTGCACGAGTGAATATGTGAAACGAGTAGGGTCTACGCCAATCATTTTATATCATACGAAAAGTCATCAAAGCTTACAGAAATGTCATGATAAATATCCTTGAGTTTTAAGTGAGATTGTAAACGTGACTAACATTTATGTAATAAAACATAATGCTTAAACCACATCATGTCCTCACTCCGCTTATGTTAAGCTAGATTGCGGTCCATGAGCGGAAAAATTGCTATCAAAAAGAAACTGCAGGCAGCAGTCGCCTCCGCTATCTCTGCATAAGAATATAAATGTGCCTTATCTGAGTTGATATTGTACATTCCTCTTAATATTAGCTACTTCCAAGCTGATTCCGAATTACGACTACCACTCTTTAATTTTGTTTTGTCTGTATTTAAGGGGGAAAAACGTTAAAAAATTATTCTAATTATTTATAATTTAAAGAACGTATTTATACGTATTAAATCAATACGAGTAACAGTATAAAAAATTACGAAAGCTAGAAAATTAAAAATAACAAAGATTGGTCGGAAAACATACGTGGATATTTTCAGTGAGACCATTTTCACAGAACTTGTACTATTTACATTTCATCCAAACATTTGAATGATTCGAATCTGAACTGCATCAAAATCCAGTCCACATGTAGATGTTGTCATTTGAAGAGTACTTGTTGAAATCGAAATAGCGTAGATGATAACTTTGAAATCAGCCCATATATTTTATTATCTAAATAATCTTTAAGAATTATAACTAATTAAAATTTACTCTTCGAGAGATAATTGTTCCAGGGCTATGATTCATCATTAATGTTACAGACAGCGACTGCAATATTGCATGGGAGCTGAAGAGACAGACACGCATGTACTCTTGCAATCCAGTAGCGTGGACCAACTACAGATATTCCTCGATACGGCAAAGACACTTCTGGATCCGATTCGGATCAGAATAATCAGAGAGTAGACTTCAATAAATATCTGAATACGATATGTAGTTTAATTTTAATTATCAAAAGAAAATTTTAAATAAATTTAATAATTAATTATATGTATTTTCTTTTTTAATTTTTGAATGCGTTCCGGAACTAACGTAACAGCTTTATGCGTTATATCAGAAAAGGTGGGGTTTTTTTGGATTTACGTAAGTGAAACCACGGGGCATCCCTCGGGATCGAACCAGAACGTTAGACGCAGAAAATTTATTACACCTATACACATTGTAAGGTAAACAAATGTAAGCACAAGCATTTTTTTCATATATTTTTTATTTAAATTTATTTTTTATTACAAATAATTTAGTTTTAAAACTTTCGGATAACCATTGATTGTATTATAAGTAAAAATGATAATTATTAATTACGTCAAGTCTCATTTATTTTAATTACAATTAATTTAATATTAAAATAAATAAATTATTGTTCAAATACATAATACAAGTAATTTCATTGGGTTTAGTTATTATAATAAAATCTATTTTATATCGTTATTTATATTATATTTAATCCTGTTACGGGTCCGCGCGTGATATCTCCTTCTTGTTGACCTGAAAACAAAAAATTAAAATGTGTGAAGTGATCTATAGTCGTGTTTCGGGATCAATTTGTAAGCCGGCTCAAGCCGGTACAGCGGAGGCGATTGCTGCCTGCAGAAATTTGTGTGGTAGTAATTGTTTTTCATGGACTGCGTTCAGCTTAACATTAGGTGAAGTGTTGTAAATGTAACTAGAAAAAATTTAACGATAAAATCTGCCTATGTATAGTGTATCCTTGAAGCTTGAAGTCTTTGTATATAGATAACATATATTATACAGACGAAAACTAATCTCTACTAATTTTAGTTTAAGATTATCAGTCATCTTCCGTTAACCGCAATTTAGGAGTGAGGCTCTCCCTTGTGACCACCTTTACAACCCTTTGAAAGGAAGGTGACACTTTTGACGCGTCGTACATATAATATAATATAACACTAATCAATAATAGTTAAACACATGATAATTTTTAAATTTATTATTGGTAACATTGTCGCCTTTTTATTTTATATGCTTGCAACATTTTGTTTTACACATTGAAGAGGATAGATGAGGCCAGTGTTCAATTCAAATATATAGTTTTGAGTAAAATACTTACTTATACTGTTTCTTCTCTACAGAACTCGGGGAATGTACTTCAATACATAAAACTATAAATTTATTATCGCAAGTATATCTGAAATAATAATAACAATTCATTAGTTGATACTCAAACTTACTATTTATCTTGCCAGACAGTAGAACCGTGAAAATGCTCTATTTTAAAGAGTGGTAGACAGACTGATGATGGTTATTAGGACTTTTAACAAGGGGAGTGTGAACTATCTTTTTCGTGGACCGTGTATATTCGTCTCTTCAAGCCAACATAGACGTGGTGACTGGTGCTTGCAGAAATTTCACTCTGGTAGCTGTTGTATCCGTTCATGAACCGCACTCTAGCTCAACATCAGACGGAGTTTTGTCGTAATATGTCTAACTACAATAATGAAAAAAGATTATAAAAGCTCAGAATAAGTAAACAAACTTACTTCTCTTCAGATAGTATTTTTTTATGATGTAAGGAAGTGGCAGTTCCTGTAAAATTTGTACTATCACTTTGCCAATCATTACAGATGTTTGTTGAACGATGACCGTAGATCGTACCACCATGCCATATCACTTTGTTTGGCCTAAAAATTTTTTTTTACTTTAAATAACATCAATTACGCGTGCCCGGGAGTGCCAATTCGTCTTCTCAAGCTGCAGACATTTGGTAGCAGTCGCCTCCGTTCATGGATCGCACTCTAGCTTAACATCAGGCGGAGTTTGTTCATATGACGACTAAATACATAATTATTACGTAAAAAAAATATAGATCCACTGTAACATAAACAACTTCCTATACATATAAAAAAATAAGCAATACTCACCATGTTCTATCAATAAAGATATTCTTTCCACTAAAACTATAAATATTGATATGGTTAGAAAAAGCACCTCCAGATCCATTAAACATACTTAACCACGAATCAAAAATAATTTGTCCATGTATATTGACTACTGGTAGAGTTCTATCTGGCTCGTATACTATTGATTTTAAATCTTGTATCCTAAAAATTAATAAAAAATAATAATAACATTTATTCAGTATTATTTCCAATGTTTGTACGTGATAAGTAAAAACATTTTCTTCTATCATTTCTCCTCCGCAAACCGGTATATCAAAGGCGACTGACGTCTTACGATATTTCTCTGCAGTTGCACATCCTCCTACCCTCCGCACTATGGATTTTAACATGAGGAGTCAGGTCACAAACAAATTCAAAAACAAAAGAGAATATATACTAACGTGGTAGCTAAAAATGGAACGAATGTGGTATCAGCATTAAGCATCTTTCTAGATTCACGTCTGCATTCAGTCACGGCAGATCCAGCACTTTGGTAATGTAACATTTTGCCTGTGAACGGTGTATTCAGTGCCGCTATTCGAAGCTAAAAGTATTATATGAGAAATTAAGAGCGGTCGTGGTCTAGTGGTAAGACGTGTGAACTCGCAATCATTGAGACCCGCGTTCGAACCTCACTAAATTTTGACCGGTACCAATGTAATTATGTTATATGTACTTCGGACGCTCAGTGCCTATAGGCACTATTAAAGAGTGGTAGGTAGACTGATGATGGTTATTTGCCCACCTTTCACCACTTTTGAATGTAACACCCGTGAAGTGACCCGGATTAAAAATCAATTCCTATTACACTACAATCAATTAATTAAAGTCACGCTACATAGTCGCGTGTCTTGCGTACATCGACGTAACGCATGACACGTGACTTTGTGGTCTAGAATCAATGAAGATTATAGGTAATAATTACATAAGTATTGCTTTTGCGTGTTGCAATTTATTTAGCGTATAATCCAACTAACAAAAGTTACTTTACAACAATTTGACAGCTTTATAATCACAAACAAGTTTTGTGAATTTAAATTGTCACGCTTTTTTCTTATTAATTGTTAGGTACATACTCGAATATATTGTTTGATGATGATTGTTATTGTAATAAATAAATAAATTTATCTTACGTGTCTCCCAGGTAATATTATGTTTTCTGATTGAGAAACTCGTTGTTTTGTACTATCTATAGGCGGTGGAACTCCTAATATTGTTGCAGTTTCAGATTCCAAGAATGAACCCATCTGAAAAAAAAAAAACGCATTTTAAAAAAATATTTTTGTCAGTGTTAAATTTTTCATTTATAAAGTTTTTCCATGTGCAGAATAATATTATTTAATTATGTTAAAATTTTATATAAGAAGAGATTTTAATATGCCAAAAATAATTGTATGAAAAAATAATTCATATAAGTTATTTATATGATAACTTTATCTAACTTTTATAATTTTAAATTTATTTTAATTTTAATTTTTTTTTTAATTTTAATGTTTTGTTTATTATCAATTGTTGATCTATTATACACAAATAAAACCATTTATTTACTAATAACTTTATTCCTTTTACTTTACATATTAACTCTTAAATAATACAATTAACTTAATTCTTTTACAACGGGAAATTCGCTTCCTTTCTACATTTTTGACAAAAACACAACATAGATCACCAACCATTCTAACAACACTTTCATGTCAAAGACTAATTATTTCAATTTTGTTATGCACGTTGTGGCACAAAGGTGGATAATTTATCATAAACAGACTAAACCTATTGTAAAGCAAGATTTAATGTATCGCCCTCAAAATAAAAATAAATAAATAAAAATAGGTAATTTACACGGCCAGAATACTTCAATACTCCATTTACAAGCTTTTAATTTCAATTTTAAAACGTTTATAATAATGTACATTTTTTCTAACATTAGAATAGATTAAAATATATATTATAATAATAAAAATAATAGTAACAACAGCACTTACCGTTACATACTGCCAGCCTCGGTTGACTCTAAGTAGAAGCGACTGTTCTCTTACAATATACGCTAAAGTACCTAACGGGCTGTCCGATGTTCGCTGAAAAGACAATACTTTAATTTTATTATGCAATAAGGAGGTGTACAAGTGTCCTGATCTCAAACTGGTTATCAGTTGTAAGATTAATCAGGTACGTATTTACTATACAAAAAAAAAATCTTAAACAGGTAGAGCGATGGATTACACGTTTCCGGATAAGCTTGAAAGTATCCGGGCGTAACAAGAATAGTGTAATAACTAGTCTCCCAAGGCGACATAGTGGAGGCAACTGCTGCCCATATTTCTCTGTGGTAGCAGTTGTCTTTGCTAAATTGAAAAAAAAATATTTTTTTTTTTGGTTAGTCACTCATGGCATATTTGCAAAAATATCATCGTGTTTTGACTTAGAATAAGACTAAATATTTTTTAAATAAAAACAATTTAATTCACTTCAAAGTTAATTTAACTTTATTTACTTAGTTCACGTAATAACTCGATTTGTTTGCATTTACATTTTTTTTTTTTGCTTTTTATAATTGCTTTAAAATTGAAGAAGTTATCAACAAGTACAACTTAATTTTAAATTAAATTTTATAATGTAAGTCTACATATTTCAGATGTTTATTTAAAAAACTTTGCTTATGTATGTAGAAAATATTATAATACCTTAATTAAAGCAGTAGTTGACTGAAATATCATGGTCGTGGCAGTTGACCAATCATCTTCATCCACGACATTATTTTCCCTGAAACCATCTAAAAAAAAAAAACAATGTAACTTACTAAATTAATCTGACAATATTTTACAACTTAGCTAAATTTTCATACCTGGCTTAAAATGATTGAACGCAACAAAAGTCTTTCGTGATAATATGCCTCCTGGTTCTCCTTTTGGTCCTGTTATAGATAACCCTGGAATTCCAGGTGGGCCTGGCGGTCCTGGCACTGGTATATATTCCGTAGCGTTACAATATGCTGTGTTTCCTGGAGGACCAATTGGTCCAGGTGAACCAGTTTCTCCTTTTGGCCCAGTATCACCTTTCAGCCCCCTGATCTATGAAGTATACAGTAATTAATAAAGTTTTTTGTAATGCATGTATTTAATTTGCCTTCTTACCTTATGAGAATCTATAACTGCAGTTTCACCCTTTTCACCTTTTGGTCCAGGAGCACCTTGTTTGCCTTCTGGACCAATAGGACCCTATAAGTGAGTATAACTTAATACAAATTCATAGCAATATAAATAAACTTCAATATCGTCTTAACTTACAGTGTGACCCATTGGACCTGGACTACCTTTTGCACCTTTAGGTCCAATATGTCCTCGTGGTCCTCGAGGTCCTGTTTTACCTGGGATTCCTGCAACACCTTGTGGACCCTAAAAAAAATTAGTAATAAAATATAAAAATAGGTTTACAAATATAATTTTATTATTTATAAGTAACTCACTTTTACTAAAATTGTTGTCATTCCTTTACTTTCGCTGATACAAGGTTCACCTGGTTCTCCTTTTAATCCACGTGGACCTGCAGGCCCTTCTACCCCTGGGTGCCCTCTGTGACCTCTTTTACCATCAGGACCAGGTAATCCAATACTGCCTGGAAATCCTGGCGCACCAGTAAGACCGGGACTGCCCTTATCACCCTTTCATGAAGATAATTTACATTTACATTCTGGTATTTTGTTTATTACATTAGTTTATTGTCCCACGATTATCGGCCAAAGAGACCAAACATCCAAACTTTTTAAATAATAATAATATTTAATGATACAGTTTTATTTAACTAATAATATTATTATATATTTATACTTTAATAGGCTTTCTTGACTTTTTTTTACATTATAATGAACTGATGTAAAATTTTTAATGTGCCAAAGATCTTGGATATTTAATTTATTGTGCAGATTTACTACCAATAATTGACTCAATCGATTGAGCAGACAAGAGGCATATCCTCTTATTTTCAAAAATAATATGTTCCGAAGAATATGCCATCTCAACTCGTATAATCCTGGGACATCCTGTATATTTTGCTTTATGTAATTGAATAATCATACCCTTTCTCCTTTTTCACCAAAATCTCCTTTAACACCTCGCAATTTCTCTACAATCGCAAAACCTGAAAGGTTTAAATTGGATTATTTCCACCTATATGAAGGCACGTGTAAAAGTATTTTCGGTAAAGCAAAAATGTTTCGTGGTTATTCGTGCCAAAAAGACAAACATAATAAACACATCAGTAACTGTATTTGAAGAAGCCGAAGTAGCTAACCTAAGCAACGTTGGGATAGCTTTTGCGTTATAGCAAACATTACATAACGTCTGATACCCAGACGAAATGGCAGAGCAAATAAAGCGGAAAAGTTATTTCACCAAATGTAATAATCTAGAAATATTGCTTATTTATGTTTTATTTAATCAAAACTAAGGGCAGTACGGATTGTTTTAATTTATTTTTATTATAGAGCAGAACTAAACTGTATTGGCTAGACAAATTGTTATAATGATTTGTCGCTCTCTATGGCGCTCTCTGTTACTTACACGAAGGTCTCGAGTTCGATTCCCGGTCGAAACAAATATTTATTTTTTTATATTATTATAAAAATTTGTTATAACGTTTGGGCCATTTCGATTCCCAGTTTAATCTTTAGGGTTAGGACATTTTAAGCATATATGTATTTAATTATTAAAATTTTAAGTGTCCTGTCATAGACACAACAACAAGAAAACGCGTATAATATCGCAAGAAGTTATTTATAGGCAAACGTCTCACATATAAACCTAACCGCCTTCCTATTCAGCAATATGTCTCGTCACTACTTACGTAAACGATGAAACTTGTAAAACAAATAAAGGATACGGAAAGTGATTTAGATAAAAAAGAATCTCGGATCTGTTTCGTTCAACCGAAAAATGACAGAATGCGGATAAGGATTGGATACCAATGGAACCAATAGAGCCAAAATGTTTGGGGATTCAATCTACTTACATTATAGCTTTTACGTGGAGAGAATACTTTTAGCGATATTGAGTATATTTTTTTATCGAAACAGCTGCATTATTTGACGTGGCGAAGGATTGTTTCAAGTTACCATATTGTTGTAAAAATTGTTTATTGCGAACGTCATTCTACTCGTATATGAATATTAAATTATCCGGAATAAATAATAAGAATAATATAATAAAATTACCTTCCCCTAAATCCATTTCTGGTTTCAGTATATCAGTTAGATATGCAGGCCTACCAGGCTCGCCGCGATCGCCTTTATCTCCGCGTTCGCCTGATAACACGTAAATATATACGTTTTTTACCAATTATTTTAATAATTTATTTTATTAACAAGTAATATTACAAACTTATTTTCCTACCTTTTTCTCCATCTTTTGCAGGTCTTCCATGTGCACCTGATGAACCTGGTATACCATCAACTCCCGATTCACCACGCTCTCCTTTCATACCAATCGAACCTGGTATTCCAGTTAAACCCTGTGTTTAAAATGACACCATAAAGCTTACGTCTTTAATTAAACCTCATAGATTTTTTAATTAGTTTCTCACCTGGTCTCCTTTTTCTCCTTTAGTTCCTTGCATTCCCTTTTCACCCTTTTCCCCTTCGTATCCTCTATCACCTTTTAAGCCTGAAGATCCGATACCTACATCACCTTTCTCAAAACGTTTTAAAACTCGAGCCCCATCTATTTCCTGTCAACATATGTTCTGAAAGTACTGCTTTTCTTTCAAGGTTAGCTATTAATATTAATCCTTGATATGCCATATACATCTCTACTAATCACCTTATATGCCCCTCCAGGAGGTCCAGGAGGCCCAGGCGGACCTTGAGGGCCTATTGAACCATCTTGACCAGGCTCCCCCTTCAAACCCATTATTCCTTGAGGTCCAGGAAGACCAAATTCTCCTTTTTCACCTTTGAGTCCTTGTGGTCCACTGTCACCTTGTTTTCCATGATTGCCCTTTAATAATGCATGTTTTAATTTTGTTTTATTATAAAAAATATTGAAAATTATGGTACTTACAGTTTGACCGACTGGTCCTTCGTTACCGTCTTCTCCAGGAACACCCTTTTCTCCTTTAGGACCTCTTATACTAGGCATCGATTCTAAAAGTTTCGATACTGTATCAATGGAACATTCGCATACTCCATCCAGCCCATCTTTTCCTGGAATGCCCTGAGGACCTCGTATTGACTCTCCTGGATCACCCTAAACATATTAAATATATAACTATTAAAATTCATTTTTAAATATTTTGATTGATATTGATATGGAATTTCTTCCACCAGGCATTTTCTGTCACATAACCTTGAGAATTGGGAGATTGGAACGGATATACGGTGATGTAGTTACATGAAGATTATTTATAAATAGTATAGCTATAAATCATGTTATTGAAATATATCCTTACCTTCTCGCCTTTGTCCCCCATTAGAATAGGAGCTGGAACATTAAAAAGTTATTAAAACACGTGTATTTAGATTTATTTTATTTTTAAATAATGTTTTAATTACTCACGTGGTGGTGGCGACGGTGGCGGTAATAAATCTACCATGAACTGTAATTAAAATAATAATAAAAACAAAGTATTAGATTAGTTATTAAGAGAAAAGAGATTAAACACTGCAGGAAGCATAACAAAGTACAATACGAATATATCATTAGTTTCAAGCGATAAAATAAAAAAAAACCCGATGAGAAAAATTTTGAAATCCACTTACATCATCTCTTATTAAATTCTCAACCAATTGTTTTCCCTAAAATCGATTAATTTATTAAATATATTATATAAATAAATATATTATATAAATAAAAAATATCATTATAGTGTTAATAAAAACCACAGCAAAAAATAAAAATAAAAATCACAAATTGTTTCAATGAAAAGTTTTCGCAAGAAATCCGGAAATGAATTCTTTAATGATTTGACGCACTTACCCATTGCTGAATAAAGAGGCAAATGCGATATTTATGTAATATTTACTAATGATAATTAATATAAATTCATTTCAAACTATTTTTAAATGTAAAAAGTAAATAAAAACCAAAACAAATAGTTTTAACTTACATTATTTTTTGCACGATTCCAGTCATTTCCATTTGTGTTCTAAGAAATAGAAAGTTGTGTTAGATATTGTATATGAATACGCTGTGCAATATACAATTTTTAAGAAGAATAATAATAGATAGGCATTTGTTAGCACGAAGCACACGAAGCGTTTTTAAGAAGAAACATTTAGGGTTAGGACACATATTTGTGTACATTGCTTAACGTGCGAGTACAATGACACTGACAGGCACGTCACGCATGATACCAGTGCCGGATTAGCCACCTAGCAAGAGTAGCAAATGCTACAGGCCCCGCGAATTTGGGGGCCCCGCGCTCCAACGCCTGTCTGACCGTAATAAAAAAATATTAATTTAGATAGGACCGTAAAATATCTGGCATGCCTTAAAAGCGAAGCTCCTTAGGCTATGCTTCACTTCCACTTATTTAATAACCTAAACTTGAGAACCTAAAGCAAACCCAGGGGCCCCTTGACAGAATTTGCTACAGGCCCCGCGCTAGCTTAATCCGGCACTGCATGATACGCGTGTGTGTTCACACCTTTAAGTTTGTGCATTATTTTTATTCAAACTACTAAAACAAATATAATAGACATATAGCAATCTCCTTAACCACGTGTTACTCTATCAATACTAAAACGTTATTACAAGATATTTTTTTAATTATTAGCTTTTTTATAAGACTTTCATGTAAAAATCAAGCCACAATGGACGCGTAAAATTGACACTGCAACGGCGCCCATCCGTGTATCAGCTGTTGCATCTACATTGCTTATTTTTGATATTTCAATGATATCGGACCAATAAAGGTAAAAAATAATAATAATAAAATTGTGATCTCAAAAATAGAAAAGAAATACTTATAGGTACCGCATCTGTATGATGTATAAAACGGGATTACTACCTGTTTTTTTTTAATATTCTGTATATTCATTACGAAGGACAAATAATATTTCATTTCACAATAAAATTTATGAGTTTGTAATTTTTTATAAGTACTTACACTATCTGGTAATTTGATATCCTGAAATAAGAACGAATGGAATTAGTAAATGATAACATTATAAATTAAAATATATAAAATACTTACCTACATAAATAGTTACCTTAGAACAGATCATATCCTTCTTTATTAAATCGGTGTTCGGATACAATTTTATTTCTTGAATGACACCCTGAAAATAAAAGATTGTTTGAAAGGTTAAATAGTATTTTTTAATGTTATTTATTAAGTGCGGTCCATGAGCAAAGAAGACTACCACAGTGAAATTACATCAGGTAGCAGTCGCGTCCGCTGTGCCGGCTTGAAGAGACCAATGTACACTACAAGTTTGACATTGCACACTCATCTATACCCGGCTACTTCCTAACAGGTCCAAAATGCGACTAGGTCACTTTATGGGTGTTACATTTGAAAATGGTGTAGTACTGAGCGGCAGTCTAAGCTAATAACAATCGTCAGTCTGCTTACCACCCTTTTAATTATTACCTAACATGGGGACATTGGTCAGAATTAGGGGAGATTGAACACTATGTTCATTTGACCACGTTCGCTCTTATTTTGTTTTTACACATTATTCAAATATAACTAGAACAAAAATGCAATTTTGTGCTGTCACAAACATTTTATAAAAAAATAAGAGCAAAAAATTAACCTAACTTTGTAACATAAAAGAAAAGAAAAATAGGTTTTTTCCCCATAAAACTGTTTAGACGTTTTAACAATATGAAATTATAATTCTTTGCGGCTCACTGTCATAAGTCTAACAGCGACTTCCTCTTGAAAACATGGTCACATACTAGAAACAACTTTAACATAAAACTTGCGATCTACTTTTAACGCCTTCAAACTGGATTTTATTTCTTAATCTGTGTAACTTTAGAGGAAAAGTTGTACTAAATGTATAACGACAGCTCCTCACGTTGCCGACTCAGTTCTTCATTGTTCCGCAAGAAGATTAAAAATATGGCGAGACTCGGATCTTTTGTGGGAGGCGATGGAGGGACGTTTTAAATGAAACTGAGGAGAGAAAAGAGAACGTTGTATCGACATAATGAAATTGCAGGTTTTGGAGCGGGAATGTTACGGAAATAATAATATGAGTTCCATATCTCTACTACTTTTTTTGAAATTTATTTTAAATGGTATTTTAATTAAGTCTATTGTATCGAAGTAGTTACCGCTTTTAAGTGTAACTAACTCTGTCAACTTGAGCGCCAGACACTCATCTCGCCTTAAGAGATCGGTATAGCGGTGGCCATTCACTGCTACCCACAGTCTACAGCTACGTTGTTTAAAAGATAATCTAACTCAATTTAAGTTATCCACATGGTTAATGTGTTATAAATATTACGATTTGGTAAAGTTTTAGACGCTACATGTCTACGTTCAATTTCCTTACTAAATATATTAATAAACAGTTTCACCAGTTTGATTTCGAATAGATTTGGAAACATCTCACTTTGCTTAGAAATGCTCAAATACCAACAATGCACTAAAATTATTTGAAGATAGGATATGGTATAATTCAATTTTTTTCTTTCAATGACCTACTTATGCTTAAGATATACCTTTAAAATAAGGGAATACTGATAAAAAATCTATGAATTCGTTAATATTCTCAAATTAAATTTCCATTCAACTGTAAAAAATTGATGAAATAGATTATATTTGATGTTCCAAATTTAAATGCAACTGACGTTCTAAAATAGCTCATCCAATGTAATGTATTTCAAATATCTTAGATCAGGAAGCAGCACTGAAGCAGCTGCTAAGTTATGACACGGCGGATATTGCTTAACCGATTTACTCTAAAGTTGTAGCCATTCGTCTCTCAGCTTCTCAGTAAATTCTTGAAATGTTCCAAACACACATTTTCCAATATAAATATAGTTCGAGTTTATATAGTGAGACGTAGTTTATTCCAAAGCGCATATAAAATATTATTATATCTCGAATAACTGGACTACGTTGAAAAAAAAAATTACAAAGAATTTCAAACTGAAAAACACACTCGACTTTATTTCAGAGTGGCGCTCATATATTTCAAAATGCGCTGGCTAATTTGTAAGTGAGCCTTCTCGGCCGTAAATTTAACGCGTGAAGTTGTAAAAGTTTACAAAAAGTACGCCCATATATTACGGAAGATACATCACCTGTTCTGACGTTTGAATACTCTCATTTCAAGTGTTGCCGTTTCTACTTTACTCCGGTCTTGTGCTACTAAGAGTTTGGACACACAATTCGTGCTACAAAAATAACATTATATTTCCAAGTTTATTTTTCTATGAAGATTGATAACATTAGTAAATTAAAAACTCTTACTTGTTTAGGGACAGAAAAACATTTAATTATATATTTCAGTTGCTTAAACTTAAATATATTTTAAAACCAAATACTTCAAAAGAGCGGCCGTGGTCTAGCGGTAAGACGCGTGGACTCACGATCGATGAGACCCGTGTTCGAACCTCGCTAATTCTGCCCGGGACCAATGTAACTTTATTATATGTACTTTGGTCGCTCAGTGCCTATAGGTGCTATTAAAGAGTGGTAGGCAGACTGATGATGGTTATTAATCCAGTCTACAGTCTTGGGTCACTTTCGAATGTGACACCCGTGAAGTGACGCGTTTCGGGATTAGTTTGAAAGTAGCCAGGTATAACGAGAGGAGTGTGCACTGTCAATCCAGATGGTACATGCTCGTCTCCTCAAACCGGCATAGTGGAGGCGACTGCTGCCCGCACAGGTTTCTCTGTAGCAGTAGTTGTTTCCATTCATGGACCGCACTCTAGCTTAACATCAGGCGGAGTGTTGTCACATGCCAAGCTACAATAAAAAAAAACTAATATTTTAAAATATATTTATTAAAATATAAAACAATGACGTCCAAATAATTTTAAAAGTTAATTTATTGTTATATAATTAAATCCCGATCAATAGTGGTTATTATTTTTTTTTTAAATGTAACTCATGTCCCATGCTGTACTATAAAAAACATACACCTGTATTTACATAACAATTTACCATGATACAAATAACCTTCTCGTTTCTGAGTCTTTTTAAGGAAATGTAACAATAATTTTATTACAGAACTGCCAGGATTTTTTGATATACCGTATTCTACACAGCATACTAGATAAATCTTACAAGCATACAACCAATGGATCCTTTTAAAAGCTAAAAGCCAACACCTGAGCTTCCATACATTTTGTTTTACCACATTGTTCGAAGCATAGCGGATTTATGTTGAAATTAAGTAATTTGATAACTTTCTCAGCACTAATTATTATCGCAAATCTCTATAATAAACAAATAGCTTCGGGACAGAATATATATAATATGCATTTTAAATATTTTAAACATTTTATATTAGTTATATTTAACAAGCATTTTATAGGTATATTCTGTGCCATAGCTATTTGTTTATTATAGTGATTTCTATGCTTCGAACAATGTGGTAAAACAAAATGTATGGACGCTCAGGTGTTGGCTTTCACCTTAAGTAGGATTACAACAAGCATAAAATTATTATTATTATTTTTATAAATAATGCAATGAACTAAATAAAACGACCATGCCCGAGTTCGTAGAAATGTGAATTCGATGATAACCTCTGCGTTCAAATCTCTCAAAATTCTCGTTACCAAACTATGTTGTATGTACTTTGGGATCTCTCTGTGCCAATGATACAAACACTAGCTTACTGTAGTTATTGTTTGACATCCAGAGTATACCTGTGAAGTAACATTATGTTAAGAGTTAGGCTACTGTTAGGTTAGCTAAGCTAGTGCTAGGGTATTCGGGTATCCAGACTCCGTCCACTATGCATTGAGTGAAACACCGTGGTTTAGTCGGTATGCCAGCGCTAGGCTGGAGAGTCCGACATAACCCAAAAAAAGGTAGTTGGGTATAAAGAGTGTGCACGATTCGCTGTTTAAGACGGTATTTTGGAGGCAACTGCGACCTAGAAACATTTCTCTGGTCTCCGCTCATGGACCGCAATCTTAACATGGAGTAAAAAAAATCTTGATTGACACATAATAGTCGTGAGTTATAAAAACAAGGTTAAAATAATGATGCATGCAAGACTATGTCACCATCAATTACATGTTACACAAAAATATGACATGATCTAATGTCTAAACAAGTTCTTTGTAATAATTTCTAGGAATCGGTGCGTTTATAAACATACATTTGTTATTAAGTATGTAACAATGTTACTAACAAATTGATTGATTAATACATTATGTTTCTTTTTCTATTATTTTCTATATAATTTAATAATAAATAAGTAAATATAACATTTAAAATACAAAAAATTTGTTGTTAAAATTAAACAAGTTAACTTTGTTAACGTACATTGCTTGCTTCATATTGACAAAGTCTTGGTTATATGTTGCCGTATAATTTTGCCAAAAATTACCGAGCCAAATTCGTACTTTGCTAGAGCCTAAATTATGACAAAAATTAAAAGATTATATAGCTTATTATCGCGTTAATCGCCACGATCACGATGGCTGCAAATAATCAAAATAAACCCAATAATAAGCCCCATACAATCTTTTAATTTTAACTTTATTCGTTTCACGAATAATTCTTACGCTATATTTAGTCCAGAATGTTGAAAATTTTGCTTCAAAATGCTGAAACGTGGGAAACTTTTTTTTTTTAAATTAACTGATAAATTAAAATAAATTCAAGTTGAAAGTTGATTTCCAAGTGCGTCCATAGTGGTACTTATTCAACATGAAATACGAGGGACGTGTAAGATTATGATAAGGCTTTAACCCACTAAATCATTGGATTTTCCTCTTGTGTGGCGAGGCAAATTTAAGGAGGATCTTACTATATAAGGATTTTAGCGTTGATACATGTACAAGATAACAATTGAATGGAAAATTTAACCTTCTAGGTTAATACATTCTAGAATTACCCCCCCTGGACATTCTAAAGATTGCAAAGAGTGGATATATTAAATTAGGATATAATAAATAATAATAATAGCTTAATAAATTAATATATTTACAAGGCAATACCTTTTCGCAGTGGTAAGTATTGTTTGGAATACGTCCAACATTAAATGGCGCAGTCTGCCTTGCTTTTGTTTAAATATTATAACTATTTACATTGTTCTATATATTAAAAAAAAAAACAAAAACATTGTATACAGAGTAGAGTAAGAACTGTATTAAAGAATATTACATTTACATTAAATTATAATTTAGTCTTTTGATTTAATGCTCAGGCCTCATTACATACATATAACGCGTACAATGTACGATGTACAGTGTACACATTATTTCAATTTTATTTATGTTGTCATTATACGCGTACGTCATGCAGCGTACAAATCCTAGTTTTTTGGCCGTGCACGAAATTTGTGTGCCACACAAAAGCATTTAACTTGTCTATAGTAAATGTTACAATATAAACAGTCTTTAAATGAGTATATACTTTCTTAGAATGTTACTAAATAATAGATAAAGCTTAGATAAGTAGGTATAGGTAGATTCCGTTTAATCTTAGCGGTAGTAGTGCGTCTGAAAACAACTAAGGCTGGTTCAATTTGTTAAGAACTTTAGGGACCTCACGTTAAGTATGCAACATAGACCGCGAGAGGATCTTAGATCAACCACGAAGTATATCGTAAATGGAATTGACAATATATTCAAGTATTTTTTCTTTCTTTTAGTTTTACCTTAGCTACTTCCAAGCTAATACCGATGCGGACTTCGCTATAGTAGACTGTGCTAATAACCATCACTAGTCTGCCTATCGTGCATAGTCAATCTATATCTATTAATAATTTACAGTACATAAATATGTAGATAAAACTACATTCTTGCTGTTTGCAATGGAAACTGTTTCACAAAATTGTCCTAGTTTGGCGAACAGGAATATGGTAAAGATATTGATTGTAATATTATTGTCTAAATAAACTTATTCATGGGCCGCACTCCAGCTTTACATCAGGCGGAGTGTTGTCACATGCCGAGCCACAATAAAAAAAAAATCAAGTAAAAAGTAACTTTTTGACATTTGACAGTATCCTAAAATATTTATATAAAAGAAAAATTGTATACCTATTTTTTTGGGTGTAATAGTAGTGGTTATAACTTAGGTTAGCCTTTGCGAGAAAATAAGACTACAAATCTCTCGTAGTAGGTTTTGTTTTCTACTTCTATTTGTAGTAACTTTACGTTAAAATTATATTTTTAACTACTTAAGTACTTTTTCGTACATGTATAAAGTACAAGAATCTTAACATTGCTCCAGTTTTATGTCAACAATAACAATATACTTTGAAATTACTAAATAATTGCTGAGGTTAATGTTATATTAATATAGTCGCGAATAATTTGCCAAATGAAATATGTCATAGTATGATTGCTTTTATATCAAGCTAGACATTTGATAATGTGTTTAATAACAACTTTAGCGTAGTCATTTGTAGCTAGTTTTTATTACATTGTATTTTTAAAGGCTATTTATTAATTGCTGAGTTTCTTCCTCGACTTACGCCTTTTCGAAGCTAACCTGTGTGAGAAAGTATTCAAGATTTATTTCGTGAATAGTCTGAATTTAAATAAATAGGATGTCGGTGTCATCAACACAGCATCCTTTGTCCGACTCAGCTAAATGTATGTATAAAATTGTAAAGATTATTAAAAATCAGTAGATTTAAGTAATAGTTATAAATTAGATTGATTTTTAAGATATGATGGGGCTGGCGTAACCTGACGGGTCAAAGTCCCTAAATAATATTGAATAAAAAAAAGAGATTTATCTCGAACGACTGCAGTCTAGTGGTAGAAGCCGTAAACTCACGATTGGTGTTCAAATCTCGTTGCCGCGAGATGCTATAATGGACCTGTGATACAAGCACTAGTCAGTATAGGTGTGAATCTAAAGACGGGGGATTGTTTTAATAAATTATATAAAAAATCTCAACTTGCTGAAGGTTATTGAATCTGCCTGATCACTCTAAGGGAAGAGGCTCGAATAGCTCCTACGCGAATATTTTTCTTTCTACAATAAAACTCGCGTACAAATAAATACACGGTGAAAAATAAACAAATCCAAAAACGGTCATTTTAAAAATAACATCCAAGTTTGAAATAGGGAAACATTTCGTACGTATGTATTTTATACAAAACGGTAACTAATTAGCGTAGTACAAAATAAACAAGGGACCGTAAATTCAACCGAATGCTGTTGCTAAATATAAACAATAATTTCGCAACATGTGTTACAGCCGAGCATGAAAATTGTTAGTTTAATGAAGTTATATCGCCTGATTTAACGGTAGAGGAGTTTAGCGACATTAGCGTGCAGAAATTTTGGTTTGCGAATATCAAATTGTATTCATACGACAGTAAACATTACCAATTTGCAAAATTATAATCTGAATGTACTAAAATTGAGAAATGCTTTGGCAAATGAATTTGTTAATATGTAGGGCTTAAACGCTTTATACATCTTTTATATCCACTTTAATTAGGCCATGTTTAAATGTGGTTTATAATAGATACCTTAATATCAAGCGAAGGACGAATATAAGAATCGTAATAAAAGACATTGAACGACCCTGGCCGCGTTTTCAAATTTCAGCGGAACCAATGAACGTCTAAAAAACTGTTACACGATTATTTTTAATTACATTTACCTCACTAATTGAATGTAATTCCGGACGCTAACTATCAACCGGACCAATCACATAACCAATATGTCTAGATGTCATTAGAGGGCACAAGCTAAGAGTAGTAGCTAATCTTGATAAGCTAGGAGGAGATAATATTGAGGTGATTGTGGCTACGTGGGAAATTCTTCAATCGAAAAAGTACCTACCAATATCAAAAGTACATAAAGATGGCGCGATTTATATAAAATGATACTATTTATAAATCATATTGTAAAACACGGTTAAATGAAAGGACGAGAGGAGAGTGTACTGTCAATCTTGATGGTGCACATTCGTCGTCTCAGGTCGGCATAGCGGAGGCGGCGGCTGCCTGTAGAAATGTATCTGTAGTAGCAGTTGTTTCTGCCCATGTACCGCACTCTAGCTTAGCATCAGGCGGAGTGTTGTCATATACCGAGCTACAATAAAAAAATAAAAATTTTAATGAAAGCTATAGCTTCACTTTAAGTGAGAAATATATGGTAAACTGTATACATTTTCAAATTCCCACAATATCCTCTCGAATTTCCGTGTGTACCTTAATATTGCTTCCCACACGCGTTCTTAGTAATATGCAAGTACAGAATTTTAAGCGACTCTCACATCCTCTCACATCTGCCGAGTGTACATTTACCAGATGAACGAATAAATAAAAATAACATGTTTAGAAATAAAAATTTATTTTATTAGACCTCGACTTGGTGGCAAGCAGTTTGAAGATCCATGAATGAAAACAGCCAATGCCGGTTGGTTACACGATTGTCAAACAGTAATAATACTTATTATAAATTCATATAGTGTCAGACGTGACAAATATATATATATATATATAAAAATCTTAGAATATATTTTCATAGAGTCTAATGAAACAACACTTTTTAATAATAATAAATAAAATAAAGGTAAATAAAAATATAATAGAAGATCCACAGAGTATCGCTGAGTCATTTAACAACCACTTTATCGAGAGCATAGCAAATAATTATACAACAAACTTAAATTCTACAATACAAATCGAAAAAAATCAATCTAGTATATACTTGTATCCGGTAGATGAAAAAGAACTTTCAAAAATTATAAGAAACCTAAAGAACTCCAAAGCTGTAGGGTATGATGATATAAGGACAGACATAATAAAAAATAACATCTCGCACATTATTTCTCCACTGACTCATATTATTAACTTATCAATGGTGCAAGGCTCTTTTCCTGAAATTTTGAAAAAATCTGTAGTAAAACCATTACACAAAAAAGGTGACAAAACTATAATAGATAACTATAGACCGATTACATTAATACCAATATTTTCTAAAATTTATGAAAAAGTAATGTATAAAAGGATAACAAATTTTCTCGAAGCTAATAACATATTAAAGGAAAACCAATTCGGTTTTAGAAAAGGTAAAAGCACCTCTCTTGCAATTTTTAAATTGACTAAGAACGTAACGGAATGTATAGACAAAAGAACTCCTGTGACGGTACTATTTATGGATATGAGCAAGGCCTTTGATTATGTATGCCATAGACGATTACTTTTTAAGATATTTTGCTACGGTTTGAGGGGTCCTGCATATGATTGGATGACCGCTTATCTGAGCAACAGAACGCAATGTGTTGAATTGAAAAATTATTGCCATACAAATAAAACTATAATGACATATAAATCAACATACATTCCAAACACGTTTGGTGTCCCACAAGGGAGTATAATGGCCCCTTTGCTATTTTCCCTGTACATAAATGATCTACCCAATGCTTTGTCGCATGAGTGTATCCTTTTTGCAGACGATACATCTATAATTATCAAAGATACTAATAAATTAACATATAATGACGAAATAAACAAAAGCTTAACACAAGCAATGAATTGGTTATCAGAGAATAACCTAAAAGTAAATATTAGTAAAACAAAATATATACAATTCCATACCATTAAACATAAACTACAAACCCTAGATGTAAACTTTAATGGAGAACATGTGAATGAAGTTGAATATACAAAATTTTTGGGAATAAATATTGACTCTTCACTAACATGGAA
This sequence comes from Tinea pellionella, assembly GCA_948150575.1. Taxonomy (NCBI): domain Eukaryota; kingdom Metazoa; phylum Arthropoda; class Insecta; order Lepidoptera; family Tineidae; genus Tinea; species Tinea pellionella. The sequence goes on from OX411256.1 coordinate 2,713,887, forward strand.
GGAGCATGTAAACGAGATTTGCTGCAAAATAAACCAATTCGTGTATGCATTATGGAAAATTAAACAGATAGTCACACTACAAGCAGCCTTAATGGCATATAATGGATATGTGGACTCTGCTGTGCGTTATGGTATTGTCATTTGGGGAAACGCCACAACCCTTAATCAAGTATTTCTAGCTCAAAAACACTGCCTGAGAGCTGTCTTTGGACTGGACAGAATGGATTCCTGTCGTCCATACTTTATAAAACATAATATTTTGACCGTGCCATGCATATACGTTTATGAAATTTGTTTGTTTGTGGATAAAAATAAATATCTATTTCAAGAACAACAAGCAGTGACGACGAGATCCCTGCGTTCACAATATATACAAAAACTGTACAGACCACATGCAAGACTAACTTTAACAAACAAAAACTCATATATAATGTGTATTAATACTTATAATAAACTACCAGACACCTTTAAAGATAAATCAATTTACTCATTTAAAAAGAATACAAAAGCATGGCTTACGGAAAGATGTTTTTATTCGGTGAAGGATTACATGGAATATAAATGAAACACACTTAATTTATTTTTATTATTATTATTATTTTTTTTCTTTTCTGTAATTTTCCATGACATTAATAAAGTTTATAATACTGTTTATACATTGACATTATATTATTTGTAATAATGGACTGTAACTATATAATAAGGACAAATGTGTGTACGCCTGCAAAGGCAGATATTAGTTGGACATATTTATTGTACTGCCTCAGAAATTACCTAATACCAAGCACGCAATAAAGATTTCATTTCAAAAAAAAAAAAAAAAAAAAAATTTTTTTCCTAATATTATTGTTTTTTATTTATTTAATCTTTATACTACGCTAGTCTATACCAAGCTAATGACGTAGTTACATTGGTACCGGTACTATTCTGCATTTTAAAGAAAATGTAGATATCGACAAATCTATAGTAGTTTTCAAACAAATGTGAAACGCAATCTGGTAAATTTAACCTCACAAATAGAAAATGTAGGTATAGAAAACATTTCGTTACTTAGTTTGTGGTGGGTATAGTCCTGAACAATATTTCGACTACGGGAAAGTACCCGTTCTCACCTTATTCTGAGTAGTTCACTTTCCATAATTGAATTTCTGAAAATCTTCGTTTTATTCCGAGAACTGTATGTGACTAGATTATAATGTTTTTAAACACGTGATATTTCTATATATTTTTTTTAAATTGTAGCTCCGCTTGATGTTGTGCTAGAGTGCGGTCCATGGACGGAAACAACTGCTACTACCGAGGAATCTCTACAGGCAGCAGTCGCCTCCGCTATATAGTGCACATTCCTCTTGGCTACTTTCAAACTGCTCCCGAAACACGACAAGGGTGTTACATTCGAAAGTAGTGATAATACCCCAGAACGGCAGACTGGGCTAATAACCATCATCTATAGGCACTAAGAGACCAAAGTATAATACATATAACAACGTTACATTGGTACCGGTCAGAATTAGCGAGGTTCGAATACGGGCCTCTTCGATTGTGAGTTCACGCGTCTTACCGCTAGACCACGGCCGTTCTTAAATATATATTATATTATATCATATCATATCATATCATATCATATTATATTATATTATTTTGACAGTTGACAGACAATCACTACTTTGCCTAGAGTTACACCTAGGTAGACCTGCATGACAAAAATACTGTCAATATTAGCGAAAAATTTGTAAAGATAGCAAAAAAGCCCTCGCTCAATAACACAAACGGTAACCATTTGCTCATAACTAATAGGCAAAAGTTAATTTAATTTTAGAATCAGTGAGTTAGCAAAACTATTGTTGGAGAAGTAAAATATGCTTTTGTAAATCATTCACAACTTGTACATCACAGGTTTGCTATTTATAATCTCTCACAATAAAGTAAAAATATTTTTGAAAACATTTATCTTCATCTCGGGTTATTCCAGTTTCGCATTTCATTTGGAACACGGTGAACAAATAGCGGCTAGGTGAAAATATAAATAGCTGGACAAAGTTTTATTGTTTCCGCATCGTAAATCGTCGCATACAGTTTTCTGCAAACGTGACGATGATGATGCGAATCCAGAATTGTGTTTGCAAATTGAGTTTGAATACATGAAATAGAGCATGTTTTTGATGTTAAATTTAAATTTGGTGCAAAGTTTGTTTTGATGTAGTAGAATATTGATTTTGCAACTATTTTTATGCCCTAATACAATTTCTAACGTTACTAGATGACACTGCTTTAAATAGAGCGAGTAGTGTTCCAAAATTTTCCAAAAAAAATCTGCTAATGTTGTTATGCCTTGATAGCTCAATGTTTTCACCTAGTACCTAGTACCAGTATATTATAGGCATTCCAAAAGAAACCTTATTCTTGTGTAATCTATTTCACATTTTAAATAATTTTTAGTTGCTAAATAAGAAGATACTCACCTCAAAGAATCCTTTCCTAATGACACCTCCATATGCCAAATGCAATTTCGCGTCCTCATTAAATATTAAATCATCAAAATTGTCTAATGATACTTCATCATGTTGTTCACAATCTTTATAAAAAGTTATTACATCTTCGTCTAGTACTATCATTAATTTAGTCCACTCATCTTTTAATTCCTCGTGTATTATAGTCTCTACACTAAGACCACTTATAAATAACGTTATTCTTGTACTGGTCGCACCAACAGGCGTTAAATCCATTCCTAACTGAATATTATTATTATTATCGTCAATTAAAAATATATATGACGATTTAACTTTCTCTACTTTAAATATAGTATTTAAAATAAATGGACTAGATATTTTGGCACTTGATAAAGGTATATTCTTAATAGGTACAGTAACAGGTTCTGTTTCGCTAAATTTAAGTGCGGTGTAGGAATCCATTCCGGGAACTGTATCCACGGAATGGTTGCCAATTGAATCTAGTAGAATATCGTAGTGATCTGAAAATAAAATAACAAAATAGCATTAGAATTAAGATTTATTTTTATGGAATTTTGATTATATTTGAAATTTTTTTTTTTAAACATCATTGCGTGCTTGTATGGGACCCATGTCTTTGTGTTTAGGCCAAATATAAGGCGTGCAATGAGTACCTATAGGAGGCGTATAGTGCGTGCATCTGTGATAGCGTTCATACATTACAAATTGTATGCGTAGGTCATGCTTTAATAATATACAAATATGACCTTTAAGATTAAAAACATATATAGTTATTGGTTTATATAGGTATATATTATTATAATTTATCACCTTGCTATGGCATTATTATATCCACGTGTAGTGTATATAGTTATTTTTAAGTGGAATAATAAAGTTTTACTCTATATAATTCACAATTATGTCCCATAGTGCAACTAAAACGTAAATTTTATACTGCAAATGAAATAGAACTATACAAAGCTCATTCGGACGGGTTTAAAATGAGAATAGAATTTATTCATATCGTGTTTTTTCTGTCTCTTAGTTGTTATGCTCTAACGACCGACACATTTCCAAATATGCGGATGTTTTAATGTTTGTGTCTTAATTGCGCTTAAACGCCTCAACCTATTTAGATGGCTTTTGGTATACGAGTATATTCAAGTTAGACGGGCGTATTTGTTTCCCTTTAGGCCGGCATAGTGGTGACTATTCTTGACCCGGCTACTATAACAAAAATGATGATCAGGGAAACTATAAAATAATAATACTAAAGTTGCTCGTGACCAGCGATAGTTTTTTATTGAAAAAAGAACAATCCGGAGTGTTAGAGGTAGCTAATTGTTTTGCCGCTATCGAGTAACAGTAGGAAAATATTTTTATTTGGAGGTTAAAAATCCAAATAACACGATAAGCCTAACCAACACTTAATCGAGGCACCTTTGGCAACGCTTTTCATGTTTTATTTAAGAAGTCTCGCCCATTTTTATTCCATAAACATCTCCATTAACAAGGGTTTCTTATCTTGGGCTATTTGTCAGAGCGTGGCTAAACAAATTGCCGAGTTTTCGTAACGCCATTCGCTGTGGACGCACCCTTATTATTAGAAGTAGCTGACTTGAGCCTAATCAAGATCACAACTAATGGCAACAGTCACGACAGGGAAGTTTTGTCTGTTAAAAAACGATAGGTATTTTATACCTCACTAAAGAGTAATGGATTTATTATAAGTTATGTAAATCAGAATTAGTCCTGAGGTAAGCGGCGTATGCGCTATCCTTATAGCGCGTGTGCACTGTCAACCTGGGTGGTGCACATTCGACTCCTAAAGCCAGCATAGCGAAGGCTACTGCTGCCTGCAGAAATATATCTGACGACATTCTAGGTTAACATCAGGCGAAGTGTTAGCATTTTCCGACGTACAATAAAAACATAACAACTTGAAGTTACAAAAAAGTAGCTTCCACTATGCCTGTCAATTTTATTGGGTACCTTAATTAGGTATCATCCACAGGGACAAGATGCGTGAATAAATAAACATCTAAATGTTTTAAAGCTCTATATCAAGTTGGTCTTTTTAAAATCTCTACACACGAAATGTTTATATTCAAACTCACTCGATGCTAAGCCGACATGTTGTTGTTGATATGCAAATATTTACGAGTAAATCCAACATTGTTCGATTGGATTATAACCTTTTGCCACTCACAAACATGACATTAATTTTTGAATAAAATCTATTTATAAATAAATTGCTACTAAGACATATTATGTTTCATTCGAATTAGTTTATCAGATTATATTGTTATTGAGATCGAGCACATTGTGTCGCTACGTGACGCATGCGTACAATAACATTTTTTAGGAACTTTTGTCTACAACACACACACACTAGTCCCCAGTTAACTTATTAGATCGACTTACATGCGATAAAATCTAAGTGAATAAAATTAAAGGCAAGGGAGATGCCGATGAACAACCCTGCTAAATTCCAAACACACGTTGTCGGGTCACGACGTCAGCCAAAATGTTCTGCGATAAACCGACATAGAGATTGTTGGGCTTAACATTTATTTGTAACGTATGAAACTGACAGATGCACGCAATCAGTGGCGGTGCAAGGCCCCCTCAGGCACGAGGCCGAACCTGGACATCGGTAACCTCAGCTCTTTTTCTTTCAGCTCAGGGTTTGACAATAGGTACTCGTATAGTCAATATTTTCTTACCCGGTGTTTGGTGCGCAGATACACTAAGCATTAAAAATACTCCAATTAATCTGAAACAAATGAAATTGATTTAAAAAATATATTAACGCAAACATAAATAATATTTATGTTTATGGAAAAAAATAAATTAATTCAATTTTTCGTATCATTATAAATAAATAAATTACCTAATGTTTTTGCTATAAAATAGATGGATGTACGGCGAGACGCCTCGGTTTATAGTTAGGTAGCATAGAGACCATAAATCTGACTATTATTTTTAATATTTAACGTGTGACCTTAGAACCTACTGTATTAGTTTGTGTATGACTTTTGCGTACGCTAATTTATAAAGTGTACGCAATGGCACACATGTCAATATATGAACGCTTCCATAAACTTCGCGTTGTACTCGTTATGTGTGGCCTGGTCTCACCATTAATACTTGTAATTAACATAATTTATGACATATTAATGCAAATTATATTATCTTAATAGTCTTTAATTTTATTTTTATTATACAAATAATTAATATTTATTACATTGTTGCAGGTTTAGTTAAGTTTCTTTTATAAAATATTACAGGAGATCAATGATTGCATAATTATTTCTTTGAACATGTTTTAAAGCTTTTATGAGAGTTTAATTTTCTCTGCGATCAGGTTCTATTAATGATCGTTACATGCTTAATAACATAATCAGCAAGATTATCCTCTAACCGGATAAATTATATTTTAACTGGACGCTTAACTCATTCTTGTTGAGGTTGTTAAAAGAAAGCTTAACTAACTAAAAAGTTACTTACGCCTTGTTCCCACTGGGGTAGGCAGAAACTATGGACCGCCAGCGACTCCTCTCTCTACACACTTTCGCTTCGACCATATCTATTACTGTCCTCATGCATGTACGTCGGTTCTGGCTGAGAAAGGACTTCCTATGGCGCCCATTTCTGACACTGCCATACACTTTCGCGCAATAAAAACTTAACTAAATTTAAAAAATGCGGTTTATATTTATTTATAGCATTTTCTTCCAACAAATATTATGCAGACAAATGTGAGCGAGGAAAAGCAAATATTATAAATAAATAACAAATTTGATGTTTTACACGGTACGTTAGATTAGAAAAACATAAATTAAGAAGTATAAAATAAGTAAATATTAAATATTAATTAATTATAATATAATAAAGATACAGTCTGGTGCGTTTGATTATTTTAATCTGGACGATTTGGGACGTTTGCAGAGACTAAGGTTTGGTGCGTCACAGTTGTCATTTTGGAAAGTTAACAAAACTAACTCAGACGACTTCTTGATAAAATTTGATGAGGGTAGATTGTTCAGATTTTGACAGTAATAGCTAATGGTGTCTAACGATCTAGAGTTTGTCGGGGTTGGGTTTTGAGACTGCGTGTGATTACATTCCAGATGTTTGAAACTTTTTTTTCAAGAATATATCGAATAAATAAATCTAATACTAATTATAACTGATAACTAGTTAGTGTTATTTTCGTTAGTGTATGTATAATTTTTTAAAGTTTATTAATATTTTTCTGCGATTATACCAATTCCTTTAACCAACTCTTCTGAAAATTGACTGATCTAGCGGTAGGAGGCGTGAATTCACGATCAATGAAAACCCAAGCTAAATTTTAACTAGTACCATTGTAACTGTGTTATGCACTTTAGTCGCTTAGCTTAGATACAAGCATTACCATAGCATAAGCTTTAAAAAAAATGTATTAATTCCTATTGAAAAAATGACATAAAAATCTTAGGGAAATTTCAGAAATTGATTCCAAGAAATAACCACGACGGAATATACAGGGATTACATTTGACTAACTTTTGCTGCTCCGATTTTTTTCTTCCGATACAGTGAAATGATCCTTGCATGAAATTGAGTTGAACCGCATCAAAAAAAAATTTCATGGTCAACTCAAGCTTGACCAGAAAAATTACTATGCCAAAATTGTTTTCATAAAAAAAAAGCAAATGGTTCCTAAGACAGTTTCCCTGTATTTTATGTGGCTTAGGATTTCCTCATACTGTCCCAGTTAAAAAAAATTACCCTGAATAATACTTAAATACATATTTATGAGGAATATTTAAAATTAGCTTTGTGATCATGAATATGCACATGACAGTGGTATAAAATTAATATTTGCTTAGTTAATAGAAATTCCAACAAATACGTGTGAAGTCTTTTCACGAAACTTTAAAAACAACAAGATTCGTGCCCCAAAAATTGTTTTTGCAAAATATCACAAAAGTAGTCAGGTATAGCTAGAGGAGTGTGCACTGTCAATCTGGATGATGCACAATTGTCTCCTCGAGCCGGGCGGTATAGCGGATGCTGCTTTTAGAAATTTCTTTGCGGTAACAGTTGTTTCCGATCATAAACCGAACTCTAGTTTTAACATTAGACGAAGAGCTGTCATATACCTAGCGAATAATAAAAAGAAAGATTAGTAACATTTACATACCTACATCTATAAAATTTTAATACACAATAAACATTACAAGGAAGGTAACAAAACTATGCAACAATGTGTCGTATAAAAGAAAAGCTATTCGAGATTTCAATGACTAATAAAAATGACGTCACCCATTCATAACTCTACAAAATTACTAAACAAATGAACGTACTTTTTTTTGTTAACACATACTATGAATTTTTAAGGCATTTATACATTAAGTTTAAAAATGATTGTAGAAAAAACGAACATTTGATGTACACGTTCAACGATTACCATAATGCATGAAACGGTACGCAAGACTATAATTGTGAATGAACCATAAATAATTAATTGAAATGTGTAGTTTTTTAAAGTATTCTGATGATCTCCGCCATGCCAGCTGGCCCGGTGGGGCAATCTCGTCTAATCATACTCCGGTTTCTTCCAAAATCTTGAAAGGCGATTAGGCGACATCACGGGTTGAAAGTGGAACGACCACTAAATCGATTTGCATTGAGTTTTATTATCTAAACATTTTTAAGCCTAATTTATTTAAATTAATGTATTTATAAAAAACGATTTGACATAGACTGTATCGGACTTAAATGTTTAAATATTTAAGAATATGTTTACATTGCTTTTTATGTTTTTTTTTTATATTGTAGCTTAGCATATGACAACACTCCGCCTGATGTCAAGCTAGAGTGCGGTCTATGAACGGAAACAACTGCTACTACAGATAAATTTATGCAGGAAGCCATGTGTACCATCCAAGTTGAGAATGCACACTCCTCTTGCTATACTATCCTACTGCCAACCTCCTTAGCACAACAAGGTCACTTCTCGGGTATTATACTTGAAAGAGGTACTACCCCACTTAAGGCCGACAAGGCTAATAACCAGTCTATCTACAGTCAGTCTGCTGCCACTCTTTAATTAATGCCCATATTATACCATAGTTACACATTAGTACCGGAGAGATTTTAGCGAGGTTTTTTTTTTTTTTTTTAATGTACTAAGCTAGTGCTTGTACCCAGGCACTCATTGTTTGTGAATTGACGCATCCTACAGGTAGACCACGGCCACTCTATCTTATAATAATGTATATTTCTAACCGACTTGGATTGTTTGCTTGTCTACGTACAAACCGCTATGCTAATGGGGTCTTTGGTTAAACGATGTGCCTCCTGTATCGAATTGAATCAGATATGCAAATAGATTTTATTAGATAAGCGCGATTGTACTACCAAAGCTTAACTGTACAATTCTAATTCGCTTTTTTGGTGTCATAACTTAATAATGATATATCTATGAGTATTTATATGGTATCTCTTTTTCCCACGGGAATAAGGGTTGTCACGTTAACCTTTCACAACCCTTATCTCACAACGAAATCCACAGTCCCGCTTTTATTAAGAACGTCACCAATTTAGTCGAATTAAATAATCGATATTGTTTATCGATATAATTAATACATGATTCGTTACTAGTGCACTGTCAATCTAGATGATAGATGCTCGTCTCCTCAAGCCGGCATAGTGAAGGCAACTGCTGCCCGCACAGGTTTCTCTGTAGTAGCAGTTGTTTCCATTAATGCACCGCGCTCATCTTACTAGCTTTACATCAGGCGGGGTGTTGTCACATGCTACAATAAAAAAAAGTCAATATAATTAATACAATACAATTGTCACGCCTTTTTCCCACAGGGATAAGCAGAGACTACAGAACGATCCTGACACAACTCCCTCGCTTCCCTCACATCCACAATTCTATTCATGCACGCCCAAACGTTATGGGCACTACATACAGAGGCAGCCCAGCATTCATAAGGATGTCTCCGATTTGATCAGAAAAATAATTAATAATTAAATAGAAAATGTTGGCGCACGGGAACAACTACTTTCAACGTGCAACGTTCATTTTTTTATAAATTAAATAAATTATTTAATTACTAACAAAATTAATTTATAATTGTTTTTTTTTTTTTTGCTATCATACAGGAATGTGCGTATAGTGCGAGTTTGTGAACGATTCATAAAAAAGTGCATCTTCAATTATATTTTATATTTAATAAATACCTAACAGAACTAAACTTATCTGAATTTCTACAGGTACACAATACGGAAGTTGTGCTATGTTTCACAGGTGCTTAATAACTTTTATAAGTAAAAAAATTATCGTAAATATTTTTGTTAATTAGAAGTAAGCTGCGTAACGGCAACAAAGAAAACTTTATCAATTAATAAAAGAAAAAAAATTCATAAAATTAATTGAAATCAACATGAAAGTTATAAAAGTCGAAATGAAGAACTTTACTTTGTATTCTGAATATTATAATAAATTGAATATTTATGAGGATTCGTAAATAAATATTTATTGACACAATTCATATTTATTTATTTACGGAAAACAATAAATCTATAGACATTATTTGATTTGATGGTTGGATATGATGAATAATGTTTCACCGCAAACCCTTCAGATCGTGATCACAAAAACGCTGTTCCATACATGCTACTCTCACTGGCATCTAGATATAGTGTCGACAACCATCTTCGGAAGTTATATTTAATAAGTGAAGTGTGGGGTCTTTGAAATCATCGTGTAGTAATCGAATAATTAATTGATTTCTCCATATCCCGTAAAATCTTTTTTTTGAAATTTGCTTTAGTATTTCCACATATTTTCTTATTCCAAGTCTAGTTTCCATAAGCAGGGTATATAATATTGGATGATTTCTAAAAAAAAATGTGATAGAATTTCAAGCGCTATTGTTAACAACTAATTTCTTTTGGAAATTTGAAACGAATGAAAACAAAACGATAAACAGGAAAAAGGAAGTAAAAAAGCGTAAAAAGATGTTTAATTTTGTCTTTGTAATTCATAATCTTTGTGTTTAAACCTACATTTAAGTCTAGAGTCAAGGCGATCTTTGTTCTCAAACACGCTGACGCAAGAAATGCGAATCTAGTTTGCATATAAAACTGACCTACTTTTGAATGATCTGACAAATGAGGGGAAATGAGGATAGCTATTTATGAAAAACTTTTTTTTAGATTTTCATATAAAATAAATTTTTTGCTAATTTAAATAAAGAGTATTTAGAACTATATTTTTAATATTTCTTACATACATAATGCATTTGCATTTTTTAATAATGATAAATAAAATATAAAGCAATACATATTTAAAAGCTCTAACAGAGCCCGGTTTTTCCTAGAACTCATCAAGTTTGGCTTCTGCCATGGTTTGTTTCACCACCTGGTCCATCTCTCCTTGCTCTACAGCAGAGCTTCACTTCAGGGGTTCACACATTTATTTTTCATTTATAATAACTTATTATATTCATAATCATCTGATGAAAGAAATTATATTCATTATAATTCAATTATAATAAAAATAGATTATCATTAATTTTGCAAAAATCAATGTCCAAATCTTAAAATAAAGATAACATTGAATGCAAATTAAATAACTTTTTATTTATATATTCACCCCACGATTTAGTTGACCTTATTCTGTCAAGATTTCTAACAAATGACTTCTTGGTTAACTAGCATTCTAGTGGCATTAGAACTAGAACTAAAATTAAACTGCCATATATTTAATATGTAATATTGTTCAAGTGTTCCATTTTATTTATTTTTTTGTAAAGGACCAAACTCGTATATAGGGAATGTATTAATACAGGATGTTCTTAATAATCTAAATCTAATCTAGACTATTTTTAGACTATATTTGATTAGGATTTATTGACTTTGGTTTTCAAATATTTAACATTATTAATATTAGTTTCAGATATAGTCACGCGATGTGGTTTGCGTAATAACTAATTTTAAGATGAACTTTGACGAACTCGACACAAGTGTCTCTTCTCTTTCAGGGTGCATTATCATCCTCATCCACACAGCAACGTGATTGAGTAACAAACATTCATACAAACTTATTGTATACAAATTAACAAACATTCATATAAATGGTAATATAGAATTTGAGTTATTTTTTTAATTCATAGTTATTTAAGAACTTTGAATTAATTTGGTAATGGCAGTCCTATCATAATCAAAAAATATACAGAAAACATTGATTATACACAACTAGATGTGCAATAACGCTCTCAATGTGACGCGAGAGAAAAGATGACCGCAGTCACCTTTAGGTTCTCTGTAAGTATTTGACTTGACGGCAACATTGTCAAAACGCGGCCTACGCTTTTTTCATGTCAGATGTATGAAGTTTAATTTTTAATTTAACTTATAACTGTTACTTTGATACAAAAAATAGATAATAATCTATAATAATAATGTCTATATATCACGCTTGTAGTCATTCTATGCACTTTTGCGGATGTAGGAAACAAATTCAACACGCTAATTGCAACCTTACACTTATTCTTTGTTTATTTGCACGAAAGCAATTTCATGTACGAGCAAAATATTAACGTAAGCGAGTTCGTCATTTACATACCAATACATGAATGTACGTATCTAATTAAGATACAGTGTGTAACATTATCCACAGACTAACAAATTTATTGCAAGAAATTCTCTTAACACCAGTATGTGAAGTAAAGTGTTAGAGATTATTCCTTCATGTGGCATTTAAGATACTAAAATCGACTTTGAATGTATAAACATAGAGTAACAGTGGAGATAAGATGTTCGATGAAATCGCGGAGTTTAAATTAACATTCAAAACAGAGCGTCTAATTGCAGGTTTGTGATTGGGAACGACTGTGCTTCAAACATTACTTGTACTGATTTTACGTAATGATTATGTTAATTCGATTTTATATCTCAAGTGTTTTAGGAAATAGATAGATATTTGCATAACTACAGATTATAATCTCTAATCTTATGATTTTGTTTAAGTAAATTAAGAGGTTTATCAATCTTCGCACGTCGCGGCTTTCTTGTTTTTTTTTATGGTAGATCGTCATGTAGCTTCACTCCGCCAGATGAGTGCCAATCGAAATTTCTGCAATTCTTGAGAAGACGAATGTGCACCATACATACATACAGGGCACACTGCTCTCATTATATCCGGCTACCAAGAAGTACCAAAATGTTCCGAAATACAAATATGTCATTTCACGAGTAACACTTGACAAGTTTTGGTACTACCCCAGGACGGCAGACTGAGCTAATAATCACCAACAGTCTGCCTACTATTATTTTTATTAGAGTCTATACAAAATTTTAATGGGGTTGTGAACTTGCCGGACTACTGTAATTTGCGTAGAAAACATAATTAGGCACCTACATCCTTACACAAATCTGAGAAAGGATCCATCAAAACAACAATTCAAGTTAATTTGCCTCCAAATATCTTTGTTTACCTTCGAAACGAGAATTCGTTTGAATACCAATTTTAAACAAACAATTTATGCTTTGAACTCATCAGTCTTAGTGAAATACAAACTTTCACTTATTATGGGCACGTATAGGAAATTAATTAATGATAAATAAAATAAGCTTCTAACGACAAATATGAAAATGTTTTGTTGACACAAATGAAAGTTTAATTACATGCTACGAATAACAACGCCATACCTTATGATGGGGTACAAAGGAAAGTATTTTTTTTTTAATAGAGGGTGTAGAAAGAAAGGGGTTGTCCTCGCAAGCTAAAACTTGCATACATCATTCTGATTTCTGATGCTATGTAAGTATTCTTTTTTTGCATCATTTTATGACTGGTATGGACATAGTCTAATAAATATCAACTGGTACTGTTATTTGTTTAAAAGACACAAACACAAATAGCGAGAGGAGTGTGCACTGTCAATCTAGATGGTACATGCTCGTCTCCTCAAGCCGGCATAGTGAAGGCGACTGCTGCTGCTGTAGTAGCAGTTGTTTCCATTCATGCACCGCACTCTAGCTTTACATCAGGCGGAGTGTTGTCACATGCCGAGCTACAATAAAAAAAAATCGAAATATTAAAAACAAGCAATGTAAATGCAAAAAGATTTACGGCTGGTGTCGCGACGGCTTCGTAGCACGCGCGAGACCATTAAACTCGCAGCTTATAGACGGCCGAGTGCGATCTCTTTAAGGATGTTATTATTACATTGGGGCTTAGTTTATAAAAAAAATAAACTAATATAAAAAAGTAGCTTGGAATCACGTTTTAGTATTGGTAGTCTAACACATTGTTAAAGGGAGTACCCGCAGACTTCTTACACCTGTATATCGTACTCTAACTTAAGATAAGGCAGAATGTTGTCACATGACGAGCTACTGTGTTTCATATGGATATGACCGTATCATCTGAGTTGACTCGAAATAGCTAGGAAATACTCGAGAATAACGACTGTGTCAACTTTAACTGAGCTTCTTTCACCAGCCGGTATAGTAAAGGTGAGTACTGCCTCACACGACGAACTACTATTAACTATTGATAACTTTTCTGAGACGATTTTGTTTATATCTAAAATAACGTGATCGTTTTTTTAATATAAACAATGTGTAGAAAGGAAACAGATTCATCTAATTTTATATTATATTATTGAGGAAATCTGTATTAAAATTGAATGAATAAAATGTTAACGTTTCCTCAGTTTATTAATAATTCGGGGCTTATAACAGAGTTTAACATGAAATAAGTCAATTCTGTTTTGAACGTAATAAATATAGGTATAAAATATACTTATTGAAAATAATGATAAGGGAAATATTGAGATATTTTCGATAAAGGTTTAATAAAACGAGTTACCTTATTCTTTCAAATATATTTCCTTATAATTATTTTATTCGGATTATTATTTTTATGCTGACGATATTATATTATAATATTTTGATTGCTTATCCTTTTTTCAACTCATTATTTAATAATGCAAGCTTTGAGCGGACATGTTTTAATGAATACATGATTTTATACGGCTTACTATCGCGTTTATTTTGATTAATTTGATTCGTTCGCTTCGTGTTTAGAGTTTACGAAAGCTTTGCTGTCATTGTGGTCCTGGAGAGACTCATCACGTTGGCTGCAAAGCTTTCGAAGTGTCAGATCAAATAAATCAAAAGAAAGATGAACGTAAGCCGCGTAAAATGATTTATACAGTTTTTCTCATATTTTGTGGGTACATCATGTATGCACGTAGAGGAGCGTATTATCTATAGGTAATTAAAAGCCATGTGGGCTAAGGTCGTAAACATTTGATTAGACATATTAATGTCACCATTCCAGTTTAAAAATAATATTATATGAGCTAATAATATAACATGACGTTTTCTAAGAACAATTTGTCGTTAGCGCATATTATAACAAAGAAAAAAGTTGGTATTATAATTAAAAATAGTATTATGTGAATCACACAATGTCATTACAATGTGTTTGCTTTCTGCATACATATTGTGGTAAATTGTTATAATACCTAATGCATTAGTCTGCCAACATTTAAGCAATAAGGTTATTTAAAATATAACTACAATATTATACATTTAGTTTGTTAATAGACAGGTATAAATGCATACTCCTCCTGGATGGTGCACACGCGTCTTGTCAATGCTACCACAGAGAAATAGAGAAATGTTTATTGGACGGAGTCACCTCTGTTATACCACCTTAAGATGAATTGAATGAAAATTATTTTATTTAGTGGGATACAGAAGTAATTAAATGAAAGGAGAATGCCCATTCGCCTAAGAAAAATGGGCCCACAATTTTTTTCTCGAGCTTGTCGATGATTTTTAGTTAATTTTGTAGAAAACTAAATCTACTTTCTTACTACCAAACAGATTTAATTTTTTCACCCGGGTTATTGAGTATTTAAATGTTTTCTGATACAATATTTGAGGTTATTATTATTTTAAATGCTTTAATAATTGATAATATCTGTTTTTATGTAATTACACAATGTCTATTAATTGGTAAATGTTGTGTTGATATAATTACAATGAATTAATAAAAAAATAAGATATTATTTTAGAATATTGTTTTGTTACCGTACTATTAGGTGTCAAGTGGGCCCAAAAATTGGCATTCTCCTTTGTTACTTATTCAAATAATATAAAAAATATTTTAGTTAGACTTAAATAATGTGACTTTTTCACATAGATATATATACTAGAGGTGTAAACATCATACATCTGACATAAAAAAAACCGTAGGCCGCTTCTAACGATTTGACAAAACCTAAACGTAGGCTGGCTGGCTGTAGCCATGTTTTCTCGCGCGTCACATTGGGAGCGTTGTTGCACATCTACTTGTATATATCAATGCTTTTTCGTATGTTACACGTAATTTTAATAAGGAAAAAATAGCTCGTCCATACGTACAGCCTTTCCCACGCACTTGCCACAGCTTTGTACTGTAGCTATACTGTGCAGGTAATACGAAGCGTGTAACCGGCAGGACAGCGCAGTAAAATAGCGCAGTAAACATGTTGAAAATCGGACTGTACAATTGTAGAGTACATTTGTTTGTTTTGTTTTATATGGCATTATAACAATTTGCCAGTGTCAAAGTAAATATTTTTGCATCAAGTTAATATTGTGCATCACGAGTCATTCCTTCATCACACTTAAAGTCTGGTCAAGTCAGAGTCAAGTCAAAAATTGCTCCAGTAAAGTGGTAAAATCTCTACTGAAACTTACTACTGTCTTGTCTGTGCAGTGAAGTCGGAGCGTGTAGCCGGAGCATTAAGTTTTGTTGACCTTTCTCAAGCAGTCGTCTAACCAGTTGATCAACAAATATTTTAGGAAGTTTATTGTATTGTTATTATGTTCCTATTATATAATTATTAGAAAAAGAGTTCAAATGCCGAGGTAATTTTGTTTATTAGTTCTTACTAATAGAGATCGATGACTTTTGCTCTGAGATTATTTTATCAGTTGCGTCGGAAATTACTCAAAGATAGTTTTGTAGTACAACATTACATTATTCATGTTGTTTCTATTATAACATAATATATACTGATCTATTTATTTATGTTTGTTTTTATTGTGTCTCGGCATATGACAACACTCCGCCTGATATAAAGCTAGAGTGCGGTGAGAATGAGTGGAAACAACTGCTACTATAGAGAAATCTCTACGGGTAGCAGTCGCCTCCTGTATGCCAGCCTGAGGAGACGAGAATGCACCATCCAGAGTGACAGTGCACACTTCTCTCGCTATATGTCTATGCAATACCGAGACGTGAGACCTGATCACCGCGTCATGGAGGTCGTCTAGCATCTCCACCCTGGTTAATACCACCACTTTCGAGAGCAGCTTGGAAATAGTTAGGTAAGTGCATATTAATCTTTTCACATCGGCATATTAGAGGCGACTGTTTCCAGCAGATATATCTGAGATAGCAATTGTGGAACGACCTTCCCAGCCACGTCTTTCCTCCTTCCTATAACATGGGATCCTTCAAGCGCAGTGTGAAGAGGCATCTCATCAAGCCGGCATAGCGGGAGCGACTGCTGTCTGCAGATCCCCTTCTCTGACAGCAGTCGCCTCCTTCATATGACGTGCTAAAATAAAAAAAAAAATTATGGACCGCATTATAAATGATTTAACTGAAGTTTAAAGTGAAGTGTTGCCATATACCGAGCTACAGTTTAACTCACTCTTGAAATAATTATCGGGTTTCAAGTTTGGAGTTTGCAGTGCAGTTTCCAAATGTTGATTTAGTATTTAAATATAGACTTCTACAAATAACTGTCAGACTGTGACAAGGACTTCTCGACGTTGAACAGCCGTGAATTATTTGCGATGATCCAATTTCGAAAGTACCTACACGAATTCGTTTTTTTTTATGTGACAACACTCTGCCTGTTGTTAAGCTAGAGTGTGATGCATGAATGAACAACTGTGCAAACTTTTTTTAGACATCAGTCGCCTCCGCTGTGCCGGCTTGAGGAGACGTATGTGCACCATGTAGGTTGACAGCGCACACTCCTCTCATTACTTCTGGCTACATCTAAACTTATTGCGAAATATGACTAGGTCACGTCACGGATGTTGCATTTGAAACATTTGAAAGTGGTGGTACCAGTTTAAATGAAGTATTGAAAATAACAAGAATAATAAATAAATAAAAAAAGGCAGGCAGACTGAGGTAGTACCACCACTTTCGAATGTAACACCCGTGAAGTGACTTTGTCGGTTTTCGGGAATAGTTTGAAAGTAGCCAGGTATAACGAGAGGAGTGTGCACTGTCAATCTATATGTATCGTACACGCTCGTATCCTAAAGCCGGCATAGTGGAGGCGACTGCTGCCCGTAGAGATTTCTCTGTAGTAGAAGTTATTGTCATTCATGGACCGCACTCTAGCTTTACATCAGGCGGAGTGTTGTCACATGCCGAGCTACACTAAATTTTTTTTTTTAATGTTTAATAGGCAAGCGTTTGACCACACCCTGGCTGGTGTTAAGCAGTGATTTGGTTTTTTTGTTTTTTTTGTTGTATTTTGTTTTTTTGTTATTCTATTGTAGGTCTATTATTAATCAAAGATTTTTATCCATATCTGTGCCATATAAAAATGTAAGTAAGTGAGAGAGACATATATGACTAAAAAAGTTTATAAATACCACCTCTCTTAAGCAGAATTGCCCGATAACGTAACCTATTTTCGTTTAAGATTACAATGTTACCGGGAGGCTTAGTCATTGCCGATGCATGCCGGTTTATTTGACATAATAAAAATAGTTTTTGTATTAAATAATTGAATTGATACCTGCAGAGACTATAAAGTGTCGTCTTAGTGTCTTCCACATTCTTGTTTATCTAAAGTCCTCATCAAAATGAGGGAAAATTAGACCGATGATGGTTATTAGCTCAGTCTGCCATCTTGCGGTAGTACCAATACTTTAAGATGATCAAACAGAATGAACGGTGTGAATGTATTTTACAAACAAAAATCATTATCTTTTGTTTGCATTACATATTTTTTAAGAGCAGGTATAGTGGCCCGAGAAACTATTTTGGGTTGGCCAGGCCTGTCCTAGAAAAATAGATATTATTAACACCGTACTTACAAATATGAAAATTATATTTAGGAAGCGATTCTGGGCCAAGCTACTCGATGTCAATCCGACATGAAGTCTCCGAAGCGAATTGTCAACACAGTTGTATGGGCAAATACGGTTTCGGTGCTCACAACGATAAAATATACTGAGTACACTAACACAACTCGTTATACAAAAGAAAAAATATAGAAAGAAAAATATACCATAATACATTGTAATAAGGTTTAAAATTAAATAAGATTTAAAATAAAAGAATGTATAGCTGGATGTGCATTCAAACGAACAAACCAAGATTGATAGACCACGGTACAAAGTTTGTGAATGTAAATCTGCATTGAGAAACTGGGGATTTGTTTGTAGGGCTATGTAGAATTTGTATGTGAATTCAACGTAACGAGATGTCAATTATTGAATGGAGTGCAAACAATCAATTCTTAAAATTAAGTATTCTTTTTCACACATACTAAAGTTGAAATTCGCTAAAATATTATTTTTAGAATAGCCTTGATAACTTTCTAATTGTATTAACCTATTTTAGATATTAATAGCTAATTCTAACAGCATGAGATTCTTTATTACTCGTACCTACATCTATAAAAGATTGATTCATCGCTAATATTTCTTAGAAATATCTATATTCAATGACAATGGTTATAAATAGTTTAGAGTACTCAATATCGAATTAACCGAGTTAAAAATAATAATTTAAGATAATAAAGCCGTGTGTTTGTATCGTCGAATCTCTATCTATAAAGAAACCCCGAGAGATAAGCTAGTTAGTTCATCGTCATGGGGACGCGGTTGATTAGCAGAAGTTAGTCAGACGGTAAATTATTTAACCATTTCTGTTTGTCTAACAATTAGTAAAACTAAGCTAATTAGTATTTATATTTTTAATTAGAATTGAACAATATTCGTTTTTAAAATAAATTTCAATCAATATTTGATAATAATGGTATGGTACTCAAGTAAAACTTAAAGTGTAACATGAAATGAATTGAAAGTTGAAGAAACAAAAACTTTTTTAAATAAAAAAAACAGTAGATTTTTTCAATATAGCAAAACTAGTAAAATTAATTTAAAGAAAAAAAACTTAGAAATAGTTTTATAAGTAGCGATTATTATATAAAATGTATTTTTTAATATGCGGCGACGAAAGAATAAATAAGATAAAGCGCTGGGTTAATCGTGCGTGGAGTGAAATAATCTGAATCATTAGTGACTCATTTTAAATGCGGGGAGCAATTTAGTTAAAATAGTGTGTTTCAATTTAGTTGCCACTAGATAATAGATTTGTTTATAGTAGCTCGGCATATGATAACACTCCGCTCGATGTCAAGCTAGAGTGCGGTTCATGAACGGAAATAACTGCTACCTTAATGTCTGTGTTTTTCTTTTTGAAACAACGCTTTTATCACAAGCTGTGCTATAATGGACCAGATTTCTGAAATTTACGTGTAAATCTTTCTAAGTTTTTCTTGGTCAGATGCCATATTCGCGTTCAAACGAGACAATAAACAAGCCATAAGTTGCTAGTTCAACTCTGTTCAACACACAATGTGATACTGCAAGTCACGTATGCAATATTCTTAGCAAAGAACCAGGTATTTTAGAAAATTCACTAAACTATTTTCTAACTACGACACCAATGTCACGTTCTACAATAAACTTTGTCACTTACAAAATAGTTTAATTTGATTTTGGTGTCGCTCATGAACTGCCTGCACTCTGGCTTAACGATAGGCGGTGACATTTTTATTACGAGTTCTATATGTGACCTCTCTCTGCTTGATGTTAAACTTAAATACAGTAGAAACAACTGCTCCTTGCGAAGGAGACGAATGTATTCATCTATCAATACAGGTCACACTCTGGCAACTTTGCATTGAGGTTATACGGTTATAGGAGGTGTTATACAGAGTTTTAAATAAACAAATGGGAGTTAGTATAATGTGTTAGTAAATGTATAATTGTATGTGTACCTACATAATGTAGATATGGCAATTTCCATAGTAACATAAATAAGTAATAAAAACCTTGACATTTCATTTCAATAATTTATTTTAAAATTATTATCATAATTATGGTATTTTGTCACATATCACAAACATAATATCGTCTTATTGGTGATGGTTTTGTATGGTTCATCTATAGACAGCAGTAGTCCCCGCTATGCCGGCTTGAGGAGGAATGTGCACCATCCAGGTTGTCAGTGTACACTCCTCTCGTTATACTTGGCTACTTCCAAACTGGTCTCCAAACGCGACAAGGCTGATAATCATCCTCAGTCTGTCTACCAATCTTTAATTAATGCCTATACGACAGGCACTAAGCGACCAAATTACATTAGTTACATTGGTACCGGTCGGAGTTTAGCGAAGTTTGTACGCGGGTCTCATCGATCGCGAGTTCACGCGTCTTAAGCGACCAAAGCCATTCTGGGTCTGATGTGTTACAAACATATATTTGTGCGCAGGTATTTCCTGTGACTACTAGCATTTACATAAAAACACCACCACATTTATCAAAAAAAAAAAAATGAAAATTTTCTTTTATAATTATATAGAATTACAGTATATACCTACATATGTATAAATAACGTGTAGCATTTTCTATTTATTTTTTCAATAAACCAAGCGACTTTATTATAAGATGAAACATAATCTGTAGATAATCTATGATAAACTTTCATTTTTATCTAGACCCTAATTACTTTTTTAACCTAACAGTTTTCCGGTAACAAATTTTTATCTGAATATAAAAAATATGATTCCAATTATTTCTCTATTATTCTAAATATATTGTTATTTATAAAAAAAAACAATAAATAAGTACTTACAAAATAATTTTCATCTTGTGTTTTTTTTTTTCAAATCACTAAAAATAAAATTCACAATAAAAAAATCACGAATATTTTGCCTCAAAGTCACACATTCTTATTTCTTTTTAAAAACAAATTCGTATTTGTCATTAAACTTGTAACTTAAGAGAAACATATCGCGAACTTTTTTTTTTAATTCAGCGATGTGTAGATATTATAACGTTGCGCACGCACATCTCGTGCGAGCGTCAGACAATTTCATACTGAGCAAGAAGGTTGTCAGAGTCCAGTCACTTTGGAATATCACCTTAGCTTTTAATTTAGATACATTAGTAACGTCGGGAACAATGCATGCTTGAACGAGATTATTTTAAATAAATTATTTATTTATTTTTTATTTAAAATTTAGACCCAGAAAAAATTCTAGGCTATTATTATTATATCAAAATATGTGCCGGCATAGCGGAAGCGACTGCTACCTGCACAGATTTCTTACAGTTGCAGCTGATTCAGTTGAAGGATCGAACTCTAGTTTAACATCAGGCCGCTACAATAAAAAAAATATAACCAAGATACATACCAACAACCGGTACCAACCACTCATCGTGTTACAAAATTAATAATAATAATTTATTTTAATTAAATTCAACTTAGCTTAAAACAAAAATTAAAATTTAATATTTAGATATAGTTTTTCTTATGATTTATTAATATTTTTAAAAATCGGATGCGTTCATAAAGCTTGTAATGTCAACGTTTTAACGTGACATATAGTAATTCTAAAATAGTTGCAAACTGTCACTATTTTACAATTCAGTGTCATCGTTTTTTATACAAAATGACCGCTGGTTTAAAATTATTTTAAAAATACAACCGACATACTCGGATTTATTTAAAACTAGCTGCAACATGTAATTCTTTTTCCTTACCAAAGGCCTGAATATAAATTTTCATATCACTAACTCGATGATGTATGTATGGGAAGTCTCCCCATACAAATTTTATTTACTGTTATTCATTGATATATACAGCTAGATGTGTAATAACGCTCCCGGTGGGATACGAGAGAAAACATGGCCACAGCCACGTTTAGGTTCTCTGTCAGTTAACATTGTCAATTTGTTTGAAGCGGCCTACGCTTTGTTATGTCAGATGTATGAAGTTTGCACCTCTAGTATATATCTCTATGCTGTTATAATTTTTTTTTATGCACAGCCTATAAGTGACGATATTTTCTCGTCATATGCCTTTCTGAAGCCATGTAAAGTCTGACGATGCACGAGCTAATGCATGCTAAAGTGTCCATAAAGTTTCGTTCAGTTTTTTAAAAACTGGTGGTGGTCTATGGTCCTTTCCCAAGAATCAATCTTATCTCCTTGCTAAATTTTACCCACATCTGTGAATTCAGTTGTTTAGGCGTGAAAAATGTGTAAATTGCTTTTATTATTAAAAATATTTAATTAATACAACATTTAAGCTTTTAACTGTATCTGAAATTAAGCGAGTATGCCCTCGGATGTTATTGGTCACTTCAAAACTTTATTACATTGTAGTAATGCATAAAATTGTATGTAATAATTCATATCGCATTTAATTGCATAATTTAATAAACGATCACGATTTTAGGTTGTTAACATTCATTACATGGAAACGATGAAAACTTCTGATGGAAGAAAGGAGAAGGTGGGACCATATTGTGCAACTCCTGTGCTCCTGTCTCCACTGAAATTACTCTAATAAATTCCTAGGACTATTGTACGTCCTTACTAGTCGTAGTTAGGTAGGTAGCACATTTTATTCAGTCTTTACTCGGTAGAGAATGTTACACAGATTTATATAGGCACTTGGCACCATCTGCGCTTGCAAAGCGAACTGTCTACATTCTTCAAAATCTAATTAGAATTATTTAAAATATCTTATTATTTTAAATTAAAGTACGTACGTTTGTTAATTAAAATACAATGTAATTTAAATATACAAGCTTTGTTGATTTAAATATGAGAAACACGTGTAAAGTTTTTGAAGCCAAGCTCCCCTACAGACGTTATGGGCTCGGCTGCTAGGGAGGGAGTATTGAAAAAATAAAACACAAAAAAAAGTTATCACCACCGTCATCGTTAGCTTTCTCTCCCTCCACTATTTGGTTCGCTTCATTTGTAAATCTTTTACTAAAATTGCAATTTTTTTTCTCTTATAGTTCACATTTTTAAGTGTGCATCAAGAAAATTCAGTAAATCAAATAATGAATCCTATATGGTTTCAGGTTTTCCTATATTGTCCCTTCTATATTGTATAAAAAATAAAAGTCGATGTTGCGAGTAAATTATCCTTATACTTAATTTTGGTCCGTACTATTCTCTTTCGTTCAATTGAGAATTCTCAAAAACCGCTCCTAATATCGTTCTACATAGTAAAACATTACCTTATCAATTCTAAATTATTATTATTATTATTTGGAGTGATATAGCATCCGAATGTCACTTCAGTTAATGATGTATGGATATGAAATAATTATGGTCGACGGATATGTGGCTCGTTAATTCGATCATTGTGAAATGATAAATTTGCGATATCTTTCCTTAATGACGCTATTGTTGTATTGTCATGGATGGTGATGTTTGACTTGAATATTATAAATATTATCTTACTGAATTAAGGCTATACTAATATTTAAAACTATATACTATACTATACTATACTATACTATACTATACTATACTATACTATACTATACTATACTATACTATACTATACTATACTGTACTGTACTGTACTGTACTGTACTGTACTATACTATACTATACTATACTATACTATACTATACTATACTATGTAACACCGTTTCGGGAATAGTTTGAAAGTAGCCAGGTGTAAGAGATGAGTGTGCACTGTCAATCTAGATGGTACATGCTCGTCTCCTCAAGCCGGCTTAGTGGAGGCGACTGCAGCCCGTAGAGATTTCTCTGTGGTAGCAGTTGTTTCCATTCATGGACCGCACTCTAGCTTTACATCAGGCGGAGTATTGTCACATGTCGAGCTACAATAAAAAAAAAAACTATACTATACTAGTATTCAAAACAGTTTGTTTTGTAGATATTGAGAAAACGAAGCTTTAGCAAAGTATCAATTTGTTTGATTTAAGGCTATTATTTTTGCCAGCGTATTATTTTTTGAATCAGTTTACTCAGTAACACTTAGCCAGGTACGAGAGGAGTGTGCACTGTCAATCTGGATGGTGCACATTTGTCTTCTCAGGCCGGCATAGCGAAGGTGATTGCTGTCTGTAGAAATTTGTCCGTAGTAGCAGTCAAGGTCAAAATAATCGCATGGTCAAGGTGATTAGCAGCTATAGGGCCCTTAATGTAAGTGAAAAGGGCGTAAGAATACTGGAAAGTATTATTTAATTAAAACCTATTTTTTTGTAAGACGACTTGTTATATAGTTTTTATTGTAGCTCGGCAATTTAGACAATTTATCACAAATGTCAGTTATGTGGAACAAGCCGTATATGACACGTCATTTAATAGTTCTTGTTAGACTTCAAAGAAATCGGTATGTACTTTGAAATTTTTTCAAATATCATAAATTTGCTCGTAAAAGTAATTGCTACCTACTGATAAAAATTTAGTTCATCTAACAAATTTTTTTAATTGTAGATTTTAATAAATTTTATTGACAAACGTGCTTTTTAAGACTTACCATCTACAACTACTAATAAAGTAGTTATTTTTAGAAAATTGTTTGGCGTAACACGTAACATAGCATTGTCAATATTAAGCAAGTACGTACGTTAACCAAGTCGACTTATTTAATTTTAACATCAAACTTTGCAGTCTCTCTCCGAACAAAGTCACTCGGTTGCAAATAACAATAACTTGTTTATTTGTAGCCGTTACCTTTTTTCTGTGCATTAAGGCCGACATAGTTTTCTATAATCTAGAGGAGTGTGCCATATCAATATATAGTGCACATTTGTCTCCTTAGGGCGGTATAACGGAGGCGGGTGCTGTATGTGGAAATTTGAGTGTAGTAGCAGTTGTTTCCGTTCATGGACCGCACTCTAGCTTTAGGCGGAGTGTTGTCATATGCCGTGATATTAAAAAAAACTGTGTGGATATTGTGCCTTAAGAATAATTTTATAGTAATAAAATTCATCACGGAAACTAGTTAATAATTAGTATTAGAGGATATATTTATATGAATATTCATTTCATACGTTTTTTTACACTAAAATCCCTTTATTTATTACTACACTGATACAATAAAATATTTATTATTTCACTATGAATCATAACGGTATTAGATAACAGGAAATCATAGTTTTGTAATGTAATCCCTATAGGATATGAGTACTTAATAGCGTGGTAAATAAACTAGGATTTAAATTGATTAGAAAAGCATAATACTTGTTATTCTAAATTGAGGTTTATGACCTTTAAAAGAAGTATCTAAATAGATAAATAACGTTCCAATTATTATTGTAAAACTAGTCATAAATCAAAATCGTGATAAATAAAACTTCAAAGAATAAAATTAATTATTAATGAAATAGAATAAAACGCTTTATCCTAATTGACATTTAGTCGAAATTAGAACGGCAGGGGTTTAGCTTTTTAGCAGCGTACAGAATTACTCAAGCGATTCTCGGCGCCGCGTTACACCCGAGATCTAACGTAGATAGACGTAAATTGCACGGAGCTTTTCAGGTAGTTAACTTGAGGAAATTTAAGGTTCTAAATGAGTCTATTCAAAGTCATAAATTTAGAGCTCTGTGTGATATGATTATTGCTTAATCTTACACAGCTGTATGAAACGTGTTCATAGCGTTTATATTATAATTAAGTAGTTTAATATTTAAGATTTCGTTTAATTATTGTGTTCTAGCTTTAATTAGTTATAGCTTAGGTGTTTCTTCTTTATAGTAACTTCGCTTTATGTTAAGCTAAGCTGCAGTTTATCGGTAATCTGCACGTATCAAAATCAATAACACCCGTATAAGTCTTTTAGTGTTAATAGTTAATACGTAAAAATATAATAATTCAAAAATGCGGCACATTTCAGATTTAACTTGATAGTAGCAGTGTAGAATGAAAAATCTCCAAGAGTATTTCCTGTTGCCAGTCAATGTATACTAATCTCCTCAATTCGGCATAGCGAAGACAACTGGAGTCTACAAAATTTTCTACAGTTTAACATCAGGCGTAGGCGTAAGTAATCACATGCCGGGCTACTGTAAAAACACATATATTATCTATGGTACATTTGTATATAAAACAATATTACCCATATCAAGTAAAAAGTGTTCATTGAAAATTGGTACGTATTTCCTTTAGAATGTCCATGGTTTTTGTTCCGTAAACGTTGTGTGAAACACGCGACTAAAACTGTTTTACTTAGGATCGCACATTGATGTTATATTTATTATGGATATGGTAAAAATAATATAAATTCGAAAATTGACATTTTATTTTTTCGTAAATTAAATGTTTAATTAATTAGCAGTGTCATGGCAATATAAATATTGTGCAATGGATTTAAAGCCAGTTATACATTGAGGTATATGTATATATCGTCACGGTTGATAGTAAATAGGCGCCGCTGAAGGCAGCATAGTAGAGAATGCTGCATGCAGATATTTTCTCTTCGTAGCAGTTATCTCCGTTCATGAACTGCACTCTAGCCTAACATTAGACGGAGTGAGATCACATTCCTAACTACCCAAGCTAAAGTAATTTATCTATTTAATTTATGCAAATTAAATATATTTTTTTGTTTATGAACATGATGGCGGTAGAGCTACTGTAAATATCAGAGTTAAATAATAATAAAAAATGCAATCGTAACCCGCGTAAAATGTTTTCACGTTCAAGTTAAATATAGTCCATAAATTAATTGGTTTACATATCCAAAAAGTAGATAATAATATTCATATATCGATGCCATTCTCGGTGAACTCTTTTGGCACGTACTTCGGCAATAACGTTTATTGAACCCTCTTCCATTTCTATACACGGGAGGGAGATTTTGCAAATTTTCGAAACAGGTTTCTACAAAAGGTTCCCTAGTTCTGCGTCACGTAGAATCGTAAAGTTTGCTAGTGAGTTCGACTCTCGCCTCGGGCGTTTGTATATTTGTAATAGAATTTCATTTAAATGTCTCTAATATTTTGTTTCTATTTTATTTTGTTCGTTTGTGGTTTTATGCGTCTACATATTACAAAATTTGAAACAATACTAGTTTAAAATTATTTGTTATTGGGGTTTGCTAATATACATATATATGTATATGTATTGCAGGGATCTAACGCCGCCTCCGCTTTGCCTGTTTGATATAACGAGGAGTGTGCATTGGCCAGGTTGACAAGCCCACCACTTTATACTGCAGCTACTTGATTGTTCTATCTCTACAAGCAATAGAAACACAGAGTATGTACTTTATAATACTTAGAGGAGTGCTTATACAGTAATTTGTTTGTCAAAATATACGCGTCTATGATGAGACGCTTCCGTTTTATACGCATTAGTCTGTAAACATCCTATGAAATATTTAATACACTGCCTATAATAAAGAAAAATTTTATAAAGTGTGAATATTAACACTTTTACTTTTCAACTAAAATGAACTTACAAACAGGTTATTACGTCGTAGTTTAGGTATAAAAATATAACATTATTTAAATAAATATTTATATTTAAATTTGAAACTTGAAGCTAAATTAGAGCAGAATCAACACACTAACTATGTTGACGAGCTAAACTTCTTGAGGGTGTTGAAGCGTGTACTAATTATGTTACAAATTTAGATTTTCTACACAATTCTTTTTACAGCTCCGCTCACGACTCTGTTCTACTTCGTCTCAGGACAACACTTATGATGAAGCTAGAGAAACAACTGCTACTACAGATAAATTTCTACAGGCGGCAGTCACCTCCGATATACCATGGGACGCTTGATGGGACGAACGAGCACCAGATTAACAGTGACAACTGATCATGAAACGCGACAAGGTCGCTTCATGAGCAGTCTTATTTTATTTCAATATTTATTGTAATTATCGTAAAATAAACGTAACCTTCTTTACATGATAATCTCAGAAATTATTGTGTTTTACATTCGGCTTTCGCCAATAGATATATTTATTCATTCATAAGGAGTTTATGTACGAGTAATTTAAAAAGTTTTTTATGTGAAAATTCGCTTTCCTGGCGCTGCGTAAATTAAATATGTATTTTTACGTAGTATAACATCTAGTAGCAATTAATAGATTTAGACTTGTTATATTTTAGGATTAGGAAAGCAGATTAACTAAAAAGATCTATTGTGCGAAAGTGGATGGCAGTGTCGGAAGGGGACGCCCTAGGAAGACCTTTCTCAGTAAGATCAGTCATCTGCTGAGAAAGGGTCAGACGAGGAGCATCCTCAACCGACGTGCATACATGAGGGGAGTAATGGATGTGGTCGAAGCGAAAGTGGTATGTAGAGAGAGGAGTCGCTGGCGCTCCATAGTTTCTGCCTACCCCAGTGGGAACAAGGCGTGAGCTAAGTAAGTAAGTAAGTAATATTTTAGGATACGAAGCTGAGGTATTATCTTGTTAAAAATACAGGTCAATTTTCCGTATAACAGGTCAATCCTAGTACGGGTGCCAGGAATCCTTACTTATTCTTATCTTATTTTAATAAAGCTAATAACAATTGAATAATAGTACGTTTTGTCGAAATGTTCTCTCAAAATACTACTCTTGTTTGCAACTATTTTCATGCTACATTATTTAATGAATGGCGCCATCGATACCTACTTGATTTTGTGCCAAAAGCCAAACTTCTTTACTATTAAAAAAGAAATCGCTTTTCCACAATATTTTATTCAATGATACTTTCATTTGCCAAGACAATTTTTTACACGTATTATTGTTAATCTAATAAATATTAGACACTGATAACGTTACTATGAAGAATTTTTTATTATTATTGTAGCTCTGGCATATGGCAACACTCCGCCTTCGACAATTGATGATGATGATCGATACCAAGTTTATGTTATGGCAGTTTTTAGTAATTAAGGATTTAATAAAATAAATAAACTATAATTTAACAAGAGAATTTAGAGAGATTTTCATGAATATACAAAACATGGAAAACGCCAATTAATGAACTTTTAGAAACGAGCTTAATTGAGTGTGCTATCGAAACTTCGTCGAGTCGGGAGTCTGTTTTACTGAATGAGACCAAAATCTCGGCGTTTACGATGCACCCTCTCCGCTAACTCCATTGCACCGGAAGTGATAAAGCATTAATGGCTCGAGCTATTAGCATCCAGCTGAGCAAAATATATGAGGCAACGAGCTTAGCTTAGTTACCTTTTTAGGATTCCCTAGTTTATTTTTACTCTTGGTTCTTGAAATATTAATAGCAACTGTGCGACTACCGGTCTACTATAAAAACTAAATTATGTGTCCTTATAACACACTAGCTGTTGGTCCCCGGTGCTACCCGGGCTTATCAATTTAACAGCTCTCGAAGTATGAAAAGTAAGAAAAGAATACCTCATGTTTAACTTCGTTTCCATAGTAACAATAAATAATAAATAATTTCGACCAAATTTGATTATCATAAAAACGGTTATTGTGAGTTAATCTTAAAAGATAGACATATACTGTCGCAGACATTTTTTTAGATAATTTAAAGAGGAATAATTCTTTCATACATATTTTTTATACACAAAAATAATTTTTCAATTCGAACCAGTAGTTCCTGAGATTAGCGCGTACAAACAAACAAACAAACAAACTCTTCAGCTTTATAATATTAGAATAGATATATAGATAATAGATATAGATAATAGATAATTAGATAATATAAAATATAATAT
The DNA here is from genome assembly GCA_948150575.1 of Tinea pellionella. Classification (NCBI taxonomy): domain Eukaryota; kingdom Metazoa; phylum Arthropoda; class Insecta; order Lepidoptera; family Tineidae; genus Tinea; species Tinea pellionella. Next base: position 2,744,154 of record OX411256.1, read on the forward strand.
TATCGTTCGTGGAAGAATCTAGTCGTGTTTCTGGACCAGCTTGGAAGTAGCCGAGAAGAGAAAAACGAGAGGAGTGTGTACTGTCAACTTGGATGGTGCATATTCATCTCCTCAAGTTGGCATAGCAGAGGCGTCTACTGCTCACAGACCTGTAGTATCAGTTGTATCCGCTCATAAACCTCAAACAAACTATACATCAAGAGAAATGTTTGATGCCGGACTACTATAAAAATATGTGTAAAATGAGGGCTACATATTATAAGAGGTTCACGATAGGCGTGGACTTACAATCGGGACTCGTATTCAAATCTCGCCAAATTCTAGTCGGTACCAAATTTTTGTCGCTTAGTGCTTATGATACAAGTACGAGTTTAGTATTGCCATTTAAAAAAATGTATATTATAATAATATGTGTGTTATCAGCAATTTAAAAATAGGACAAAAGGGTCGATTACTGAATAAACGGAACCCTAAAAATGTAGTGCAAAAGAAACTTGACCTTTTTTATTTCAGTTAGAGTGTTCTTAATTGAGGTCATGAAACTTTTGTTACACCTTTAGAAGTAATAAATTAGATTTTGGGTAATTTTTCAAAGTTTTAAACTAATTAATAATATTTGTACTAATGAATTTTTATTTGATTAAGGCCCGGTAAATCAATTCCGAAGTTAGATTATTAATAATGCATTAATTTAATTAATGCATTAATTACGATTTAAGAGTTACATAATACCTACTGCAATTCATTTCTATTATTATTATTTTTTATACAAAAACACCAAGATCCTTTCTGCTTGCGTGAAGACATTACACACAGAAAAAAAAAGTCTGCGATCACTTGAAGAAGTTGATTTATTTTTTTTATCGTATATTTTGCTGTTTATTTAAAAATACATTATTTAAACATTGAATTTTGTGATATTTGAATTGTTTTTTTTTTAATATAGAACCAATAAATACTACATTATATGTTAATAAAAGTTTAACACAAAGAAAATCTCTTTTTTCCAAGTGATCCTAGACTTTTTTTGATATGTGTAGGTGGTAAACTAAGATCGTATTTCTCATAGTAGATGTGATATATGAAATAAAGTAATGTAAGACGACCTTAAGCACTTAAGGAAGCTCGTATACGTAATATCATATGAAAATGATTTTAGTCACTTTTGAGTCAAGCATTGTTATCTATTTAAGGAAGGATTGAATTACCAGCCCTTCGTCTTAATATTATAATTAATTCTAATTTGTCCTTTAAGAGAGATCGTGACTAGGTTTTAGAAGCGATATAACTAACCGCGGTGACCGAGAACATACGATTTTCTAATATAATAATTCTAAACCTATATGTATAAACAGTTTAGTCTTGGTATTAACAAGATCCGTACTAAGCCACTTTAAGACGAGAACTAGATATTAAAAGGGTCGACGTTATTAAATTAGGACGCTAAGATTAACAACAAATGGCGCCAACACTTTATATTGATTAATGCTATCTAATTACACGATTATGTATCAATAAAATGTATAGTACAATATGTTATAAATTAATTACTATTTTATACTATAATATTAAGTAATTATATAGTTCGATTTATTTATAATGATTGATGCTAATTTTATTCAATAACTCTAAGAAATTAAAACATTTATTTTATAATACAGCATTCATTTGATTTAACAATTGTAATTAAATTAAAAGGTTTTATGCGTAAAGGAGAATGCCCATTTTGAGGCCGACTTGATACCTAATAGTTTGGTAACAAAACAATATTTTAAAATAATAACATTTCTTTTGTAATTCGTTTTAATTATATCAACACATTTACCAATCAAATAACATTGTTTAAATACATAAAAAACAGATGTCGTCAATTTTTAAAGCATTTAAAAATAATAATAACCTCAAACATTGCATCAGAAAACATCTAATTACTCAATAACCTGGGTGAAAAAATTAAAACTGATTGGTAATAAGGAAGTAGATTTATTTTCTACAAAATTAACTAAAAATTATCGTGAAACTGGAGAAAAATTCTCCTTTTTAAATATAGTTAAATAAATGTTTTGGTACAATGATGGGTACCCGCCGATAGAAACCATGAACTGATAAAATATCTAATTATATAACTCATTGACTGCCTGATACACAGACGTATTGAATACAATTTATATTATTTAATAATATAATAAACAAGTCAAGGTGTACTTGTGTGTAAAACTCGTAAATACGAGTAAACTAATTAATGTTGATGAAAATAATGTTATAGTACGTATGTTATATTAATTAAAAAATCAATTAGAGTTGTAAATAAATATCGGAAAAGAATAATAAAAATTATTTAAAACATAATTATTAGGGTAGCTAAACGTATCATTTTAATTGGTAAAATTTTTATTTATGATTTTTAATAGTAAACCAGTTCACGCTGCAGGATTTTTAACTAATTAGGGATGCAAACTGAACGTTACACTAAAGATAAACAGTTTTTTATTAGTCGATATTCAAGCAGGCGACAATGGGCTTGTAGAATTGTACAAGCGAAAATAACCCTTATCGTGATGTAGCTCACCATTTGCTTGTAGTACATAATATAAGATGTATATAGTATAATCTGCATTTATTTTCACTTTTATTATGTTTTTTTTTATTATTATTAGATTGGATTTTGAATGAATTATAAAAACTAGCTAAAACTAGCTTGTCAAAAATTAAATTTTTATACTAAATGCCACCATGGATGCTTGCACCGCTTCGATATATCAATATTCGATGTATGATATAAACATTTTAATTAAAATCTTTTTTTTTTTTGGTTTAAAAAAAATAATCAAATTCTACAAGTTTGGCATAAATTGGCTACCATAATAGTGTTGGATGTTTTATTAGATTTTATTGCTTATGCTAATTATAATAGTTGCTTTGCACGCAATTTACAACTGTTTGCTATTAATATTTTTTATAATGATTTGGCTAGAAATAGTAGTAATTAAAAATTTAAAAATAACTTAATTTAAAAAATTTAATTATGTCCTAATAAGAAAGAGTGGTAGGCAGACGGAGGATGGTTATTAGCCTCCCTGGAGTAGTACCACCGTTTTCATGTGTAACATTCTTGAAGTAACCTAGTCGCTTTCGGGATCAGTTTGGAAGTAATCAGGTATAAATATAATATAATATTTTTAGGTATATTTTTAATTATTTATTTTATTTTACAATTTTTAGTTTACAAAACAACCAGTTTAGAGGACCCACACTAGGCAAATAGTGTACTGTGGGTCTATGGTACAGATTTCCTCCAGTTTAGGGTGTTATGAAATACGGAAAAATATTTATATTTTATGAATTTCGTTTTTAAAAAGAGATAAAAAATACTGCACTCATTGTAATTGTTAAAATTTTGAATGAAGTTTAAATAGAACTAGACGGATCATAAGAGTTACATTGTCTGAAACGAAGTGACTCATCAACTTCTATAAAAAAAGTGGAAACTTTATTATGACAATTTTATGAAACTGATGTGAAATGTCACTAATCGTCGGGAAAATGAAAATCAATCTTACACTGGCATGTATCCAAAATTTGTCCATTTTAGATAGAATCCATTTTGGTCACATATGAAATAGTAGGTTACATAATTATATTTCTCCGAAATGACAAAATTGTAACTGTTTTTAAGCTAAATTTCCACTTTGGTATACAAGATTGAATTGTTATGTCGAACTTCTTAAAAAGATATATAGTTGTCACTTTTAGTACACAAGCGTGTAACTGATGTGGCCAATCGAACTGTGACCTAAATAGGTTTAGGAAATAAAATGGAAAATTATTCAATTAGATTTCGCTGTTATTTTCCCATGTATTTTTAGTAACGTGTTGGATAAACTTTTCTGTAAAATGAAAGTTTGAGTCCTCGTTAAACTATACAGTAGCTAAGCCAAAGTTTTAAATCTACTTTAGAAATTTCAACTTCTATTAGATAATCTCTTGTACATTTTGCTTATTACATGTAATGTATTTTATTTTAAACCACATAAACCACAATGTACTTTTCTAAGTCACGTCGGTAACCGCGCGTTTGACGCCCAGGTATAGATCGGAAATCGAAAATCTGTGTAAATATTCATAGTAAGAAGAAATAAATCTTACATTTTTTTTATATTGACGCGACATGTGACGTCGATTGGCCTGGTGGTAAGCACAGTGGAGGTCCATGAGCGCCGACGACTGGAGGACCGCGGTACACGGTGACCCCAGTCGCCGTCACTATGCCGGCCCAAGAAGGTGCTTTTTCACGCTCCGCTTGATAAATAAAATGAACAACTTTGTATTAAGTATAACGTTTTAAATACGTTTAAAAGTAATATTTTTGACCACATGTCACGACTGACGTATATGAAAACGTAAAGTTAGAGAGGGTCGCCTTTCTAAGTAATAAAAAAACTTAGAAGTAATCCCTTAATACTCTTTATAAAGTAACTTATTTATATAAGACGTTGCTATTTATAATACTTTATATAATATAATAACTAAAATAAAGTTTTAAAGACCTAGTTCAAGGTAGCAATATGTCTAGATTAATTTTGGCAATGTAAATATAAACAGTCGTAATTCTAGTCACATCAAAAGAAATAGAAATTACGGTAGCGTTTAGGTGGTTTGTCCACGATATCCAGTAACGATAACCGACATATCGGATCGATTCAATGAGAATTTCGATGATCGTCCACTATACAAACGAGGGCCGACACACGACATATCCTTTCCTGATTTTTAGTGCCGCTAGATCGGAGCTGTATGTCTTCTCAGTCGATCTTTGTTATTATTACGTCTATTTATCTGTAGTGTCCGACCGCCGATATATCGTTGTTGTTATCGATCACGTGGACAAACGACCTTATTCTGAATAAAAAGTATATAAATACCATTTCTGAGAATTCACGGAAATATAATATTATCTAAATAAAATTATATAGTTTTCAGAATTTAGATTTAGATATTTATATTTTAGAATTTAAGACGTAAGCTCCTACTAGATGTAAGGGGGTCTACCTGAAGTTTTTTCTTACTAACTTGTATTTGTTGTACGGAAACGTGAAGGAAGTCCTCGACGATTAACACGTGACAACAACATTACGAGATTCAATCGAGAACGAACTTCATAAACACAGTTTTGTGCCTTAAAATACACCAAAAATTAATACTTTGTTTAACCTTAAAGTAAGATCTCTACTACTTTTTTAAAATATGAGAAATAGTTTAGTTTTAGCCGCATAGGATATGCACCCACGGGTACGAAGGTACTATGTTTTTTTTATCGAATGTTAATGTAAACACGCCTTTATTATTTGCTAATACACATTGGATATTTTTATATTTTTACGTCAAACTCTAGAAATAATAACTAAAAAAGACACTCACATGTTTTTTTAAATAGTGTGGCGCCTCTTAGAGTCCGATTAGATTGCCAGCTCAATTTATTAATTTAAAAATACCAAGCAGTTACGTCATTCTCCTATAAATTAATCAATATAAACTGCGAGGACTTCGTTAACCTTTTAAAAATAAGAACTAAATTATAGTATTCATAAAAGTATTGGAATGTTTTGTATGTATTTTATTGTCAGCTAATAACTGTTTATAAAATACTTAGAATAGGTTATAAAATTTGATATGTTTTTAAAATATTACGTTTCAAGCTTTTTCTTTGCACTGTTCACGGGAGAATTAATATTATGTACACTTGCTTGCTATAATATATTAAAGTATATAATCACCGCTCCGTTTAATGTTAAGCTAGATTGCGTTCGATGAACAGAAATAATTGCCTCCACTATACTGGCTGCAGGGGACGAATGTGCATCATCAGTAACAGGGAAACCCTCCATATTATTTTTACCAGACTATTTCCAAGTTAATCCTGAAGCGCTAGGTTACTTTACCGGTGGTACTATCACTGCTCTCGCAAATGAATCAATATCTTTTGATTTGCTGATGACATCTCTGCAGACGTATTTCTTTCTTCATTCTTCTGTTACTCTGGTACTCTGACAAGCAGCTTCCGTGGACAACTAACTTTAATTATTAATTGTAATTAATTTTATTGTTCATTGAACGTAATAATAATAATTGATTATGAAGGAACGAGTAACTAGGCAATAGTAAACTGTTATGTGTACGAAATATTAATTGTAAACAGATAATTGATGGAGTTATACCCGCATATGCAAATAACACGTTAATCAATGTTGCGTGTATTTGTTTATGAAAGGTAAATATTTCACCAAATTTCGCTTTATCAATATAAAGTAGTTTATGTTCTGTATCGATTTCTGGAATAAGTCCCAACAGTCGCTGTCAATTAAGGTATGAATGACAGACGGATGTACAAGTGAATGCCGAGGGCAAACCTCAGGGAAATATTTTTTTGCTGTTCGGGAAGCACAATTATTTCTGTAGGCATGATATTGACAAGCACCTAGACAGACGGCTTGTTATGTCTGTTTTTGTGTACCAACAATTTGTAATTTTTGGTGTTTATTAGACGTGCAACCGGTACTATCATAAAACTGGCTTGTGATTTTTATTTCGATTGATTTTGATTTTCGTATAATTAATTTTATTGCATGCGGGCTAATATTATTTTATTTTTATGCATTGGAGCATTCCACTGGAAGTCTGGTATCTGGGTGGTCGCCTCCTCTATGCTGGCTCGAGAAGAGGAATATGAACCGTCCATGGTCAAGAGAAGACTCCTCTTGTAATACCCGATTATTTCCAAGCTTGTCCCGAAACGCGACTATACTTTTTGGTTCTTACACTTAAAGAGGTAGCGGTATCTGCTATGTCGCGCCTATGACGATACGCTTCAAAATACATTGGAATTTAGTTTAAGACAACTACAAACAATATTAGGTACGTGTTTGTAACACATGTAAACGCACACAATACAACGCATAAAAAGAGCTCTACGAGTATCAGGTCATTGTTTTGAAAACATCTGGGGCCCTACCATCAAGTTTTACAGCAGTATTAGTATAATCTTAGATTAGACTTGGGGACCATGATATCTTTAAAACAAAAATTACATTAAAATCTTATGTAATATGTACCATTCTAGCTACTTTGACCTTAAAACAAAATGTTCTGAAAATAAGAATATTTCGTAAAAGTTAGCCACTGTTCCTTGTCATTGTTATTACAAAACATTTTTATTGATTACAAAACACTACAAATTAATTTCGAAAACTTTTCTGGTTGACTGTACATTTGTAATAAGCAATGCGGAGAAATAAGGGACGGGGAATACGGAAATTTTGTAGGTATTTAAAAATATATTAAATATCGCCCCGAGGAATATGGAATAAGCCCTTTACACTTTATAATATCGTGTTAGGTTAGCTATGAGAGTACATTCACATGTGTTTATATTTATAGTTTTCAAATAAGAACTCTTTCGCCAACCATCCCATTGTTATGTCGAAGATAAGCTGTTTAAGTGCAGAAAAAAAGGAAAGATATCGGATTTATTGTTACGTAAGTATATTCTTGTACAATCTTTTCAGGGAGGTGCAGTTCTAAAAAGAAATACACACGAAGACGCGGAATACGGAAATTGGTTTTCTCTAGCGATAACGTACCTACAACATTGTAACTATCTATCTATTTTGCTGTGAAACCCCGGGCGGCACCTCGTAAACCAAAACACACATTTCTAAGCTAGCTACGTATTTTGCATCAACTAACACGACAAACTAGACATCACTATAGTATACGAGTACATATAGCAACTATACATATATACATACATACATATACAAGGTACCTTACCTCCACTATGGGTATCAGGGACAAGACAGGGAGCACATAAACCTCCGACTTAAAACAATTGCTCACTTTTTTATTTTTTTATTTTAACACGTCATATGACCGCACTCCGCCTGATGTTAAGCTAGAGTGCGATCCATGAACGGAGATGACTGCTATCAGAGAGGGGAATTTGCAGACAGCAATCGCCTCCGCTATGTCGGCTTTGTGAGATGCCTTTTCACACTGCGCTTGAAGGATCCCAGGTTGTAGGAAGGATTTTTTAAATATCCGGGTACAACGAGAGGAATGTATGTGCCTTGTCTATGAATGGTATACACTTTTTTTATTGAAGCTCGACATAATATTATGACAATCCTACGCTTGATGTTACGCTAGAGTGCGGTTCGTGAACGAAAACAACTGCTATCACAAAGAAATTTCTGCAGTGCACACTCCTCTCGTTATACCTGGCTACCTCCAAACAGATCCCGAAACGCGACAAGGTCACTTTACGGGTGTTACATTCAAAAGTGGTGGTACTGGCCCAGGACGACGGACTGGGCTAATAATCAGTAACATTCAACTCCTCAAGCCGGCATAGCAGACGCGACTACTGCCTATAGAAATTTCTCTGTAGTAGCAGTTGTTTCCGTTCATAGACCTCACCCTAGCTTAACAGCAGGCTGTAGTCATATTATATCGAACTACAATTAGAAAAAAATTAGCGGACGCGTGCTCGACAACTGTATAGTTTTAACTCAACCGAATGAACCTAGAGGAAGTGCTACGAACGCATAAAAGACGAACGTGCAATTTTTTCCATCGCAATGATTATTTTTTTTAAAATATTTTTTTAAAGGAATCGTAAATATCAAAAGTTTCAAAGAGGATTGCATGTTGCATTTAAAAATTATAAATTTCAGTGAAAATCGTTCAAAGAAAACACGAACTCATTAATTAGGTTGCTAATGTCAGGTAGGAAGTCCTGGTTAAAACGGAACAAGCGACAAATGGTTGTCGTGTCGACGCAAACTTTATCAAACACGCTTGTTATTAGTATCTCGTGACGGTACCTGTTTACAACTAGTGATGTACTTCGTTTAATCAATCGATTGTTAGTAATTTGATAATGTGTTCAGAAGAATATTACATTATCCCACTATTAAGGTCTGCCACATATCATTTGTTTCATACATTTCATGCATATGTGGGTTAATTTTAATATGAGGCGCATATAAATAAATAACAAAAATAAAATTTGACGGAGAAAATAGAGTGGCGCGTAGACGCGTGAACTCACGATCGATGAGACCCGTGTTCGTACCTCGCAATTCTAACCAGGACCAATGTAACTTTGTTATATGTACTTTGGTCGCTCAGTGACTATAAGTACTATTAAAGAGTCGTAGATAGCCTGATGATGGTTATTCGCCCAGTCTACCGTCCTGGGGTAGTACCACCACTTTCGAATGTAACACACGTGAAGTGACCTTGTCGCGTTTCGGGAATAGTTTGAAAATAGCCATATATAACGAGAGGAGTGTGCACTGTCAATCTTCAAGCCGGCTAGTGGAGACGACTGTTGCCTGTAGATAGATTAGATTAGATTTTTCTGTAGTAACAGTTCAAGGACCGCACTCTAGTTTTAAATCAGACGGAGTGCTGTCACATGACGAGCTACAATTAGAAAAATGTTCACCGACCAATCATAGTGTCGATAACCAGATTCAGCGTTACGTTGAATTAGTGAGGAAATTCTCTGAAATCATCACGTAGTAATCGAAGAATTGATTACTTTATGTATCACTCATCCTTACTTAACGGAAAAACTAACTAACATAAATTTTACAGTATGTGACAACACTAATAGCGACGTACTTCGGCTGATGTTTATGTTCTTCGTTTGTCAGTACAACTCGTATGGTGCATTATCTTCTCCGAAACATATATGTTGTAAGTATTTTATGAATTCATTTTTTTATTTAATTTATAGTTCACTGCCCTTTCTGTAGTTTTATTAACAGTGAACGTCTTTAGGGAATCCATTCTACGATAATTTTATTAATAAAACAGTTTTGACAGACATCCTCGTACACTGAAAAAGAGTAATATTTCTATATAACATTGCATTTAATTTTACACAAGTTGCCAGGTATAACGAGGAGTGTACACTTTTAATCTGGATAGTACATGCTCGTCTCTTCAAGCCGGCATAGTGGAGGCGACTGCTGCATGTAGAAATTTCTCTGTAGTAGCAGTTGTTTCCATTCATGGACCGCTCTCTGACTTTACATAAGGCGGGGTGTTGTCACATGCCGAGCTATAATAAAAAAAGTTAAAGACAAAATTCTTAATTCTTGGAGTATGTAGTTGAAGTGAAATGTCTCATATTGTTAATAAAACAAGAAAGTAAAGTGAAGCTAACGAGCGACTCGCGCAACGAAGACTAGACAAGTGCACTTCCTATTAACGCGACAAACCCGCATTCTCTGTAACATTGTGTTTTATATAAAAAAAATATGTTAATCTATTTCCTAAATAAACTTGTGTTTATAAAACAATTGTGTTTTACAATTTAAGTTAGTGCGTGTGTCGCTGATTTCAGAAGTAAAACATACACAAGCAGAAGTTTCGTTGGCAATTTTTATTGTTAGCGAAATGAACTTTAACCAGACACGTTCTAGAAGTTCCAGTCTCTTTGGTAGAAGTAAACAAGGGAGTTTGAGAGTTCACGTGGCACGTAGCGTGCAGTCGGCGGTCACTCTCCTTAGAGTTGCTGCATTGTTCCTTCCAACCGTGAGTGTGTTTAAAGTTCGCCTTCAGAAACTTGGTGCACCTTACAGCGGATAAATTTAGACATCTGCATCTGACTTGGTTTGATAATTGAGAACATGTATTTGTTCCCTCTCCCGACCAATATAGCTTTGATTATAACTTGTGTTTATAACTTCAAATTGATTAAATAAAGATTATTATTGTTATTTCTCAGGGCAAATACAAACAACGCACCGTCTACATTCTACATGAAACATAAATAATATTGTTAAAAAACATTATTCCCCTCTTATTATAAAGGACTATTGTTATTTATAATTTATTTTTTGTTTTGTTTTGTTCTTAACTTTTAAACGAATTATAAACTTATTCTGTTTTCTTAATTTTCTGTTTTTTTTTTTTGAAAATTAGCGTTAGTGGTCAGTCTGTTAAACATAGCGAAGTTCGATTCTCAGCCCAACACTATTTTTTTTAATAAAAAAGTATATATTTTTCTTATTAGAATATAATTATAAATATTTTCCTTGTCATATTCAAAAGCTGTGATTGTTATTTACTAAATATAATAAAAATTTAATTTAAAAAAATCACCGTGTACAATGTACATACAACCTTAAGTTGGGATTTTTTCCGTTCCATTTTCATCATGCACCTAGTTAAATCAGTTCAACGGTTTAGGTGTGAAAAGCTAAAACAGTCAATGAGACTTTCACATTGATTTATTAGTATAGATATAACAATAAGTTACTCTAAATATAGTAAAGTTACGAGCCTGTATTTTAAAATACGCCGTATATAATCAATAACAGCAGCAGACTTGCAATTAATTTAATTTCAGGCGCACTATACCTAATCTTAGAAAGCAATTTCACTTCCTCCATTTTCAATAGAGAAAAATATAGGAAAATCCTTATGGTACCTCAGTGTCAAACTGAAATAGCAAATATAAGATTTCATTCAGTTTTCAATTCTAAGATCGTAAACGGGCCGTAAAGTAGGATAACTGGTGGATTTATATCCCTCTAATAATAATATTTCATTTTTTATTTTATATCTACGCGTGACTGAATATGAGTGAATAGTCGACGTGACATCAATTTAAAGAAATAATAATTATTAAGTCCTTCGGCAAACATATTAGTAAAAACATTTTTTTAATAATCAGTTAGTTTTGTTTCCTTAATAAATCAATAAGTTGTGACAAAAATAACCACTTTTTTTTAAATGAAAGTTCAAAAATATTTTTAATACGACATGTAAACGCTTCACAGTAGCGTATCGTTATAGACACGTACAATTTTATAGTATAGTAATGTACAAATCACTACAGTCATTGACACTTGACAAAACCTCAGTCTAGCATGAATCTAACGTAATCTTCCTTTTTATTAGCTCTTTTCATTTTAAGACTTTTTAAAAAACCGCCAATTTTGAGGGAATTTCGCCAGTTTTAGAGGAAATTTTCAAAATTGAAAAGTGGTTTTCCGTTCTCACGTTTCTTACCGCAACGCGCGTTAATACAGCGTCATATTGCGATGCGTCAACTACATACGATGGTTTGACGTCGAAATTGCAATATCACCCGCAGTCGAGCACGTGCTTACCGTTCTTCGTACACTATACGTAGAGGATTTTAACTTATGAGTTTTGTATGCTAATTTATTGCAGTCCACGTTAAGCTAATTTGAACTATAAATTTCAGCTTGTCTCTACAGCTATTTACTAAAGAAAAATGTGATCAACGAATATAATTATAATATTTTTAATATTTACAGAACAGAAAACTATACAATACAATTGTCACGCCTTTTTCCCACAGGGATAGGCAGATACAACGGAACACCACTTACCACGATTCTAACACAACACTCTCGCTTCCTTCACATCCACAATTCTCTTCATGCACGCCCGACGGTTATGGGCACTAGGCAGCCCAGCATTCATGAGGATATTATGATAGTATGTATATTTTACTATTATATTAAACATCTACTATTATATTGGCTGGAATGGTGTTTCTTTCCGGTAACATGGGACCTAACGGCCAAGCGTCGATGGTATCGCGGATGAATGCGAAAGCGTGCCCCTGAGAGAATTAACGCCACAAGTAAACCAAAATGAAAAGTAAAGATAAAAAATAAAGGTATTTTCAAGCTACAAATGTTGTCTACCTATTTATTCTTCTCTTGATTGTATTTTGTTACATTTTAAAGTTACTAAAAATTAATTTAATTCTATTTTGTTAGGCAGAAAAAAATAATTAAATTTTTAATTAACGACGATTTTATTCAAATAAAATCAAATAATTTGTGGGTTAGTAACAAAGGTCTTATTTCTATTAGTGTTCCTCCATAATTTATTCTGTTTTCATAGGCTGTTTTCATTGTCAAATGAGGAAAAATCCATGTTCGTAGCTGGTTACGAACGTGGACGAAAGGGCTCCATTCGGTGTGGAAGACTGAAACAATCGATTATATATATATATATATATATATATATAATGTTTTTACTTAATTCAACTACATAATTATAATATTAAAAGCTTAATTATTTAACACAAAAAATCTCAAGAGAGAAAAATATTTTCATAATACTTTAATCTCCTTGAAAAATAAGACAAAGTTAAATGGATATGAACATTTAATTCCAAATGGAAGACAACAGGAATTCTATATTTTTCTTAAAGTTTATTTTTTCCTTTTGCTACCAAGGCCCCAATTCTCGAATGAAGTAGACTTAAAACTTATAGATACATTTTTCTCTTGTACAACTTAAAATTAAAAACTATTAAATTCCTAAAGAGTAGTCATTACTATTGACTATCAAAAGTTAGAAATGAAATGTGATAGAAATAAATCTATACGTCTTAAAGTCTACTACATTCAAGAATTGCTCCCCTGTATAAATTAAAATTAAAATAAAATTTAAACCAGAATTTAAAAATAGTTTTCTGTATTTTCTTTTGTCACTGCACATACATCTTGTTTCATCAAGCCAGTATAGCGGAGGCAAATTTCTCTATTGCGTAGCCCAATCTGCTGTCTCAACCACTACGTTTTACTTAGTTTCGGAATCAGCGTGGAAAAAGTGGATATAACGAGAGCAGTGTGCCTTGTCAATAAATGGTGCACATTAGTCGGCATAACAGAAGTGACCGCTGTGGCAGCAGTTACTTTCGCTCATGGACCGCACTCTAACTTAACCTCAGGTGTAGTATTAAAAATGTACTAATTAATTAACATCAAGAAATATATTAGAGAAAAAAAAACTATAAATGTTTCATTTCAACTACTTTTATTCAATTAATGAAAAGTTATTGCAAAACTTCATATGAAATAACATACGATACAACCGATGAATTTCCGCAGCGCGTCCGCTTTTTAAAGTAAAATAAAACTGGGACGGGGACCGCTTTATATTGCGAAATTTATGAAAGTTGGCCAAGTCCTGCAGGCGGGAATACACTCTCTGTCACGCAAATAATTATTTGCAGCAGTACAATATCGAAACAAGAGAAAACTTCATGAAACAACGTTTTTGAAAAACTCACACGTACCATTTGGAACTGACGCAAATATTCGTTTCCACTTTAGCAGCTGTGTGAAATATATTTTTAAAAATGAATACAGATTCAACTAATCTAACCTTAATGGTCATGCTAAATATAACGGATACACTATCTATCAAAGTATACTCACATCATCCCACATTTTTGTTTTTTTTTTTGTCAAAAAATAGGTAGTTAGTTTTTCTTTTTTTATTATTTATTTATAGTTTATGTTATAAATATTATTGTTATCATTGTGTACGCCAAGATTGTGAGCCTAAACCCTAATATAAACTATTAAAAAAATATATCCTACACGCGCAGTGGTTGTAACTAGGTTCGATCGCAGTTTGTAACAAATGTTTGTTGTAATATTTATTAATATATTAATAGGTACATGATACTTTTGAAAAAGAAAAAAAAATCTTATATACTTACAAAGTTATACGAGTATTCTAGTTTCGGGTTAGGGCATTGTGTATATATAAATATATATTGCAAATTTCATTCTACACATACGTCACGCAGAATACGCATGATTGTATGGCTTAAATACTCGTGCATTTAATGAACAATATCAATATATCAATTGAGTGAAATGAGGTTCCCAAATGTTATCAAATTTCGAAATCGTACGAGTATTAATTGATTTCTCAGTGACACGTTCAATTATGTCCTAATTAAGTTATCCCAAAACATATAAGGGAGGTGCTGTATTTAACAAGTGACACATGCCTGCCTAATCCATTAGTTAACGCGCGATCTCGAACTAAACACATTAACGGAATTACAACTAATAACATTAAAAGCTCATTTATCTGCTTTGGCTGCGATCCTATACGCGTGATCTTACAACTTTTTCTTCAAAACATATAGGTACTATTTTATTTTGAAATATAATCAAAAATATACATCGATACTGCTGAAATATGAATAAACATTATATTTCACTTCTTATTATCCCTGCGTATTTTTTGTACTATCGAAAAACATTTTTTAAATTATTCTCTATCGCTATCTTCGACCGTGGTTTAACGGTAGAAGCTGTAAACTCACGATCAATGTGACCCGTGTTCAAACCTCGCTAAGTTCTGACCTGAACCAACGTAATTATGTATAATAAAAGCAATGGCTTTATTTACTCACATTATGAGGCTACTAAGGTTTCGCGTTCGATCAGTTGCACGAATATTCATTGTTTCGGAAATTTGAATCGAGTGAAATGCTTCAGATTAATTAATATGTCACATCATGGAACGAAACTTCATAAACACAGTTCTGAGCGGGAAAAGTCCTCAAAATAGAAAGTCTAACAAACAACCAAACATGCATTATTTATTACAATTTTTTGACATCTTCAAATGTTTGGGCTGTTTTTTTTTATTTTATTGTAGCTCGACATGTGACAACACTCCGCCTGATGTAAAGCTAGAGTGCGGTCCATGAATGGAAACAACTGCTACCACAGAGAAATCTCTACGGGCTGCAGTCGCCTCCACTATGCCGGCTCGAGGAGACGAGCATGTACCATCTAGATTGACAGTGCACACTCCTCTGTTATTATTAAAACAAAAATAATACAGAAAATGATAATTCCCAATCGACCAGTTGGGAAGAATAGAAAAACATATAATTTCGGTGCGGACACGTGACGCGCCGTGTAGGTTAGTGGTCAAAGCATCTGTGCGCACAGCGAAGGACGTGAATTCCATCTCCATTTCTTTAATAATATTCCTACGTACTTTCTAACTTATCATATACTTGTGTGAATCTATTTTAAAATGTGCTTACTTCTATAATAATTTCGCTTTATAAAATTACTTACTTGCATTTATCTATGCAGTTTCTCTCTTTGAAATTCAATGGACCAAGGTTTCTCTGTTTCTTTAATTTTATGTTTATATTTGAATTCAGAGAGAAAACTGTTTCGGAAGCCCCTGTGACTACAGTAAGATTTCCCGTGTGTCTCGGAAGGGTGGTCTGCAATTTATTTTCAATCTCACAATAAAGTGTATTTGTTTTGAGACTGCTTCACTTCATGAAAATTTTCTATCAAATGCACGTATTGGCAAATATTTAAAAAAATATATTTCAAAATTACACATGTTGTAATCACTCGTCAGTAGTACTGGAAGTTAATTGACATAAAATAATAAAATAAATTCGTTTTTATGTTGCGTTTCGGGAACAGTTTATATTACGGTATAATACAGTATAAATTACTACAGGGAAAAGTCACCCTCGCTATGCCGGCTTGAGGAGACGAATGTGCACCATTCAGATAGACAGAGCGCACTCCTCTCGTTATATTTATTTTGTTCCTTCTTTAAAAATTGTGAATATAGGTGTAAATCAATAGATATAGTTATATTTTCAGATAACTTTGTAGTTTACCTAAACAATCTCAATATGGCTTGTAGTCATAAAAGTGACTTTAATGATTTTATCAGGAAATGAGCCAATATGAGTGGATTGAGGAAGAAAGGTCAGTTAAACCCATCCACTAGACGTTATTTCGCATAAAGTAAGTTTTACGATCATGCCCGTATCCCTGATAGAAATCTTTGTTTTATCGATTATAAGGCCACTGATTTCTATTTATATTTTATTATATGTGTCGTTAAGTTATGTTTTATTTATTTTATTCATAATTTTCAATTTTTTTTTTGTAGCTCGGCATGTGACAACATTTCGCCTGATGTAAAGCTAGAGTGTGGTCCATGAATGGATACAACTGCTACTACAGAGAAATCTCTATCGGCAGCAGTCACCTCCATTATGCCGGCTTGATTTTTTAAATGTTATTATTATGTCACGTCACTTAGGAAGTATTTTTTTAAATTTTATTTAGGTACCCAGTTCGGTTAAGCCAGTCCTGTCATACCTTAAACATTAGTAAATAGAAAAAAATAACCTAACTTATAACTAGCACTACTATTTAAATCTAGTTACAAACTACCTATTTTTATTAATGTTTATAATAAATTTATATAAATATTTAGCTGAGTCGGAGAAAGGATCCACTAATTATCATTAATGACACCGACATTCCATTTACTTAAATCACTCGGAATAGATGTTCATCTAGAATACACAATTATGCAGTACTTCACATACTGTTTAGAGCGGCCGTGGTCTAGCGGTAAAACGCGTGAACTCACGATCGATGAGACCCGTGTTCGAACCTCGCTAAATTCTGACCGGTACCAATGTAACCTTGTTATATGTACTTAGATCGCTCTGTGCCTACAGGCAGTATTAAAGAGTGTAGAGTGAGAGTAGGTAGACTGATTATGGTTATAAGACTAGTCTGCCATCCTGGGGTAGTACCACCATTTTCGAATGTAACACCATTTTCGAATGTAACACCCGTGAAGTGACCTTGTCGCGTTTCGGTAATAGTTTTAAAATAGCCAGGTATAAAGAGAGGAGTGTGCACTGTCGATCTGGATGGTACATGCTCGTCTCTTCAAGCCGGCATAGTGGAAGCGACTGCTGCCTGTAGAGATTTCTCTGTAGTAGCAGTTGTATCCTATCATGACCGCACTCTAGCTTTACATCAGACGGGGTGTTGTCACATGCCGAGCTACAATAAAAAAAATGTTTTAGTAAATAAATAAATAAATAAATGTTTTCATCATAACTTAATAAAAAGAATGAGTTGCCAAGTTCCATCAGTACGATTTTCTAGTTAATATTCCCTGCATTGTTGATACTAAAGTGTTGAGGCGTCTCTCCCTTAGTTTGCACAGCGCGACTCAAACTTTACGCTATGTAAGCTATTCAGGGCAAAACAGCAACTGGGCAGCGGAGTTTCTCTTACCGTTCCCTGTTTACGAGTATAAACATCATTTCAAAAACATTTATACTATTATTTTGTATAGATATTATGCAGGTATACATTTAGAGTGGACAGGAGTACGTTGAGGTGGTTCGGTCATTTTCGGAAGTGGATGGCAGTGTCGGAAGAGTGTGCCTTTGTCATTGGTCAACTGCTCAGTAATGGTCAGGTGAGAAGCGTGCATGAGGGGAGTAATGGATGTGGTCGAAGCGAAAGTCGTATGTAGAAAGAGGAGTCGCAGGCGCTCCATAGTTTCTGCCTACCCCAATGGGAACAAGGCGTGAGCTAAGTAGTAGTAGTTTTAATCATAGAGATATATACTAGAGAATCAAACCTCAAACATTGGACATGAAAAAAGCGTGAGCCGCTTCAAACGATTTGACAATGTTGCCGTCAGGTCAAATACTTACTAACAAAAAACCTAGAAAAGAATGGTAGGCAGACTGATGATGGTTATTTGTCCAGTCTGGGTAGTACCACCACTTTCGAATGTAACACCCGTGAAGTGACCTTGCCGCGTTTCGGGAATACTTTGAAAGTAGCCAGGTATAACGAAAGAAGTGTGCACTGTCAATCTAGATGCTACACGCTCGTCTCCTCAAGCCGGCATAGTGGAGGCGACTGCTGCTTACACAGGTTTCTCAGTAGTACAGGTGTTTCCATTCATAGACCGCACTTTAGCTTTACATCAGGCGGAGTGTTGTCACATGTCGATCTACAAAAAAGAAACCTTAGGTACATTGATACCGGTCAGAATTTACCGAGGTTTCAAAACGGACCTCATCGATCTTAAATTCACACCCTATTTTTACTTAGTTTAATTTTCTTTTTATTTACTGAACATCAGGTACATATTATTATAGTTTTCCCATTAATCGTCTGGTAAGTTGACAAGAAACTCTTTCATTAGTGAAACTCATACTTTTCCCAATTGTGCAATAGTTTCTTTGCAGTTTTAGTTTATGTTTCTGAACAAAGTTTCTAGATTGCACAATTTTCGCTCTAGTAATTTATATGTTACTCTCAAGAGAGTTCTTCAATTAAACAACTCTTTGGGGCTTGTTTCGTAAATATTCTCCAAAGAGTTGCTTTTGTATATTAAATCTTATATCGTTTGATTTTAATCGAAATTAATTTTGAGTTATAAAATATTCTTGGTTTTTGTTAAGCTAATTTTATTAGCTTGATATTTTTACAGCTACTAAAGTAATATTTACACGTAACTAGAAAAGCAAATAAAGTTTATTTAACAAAAAAAAATTGACGATCGATAAAATTAAATATATAATTGTTAAAAAAAGAAATTCGACCAGGAAAAAATCGAGCCCAAAACGAAAGACGCGGGTTCGAATCTCACCTTATCACATGCAATAGATTTTCTTTTCGTTCAATATACATACAAATTAGAATATTGAACCTCTGTGCTACAAGTTTTTGTCCTAACCTTATCAGAACAATGGATAATAATAATTAGGACATAATTAACCTAATTTTAATAAAACATATAGACAAACCAATTAAATGTTATTAAAGAGGGCATTGAAGTAAACTCTATTAAACGTCGCAAATAAACTGGTTCCACATTAATATTCATTGATTGTTATCTTAAATTTTCGGTGTTTCCACTCAAGTTCGTGAAATTTCACTTTATTATTTCACCGTTGTTCACTGAAATGGACTGCATAGTCAGCAAGATTGCAGTTTATTTATTCTATTTACATTTCTAAAACAATTTATTTCGTAATGTCTTTATTATTTACATCATTTTTAAAGAAATATCATCACTATGAAAGCTACTTATGAAAACGAAAATAAAAATGTGAAGCGGTATTTCTTACCGTTAGCGCTCTGAGTATTAAAGGTAGATTGTACACGGCAAACTCCAAAACAAACTCTGGTTTATTTTGCATAATTGTATAAAATGTTTGTAGGACAACAAATTCTCTCAACCATTAATTGGCACAAATTTCTGTAAACCAAATTTAATTATTAGATTAGTTAAATCATGTTTTATATAATTTATACAAAAGAAAAAAGCTTTAAAAACTTATAATTTATAAATATACGACAAAAATTAAACAGAAAAATCTCATTCGTTTTACGCGTAAATAAAGAAATCCAGCAATTACATAAAAATAAAATTAACTAATAGTTAAATTAGTAAACTAATAGATAAATTTGTATCATAAGTTATTAACTTACTACAACAAATCTAGTATTGAAAATGATAGAAAAATAATAAAATTACCATTTTAAGTTTTTGTTTTGTATTTGTGGCTCGATACAAATACTACGAGTATTTTAAAGAGAGCCTCAAGTCGGCATACAGGAGACGACTTCCGCTTTCTTTGTTCTCTGTGCTAGAAATCATTTCCGCTTATGAAACACGAAATAATAAATACATATAAGTTAAAACGAAATTTGAAAAAGAACCATCCTATAAAATTTCACGTAGAACTTTCGATTAACGGACACATAAAGCGTTATTGGAAAATTGCTTATTGGTTTAGATCGAGAGGACAAATTGAATCGTCGAGGTATGATCGCTTCAGTAAGTTCTGTTATTATATTCCAATTGTCAATTATATCAATTAAAATTATCATGTTTTAGATTGAGAAAATATCCATATAAACATACAAATTATTGACTTAATTTTAGTATTTGGTGTGAATATACTCGTTTTGACAAAACCTAATAAATATAGGCGTAGGTTTTATTAAGGTGTCAATTTAAATATCAAATAGATGAAGAGTATACGTCGAAAAAGGAGTGCAGTCTAGTTCTACAAGCAGTAGTCGCCTCCGCTATGCCGCCTTCGGAGACGAATGTGTACTTCCAGTACACGCTACTCTCTTATACCTGGCTACTTCCAAATCGCTCCCGTAATCCGACAAGGCCGCATTCGAAAGTGATGGTATTACCTCAGGACGGCAAACTCAGTCTGCCAACCACTCTTAAATGGTGCACATAGGCGAATGAGTGATCAAAGTACTAACTCTCAAAGTACACAACTTTGAACTCGTGCCTCATTGATCGTGTGTTCGCTACCGCTAGACTTCGGTCGGTCTTTAAAACCTTATATGTTAAAAGTTTAAACCTTATATGAAAATTCATCAGCATTAATTTTATTAGTAACAAAATCGTACCCTAGTCATATTAAAATGATAATTCTCTGTGTTCGTGCCACGGAAGAAATAATTCCGTTCCGAATAGGTTACCTTGTTCCGACTGCCATACGTTCCCAAGTTACCCTCTGGAACTGTGGGTGATGATTCACGGAGCGTGACATTACGAATCGACTGTTATATTTGTCATCCGTTTATTTCACTAGCTCCTTGTGTAATTCTTTTACGCAAACAATATTTTATTTTTATTTTGGCTGAACACTGTGAGTGGATAGCATACATTCGTCTTCTCACGCCGCGCCGGCGTAGCAAAGGCGACTGCTACATACAGAAACTTGTTTGAGATAGCAGTTGTTCCGTTCGTGGACCGCACTTTAGCTTAACATCGAATGACCTCGCACCTGAGGTGACCTCGCAAAAGAGTTTAAACAGTTAATAAGCTGAATCAATAACGGTATGCCGAACTAATAAAGCGCATTGCGAAATTTAAGAGACCACGCAAATCTGAGGTTCCCGACAATATCCAGGTTCGCCTTGCGCCTGAAAGGGCATTAAAATAAAATAAGGTAAAAATTACGAACGAAATGTTATTTAATTTGCGACCGAATACTCAAACGTTACATATATATAATCATAGAGATGTAATTAAATTAATCAGGCATTAAATTATACTAACATATTGAAATGTTCACTCGTTATCTAGACAATCACGTGATCTAGACAAACCATAACAACTCGCTTCCAAGAACATGCTGCAAGCAAAATTTCCTTATAATTAGATTTTGGATATAAAATACCTACCTACACATTGTTGTGAAGAAAGAAATGCTCTCGACTTTCCTTTCATTGTAATCGGAGATAGGATTCCGAAAATTTGTCAAATTAACTTCGCGAGCTTAATATTGAATTCCAAATGAACGTAAAATGTTTTTGTTATTCAACAATTTCATGTACAATTTATTTTGAAATAATGACAAAATTATTTTTTTACGCAACTTTGTACACATAAATACGTTTGGAGTTTCCGCTTCACCCGTAGACAGTCTTTTGAATTGGCTGTACCTCGTTTTAAAAAGTATCATCCCATAACCCAGTCCGTGATCTACTTCTATCCTAAACATCAAAATCCGTTCAACTGTTTGAGCGTCATTGGGGGACAAACACAGATACTTTCACATTAAAAAAAATAGCATAGATATTCGATACCAGGTCAAATCCATAAAAGATAAACAAATCTATAAAAGTTTCGATTTATATTTTTACAAGCTAATACTTATGTACAATTACACACTATAGATAGATCTGAAGGCCCATCATATGAACCCACAGAATATGCATGATGTATTATATCCAGCCACATCGTAAAAACAGCATACTGCAAAAACTTAGAAAGACGTGCAACAAATAAAATCAGAATACCAATTTATTTAGCCAGAAGACTGAGCCAAATTGTGGCTCAGATGTTAAATATTAATAATACAATTTGGTCTCTGCCACTTGCGTTTTCCGGGCGTCCTCATTTTATCTTTTGCCGCCTCGCCATCCGTCATCAGTCTGACATATACTACGAGAAAAACAGTCTAATAAGTGACGATGTAATGTTTTCATTTGTTATGTGCTCACTTATTTCCGTGTGGTTGAAAATGTGACATGCTATGATAACTTATATCACTATTATTACAATTATTATTTATATATTTCTTTTGTTTTAGTCTCTATAATACTCTACTCGTAAATCAAACAACATAAAAATATATGTTTAGAGTAGGCGAAATTACGTTCCACAACCTACATTCTGAAATTTTATTTAATACTTAGTAATTTTTTTAATTTCCTTTGTTAGCTGTTTTATTTAATATCAAAAGAAACACCTTCCTAGATAGGGTGGAAAGTTAGAGCCGCACCTAGATGGGAAGTGCCCTAAATATTCAATGATAGCAAATTTTACTCAAAGGAAACTGCATATTATTTTTAAAAATGAAACTGCATAATAAATAAAAATTAAAAACTGCATTCATAGACTTTTCAAAGTCGCTCTCGAAATTAAACTTGGTAAAATGTAAAAAAATTAAAACAATCATTGTAATAATTTTAATTTTATTAAGGTTAGGTCAATGATAAGGAACAAATTCTTCTAATAAATTGCTTTTTTTTTAAATTTAACGAATATCATCAAATCTAACAGAACATGTCGTAGAATACTTATAGCCATTACATTTTATAATTTAACAAAAATATTAATAGTTAGGGTCGTTTGCACCAGAACACCGGTTAAAGTAACTTTAATTATTACTTTTACGGCGACAACGACTGTTAAACATTTACATTTACTCCACACGCGTTGCAATATCGTGTAGATTCATATTGTTATCGTTAAAAGGGTGGCTGATCTCGAAACATAATAGAAAACATATTTGGCTTCTTTTCATACATTTGACGTTTGCAACATTGGTTTGACGATTACTTTAACTTTACCCAGCTGTAATTCGCTGGTTACGGTTAAGGTTCAAAAATGACAGGCGCGACGATGCAATGGTGCAACTCGTGTGGAGTAAATGTAAACCATAATGTAAACGTAACGGTTAAAGTAAAGGTAAAAGTAATAGTGCAAACCCTTAGTGGAGATGAGACTTTTAAAAATATTTGAATGTAATTCTTTAATATTTAGATTCGAGAAGTAGGTACTTCTCATTCAGGTACAGTCCTAACTTTCCACCCCGTATACATTAAATCAGCTCACAAAAACCTTAATGGTCTATTTGTGGCCAGATGACTCCCTTTACTTAATTATAATATTAAATAATACCTTCTAACTGACAGTACCATATTAAATCCAATCATGATGGTGCACATTCGTCGGTATAGCGGAAGCGACTGCGGCTTGTAGAAATTTGTTAGTAGTGGCAGTTGTTTTCGTTCATGGACCGCACTCTAGCTTTACATCAGGCGGAGTGTTTTCATATGCCGAGCTACAATAAAAATTAAATATCTCAAAATTTGCATTGAAATCTTAAATATAAAAAAAATACTTATAGGAAAATACATTTAAGTCATTATTATTTAATAGTATATGTGCAGTCACTGGAACTATTTGATGGATTACCTTTCTTTCCTTCTTACAAATTACTTACACCAAAATGTATGATAAATCAATCAATCTATGTTGTATATAGTTAATCTCTAAATCAACCAAATCGATTTTGGTTCAACTAACACACATATTTACAATTTTCTTTTGTATCAGCTCGACATGAAATATCTGCAGGTAGCAGTCCCCTCCACTATGCCGGCGTGAGGAGACGAGTGTGCACAGGTTGATAGGGCAGTCAATTTTTTTTCATTTAAAATAAATATTTGTTACAGACTGGCGCGCTAACTCCTGCGTCAAAGAGGCCGTTAATTTTATTTTATGTTGGACATTACAAAATTAAAAATTACAAATTTAAGACGACGATTGTTAAACGAAGATATACTTAAGTAATTATCTAAACATTAGTTACATTGGATAGAATACAGAGGGCGCGCACATTAATTGTGGAGTAAGTTTTCCAAGCGCCTTGAATTCTGCGCACGTTGCTCAATAAACTACTGCAAGCATTTAGCGGCACGCGGCTGGAGTCCCAAGACTGTATTTGTTCTGGAACGAATCTTAAGGAGTGCCGTACACCGATTTATTTCCTCTAGGTACTTCTGAAATACAATAACGATTTAAAATTACTCAAAACAATACTGAAATGAAATGAAATGAAAATCCTTTATTAACGTAGGCACGGACTTAGCATGCACTTGTTCATCGTCAGAATCTACTTTTGGCTTCGGAAAGGCATATGACGAGAAGACGGCCATAAGAAACTGAAATAACAAAAAAAAAACTGAATTATAAATTCAGAATTTTTTTTATATATGTATAATAATAGTCGTAACTAATTTAACACTTGTTTCACTACAAATTACTTATCGCGCAATATATAAATGTAAAAATAATAAATAAATTATAATGTTTTTTTTTCATTGTTTATTTTATAGTAACCCGCTCTGTGACTACATTCCACCTAATGTTAAATACTTCACTAAAGTCTTCATTAGCGGAAACAATAATTGCAACAGAAAAAAGTTTAGGCAGCCTTCCCTATGCCGACTTGCAAATAAGCATCGTTCATTTCATCGTTCAACGTTCACTTTTATTTGGAGGAAACTTAATTGCGCAAGACCCACTGTTTTTAGTAATGTAGAAAAAAAAATGTGTACAAAAAAATATTGTTTTATAATTGAGTTTGTAAATCCTATTGTCTATTCTAAGAAGACCCTTGCGTTCACATATTGAAAGGTTAAAGGTAAATAAACATCCCAGAAGCAATCGTCTCGAGTGTTTACCGCATTCTATAGTCTTCTCTGCAATGAAATCCTTTGTTTTGTAAATATACGATGTCTTACTTCAAGTACTAAAATAATAATATTATTACATTAAACTTGAGTATTGTTTTGATGAAAACTCTACAAAGGATTTCAGCTCTTTGTTCTTGTTATTTGGTCAATGGATGGTGCACATTCATCCCTACAATACAGCATAGCGTAGGTGACTCTGAGATAGACGGTACTCTATTTTTTTCGCCTATTTCGTTAACTTATTTTAACTTCCGGTTGTATTTTTTTTATTTTTTATTTAAAAACTTTATTGTTATACAACAAAAGGCGAGCTTAATGCTGTATTCAGTTGTATACAGATTGTTCCGAAACGATGAAATCTAGAATGCGGTCCATGAATGGAAACAACTGCTACTCCAGAGAAACGTATGCGGGCAGCAGTCGCCTCCACTATGCTGGCTTGAGAAGACGCATGTACGCATGTACCATCTAGATTGACAGTGTACACTCCTCTAGTTATTCCTGGCTACTTTCAAACTATTCCCGAAACGCGACAAGGTACCTTTACGGGTTTTACATTCGAAAGTGGTGGTACTACCCCAGGACGGCAGACTGGACAAATAATAATCTTCAGTCTGCCTACCACTCTTTAATAGTGCCTATAGGCACTGAGCGACCAAAGTACATATAACAAAATTACATTGGTACCGGTCAGAATTCGAGGTTCGAACACAGACCTCATCGATCGTGAGTTCACGCGTCTTACCGCTAGACCACGGCCGCTCTAAAAATTGTTTAGGATCTTATATTTTGAGACAAATATTATATAATCGCTCTAGTTTAAGACCCGACGGTGAGTGGATACATGTCGAACAATTATTATTTTTAAAAAATTGCTGCAGCTTTTCAAAGAATTTATAAAATAAGAAATTTTATGAGATACTTAAGCTTAGAAATCTTTTAAACGACAAGTGTATGTTTAACCACAGGCCGAGTATAAGAAACTAGACAATTCCAAGAGTCAAATGGACAAATGCCTGTCCAAGAATGGTTGTTGAATTTATAGCGAGCCATTTGTTAAACCTCTCCTTACAGAATCCGACATTGAGCTAGAAATGTGTAGAGATGCTCTCTCTGCAATAATAGAAGATATGCAATAAGGCGAATAGAAGATCTTTAATATCAAACCATAAATTAAGAGAAGTAATAAGGAAAGAATAAAATTTAAGTTTGGCTTTTAATTTATTAGTTTCCATTTCTCAACATTGTTTTAGATAGCTAAAAGAACTCTAAACTTCATTCTTCATAATAAATAAATGAAACCTTTATTCGAGATGGTACATATTCGTCTCCTGGAGCCGGCATATCAGATGCAACTATTGCTAAAATTTCTCTGTGGTAGCAGTTTCTGTTCATGGACCGCAGTAAAGCGTTTTTTTTATTGTAGCTCGGCATGTGACAACACTTCGCCTGAAACAAGTGCTACGACAGAGAAACATGTGCGACTGCTGCCCGCCACCATTATGCCGGCTTGAGGAGACGAGCATGTACCATCTAGATTGACTGTGCACACTCCTCTCACTATATGCCGAACTACAATAAAAAAAGAGTTGTGGATGATTAAATACATGTCGATTATTGGGTACCAACTGACCTTAAGAGTAAAAGATTTTATGCGGCCTCTATTGTGTTTCAATTTTTGATACCTCAGTCTAACCGAGACGACGATGGCTACAAAATTTTCGACAAGTCTTGGATTCAGTAAATAATTCTGGCTATGTCATTAAACATAAAATTTAAAGTATCAGATAAAAATCATAAAAAACACAATGTTTTGAACCAGAAGCGGATATTGTTATAAAACAAAGAAAAACATTTTCCATTACACTTAAACGTTAAGAGGTATTAAATTAAATAAAGCTTGAAAGAAACTCTTCGAAACTTATTGAAGCAATCAGATTGTAAGATTCCGCTTTACATTAATAAAATTCTTGTCTGAATCTAATCGCATTAGACCTCCATTTAAACTTTGTACCCCGGAAGGAATCTTGTAGTGGTGAATCAAAATAATATATATTAATGTAGCCAATTAAGTTTACAATTCGGTGATAATGGATTTCTATTATTAGTCGAACCAGAAATGGCTTTATATGTACGAGTATATTTAATTGTATACTTAATCGTCCAAAGTTAGGACTCCAAACCAAGTTTTCAGGACATGGGTCTGTTTTTTTTTTCTTTTACATTCATAATAATCCTGTTTTCTACTAGACTGTGTTTCTACGAGTATTATTTTTCAGTTCTTTTTTATAGTACGGCATGTGACAACAATCTGCCTGTTGTTAAGTTAGTATGCGATCCATGAGCGGAAACAATTAACGATTGTTATCACAGAGAATCTTGAGGCAGCAGTATCTCCGCTATGCTGGCTGGGAAAACGAATGTGCGCAAGCCATTGACAGACGTGATATTGATGATATGCAAGTAATCCAACATGATCTAAGGCCTGACCAATCCAAATGGTCTTACGGACCACTTCGTATAAGCATTACTTTACAGCAAACCGCACTTTAGGTAATTAAAATGTAATACAAATATAAACTAAACTATTGTGTTTTGTATAAATATTATATACACACAAAATAACGTAAGAAGCCCTATTACAATGTAGATAATCTAATATCTCTGGTTGTTCCTATTTGATTATAAAAGGTTAAGTATTGTGGAAAATTCATTACCCATACTAAACCATGTACTCGACATAAGTACGTCTATAAATTGTAAGTTCAGGGCCGGCCCGCCACATGAAATTGTGCGGCCCGGCGAGAATTATCAATATGGATTTTCCTTTTTATATTTTTGTACATATTTGGGCTATAATTAAACATAATGAACATGTATTTTGGAATTAAAAACTAAATATATTGCATTAAAGTACAATTGTAACTACATTTTTAAAGAGCATTTTTACCTAAAGTTTAGCCCGCGTAGTAACGTAATGCTTATAACTATAAAGTGGCCCGCGAGACCAATCTGCTTGGCCAGGCCTGTGCAAGTTTGACAAATACAAGAAGACTGGATGAATAATAACGTTGCGGAGAAACTGTCGAGTGTGACCCTAAAAATTAAATCTCTAATATTTTTTTCTTTTTTGCTCGCCTCAAGCAGGCTCTTTCATAACATATTCGTGTCACGTTGTATCTTTTCATAAATTCTCCCCTTAAAACATTGCAGGGTGTCAACGCGGAAAATGAATAGAAACTCCTGACTTTAATCTTTTTATCTAGAGGTGTACTATAAAGCAATTGTTTTACTCTTTTGCATGTAAAATTTTCACTGAACAAAAATTCATTTTCAACGATTTGGTGTCGCGGATAAAGTTCTTGTTTATTTAATGTAGGTTTTCCGGTGGCTTTCTTTTTCGAGATTTTTGTGGGGTTAAACATTTTTTTTTTTTTTGGTATTTTGTTTTACATGTTTGTTTAAACAGATATTAGTTATAATATAATACATTGACGCTTACCTTTTTCAGGATCTAAAACCTAGCCTAGCGAGGTGAGGTAATGTAGCAATGCGTGCGTGGGACTATTCCACACGGGATGACGTTAGACAGTGCGTGTTTCCTCCATTTTTTTTGTCATTTCATATAATATAACAAATGAATGTTTTATATTTGTTTATCAAACAAAGTTCAATCCAAAGTTACATCTCGTACTACAGAAAAATCCAATACAGATCGGAATTCAAAGAATGTTAATGGAAATCAGCGAAAAACGCTGTAGCATTGCAGATTTAAATTCCAACAGTTATTGAACAATTTCGTTCACAAGCTTTTGTATCAAAACAAATTTATGGTAGATATCTTTGAGAGTATTAAAAAGCAAACAGCATTTTGTAATTTTGTAAACAATCCTAATAAATATCGGACGGAACCTGAAGTATTTTCATACATATAGTTATTGATTATATGGGGGAGTAATATTTTTTATAATTACATTTTTTTTTAGATTCAACGGGTCTTACAACGCTTGAACTGTGAGTGTAAAAGTAAAAGAATAAATTTTCTTTTTTCATATATATTTTTTGCCTATAAGGTATTTATGTTGTGTATAATAATAATTGTTATTATTTTAATTTATCTCGTTATATGGTTAGTTATTGAAGCCTTGGCAACAATTTTTCCATTAATTAATGCGTTAAGACCTAGCTGCAGCGTTTTATAGAAATATGTAAAATTATTAATATTGCTTCTTTTTGGCGGAATTCTGAAAACGATTTTTTTTAGATTTAAACAAGTACCTAACCTAGTACTTGAATTTACTTGTCATTTCTTATAAGTTTCCTAGATCTTTCCCTTCGTGCTTAGACATTTTTTTCCTATACGACATTGTATATTGGATTTTTAATAATAATTTTAATATATATTGGACTGATTTAGAATTTAATACAGAAACTAGTTTCTATACTTCTATTAATAGTTTCATTTAAGTGACTATGGACTCGCAAACTAGAATTTCTGTTCCTAATCTCTCAAGCCCGGTTAGTACCAATGTAAGTTATACGTATTTTGGTCGCTTAGTGCATATTACACAAACCCTAACTCACTAAGGGAAACTTTTTTATATAGTGGGTCAACATGACACAACATTCCGCCTGATGTTAATTAATAACAATTGCTACCACACAGAAATGTCTGTAGACAACGTCGCCTCCGTTGTGCCGGCTGTGCACTATCCATTGACAGAGCTATACAACTATACTTTAAAGTGATATCATTTGATAATATTGTATATGTGAATAAAATAATCAATAGTATAGTATAAAGAAAGAAAGCTAATAAAAAATGTGGGTCAAATTAACTTTACAAAAAGATAGAATTTTGAAAAGGTGTTCTACAGTGGCGTTCTATTTTTGAATCGTGACTCTTGTGTCCGTTTCAACGGTTCTTTAGAAGCGTCTTGAGGGCGCTTAGTTTCTTGTTGACTATGCAATCTACATTCCGAATGTGACTTTGCTACATGCTACATTTCGGTGTCTTCTGACTTATACTATGAATTGCGAAACTTAATTATACAGTTTTGATTTCGAAAAGGGTTCCGGCCTTAACTTTGAAACATTATTAGGACATCAAAGAGTGGTAGGCAGTGGTTGATAACTGCCTATTTGAAGTGTAACTAATACTTTCCCGTGAAGTAACCTAGTCGCGTTTCAGGATCAGCGTAAAAGTATATGTGCCGGAATAGCGGAGGCGACTGCTACCTGCATACATTTCTCTGCTGTAGCAGTTGTTTCCGTTTAATCA
This sequence comes from Tinea pellionella, assembly GCA_948150575.1. Lineage (NCBI taxonomy): Eukaryota > Metazoa > Arthropoda > Insecta > Lepidoptera > Tineidae > Tinea > Tinea pellionella. The sequence continues at coordinate 2,774,916 of OX411256.1, forward strand.
CCACACTCTATCTTAACCATAGGTGGAGTGTTGTCATACTATATCCAACTACTATAAAATCATCTCATCAACATTTTGAATATATTTCAATCTATGTAAGTATAAAGCTGGAAATTTGTTTGTATTGTTACGTTCGTGGGGTACAAAGATACACGATTTCGGTCATCACACCAATTTATTGCATACGACACACAATATAGAAGCAGGAGTGGTACGATAATCGCTGGATAGACTTCAATCGCTGTTCAGTATCACTTGTTATCGTAGAAGTTGCTTGTATCGCATCCAAAATAGGACTGTTTTTCGGGAGGAGGGGGAAGCTTTGAGTAAGATCTCGTCGAAGTTGTTTACTAATAATAATGTAAACAAGGTCACAGGTCACGCCACTCGCGTGGGCGTGGCCGAGATATTTACGCTACGCCGCTTATACGAGACCTTTCTATAAACTTCGACGCATACTGTCTCTTTCGCACCCTAGGTGCACGTAACAGTATGTTTAAATGCGTTAACCACAGGATACTTTTTGGGTTTGATAACTACGAACAAGATTTAAGCTTTTTTATTCTTGTAGGTAACACCGCGGTGCACAGCTCTACTCGTATAATAAATAAAAAAAAAAAAAAAAAAAAAAAAAAAAAAAAAAACGTAGCAGTTGTTTCCATTCATGGACCGCACTCTAGCTTTACATCAGGCGGAGTGTTGTCACATGTCGAGCTACAATAAAAAAAAAAAAAAAAAAAAGTATAATAGATTCCCTAGAGAGAGAGAATGGTCTTGTTAAGTGCGTAATATTATTATTATATGTATTTACGAAGTACCGGGGTCACGGCTACTTCAATAAAATAAACTCAAATGGAATTTAAATCTTAACCCTGAATTAAGGGCAAGATTAAAACAGAATTTCTTTGAAAGTGATTATTCAAAATATAAGTTGTACAATTTAACCAAAGTAACCGAAAAGAGATTTATAAACAATAATAATAAGAGTAAAGAATTTCGCATTTAGAAGATAAGAAGATATTTTAATCAAACATTCTTTGAATCAGTTAGAAAAGCTAACATCAAAGAGCCTTTGTTATTAGGCAACACGTTCTTATTTATGTATGTTATGACGTCAATAATTCATGTAGATTTAACGGAAAAGAAATTACATTCGTCTTGAGATAAGTAGATGATTTTGTTTAAGTCGAGGAGAATAAAAAAATAATAATGTTAAAGCGTGTTTTGCCTATGCTCCCCTCAGTAAGGCGTCACGCCGCTCCATCATCATGTTAATGGGCAAAGAAGAGCAATTTGCGTCGAGAGCAATCTCATTGTTTTTGATTAAAATTATTATTGTTCTCCTCTATTCCACACTTTTCTCTTTTTTTTTTTCTTAAAGTGTCGCTGAATTGAGCACAGAATCATGTCGTGTCAATCTTTGCTTCAGCATTTCTTGCTTGTTCTACCTTTTCCTCCTTTATTAAATTTTAAGCTTTTATTTAATATCCTGTGAGGCTGCGATGATTTTTTAAGAAATTATTCCACATTAAATGTTTCTTTCATGAACAATTTTATTTCTTAGCATTGTTGTTTTTTTGAACCTGGAAATGAAAGGAAAACACTGGGGACGCTAGATTCGGCTGTTCATTAATATTCATTAAAGTGGCATTTTGCCGCCGGCGACGATAAAGTAGATAGGGTTGTAAATTGAGTTAAAAGCCTTGTTGTAGTGGATACAATACACATCTAATGCGGCTTGACTACCCCGTTATTGTCACTTCTGTTGTCTAGGATGATCACCCCTTCCAGAATAACATGTGATAATCTTATATTTTTATTTTATTTGTGGCTAGCTTACAATTTCAATATTAAAAAATTTATTGTGACACAAAATTAAAATATATTTTCTAAATTCTCAGTATTCCTCCATTGTGAAACAAACAAACTATGCTATCGCTTTTTTAATATTAAACTCCACACCAAATATGTATGTAAGACACGTACTTGCCCAGAGCATGTCTTAGCGACAGCGGGTCAATTTCCTTTGGAGATTGTTCTTTCCACATAGTTGCTATTCAACTTAAAATTTTCAATTAATTTTAAACTTTAACTTCATGTATATAAGGTTTAACAAAATCTCCACAGATTTGTGTACATAACACGTGATATTACTACGGTTATTACTGTGAACTAAGAATCTGCAAGCTAACACTGTTTGGTCCATTTCCAACTAACAGCGTAATTTATAAAAATATAGAACTTTACTTTAGAAATTGGTAAAGATTAAAATTTAATAACGACAATAATAAGCGGCCTGGGGCGGGTGGTTAAAGATATGTATCCTTTACCTATGTATTTTTATTTTTGTTCGATCAGTGCCTCCATGACTTATACCAGATTTTGGGTGGCAAACTGCTTACATATTTTTTCAGAGCTAGGATAAGTTCATAATAACCTAAATGGATTCAATTTAATAAATTCATAATTTCGGTTAGATTTTTGTCTATCGCTTATTTACAACATTGGTTATTATTTTTATGTGTAATATGATCAATAGGCGTTAGGGGCGCATAAACGAGGATCTGTTTAGTGTACCAATAAACTGTTGTAACATTATTGTAGGAAAAAACAAAATAAACAGAACAAGGTTGTTGTCCTTTAAATTGTGGAACGACCTTCCCAGCCACGTCTTTCCTCCTTCCTATAACATGAGATCCTTGAAGCGCAGTTGGAAAAGGCATCTCATCAAGCCGGCACAGCGGTCGCGACTGCTGTCTGCATATCCCCTTCTCAAAAGTAATCTGTTAGAATTAATAATTATTTAAGATAATAAATATTGCATTAAAATATTATGTTGCAGTTTAAAGTTAATATTAAATGTGAAAGGAAACCGTAAAATGAACGGGTAAAGTTCAAGAAATCAGATATAATTAGTTCTACAGCTGCGGCCAAAGAATTAGGTTTGAAAGTTTCTTCCCAACTACAGTTATGAAAGGGAAAGGTGACACCTTCCTTTTATTATAACTTTAGATGAAAATATAATTAAATAGTTAAGGTATTAAGTTTTAGCTTTTTTTTTTAAATTTTGTCACGAGTTTATTACGTTTATAATAATTTAAAATATAATAAATACCCCGCTTTACTCTAGGGATACGTTCTGCAAAAACTCGCGCTGAGTGAAATTCGCGTATAATGGGGGTCATGTTTGAGCGGCCGTGGTCTAGCGTTAAGACGCGTGAACTCACGATCGATGTGACCCGTGTTCGAACCTCGCTAATTCTGACCGGTACCAATGTAACGTTGTTATATGTACTTTGGTCGCTCAGTGCCTATAGGCACTTTTAAAGAGTGGTAGGTAGACTGATGATAGTTATTTGTCCTGTCTGCCGTCCTGGGGTAGTACCACCACTTTCGAATGTAACACCCGTGAAGTGACCTTGTCGCGTTTCGGGAATAGTTTGAAAGTAGCCAGGTATAGCGAGAGGAGTGTGTACTGTTAATCTAGATGGTACATGATCGTCTACTCAAGCCGGCGTAGTGGAGGCGGCTGCTGCCCGCACAGGTTTCTCTGTAGTAGCAGTTGTTTCCATCCATGGACCGCTCTCTTTACTTCAGGCGGAGTGTTGTCACATGCCGAGGTACAATAAAAAAAAAGCATAACCAAAAGTCAATACATAAATGCAAATCAGTACATACTTTAACTCTAACAACACATTATGTAGCGTTACATTATGCATTTTTTTTTTTCCGGAAAAATATATCTATTGTCTTCTGGGTTATTAACCTGAAATCAAACCTGAATAAATCTTTGAAAGAGCCATTTTAGCGCGAAATTTGAAATTTTCGTAAAGTCGAAACCGCCGTATATATTTTTACTAATAATTAATCTATATCTATACTAATATTTTTGAGAGTTTGTTTGTTTTTTTTGTACGCGCTAATCTCAGGATCTACTGGTTCGATTTGAAAAATTCTTTTTGTGTTGGATAAATTATTTATCGAGGAAGGCTATAGGCTATATAACATCACGTTGCGACTAATAGGAGCGAAGAAACAGTCGAAAATGTGGAAAAAACGAGGAATATTGTTCATCTTTGAGGGCTTTCGTTGCGTGCGCTGCGAAAACCATTCGAGATACCCAAAAAATATGTATGAAAGAATTATTCCTCTTTAAATACGCGGAGGGGGGTGTAGCTCTACGAGGTACCATGCCGCGCGGCGCAAAAGTACTTTAAAAAATATATTCTTTTTAAATTTACTTTAAAATATATTCTATTAATTATGTAACTAAATTTACTAAAAAAACTATTCCACGCGGACGAAGTCGCGCGCACAGCTAGTATATAATATTAAAATCGTGCAATAAGAAATGAATTAATTAACAAAGTGTAACAAATACTTTTGGAGACTTATTAAATGTGAGTAAACCGCAAGCATGCATTTTATCTGTGATGCTCTTAAATACCTATTAAATTCTTTGGAAGCATAATTAGTTGCAAAGAGCGCAGCTGTACCACGGCCCATCTTAGAGAAAGTTCTTTAAGGAACAGGACTGTAGATAAGATCATTATTTATACACTATTACCTTTAATTTGTTATTTTTTATCATGCCTATATTAAGCTAATAAAAATGGCAGATTATTAGCTAAGTCTGCCGTCCAGTGGTATTTTTTTTTTGTAGCTCGGCATGTGACAACACTCCGTCTGATGTAAAGCTAGAGTGTGGTCCATGAATGGAAACAACTGCTACTACAGAGAAATCTCTACAGGCAGCAGTCACCTCCACTATGCCGGCTTGAAGAAACGAGCATGCACCATCCAGATTGATAGTGCACACTCCTCTCGTTTTATCCGGCTACTTTCAAACTATTCCCGAAACGCGACAAGGTCGCTTCACGGGTGTTACATTCGAAAGTGATGGTACTGCCCCAGGACCGGCATAGCGGAGGCGACTGTTGTCTTATATCTCTCAATGGTAACATTTGTGTCCGCTCAAAGACTGTACTCTATATAGGTGATGTATTTTTTTGTTAAAATAACATGAAAGTAGACGACATCACTGGCTACATTCTTGTTGAGCATTAACTCTGTGTTACGGATTACACTACTGGCAAAAAGTTACTACCAGAAACCCTTTCGGAATGGCTGCACGAACTCGTCGAGGATTAACACTAGCGAACGAGAAACGAAATAACGAGTTCTTGAAACTTCAAGACTTGTAATGTAGGAGTTTACAGATCTGAAGAACTAAAATTTTGGTTTCCCATTTACACGTGAGGTTATGGTTTTAGTTTATTGTTAGTAATTAGTTGCTAAACTATTAAGAAGTCAGTGACTAACTTTGTAACGTATCTAGTAATTAGTGCGACACTTTAACGGTTAGTGAAATTAATAAATGATCTAATAAAACTTACAACATATCTAGCGGTTCCATCTTTTTTTTTTATTGTAGCTCGACATGTGACAACACTCCGCCTGATGTAAAGCTAGAGTGCGGTCCATGAATGGAAACAGCTGCTACCACAGAGAAATCTGTACGGGCTGCAGTCGCCTCTACTATGCCGGCTTGAGGAGACGAGCATGTACCATCTAGATTGACAGTGCACACTCCTCTCTTATACCTGGCTACTTCCAAACTATTCCCGAAACGCGACAAGGTCACTTCACGGGTGGTACTACCCCAGGACGGTAAACTGGACAAATAACCATCATCAGTCTGCCTACCACTCTTTTGTTTTTTATCTATTAGTATATTTAGAAACTAAAGTATTCCTACCTAAATAAGCTAACTATGGAGTTACAGAGGCTTCTCTATTTTTCTTTCTCTCTCTGTCTGTCTCTATTTTTTACCTCGTCGACGTTTATAACCAGTTATGCGCACCTAAGTACACTATATATACATTCCACTAGTCGGCCTAACGGAGACGACTGATGCATGTAGAAATTTATCTGTAGTAGCAGTTGTTTCTGTTCATGGACCGCACTAGGTATACAATAGGCGGAGTGTAGTCATATGCCAAACTACAATTTAAAAAAGCTTTTGTAAAGAAATCTTACAGTTTTGAAGGATTTTGTTCGATCAACTAATTGTTTTATACGATATTGCTTATCGTAAATGGTAAGACAAATGTTTTAGAGCATCTTTATCTTCATGATCAAAATTGTATTGAATTGTATAAATGATAATAATAATAATATCATAGCAAAATTTTGTAATATTTGGTGAATGTTGGATGAGCCTAGAAAGATATATCATACAGGATGTATTGTTGAATGCTGAGGACTCGTAAATGTTATGTATGATATACCATTGGCGCAGCAAATAAATGATTAAGAAAAGTGTTTTTTTAGCACGTCATACGACTGCACTTTGTCTGGTTTGTATCAGAGTTTTGTTGGAAACAGAGGAGTTAAGGTTGTATCTACCTACCTATATTATAAAATGACCGCCTTTTAACTCTACCACATCATTTAAAATTAAATGGCAATGATTAAAAACGAATTCATAATCCTTGTATTAAAGTTGGTATTTTTGGTAAAGTCTTCTCTGTGAGTAATGCATTTTCCATTTTAAATTTAAATTCCATTATTCGCATCACTTAATTCCGAATCACCTGTATTTAAATGGAGGAGATAACTGGCTTTCAGATAAAATTAATGTACTTCGTAAAATAAGATTAAATATTATGATTTGTTTATATAATTGTTGTACGCAAATGCGACGTCGTTCAATGATCATTTCAACATATAGAAAAACAAATTATAAAGGACAATGTCCATTTTTGGGCCCGCTTAATACCTAATGGTTTGATATCAAAATTATATCTTATTTTTTCATTAACTTATTTCAATTATAACACATCGTTTACTAATTAATAGACAATGTTTAATTACATAAAAACAGATATCAACAATTATAAGCATTGGAATAATATGTTAATATTAGTTTAACAGATGATTAAATGGAATACCCGCAGTTCATTTACAGCCCTGTATGAAAATAAAAATAAATAAATAAATCTTCTAGCACAATTACTAAGGGTAATTTGCACAAAATTAAGAAATATTAAAAAGAATAAAATAAAAAAACTAAAGAAATAAAAACATTTAAGAAATGTTTCATATAAAAATAAAGTTGAAAAAATTTGGTTATATTACATCTTTATTTTAGTTTTTAAAGAAAATCGTATCGTAGTCAAAGTAATAAGAGCGGCCGTGGTCTAGCGGTAAAACGCGTGAACTCACGATCAATGAGACCCGTGGTCGAACCTAGCTAATTCTGACCGGTATAAATGTAACTATGTTATATGTACTTTGGTCGTTCGGTGCCTATAGACATTATTAAACAGTGGTAGGCGGACTGATGATGACTATTTACCCAGTCTGCCGTCCTGGGGCAGTACCACCACTTTCGAATGTAACACTTTTTGAAAGTAGTCAGGTATAGCGAGAGGAGAGTGTACTGTCAGTCTAGATGGTGCATACTCGTCTCTTTAGGCCGGAATTACAGCAGCCGTAGTAGCAGTGGTTTTCGTTCATTGACCGCACTCTAGCTTTAGTGTAGTCATGAGTCGAGCTACTATAAAAAAAAGTAAGTACAGAGTTATATCATAATAACTAGATCAAACATTATAATAGCTCCTAATATTAGTTTATTTAGAAGCTTACACCCGGATGCTGCACGTTTATCTCCTCAAACCGACATAGCGGAGACAACTGGGAGCTGCCTACATTTCTCTGATGATAGCAGTCATGGACCGCGCCACTTCAGTTCAACATCAAACGCAGCGTCATCACATACCTATCGCATACTACGTATAAATAAATAAAATAAAAGGTATACTTACCTTTGTACTCGTAAATGTAACATAAATAACGAAATGGAAACATTTATCATTTTACTACTTTCTCACCATAAAACATAAAAACAATTTAGTAGGTAAAAATGAAATAGGTCGGTGATGAATGACGTAGCATGAGGTGTCTAATCTCAAGGAAAAGTAACCAAACTATAATTTTAAAGAAAACTTTTATTTACCTTAAATCTACACTTCATTGTTTTTGCTTTGAAGATTTTCCTCGGCAAATTCTTTTACTGAGAACCTTGCAATTTCTACAATTTCAAGAAAGAACTGTGTAAATCGGTCAATCCGATTTGTCAGAGCCGTTCCAGACAGACAGATTATTTTACAAAAGCTGGTTTGTGAGAAACTTTCAAGATAATCCTGGGCTTAAATAATATCAGCGAAGTTTCCGGTTCTATAAGCGAAAGTTTCATTTTAAGCAATGCCATAATTTACTACTTAATTAAAATATCTTCTGTATATCTATTTTACAGCTCCGTTAGTCTTCTTTTATTGTAGTGGTGCGACGTCTGACCATCAGCGCACAAGAGAAAAACCGCAGTAGGTATATACTAGTCGCCGTCACTATACCGGTCCAAGAGCATCCAAAGTTAAAAGTGGGGGAGAACTAAAACGAGGTCGAAGCATTCCATATATCTATCGTGTGGCACAAAAGGATGCTCCGAATTGTTTCGTCCAACAAGGATCATTATCTGTCACACACTACACTACACATATATCCTTTTTTTTTTTTGAAATTTTGTTACCGAATAACGTTAGTTTGGTTTTTTAAGGTAAATAAATAAAACAAAATAGAATTAAAAGTTATAATAAATTAAAAAACTGAGGAAAATAACGATTCAACATCTAAAGGAAATTCTCTTTGATGCATCCATTCTGAGAAGTACGTAATAGGTTTATTTTTCCATCTAATTGGGAAAGTTTTAAAGTTTCCTTTTTTTATTGTCTCGGCCATTACCCATTGTTCACGCGGAAGGTAAATTTCAGTAATACTCATTTCGACAATTATAAAGTTTTAATTGTTCGCACTTTTCTAATTACGAAAATTACAGTCTAGCAAACGGGGAATATTTAACGAACTGGAAACTCGCAGAGTGTAGTATAGATGATAATTTTAGTCGCTTAATGATTAAACGTAGAGACCCTTTGTTTGATCTCGCTAAAAGACACCCCAACTTACCCATACATTTTAGGATACTAATTACATAAAATAAACTAACAACTATGTAACTTACTGGTATGTAATAGAGGACATAATTCTGTAGCAGTTTTTATGATACTGTAAACCTGACCCGAGGACATTTGTTGGACACAAAACATTATAATGCTTTGATGATGGTAACCATTATTTTTCTTACGTTAAAGAGAGACTATTACCACCTACCTCATCTTGTCATTGCGTTACATGTCATATATACATCAACCATTATATTACACTGGATTGAGAATTACATATGAGCCATACAAATTATTTCAAAGCGGAAACGGTACAATCAGTTTTCTCTGAAAGGGCGTAAAGTAAAAAGGGGCTGAAAGTGTCAGCGCAAAGTTCTTTGAGTTCCCGACCTTTTGTCACTTTGTGCCGCGTTGTCACATCTTTCGTTTGCAGACTAAAAAAAAGTTCTAGTTCTTTTGAAAGTTTTGCGGCTTTGGTGAGGTAAAATAGTCCAAGGTAAATCCGCATCTCAAAGAAACCAAATCGGATTTAGATAGTTTGGTTAGCGGTATTGATTTCCTCTCAATTCCTATAAAATCTTACTCAATAGTCTAATAATTGATATTCAATATAGTAACTGTTTTGTTCGTCATTTAATTTGACCTTTAACGTCGCAATGAACTTTTGGAAATTTTGATTGTGGAAGAAAAAATGTATATTCTTTAAAGTATCTAAAATTATAACATTTTATAAGTAAATGGTTAAAAAATGTTGTTTCTTTCTTTCATTGTACAAAAAAAAAAATAATGTAATTTTAATATTCATAATTGTAGTAGGCGTTTTTTTTCGAAATCAAGTAATGTTTAATTATTTCATGATGAAAATTGGGCAGGAAAAAATTCTTAAATTTTTCTAACAATCAGCAAATATAGAACCGCAGCTTGATGATGGTTATGAACTGAGTCTAAACCCCCGGAGCTACACTTTCAAGTGTAACCCGTGAGGTGACCGGGTATAACGAGCGTCGTATGCTCTGTCAACCTGGATGATACGCATTCGTCTCTTGAAGCTGGCACTGCCTAACTGCCGAACCGATAAATGGTAGCAGTCACTCAAAGGGTTTCTATCCAATCAAAAAGATCTGTGGCTATAAAACATTTCGATGGTACCTACGTTTTACACGAATCTTTATTTATATCGATAACTAAACACTCAATAGGTCCGCACTAAATCTTCGATACGATCGTCATCTGCCACGAAAACGTTTCCACTGGGGAATAAGAGAAACGCGTGGCATGCAAGAAGTGGTTCGATAATGGTTTGCAATAAATTTAGACGCCTCGCCCTAAGCCGTCCCTATCGGAAATTTAGGCGTTATAGTGTCATTCTCGATTTGACGAACTGCGGTGTGTTTTGATTTCCTGTATAAAAATTTGCATGGATACATGTAATATAAAGTAGTAGGCATACTTATGATGGTTATTAGCTAAGTCTGGCGAGCCCAGGGTAGTAACACCACTACTTTCAGCGAAATGGTGGTATAAACTAATCGCGTTTCAGAATCAACTTGAAAGTATCTCAATGAAGGGTGCCTTATGAACCTGGATGATGCACATAAATCTCTTCAAGCCAGCATAGCTGAGGCGAACCCGTCAGCTTGGTCTATAATTTTTTGACTATCTACCCTCGACTTAATAATACAAATCTAATCACAATTCAAATAACACAAACTCATCTATTCTCTCCGCTCGCAAATCTGAATCAATGTAATGCTCTCTTGAAATCACGTGACTGGTGTATCTGAGAGTAATGCAGACCAATATTGAAGGAAATGGACTCTTCCAGAAGCGCAGTGTCTGAGGAAACGTGTCCACCATACCGATATTGCGAATGCATCGCATTTCTGTGCATTCTCAGAATACTAATATCCTATTGGGAGTCAATTTTAATTCTTATTAGATTTACAGTGTTTTATACTTTGTTTTGATAAGATTAATTTGACGCGATTCAAGTAGTTTATTTACTTGTTATGAGTTAGTATTGAAGGTCAGGTAGATAATTAGTGATCCTACAAGGGGGGGTTATTTAAATGTAAATGTCAAAAATAATAATAAAACTAAAGTTGCCACATAATTCTAGTATTATCTTTAGAAATTAATTTATACTGAATATTAATGAATCAAATAAAGATTTTAAGTTCGTCATATTGTTTATTTTAAGTTCCCCCGTTGACTCTTAACAATATCTACGATTATATCATATAGTTTAGCCAAAATGAGAAGAGCATCGCAACATCGCAATTTGGTCGATTAACCAAATCGGTGATATTCTTAATAATGCATGGAGGAAATTGTTCGTGCTAAATTAAGAATTAGAAATGCGGGATAAGCTCGACACTTAGGTTGCAAAGAGACACGTTGTAAATTATAACGTAAATAAGGATGCGTAACAGGTGCATCTTATCTTGATAGTATAAACTCTGCCCTTTTCTTTTAGATTAATGATGAGCCAAGATAGAAAGTTCAAACTAAATTACTTTTCTAATTACAAGTATACCTAAAACAAGAACTTAATTAATTAATATTAACCACATAAAATAAGGAACTAGGAAAAGAGGGTAAAAGTTTTTTATCTTTACCAATCCATAGTCATTCGTCAATGGTTGTCGTAAGAAAACTTTCAACTAATTTCACGGTTCAGTGATACCATTCCCGTGCCGCTAACTCCATTGCAAAGTGATTCTATTCCGAGCTCGGCGGTAGCGGCTTGCAAACAACGTGACAATCGACTGCTACAAAATTGGTATATCTATCTATTTATATCTAAACATATTGGTTGAGTTTAATACATAAATGTATACATTCAGAGTTATTTTTCTTGTTTGTTTTTTCTTTATTCATTTGTTACATGTTATTAGTGTTGTTATATTAATCAATAATATATTTATTCTGGTGTAACAATACATATATTTTTTAAATGTTGCAATTATTTAAGTGTTTGTAATTTTTTTTTTTTTTGTTCTCCATTCTTTTTCCATCTTTAATATAACAAAAATTAATATTAAAAAAAATGACGATAATAGATTATTAAATTTAAAAAATATATTTCTACGTAATAAGAATGTAGTTTTATTAAATTTCATGAAAGCGAGTTAATTATCTTGATTTAATTGGAATTTCATAGACGATAGTGGAAATTTTACATAGAAGAAATTATAAATTAGTTCACGTAAATTAAAACAAGCAAATAAAACATTTGAAACAAGAGTACAGATCTCGCGGCAATTTGCGGAGGAAAAATGCTAAACACGACGTGAATATTAATTATAATGTAGCTTTTTCATTTTTTTATTATTTAACCGGTGTTAGATGGTTTTACTGTAAACAATATTGTATGTACACTAGACAGCTGTATATAATATTAATTGTATACCCTAAATGTCGCTTGATAGATGAAATTTTATGGTTTAAAATATAAATATGCTCGTCTCTACAAGATAGTGCGCGGCATAGTGGAGGTGACTGCTGTCCGCACAGGTTTCTCTGTAGTAGTAGTTGTTTCCATTCATGGACCGCACTCTAGCTTTACATCAGGCGGAGTGTTATCACATGCCGAGCTACAATAAAAAAATAAATAAAAAACAAATAACACGTAATTTTTTTATTGTAGCTCGGCATATGACAACATTCCGCCTGATGTAAAGCCATAGAGTGGGGGCTATAGATGGAAACAACTGCTTCTACAAAGAAATCTCTGCAGGTAGCAGTCACCTCCGCTGCACCGGATTAATTTAATAATGAAATACATTATTAGTATTATTATTTTTGATTTTACCGTGGTTAAAAAAAATCCTAGTTAATTTGGGGTCAGAGTGCGTCTTACATGAAGCCTAACTATTAAAAATAGCATATTTTAACTCACATGCAGCTAAAGAACAATCGAAATAGTAACAAATAAACAAGGAACGGCGAAACTGTTTATTTTTATGCCATTACATTAGATTTATTACCAGAGAAGCCATTATCTTTGCCAAAACTACGGAGTTGGGTTGCACAGTAAAACAAAGAATAAAAGTTGTAAGGCCATTTGTAAATTCAGATCGTAGCGTGTTGCTAATATCAGAGAATTTGTTCATGCCGCGTTCCGAATTCTTGATACTACCGAAATGATTGTGTTTTACTAGCACTTCATTTTAATTGAATTTTATTATTCAATTGAATACGGTATTTGTGAGTTGTTTTCTAAAATTATTCGAGAAATTATTTTAACTAAATTAAAATCTTATTTCACCACAGGTTATTTGTGTGTTGATTTTTCCCTTCCCGACTTTCATTATATATTTTTTTTAAGCCTGGACTAAGCTAGTTCTTGTATCACCAAAGTTTATACTTATAACATAGTTACATTGGTACCAGTCATAATTTGAACACGGGTCACACAGATCGTTAGATTAGGCGGCAGAGCATAAAGTACATAAAGATATTAAAAAATAACTATTAGTTGAATTTAAATATTTTGTACGGCTTACTATCGCACTATTATTAGCTATAAGCTACAAGCTTCGAAGCAAATAAAACATGAATATTCTATAACCATAAAACATGATTTAATAAGAATGTTGCATGTGCATGGTTTGTGATTATAACATTTAATTTATATTGCAAAAGAATTTTAATTTTGTTGAATGGTGAAATGTGTAGCTGCAAATAATCATGATAACTATTACTGTATCACGCAAATAACAAATAAAATGGAACATAAAATAAAAAGCGTTGAATGTAATTTTTTTTTAAATAAAACTCTGCATATGACAACACCCCGCCTGTTGTAAACTTAGAGTGAGGTCCATGAATGGAAACAACTGCTACTACAGAGAAATATCTTCGGGCAGCAGTCGCCCCCACTATGCCGGCTTGTGGATACGAGCATGCACCATCTACATTGACAGTGCACACTCCTCTCTTATACCTGGCTACATTCAAACTATTCCCGAAACGCCACAAGGTCACTTCACGGGCGTTACTACCCCAGGACGGCATCTGGGCCATCATCAGTCTGCCTACCACTCTCCATGAACGGATTACGGAAAAAACTACTAATGCAGCTTTCTACAGGCAGCAGTCGCCTCCGCTATGTCGACTCGAGGAGACGAATGTGTACCATCCAGATTGACGTACACATTCGTCTTGTTATACCTGGCTGCTTTCAAAATGATCCTTAAATGCGACAAGGTCAATTCACGGGTGTTACGGGTGTGGTAATACTAAGCCAGGACGGTTGATTGGGCTGATAACCATTATCAATCAGTCTGCCTACCACTCTTTTAATCTAATCGAGTTTTTTTTGTTATTATAAACACAGGCTATAATAGACGAGTTTCTTATGGCTGTCTTCTCGTCATATGCCTTTCCGAAGCCAAAAGTAGATTCTGACGATGAACAAGTGCATGCCAAGTCCATGCCTACGTTAATAAAGGATTTTCATTTCATTTCTAATCTTACCCAAAAATCTATCGCAAAAAAAAGTTGTTAACAACTTAGAAATTTTTGCTTTTAATTAAAACTGTTTATACACATGTACTGAACGCTTAGCTACCTTTATTCCCTAGTGAAACAATGAAAGTTGTTGGAGTGTGCGAGACAGTTCTCAGCTCAGTTGCAATTAGCCGCGCTCGCTCACTAACTAGGCTAAACTGAAAAAAACATCGCTACCGATCAAAAACTCTGAGCTAAGCAGCAGTTTACTGCAGACATTCACAAGTTTGATATTGTAGCGGGAGCATTATTCAAGTGCTCTGTCTCTCGACATGCAAAATTACTTATAAATATACACACCGTTTATAAAATTAATAAGTTTCCTTTTGGTTTTATATGGCATTATAACAATTTGCCAGTGTCAAAGTAAATATTTTGCATCAAGTTAATAATATCGTGCATCACACTAAACAGTCAGGTCACGTCTCAGTCAAGTCAAAAATTGTTGCAGTAAAGTGGTAGAATCCTTACTGAAACTTCCTACGGAGTTTTGGAGGGAAAATGGAAACACAGGTTCTCTTCTTTTGAATTGTTTGCCCACACTTACGCACGTTCACGAACACTTAATGGTTAATAATCCACCATTACTACACATTAACACACGAAGAAACACAAGTTTAGGAAAATAATTCAAAACAGATAACCTGACGTCTCAAGATGGCCGCCAAAACTCAATTAATAAGTTATACAAATAGAATCAAATTATTAAACAATCATTAGCAAAAAATTAATAAAAATGCAATTATCATAAAATTCATAAAGGAAGACAATATTAAAAAAAAAAATTTTTTTTGTTAGTTAATTAGTGAAACTATTTGATCTAGTACTTTTAGAGCGGGCGTGGTCTAGCGGTAAGACGTGTGAACTCACGATCGATGAGACTCGTGTTCAAATCTCGCTAAATTCTAACCGGTATAAATATAACTATGTTATAATACGACCCCGTTTATTTATACTTCAAATTCCATAGGCAACCGGGCTAGCGGCTAAGTGAGATTAAATAAAGAAATTTCGACAGGGTCACGTAAACCGTCGATAGCAGTGCATCAGTTTTCAAGCCAAAGGACGTTAGTTCGATTCACATCCTCCGGTTGTAGTGTACGCATTATTATTTTTTTCTGTTAAATTTAAATCAGAAAATATTCGTAATAATAACAACATTAATTCTGAATTTTCACAAATAATTAATTAGTTTTTAAACAAATATTTTTTATTATTTAATTCTGTTATTCTTTTTTATAATTTGCAACTAATGAATAAAACTCCTATACGAAATATTTAGTATGATGAGTTTAACTTAGAAACTGGTTCAATATCAAGAATCAGGCTTTAAGTTTAAACTTCCAACGTGCTTTAGTTAGCGACGCAGTTTACACCAGTAGTATGCGAGTGGCTGACATACTTTATGGTTGGAAATATTTTAGAACAAACAATCTTGCCAGCTCGAAATATCACTACCATAAGAAATATGTTTTATTATTAAAGATTTTACTTTAAAAAATCACTAAAAATAACAGAACAAGGCAAAATTACAACATTTAGAAATATATCAGAATATTGAGGATTGTTAATATTTTTATTCCTTCTTCTTTTTGTTTTGTATTTTTTTTTTTACATTTGTTGACTTTTTAATCTAAAGAGTCTAAAGAGAATCTAAAAAATAAAAAATAAAAAAAACTAAGAGAAAAAAAGAATTTAAAGAGCAATTTTGTTTTTAACATTATTTAATTATTGTATATTTTTTTCTAAACAATTAAAGGACGCTTATAATTATCAAAAATAAGCATATAAGCATAAAACTCTAAATCAATAAAACATTAATTAACAAAGTTATATTAATCTAACCATAATAATTAAGATAGAGGCCTAAATCTCCCTTAATTAAGTGTGCAATGTTTACCACCCTCCGGACTTTGTATTGAGTTACAACTAACTAGTTCAGCGGTATTTTGTAGATGCAACTTTAGATAATTTGTATCTATGGTGATCGGGTTTGTTCTGGAAGTTAGTAACTATTAATAAGCTTACGTTCTGATGATACTTGATTTAGTTTATTATTGCTTAACGTACCCAATGACTCTTAAATGTTATTAATGCAATTTTGAAATAAAGTTATCTATTGTTTTTTAATTGCACACACACACACACGCACGCTCGTACTCATACGCTCACTTCTGTAGATATATAATAAATACTATTACATTTTATAACACATACAAAAAAAAACAACTAAAACAAACAAAAGTAAATACTGGTAAATAAAATACGTTAACAACTCTTCGATAAAGCAAAAGCTAAAAAAGTGTCGAGTGTTGTAGTTAAGCATTTTAATTTGGAGGTTTGAGTAAATTGCTCTGCGAATTCCAACTTTTAAGCAGACAGATAACATTTGGCGCAAGAGAAACTTACTATCAATTTGCTAACAGTGAAGCCTTAAGCCGCATTTCGTGGTATTATGCAGCTGTGTATCCCCGCGCAAGTTACAATGTGCCTAAAGAGTTGTCTTAACTCGCTGTTATTTTAGTTAATCTCCGAGCTGCTTTATCATACCAAAGTTTAAAAATATAAGTAAAAATACAGATAGCAATCCTTAGCGTGTGCGTGCTACGAGACCCGCGACATCAGTCGTGTATCCTTGTATTTACATTTTTTTAATATTGATTCGACATATGAGAACGTTTGATGTATAGCTAGCGTGCGATCCATGAACGGAAACAACCGCAACTAGAGAGAAATCTCTGCGGACAGCATTCGCCTCCGCTATGCCGGCCTCAGGAGACGAGTATGCACCATCTAGATTGACAGTGCACACTGTTCTCGCTATACCTGGCAACTTTCAAACTGCTCCCAAAATCCGACAAGGTCACTTCACGGGTGTTACATTCTAATGGTAGACTGGGCTAATAACCATCATCAGTCTGCCTAACACTCTTTAATAGTGCCTATAGGTACTGAGCGACCAAAGTGCATATAACAAAGTTACATTGGTACCGGTCCTTAGCGAGGTTCGAACACGGGTTGCGCGTGAACTAATGATCAACGAGCGTTTTACCGCTAGACCACGGCCGCTTTAAACATTGCTTGTTTTTAATATTTTGATAGTATTTTGTGTTTTTTTAACAAATAATAGTATCATAGTCAACGACAACAGACCAGGCTAATAAGCATTACCAGCCTGCTTACCACTCTTTAATTAATGCCTATATGATAATAGCATGATTACAATCAGAATTTAGCGAGATTTGAACACGGATCTCATTGATCAATTCATGCATTCTACCGCTAGACCACGCTTGCTCTGATTTTCTTATTTAGTATAATAGTTACTATTTATATTTATGTTAAGCATATTGTACCTTAAGTTAAGGCAAGAGTGTTTGTTATTCTATGACAAAGATTTACCTGCCAGTAAAAGTTGGAAAACAGTTGAAGGCTTTGAGAACCTATGTGTTAATCTATTTCGTATGGTTATGTGTAAAACTCCAATAAATTTTATCATACATCCTATCGCCATTGTTGAACATTTATTATAATACAAGTAGTTCAGCGTTACATGACGCCCTACGTTTTTTATTGTATATGACAGACAACACTCCGTCCTATGTTAAGCTGGAACTCGGTCTATAAATGGAAACAACTGCATCCACAATGAAATTTTTGCAGGCAGACCTCCGCTATGCCGGTTTGAGGAGACAAATATGAAACCGCTCTTCTCATTATAGCTTACGTTAAAGCTCAAAAGCGTTCTGAAAGGTAATAATAATTTTTAAAAGTATCCTGTAAAATCTTTTTAGTTCTACTACTCGTTACATAATATGCTAAATTTTATTACGATCGGTTCAGCGGTTTGAACATGATTGGAGTACAAACAAACATACTTTCACATTTATAATATTAGTATATATGTATCGTTCTTTACAAGCATCATTTGCTCTATTAAATTGTTATTATGCTATAAATTTTGTAATATGGTTATTACGTTGCGAACACCTCTTAATAAAGAGAAATTTAACATCGTACGTAATTTTGAATGCTTGTATTCATTTTTCGTGTCTAATTTTAATTGAGACTTTATTAATGTTCGTAGTTTTATTTATGGAAGTAATATATGGGCCTGTATTGCCGTGTAGTAGAACAATGCTGCCAATGAGGAAACAGAAAACGGAAAACAGTTAATTTTCGTAGCAATTAAAACAGAAAAAGAAAATATACAAAATTGCGACTAGTTTTTAATTAAGTGGTGCGGCGTTTAATTATTTTTTTGTTACAACATAGATAAATGTGCCAGAAGCGCAAAATTTATTGCATTACCACTGCACAATAAACGATTTTAAAAAACTTATCTTTGAAATGAAAATTTTTGACAAAACAACATTCGCACGTATAATAATAATTGAGAAAAATGGGTGGGGAAAGAACGAAAACAAATTCAAGCTCAATAAAAAATTCATAGTCGGTTCACCCTTGTCGGCGCGAGGCGTAAATAATATTTTTTGTATATTCAGTCACATTCATCTCTCGTTGTCAAGTCACGCGAGTGGTTTGTGAACGAATTATGTCGTGAAAGTCTGAGATTGTGTTATGCCCTAAAATATTACATGATACATACAAAATCCTATTATTCTCGCAACCCCGCGCAACCCTATTCATGTTGTTCGTTCAGATACTTTATATACATTTTTAAACCTTCGAAATTTTGCAATTTGTAAGAATAATTTCGAGGAATTTATGTCATTATCTCAAAGAAGGCAATGTAATTCTGTGAGTTTTTAGGTTTAGCAAAATATGTACGAGTATACTTATATTATTTATTTATATGTATTTGTATATATGTGTTATATTTGTAGATATATTTTTATATATTTGTTAATATTCTATTGCCCATGAGACATAGGTCCGCTGCCATCGCCCAATAATTATTAAGAATTATTATTATGTGACATATTTAGGTACTGAGAAAGCTGAGGCGAGGGTGTGTCGGGAACATGGTTAGATGTCGAATGCGTCCGGGGCATGTAGTCTGTGAGACTAATGATTAGTGATCTAGGGTTAAAAATAATGAAAAAGTAAAATTAATTAAACAAATTTTAAAATATTTTCAGTCAACGATCGTTAAGTGAAATAAGTTATTCGTTGATACTACAACAATTTGCAGTTTTTTTGTAAGGAGTCACTTATTTTTTAAAACAATAAATGTTGTATTAATATAAATCCACATAATTTATTATTTATACAATAATTTTAATTAATTAATTAAGGCAAACCATTTTACTATAATATCCGAACACGAGCGCTTCATCCCTGTCAAAGTGAAATCTGTAATTACTAAGGGACGTTGCTGTTAACTATGTAGTTAGTGGTCAAAACTAAATTGTTACTTGCCCCAAAGTACAAATTCATCTCCAAAATTCATTAAAATATTACTATCTTATTACAAAACATTACTATGAATAAATTAACTTAGTCCTTATTCCAATAAAAATAAAGGCTATTTTTGATATTTTTTTAAGTTATTAGTATCTTTAATTTTAGTTGAGATTCAAATTAGAATGTCCAAGTTAGGTGTACAAAAATAGTATATAAGGAATGATTAAGGAATGAAAATTTTTTAAACTCCCCACTTTCTGCCTACCCTGATATGGACCGGAGGGTGTACTTGTAAGTATTGTAGTACTTGTTAAATAAGGAAAAAAGCTATATATTAATTGTAATTAACGAAGTTTTTTTTTAATTCAAAGAGAAATACTATAATTAATGAAATAAACTTGGAAAAAGCTTTCAATAAATTTCCTGTAATACATTAAAAGTAATAAATGTTTTTAATAGATTTCCTTCTGAATCAGCAAATAAATTTTGGCAACGAAGCGACATTGTCTCGTAAGCTCTACTTTTTTCGGCCTTATTGAATAGAGAATTAATTAAAATTTCATTATTCAAGAAAAGATTATAACTTCCTTTGCGATTTGCATATTCGACTGGAAATATTATACGTAGATCTTCTTTAAGAGTGGTCTTATTAAATTTGTTATAACATTAAAGTCCGTCATTTGGTACTTAATATTCTTTGAATATATTATAATAATTTATAATGTGATAATTTCTTATAGTTAAATCCCCAATTCATTAACTTTAATGAACGGAAAATGGAAAATATAAATTAACAATTAAATATATTTCGAGGGCTTTATTTCGGAAATCATTATGTAAAATAAGCATTTACCCCTCGTTTATATTTTTGAACAATTAATATGATGTATTTAAATATTAAAATAGATGTGAACTTAATCAAACAAATTTATTATAAAATTAATAAACGTATAATTCTAAATTTCTAAAATCTCTAATAGCTTTAATTTGGCCTTATTCTTCACACATACGCGTGTGATGCGTGACAAATGCGTACAATAAGTCTGCCACTGAGCGACCAAAGTACATAATTATAAGACAGTTACAATGGTACCGGTCAGAATACAGCGTTTAGGTTCGAACGCGGGTCTCATCGACGGGTCGGTCGCTCTTAAATGTTCAAATAATAAACAAATGGCATAAGTAAAATGATTCCAAGTGTAAACTTCCATTGGTTCACGTGCGACATAAGGTAACAATGACGATAGCGGAAGTCCCGCTCGTTCGACGCATCCGTGAACCGTGCTAACTGCTCCCAATTGCACTCAGAATGAAACGCCCGCCTCCTGGATAAGGAAAACTTTACTCAAACTATCCACTTTTGGTTTTATCTTTTGAAATTATGGCGAAGTACTTTCGTACTTCTGTGTTCAATTTTGTTTCTCGGAGTTTTCCAATTTTAATATTGAAATTTTTCTGTTTTTGTGATTTTATTAAAAATATATATATTTTATTTTTCGTTACGATTGGATCCATGTCCTAGATTCCACTAGCTAGGCTATGATCGCTTTAATATGGAGAATAAATTTGTTTTATTTTGAGATAAAATTCTGTTTATTTCATGTTTTTATATTTTGAATTAAAAACCCGGACAGTGCACATTTCGTTCTTCAAGCCAGCACGGTGGAGACGACTGCACGTACATTTTTCATATTTGATATGATAAAATATTATTTGGGTTAAAATTTTATAAAAATGTCGATACCATAGATTATTTTATACATTGAAAACGGAAATTTATGCTATATTTATTTAGATTGTTCGGTCAACGGGACTATTTGGTGGTCACGGCACTAAATCGTGTGTCTGGTTCGAGCGTGCCCGAATGTGAATTACCACATGAAATCAATTTAAAACTAAACCTAACAATTATTTTTACTTTTTTTAAACACTTTTTTTTAATTATATTTTTATAATAATAAACTAAGATAGAGGCATGAGGGACCATATTGTAAGGGCAGATATAGGAAAAATATGTTTATAATTTGTTATCTCTGTGGATATCTTATATTTTATTAAATATTTATAACCCTAAAATGCATGATTTTTGTTTTGAATTAAGAAAATGTTATGGGAAATTTGTCATAGATTTTCATATTTTAATATTTACGTAAATAATAATAAAAAAATTAATTCCGATTTTTGTTATAACATAAAGCAACCTTGCATTTGATGCACTCGGTACGTGAAAGTTATGTGCAAACGCCACAGACAATACAATCTAGGTTATATTGTCTGTGGCTAACGCAGACACTCAGGTTTTTTAATATTTTTATGTGAAAATGAATGTAGACAATTGGCATAAGCATTTAAGGGTTAAATATGTTGAGTAGAGTTGAAATATATGTATTTTATATGGCGCTCTTTTTTTTGGCAATATCGCCATATCGGATCAAGTCGCCTTTTGGTCATAGTCAGATTTTGCCCATCCTTACAGATATGTTATCTATTCCATCAAGCAGGACGAGTACTGTCCTGAAAATGGTGAGCGGAATTTGCAGAGCTCCTATAACCGATTCATTATCCGATATCTTTCGGCATCCTACGCGATAGACTGTCATGTAGGATTGTGAATGGACCCTTTAAGTGAGAAAGCAATTGGTTTTTAGCTTTATGTAGTAGAAAAACTCCACTGAAATGTCATATCTTTATATTATTGTCTTTTACTTATTAATGTTATTTATTGTACTAAAATAAACATATTTAATGAAGAACTCGATTAAATCTGGATTATGTTGAAATTTAACGAGCGGCCATAAACGGCGTACGATCAACGAAAGTGCTTGGCTTATAACATTACCTGACGGATATCTCGTGAGAATTCTTTTATCTTCCTAAATCTTGTGTTTTACCTCATTTCGGTTTTATAACTGGCTTTTATTTTGACGAAGGAGCTTGTATAAAATGAATAAAAATGACGTAGAGCTGTCGTCTTCAGCAATATAGTCATAAAGTCCACTCTTAAATGATGTTTTGTTTTTGCAAAGTTAGAGTGCGGTCCAAGAACAGAAACAACTGCTACCATAGATAAATTTGTACAGGCAGCAGTCGCCTCCGCCAAGCCGGCTTTAGGCACCATCAGGTTAACAATGCGCACTCCTCTAGGGCATGACTTCAAAGTAGAATAAGGACGAGAATTTATAATGAACTCAGACTGAAACAATCACTATATAATTTAGGTTCGAACTCGGGACCTTGGCGTAACAGATGCGAGTGATATTGTAGGTACATTATCCTAAGCCATAAAAGTCCTCTTAGTTAATAAACTTTTAAAATTCTTCCAATTTTCAAAACAGTTTCTATAAAGTATGTAAGCAATAATTACATAACAAAACAAAATGATAAAAAAAAACTAAAATATTTTACTAAATTATGAAGAAAATTAAACAGTTTTAATAATTATTTAATAATAACAAAATAAGCATGGAAATACGCCAAAAAAAAAAAGAAAAAAAAACATTAATATAGTACAATACTGATCTCGTCTAATTTAAACACCAATAACCAATAAGAAAAAGGAACTGTATAGAAAACTATTTTTGCTCATTTAAAAGTCATTCTGTTCACCGCAAAGCAATCTTTCGTAGTATAATGTGAACATTACTTAAATTTCGGGACGGACGCCTCATCTCCATGCAAACGGTTAAGGGTCAACTATTTAGGTGACTCACTTGTTATTAATGCTGATTACAGCAGTTATTTTGCCACGTCCTCCTATTTAAAACTCCAATTACTTCTCCACAGAAACGTGATTTTCAGAAAACTGCCAATGACTTTTATTTGTAATTGCTTCTTATAATTTTTTCGTTATTTGAAGAATGGTAGGCAGACTAATGGTGATTCCCAGTCTGTCGTTTTACCACCACTTTCGAATGTAACCCCGTGTGACTTTGTCGCGTTTCGGGAAGTAACAAGGTATAACGATAGGAGTGTGCACTGTCAATCAATTATATTGTCTATCAATTAGAAGTCATACGTGTAATTTGTATTGCTTATTTATTAACTATAATGGGAGGGAAAGCTATCTTCTTACGAGGCTGTTAATAGTATATATATACAATATCATCTGAATCAATATATATCTATACGAGAGGAGTGTGTACAATCAATCTGGATGGTGCACATAGCGGAGGTGACTTCTGCCTGTAGAAATTTATCTCTAGTAGCAGTTGTTTCCGTTCATGGACCATACTCTAGCTTTACATTAGGCAGAGTGGTGTCATATGCCGAGCTACAATTAAATAAAATATAACTCAATCGTTTTTCAGTAAACTAGTTCCGGTAGTTCAGAATCTTATAGGGGACAAACAAACAAAGAGTCATTCATTTCTATACAAGACTTATTATGGAGAATACAAACAAAAATGTCGTATTAACCCATTTCGATTGTGATCAAAAATGTAATTTCTTTTTCATGCAAAGTGTACCACAGAGCGTGACCTGACAACAAGAGATGAATGGTTTGCAGATAAAATATTATTTATTGTACTCGATGACAGCCTCCTCGCGTATCCTATGAATGTTTTATTGAGCTACAATTGGTGGATCGTGGTCTATTCGAAGCTGTATGTCAGTCTGCGTCTATTATGTGCTCGTATGTCAAACACGCTTTCATTGTATGGGATTAAGGCATATTTTCAAATTTACTACCGACAAATATTTAACGATCTTTTCATGATATTATATGTTTTTGTTTTGTGATTCTGACTTATTAAATATTTGTTATTAAATAAATAAAGCGTACAATGCGTGGCGTACAACGTGCATGCGTATTGTAATTCATTTAATGATGAATTTCGCTTTTCTGCTATTATAGATGTAAAACTAGAATGCAGTCTATGACAAAAGACATCTGTTACCACAATGAAATGTTTGAAGACAGCATTCGCCTCCACTATGTATTGTCTAGGTGCATCTGTTACATAATGGGTGACCTTTGTCGTAACCTTTAATGTAAATTGAAAGTAAATATTTGTGTTTTTAGCTTTAGAAAGTGCTTGTTAATCAGAAATTGTGAAATAAACAGAACATAACTTTTTTTACGCCCACATATCAGCCGATATTAGCCCCATTGAATCTTAAACCAAATAATATATTACATATTTCCAAATATATTATAATAATACAAAATATAACAAGAACAAAACATAATACACCAGTATTTTTTTGTGAAAGAAAGAAATTTTTTAAAATAAACTTGTAGGTTTATTCTCTTGTCAAATTACAATTTCAGACAAGTACTTAAATCCCTACAATTTATTTTATACTACTTTAGGAGCTTGAAATTATGATGTATTTTTTTTAACATAAACAATTTCAATGTAGAAATGTATCTCGTCTGCCTAAATCCATTATAATTTCGCCAGTTTAAAGAGAGCGTATTGCTCTTGATAGTCGTGTTTGAGGAAATGAGGGCTTCAAAGTAGCAATCCGAGCGGAAAGTCCCAACTTTACATTCATATTACAAGCCCCACACTTTTAGGTTTGGGAAACCTGTTCAGTACGTATTGCTGGTAATCTTGTTTTTTTTTTGAAAACGTGAAAGTTTCTATTGTTATAAAACCTTTTTGCGTAGACGTTTTATTTTTCATAAAATAAGTAATAAAATAAAAGCTTAGGTATTTAAATTTAAGCTAGAGTACGGACCTTGAATAAGGATAACAGCCACTACAGATAAATGTCCAGAGCGACCGTGGCCTAGCGGTAAGACGCATAAACTCACGATCGATGAGACCTGTGTTCAAACCTCGCTAATTCTGACCAGTGCCAATGTAAGTTTGTTAACGTACTTTGGTCGCTCAGTACCTATAGGCACTATTAAAGAATGGAAGGGAAACTGATTATGGTTATTTGTCCAGTCTGTTGTCCTGGGGCAGTACCACCACTTTCAAATGTAACACCCGTGAAGTGGTCGCGTTTCGGGAATAGTTTGAAAGTAGCCAGGTATAAGAGAGGAGTGTGCACTGTCAATCTAGATGGTACATGCTCGTCTCCTCAAGCCGGCATTGTGGAGGCGACTGCTGCCCGTAGAGATTTCTCTGTGGTAGCAGTTGTTTCCTTTCATGGACCGCACTCTAGCTTTACATCAGGCGGAGTGTTGTCACATATCGAGCTACAATAATTAAAAAAATGTCTGTAGGCAGCAATCGTCTCCGTTATGCCGGCTTGAGGAGATGGCTGCCCGGCTACTTCCAAGCTGATCTCGAATCGCGATATAAGCTTGTTGATTTCTATAAGTAAAGTACGTTTCACAAATACTATTTTTATTATAGTTTTTTTTTTTTAATTACTGAAATTATTATAGACGAATATTTATAATTTCAAACGTAAATCTAAATTAATGTTCTATGATAGATAAATAATAATCAATCATTGTTTATAGGTCAAAGTTGTGACTTAATTGGTCATTAGTTATTTATTTATGAATTTTGTTATTAAGAAATGATTGTAGTAATTTTCCCCTTTGACATTTGTTTTAATGCCTATACTACGCTAGGCTAGATTATTTCTTTCTTTCTAAAATAAAATAAATAACAAATAGTTATAATATAAGATGATAGAAGGTTGAATACAATGACTGGCAACTTCAGACGTGACACGAGGGTCAATCGTGTTGACGAAACTGCCGCACACTTCAATCTTGAACAACAGTATAATCCAATTCCTTTTTTATGAATATAATAAGATATTTAACTCTTTTCGCTGATGTTAAACTAAAGTACGATCCATGAGCGGATATAACAATGCCACCCCCTCCGCTAGGCCGGCTTGATGAGACAAAAGTGCACCATCAATTGTCAGGGTACACTTCTCTTGTTATAAATGTAAACTCTAAACATAGAGGTTCTAAGCGAATGAGATAAGAAATCTGAAAATACCTACTCTTCCAGAATAGACCCGAGACAATTTGAATAATGTTAAATTCATTTGTCGTTGCTAATAATTCCACGAGCTGTTGGTAGTGATTGTTTTCGGACGCGAAGGCAGCTACAGACAGCAAATTGAGTGCCTCTGTCTCGGGGAACGAGGAAAATGTCACAGAGTAGAAAATAAATGTACTCGCGGCGCACAAAAAATATTTCCGTTAAATTTTCATTCTTAAGCCTTTGTTATAAAGGTTAAAATGTGTTATATATCTGTTTAGCTAATTGTGTGGCTCTCGAAAAGTTTTGTCATTGGAAAATTGTTTTTAGTAAAGTTTTTATGCAAGATATTTGTACAAATTAAAATTTTAAAAGGTTAAAATATTTGAATTATATGAGGTGTATCTGTACATAGACACATTCATGTCCTATTAGATTAACTTAAATCTAAAGAGCAATATTAAAATTTTATGTGAATAAATTAAATATTTTATATTAATTTAAATTATCGACCTAATTTATAACGAATTATTTCAAATAACGGTCCATGTTATTTACAAAATATTATGAGAAAGGGTGATTTGAATTGGAATTATCAATTTTGTCAATTAGGTATATAATGTAGGAAACGATAATAATTATATAATTATAGGCTTTCAATGTGACTTTTGTTGTAAAATTTAAAATAATTTGTTATTTATGTTGTTTTTTTTTAATTAAATAATAAAATTTTAAAAGAAAACAATAATAATAAAACAAAAAAGAATTAAAATTGCCATATATATATTTATTTATTTATTTTTCTTGTTGAAAACTCAAACCTTGTGTCTAATAAAGTTATCGCTAAAAATATCTTAACTGGCTTAAACTATATCGGGAATTGCTAATTACGTTTAAAGTTAGCAATTTAGGTTGTTAATTTTTAGTTCTATTTCTAACCTTAAAATGGCGGATAGGTTAAAAAGTAACCTTCAATTAAACTTTAAACATTTAATTATTACTTATATGATTATTACTAGTTTTTCCGATTCGTGCTTTACGTGACCATGTGTCGAAATTCCTCTATTCTTTTTTATCAGCAGCACTTTCAACTACTGTGTCTTTCTTATATTTGTTAGTTTTGTTTTCACTACAATTACTTTTTTATATTAAATTTTCATCATAATATAATAAGGTTAATGTTTTATTAAATAATTCAAATAAAATATAAACAATTCAATATAATAAAAAGTAATACTGATAATTAAAAAATAGATTAAATTAAATATGAATATACATATTCATAATAATTCTATCGATTTTGGAATCTGTGCTACGGTTAATAATCTAAGTGTAGCAGGGATTCATTCAGCCGCGCCACCCCAGTGCTACCGCAGCTGTGAGCAGGGGAGGACGGCTACGACGGACGTTCCTTCCGTAGCACTTATGCTACGAGTTCGTAGCATCCTCTACGAGTGTAAAGTGTGAACTGACGCAGTGAGGATTTTTTTGATTACCGTGTTATAATAAAGGTTATTTACTAAATTAAGTTAATGTGTGTGATAATTAACTTTTTAGAAGGCTGTTGAAATTGTGTTGACAGGTATATCCCATTTTATTCATTAGAAATACGTTTGAATGCGTGTTTCTGTAATCATTTGTATGATTACAATATAATGATAAAATAATTTTCACTGCTACCACGGTGACTGCAAAGCTTTCGAAGTGACGAATTAAATTCATCAAAATAAACGCGATAGTAACCCGCATAAAATCTTTAATTTAATTAATAATAAACTTTTATTGTATTTTTTGTTATAAATTTTTCCTATACGATAATGCAAGGAAAAGTGAATATATATAATTTTTACTTACATGACAAACACAATCAACAGTTCAAACAAAAATGTGTAATATCAAATTTCAAATATGGTGGAATTTTTGCCATTTACGTTTGTTTGTATAATGTTAATTAATTTTTGCTATTATTACATACGAGTCGAAATAGTCATGCGTTAACTTATTTCTGCCTACCCTGGTAAGAAGATGGTGTGAGCTAAGTAATACCAATGTTGTTACATACAATTCACGCGATTCTAATTAATTTGAATACAATTTTTTAAAACATGTAAGTAACTGATAATAAATTTGTGTACGATTTGGCGATAATTATAAAGTATTTACCAAGATACAACGCAGATGGAATGATGGAATGTTTAATTAGAAGTTAGATATTAAAGACTGCAAACAATAAATTTGATATTACAATATTATGGTTTGCATTTTAAAAAGAAAATACATTTTATAAAAATGTCTGATTCATTTATAATGATACGTTAACGAGTGAGCGATAATTTTCAATATATATACTATCTACTCGACATTCATTTATGTAATTTGAAGTATGTACATTACACAAATTGTTTTATAATAAACGTTTTCAGTAAAATACTTTTATCGTCATAGATTTACTGTCGGAAGTACATATTGACCTTTTTAACATTTTCCAAAGTGTTCTGGATGTATATTTATCTACATTATTCAGACGTAGCAATATGGTTATTTTGTATAGCAAACTACTAAGATCATTTATTTTAATTTATCTTTATGACTGTACCTTCTGATAGATTTTTTCCTAATAAATAAAAGTTGTTAATGTCAATATTATTTATTGTTTGTGCAATAAGGAAGATTTATCGTTGACAGTGGGTAGGTATTTCCGTTGACCGACAATATGTTATATTTTTATATTTGTGTCAATAATTTATATTGTTTTGTTTATAATTGTTTTTTTTTAAATACAATTATTATTTCAATTAAATTATTTTATGTTTACTTTTTTTTGATTGTTTCAACAATATATTCGTAAAAACAGCGATTGTGATAGTTGGCTTTTAACATAGACCTGATTTTTATTTATGTTTTTTTCAGAGATATTAGGATTAATTATAGACAATTCCAAAAGAAAATTATGTAAGGAATTTGAAGTAATATTGCTATATCCTATTCACAATTTGTAGGAGTACTCGAGTGTAAATAATATAACTGTATTCTAAAAATATTTACTCGTAAAATGTAAAGCATTTTCTTTTTACTCGGACATTCGTTTGATCCCAAAAATGAAAGGAAAAATTACTATATTATTACTATGTATTTTATTTAATTCTAGATAAAAAAAAATCTATTTTGTTAGTTAATTATCTATATTAATCAATGATATATGTTGATTACGATTTCATTAGTAATTACTTTTATATGGGATTAAACCTATAATTGTCGATCAAAGTAATAATTATAAACCGTAGTAAAGAATATTATAATAGAATAATGACATACCCATATATACAATTATTTGATTTAAAATGATGGAAAAAAATAGAGAATGTAAGGTAAAATAATACTCGTATAGTAAAATTGAATTTGCCTAACTGACTTTCACCGAGAAATAAATAAATAATTTTTCAATGATTCTATTAAAATGTTATTGTTTTATTTAGATAAATTAAATAATGATATTTTTTTCAAAACACTAACAAACGAAAAAATTAATTAACGCTAATTAACTACTAATTTGGAATAAAAAATAACGATTGTGGTTCAGTGGTTTTAAACGTGGACTCGCAAGTACTTTGTTCTGGTATCTCAAATTCTTATCTCTATTAATTTTTGGTGACCGTAATTCTGCTAATGTTCAGTCAGAGTGCGGTCATTGATTCTTATCTCTATCAATGTATTTTTACGTATATTTGTCAATTTTTGGTGACCGTAATTCACCTAATGTTCAGTCAGAGTGCGGTCATTGATCGAATACTCCTAGAAATTATAATATATAATTATCAGTTTTCATTATCAATTTCCATTACAAATACATAAAGACATCAGACAATACTGATGGAAATATTTGCTAAATATTTCATATCATATCGGGTCCCATTCATGAACTATTCCGTTTTTCAGTTGCATATCGAATTCCTGTATAATGCACGGGTGAATTTATCTATTCATAATTTTCGTTTAGCGCTGTTTCGTATTCAGGGCGAGCAAAATGAGAATTGAAAATACTTCTTTTTATTCTATATTACTTAGAGTTTACTATTTGAAATTTAAAATTTATTTTAGCGTTTGTTAGTTAATACTATGATTTTATTTCTTAATTAACGTAATAGGGTTACTGGTTAATGAAAAAATGTGATTGATAATTGAAAACATACAATAAAAAATAATAATATTTTATTATTATACAACCACGTCAATTAACGATGACCGCAACTGTTGTTAGTAGAGTTCATTCATTATGGTGAAAAAAAAGTAATCATCAAAATAGAGAAATTTCGACGCGTTCACCTGAGCACGGTGTTACTTAGTGGTTAGATTATCCGTGCGCAAATCGGATGCCGTAGGTTCATAATAATTTAATCAATTATATTAATTTAAAATATATCCTTTGTTGTATTCCCTGCTACCATAGTTAGCAAAGATTTATATTAATATTTATTACGTCAAAAGTTGACCTATTTTTTTTGCCTCTATAAATAAAAATATTGTATAGGTATCATTGATATTCATAATAATTTTGATTAATGACATAGATATCTTACTAATGGATGTTTCTTATGTTACGTTTATAATTTGAGGCTTCATTTTGTGTGTATCCATTATGGTTTTTTTTTTTTTAGTTTTTTAGGTTTTCAAAAATTTTAATAAACACGAATTTTACTAGAATCATTAAAGTCATTATTCAACTATATAAATGTTGCAAAATGTATTGAATATAAATATATTTTTCGGTAAACTTCAAGTTCTAAGAAGGAGCGTGTTATTGCAGGGAAAGTGTTATACGTCAGTACTAATCCATTCACATAGCGATACACAAAATACTTGTTTACATTCAATTCTGAACCTGAAATATACACATAGGCCTATCCATAAAGTGCTTTTTCGCTTGATAAAATTCTAAAAGTAACCTCAGAACCCTCGTACGGGCGGGACCTGACTTTGCGGAACTCGAGGCTTAAAGATAAGAATAAAAAATATTGCCTTCTGTTGGGCGACCTGATAATGTTTTGTCTATTTTAGCCTTTAGCCTCACATAGGGGTTGCTTGTGACCAAAACAATTATAAAAACGCTAATCCAGGAATTAGGTCAACATCTCAATTTATTTGTATTTCAAATATATATACAGGTTGTCCTGAAAGTAGTGGTGTAAAGATTGATGGAAAGCCCTGTATTTTCTCAATCCACCTAAATAAAAACTAATTTTTAAAACATTATTTTTATGCATACTTTTATGATATATGATACTTTTTGAAAAATGTCATAACTTTTAAACTAGCAGATATAAGAAATAACACTTATATGACCACCAATAAGACCACATCTGGCCACACCAAGACCACCTCGGGGCGTATTTTCGAGGCGGGGTGTTGTCATATATATTTAATCGTTAAATACGTTTATTGCTTGTTTGCTTGTTTAGCTTCTACTGTGTGAGTGAGAGGTTGATACAAGATATTAGCCCAGTCTCCCGTCCCAGAGTGCTTGAAAGTTGTCGGAGTATAACAAGAGAAATATGTCTTGTCAATTTGAGTGCTACACAATCATCTCATTTCATTAAAGTGGCTGACGTTTTCTCTCGTATATAAAATTATATTCTAGGTTAGGCTAAAGTAGCTATTACTAAATATTACCTGCAACTTTGCATTTATTTTGACTCTATATGTGACCTTGACTGGCCTGATAGTGAGCACAATATAGATATAGATAGTGATCCACATCCGCAGCACACGGTAGCTTTAGTCGCCGTCACTATGGCCCAAGAAGGAGTATTTTCATGCTCCGCTTGAAGGATCTAAGATTAAAGGAGTGGGAGAGCATGTGGGAGGGCATTAGAGCAATTGTTTTTCAGCGAGTTCTTTCTTATTTTACTGTCTGAAGGGAAGATTTAATGGACCGCACTCTAGTTTAACATCAGGCGGAGTGCGGTCATACGCCGTGCTATGATTTTAAAAAAAATGCAGTTAATAATTTAGTGCATTATTAGAGTATTAAATGCATGTGTATGTGCAGTTCGTAGATCTTGGCAAGAATCCAAACTGAATTCTCTCACCTTCCCAATAGCCATTATTCTTTATTCTTATATATTATAGATAGACTTCTTTGTATCTTGTAAGAGATTTATTATAGATTTTTATTATTATTTGTTAAGTACGAGTAGTTATCTAATGTATCTTTTTTTTTTTTTAATAACTACGCTTCAAATTACAATAATTTTATTTTACGGTCTAGAGTGCACATTCGTCTCTTATTCTCGGCATAGTGGAGGTGACTGCCTATTGCAGGCATTTTTCTATGGTAGCAGTTGTTTCCGCTCAAGGATTGCACTTTAGCTCAACATCAGGTGTAGCGTGTTTATTCGCGAAGCTACAATAAAGAAAAGAGATGCCTCCGTAGTCAGTAGGTTTTGTGTAGGGTTTGCTATAAAAAATCTTGTGAATAGTGTCTAAACGTTAAAATGTCTGACTTTTTAGAGTTTATAAAAATTATGGGCTTGCGTGTTAAATCTGCCGTGTTATTTATCTACCCTCTTTGCTTTTAAAAGATGTTTAGTAAAAGCATTGTCTACGAGGAACTTTATGAAGTTTTTTTTTAAATTTGTGTTTAATCCAGCTAGTGCTTGTATAGACAGTGACTTATTAATATAATTAATTAATATTAATCTTTATAACACACGTAATAATAATGAATATAGAAGTTATATTTTAGTTTAACTGCTACTGACTGCTTTTTACAAGTCGGTCGGTCGGGATTTAAAAGATCTGGGGACCCGCTACGGTCTTGCATAGTTTCGTTTTACGTTAAATCGTATCTAATGTCTCAGAACGAACGAATTCATGGCAATGGAAATATTATGCCATTACAGGTCTTTGTTAGAGTAGCTATCTAGGTTTCACGTGATCACGATTAAAGCATCTAGCGGAATGTTCTTCCATTATAACACATAAGAGTGGTAGGCAGATTGATTATGGTTATTAGCCCACAGTACACAGGGGTAGTACCACAACTTTCGAATGTAACACCCGTGAAGTGACTTTGTCGCGTTTCGGGAATAGTTTGAAAGTATCCAGGTATAGTGAGAGGAGTGTGCACTGTCAATAGATGGAACATGTTCGTCTCCTCAAGGCATAGTGGAGGCGACTGCTGCCCGCACAGGTTTCTCTGTAGTAGCAGTTGTTTCCATTCATGGACCGCACTCTAGCTTTACATCAGGCGGAGTGTTGTCACATGCCGAGCTACAATAAAAAAAAAAACTTTTTTTTTCCTTTGACGGGGTATTGAATACGATACATAACCATTGACGAGCTAACCACTTCGCAATAGAGACTATCGAATTATTCATTAAAGCTTCGCGACCACAATGGCTGCAAAGCTTTAGAAACGATGCGAAATTAATTATAATAAACGTGATAGTAAGCCAAATAAAATGTTTCATTTATTCATATGCCGATCCCCACGCTTGTCTATTAGGTACTTATTTACAGAAAACCCTCAATAATATAATATATGTAATAATTAAAAAAAAAATCGTATTGATTTTACAACCGAGAAACACTTTTTGTAGATTGTTATCTGAAACTCGTATAAAAGTGTTCGCATAAAAGTTGAAACTGTTAAAATGCTTTTTTATGGTTAGCGTTTTGTTTGTCCTGTGTGGTTAGTCTGGCGTGTCGAAGCGCCAGCTGTAGTTAAAGAGAATTCAAATTAGTTTACCAATTTCCATTGTTTTCTTTTGATGCATTTTTATTTAAATTGAATTATTATTATAGCAGTTCCTTTTTTATTTTTTATATATTTTATAGTCTATAGGGGGATAGATTAATGCGAGTTTCTTTTTATTGTGGTACACTCCGCTTGATATTAGCTAGAGTGCAGAGAAATATCTGCTGGCAGTAGTCGCCTCCGCTATGCCGGCTTGAGGAGACGAATGTGCATAGTTTAAACTCCGCACTCTAGCATAAACTCAGCCGAAATGTGGCCTATTTATATACTTACACAAAAACAAGGTATTCCTACTTTTATTGAGGAAAACAAGATACTGAACAGCATCCGGAAGTTGCTACTTATCACGTTCAGTCCGTAAATGTCTCTGTTTAATCATGATAGAGTAGCTATTAAAATGTAGACATTACTTGCCTACGCACTTTATACAATACTTAACACACACACACTTAAATATATGATAAATAGAGTGTGTTCTGTCAAGTGTGCACAGTCGTTTCTCAAGCCAGCATAGCGGAGACGACCGCTATATATTTAAAAAATCTGTCCTTTTTTTATTCATGGACCGCACTCCTCTATGTGATATACATCGCAGTGGAGATAAATATGCACTATTGACAGTAGGTTGACAAGGTAGACTTATATAACAAAAACTAATGATACTTGGGATAAATCCCAAAAAGAGTGGTCATAAGAAAGAACAAAACAAAACCGGCATCAGACGAGCGAAACCCACAAACTCACCAATGAAAGGAAAACTTTTCTTGAGCCGCTTCATACAAAGTAGACATTTGGTTTTTCCTTGTAAATATTTATTAAACAATCGAGTTACAGACTATTTGTTAATCAAAGAAATAAAATTATACCATTAAATTTAAATAATAAAAAACCACTCTGGTAGTTGTTAGCCCGGTCCGCCATTCTCACTTTCAAGTTTGCATCGTTTGCAAGTAGTAAATCGAAAGGGATGTTGTACATTCATGTCTTCAAGCCAGCATAGCGGAAGCAGCTGATGCCTACGGAAATTTCACTGCAGTAACAGCTGTTATCGTTCATTGTCACTCTAGCTTTAGCCGCACTCTAGATTCATCACGGAACATCTAGATTCATGTACACCTCGCTCAAAAGATCCCATGTCGTAGGAATGAGGAAAGACATGGCTGGAAAGGGCTTCCATAATTTAGTGGAAGGCACAAAAAGGACAGTCTGAACCCCTTGGTCCGGAAGCGAGGCATTCGAATCAATACTTTGAACCAGTGTAGATTTTAAATTACGATAAATAAAGAATAAATTAAATCCTATAATATATTTTTTAAATATAATTATTGTATAGTAACCCAATTTTTAAGCGTAAACTGAAAGCTTAATCGTGTAAAAATTATTATACTTACTACATACGTTACAAGAAATAGCTACGATCAAGAATTTTTGGTATCAGTATGAATATTACTACGAAATCGCATCTATTTATCGCAACGTGCGTAGCAGTCATAACAGTTTGAAGACAGTAAAGTTAACATTAAAACAGAGTCGAGGTTATCAAAGTAAATATTTATTTAGGCACCTACAGTTTAAGATTTTATTTATTTTTTAACGAGAAACGCGACTGTCAAACGACCGCTCGCTCTCTCTTCTAATTTTCTAGAATTCACGAACTTTTAATGTCCGTTTAACATTAATTTGATTTCGGGTCGCCCTCGTCTCCGAAACACAATTATCTTACCTGAAAACTTTTCGAATGGAATTTTTATATTCCACCACTTTCGAATGTAACACCCGTGAAGTGACATTGTCGCGTTCCGGGATCACATTGGAAGTACCCAGGCGCACATTCGTCTCCTTAAGCCGGCATAACGTAGGTGACTGCTTCCTGCAGGAATCTCTTCATTCATGTACCGCACTACAGCTATAGCTTCAGACGGAGTCAACACTCAACAATGACAACTCGTATCCCGAGCTACAATAAAAAAAACCATTCATTTCATTAAATTAAATCCATACGGAAATGTTTAACAATAATATAAGGCTTTGTTTATTCGACTTGCATGTTAACTTTATAGTGTTGAAAGCTATTAAGTGAAGAATATGGGTAGTCCGGAATTAGTCAATAAAATGCCTTACTACACGAACCCTCTTTGCTAGAGTTCTCTATACACACTATCCCCTATGGAAATTTTGTAATAAACGTCGTGTTTAACCATATTAATAGTGTAATACTAAATTATATCGATACATTTGTATTATACTTCTCACTTCACGCTGCGAAGGCGTAAATGTTACCTCACACTTGTCACCCTGAAGCGTGAGCTAATATAGATAGTTATAAATTAAGGAAATCTACACATATTTTTATCAGTTTTAGTTTTTATATTTAATTTTATCACATGTGTAATATTTTTCAAGTCATTTAGTAACTATAACTGGGTTATCTTCGAAGGAGAACCGCACAATAGGTAGTGAGAGACGCTTCCCTCTTCCGACCTCGACCACCTTTGTTAGATCTCGTGCTATTTATGCACTCTTCCTGCCTTATTCCAACGTTCGCTGCATAACTTATATAAAATGATGCTTTTATTCTCTAACAGTTTATATCTAAACTAAACCATCAATGTTTGAAAATATTTAAGTCCAAGGCAGTATAACACCCTTATTACGTTCCGAGATCAGTTTGGAAGTAACCGGGTATAACGAGAGGAGTACGCACTGTCAACCTGGTTGGTGCACATCTGTCTCCTCAAGCTAGCATAGCGGGGGTGAACGTTGCCTGTAAAAGTTTCCCTGTGGTTCATCGACCGGACGCCACGAGATGGGAGTGGGTCTCGAATTATTTTCATAGTTTATATTTTATATCTCTCCGGCACCACACTCCGCCTGTGTGGTCCACTAGAGAAACGTATAGGGACAGCAGTCACCTCCATTATGCCATCATAATGATACTAATATTCACCATCAACACCATGGACTATGCACACTCCTGAAACGCGAGAAGTCACACACAAGATGGCAGACTGGGGTAAACCATCATCATTCTTTAATTTCTTATTATAATAATACAAGAAATACTTATTTTTTTACTAAGAAACTAAGTTTTCATCTTACTTGACTATATACTCGTAAAGTTCAAAGTAATCGGGAGTGCCAGTGCAGATAGACGCCTTATTTGCCCAAACTTTTGCAGCTCGAAGTCGTCTGCTTACGCGAATTAGTCAGTATTCTAGGTTATGTTAATAAACTTTTATTAAGTAACAATTGTAAATAAATAAATTTTATTTTAAATTAGAAAAAGTAGTTTTTTTTTTCTTGTGGTAAGTCGCGTCAAAGGACGATCAATGATACCCGTGTTCAAATCTCCCAAAATTCTGACTGAACCAATGTAACTATGTTATTTATGTAATTTAGTCGCTCAGTGTCTATGGTATAATATAGGCATTATTTAAAAAGTAGAAAGACCCATCGATCGTGGTTATTAGCCCAGTCTGCCGTCCTGGACCACCACTTTCGAATGGAACACCCGTGAAGTGACCCTGTGATTAATTCGAAAGTAGCCAGGTATGTACGAGTGTGTACTGTCAAACTAAAAGGTTCACATTCATCTCTGCAAGCTGGTATAGCGGAGGCAACTGCCTGCAGATATTTCTGCAGTTCATGGACCGCACTCTAGCTTTAACATCAGGCGGAGTATTGTACTATGCCGAGCTACAATTACGCTTGAAATTGTTTGTAGTACACCAGGACGACAGACTGGGTTAATAACCACCAACAGTCTGCCTACCACTCTAAATCACACAAAATAATACAGTAAATAATACAATTGTCACGCCTTTTTCCCACAGGGATAGGCAGAGACAACGGAACGCCACTTACCACGATCCTGAAGCAACACTCTCGCTTCCTTCACATCCACAATTCTCTTCATGCACGCCCGACGGTTATGGGCACTAGGCAGCCCAGCTTTCATGAGGATGTCTCCTATTTGATCGGAAAACACCCTTCTCGGCCTGCCTTGTTTAATGCATCCATTCACAGTACAGTAAATAAATAGTGAATAAAAATAAATTGACACAATCGACAAACAGTTTCCACGTGTAGCCTCGTTTTTCGAATACTGCTTACTTCTACAATAAACTCGACAATCAATTGAAACCCCGTAGCTAGTCATCGTGACTTCCCGTTCCGATTGCTCTCCTCTTACGTAAAAAGGAATTGCAAGGAAATGTAATTGACGATATTTATTGCCATTTAAATTGTTTTCACTTTTATCTTTTTCTATTTTTATTTTCATATACCGCGATCCAAGTAACACATTAACACCTAAATTAATTACAATACAAGGATTTTTCTAACATTATTCAGTGTCAATAAGTGAGTTATTTACATTGATATATACAAAATGTTCAAAAGCGCTCCCAATGTGACGCGAGAGAAAAGATGACCACAGCCACGTTTAGGTTATCTGTCAGTTAGTATTTGACTTTACGGCAACATTGTTAAATCGTTTGAAGCGGCCTACGCTTTTTTTATGTCAGATGTATGAAGTTTGCATCTCTAGTATATATCTCTATGGTTATTTAAGGGGTCGACGAAGTGTGACAATGTGTGACAATCGGTCGAAGTGGTCCTAAATTTTGTGACGTCACATTTCAAAATCTAATATATCTGAGTATTAAACTTGAAATTTAAACTATTAACGAAAAACTTTAAAATACTTCCAACTCAATTAAATATGTGTTGTCGCAGTAGAGAGGGGAGTCTTACAAATGTGACCAGTTGTGCAAGCACAGGAGGGGGATCCAAAAAATATGAAATTCGTGTGACGTAATTAAATTTATTTATGAATGGTCCCTAAACTGAGTTCTCAACGCCCTGTTTCCACTGGGTAGGCAGAAACTGTGGAGCGCCAGCAACACCTCTCTTTACAAACTACTTTCGCTTCGACCACATACATTACTGCATGCATGCACGTCGGTTGAGGATCCTTTTCACCTGACTTTTTCTGAGCAGTTCTCTAAGTAATAAAAAACAAAACAAAATCTCACAACTGACTTACGCTTACAAATGTAATGTACGAGATTGACAATGCACGCAATTGCATGTATATCAATATATGTAAACGCTCTCATCGAGTTTCATACTTCAGAATTCGCACGCACGCTACATGTCACGCTACAATATAATACTGCTACTATAATTCACTTTAGATTTATATTTTCAAATAAACATTTTTTTGATTTTTATTGTATGACAACACTCTAGCTGATGTAAAGCTAGAGTGCGGTCCATAAACGGAAACAAGTGCTACTACAGATAAATCTCTACAGGCAGCAGTCGCCTCCGCTGGCCGGCTTGTGGAGACGAGTATGCACCATCTAGATTGATAGTGCACGCTCCTTTCGTTATACCTAACATTACTTCACGGGTTACATTCGAAAGTGGTGGCAATACCCCAGGACTGGGCTAATAACCATCATCAGTCTGCCTACCACTCTTTAATATTATTTATAGGCACTGAGCTACCGAAGTACATATAACAAAGTTAGATTGTTATAACAGTGAAAGTAGGGTATGACAATAAGAAAAGCATTTCCAGAGATTATTCTATGTTTAGAAAACGTCTAGTTCGCGCTGTTTGTGACAGCCATTTATATCACTTTGTAGTATTGAGTTGTCATTTCCTATCGTTATATTTGGCTCTCTACCTCGTAGAGTATAAAAAAATATTTACCCCCCTTTTGACTTCTTTTTCCCTCTTTACAGGTACAATGGCGTCAATATGACATTTTGACGAAAAGTATAGAAAATGTGGACTGGTTTAGAAACAACACTGTTACATTTACAAAAGTCATTGCCAACATGACGGCCTAAAAGTAGACTGGACTCAATGTTAGTGTAAATTTAAAATGACGATTTACAAAAGTTGATAAGTGCCAATATTGAACGAAGATGGCGATGGTGATATCTCAAACAACGAAAGCTGCGATCGGTGGTTTCCTAGCTCTAATGATTCTTGGTGCTGTATTGGTTGTGGGCGCTGCTTTCGGCTGGTTTGATCCTAGGAGGGAAGACGAGGACAATCCGGCCAAGGTCAGTGCGAGACTCAGTCAAGGCAAAGCGTCCTTCGTCACACATCGTGCTGTGAGTATATAATAATACGATTTATGAATTCATATACACTAATAAGACTTTTATTCGTCATGCTTTAATACCGCTATTGTAATCTTTACTTAAGTTTAACACGCGATTTGTTACTGAGACTTGAAAGTTCAAGATAGGCGCGCAAACATACTCGTAAGGTCAACTGATTTAAATAGAACTATTAGTCGATCCGCGACGTCGCGCGTCGTATGTAAAAATATAAAATAAAACAACAATAAAGAAATATATAAAAATAAATAGCAGTCACCTCCGCTATGCCGGCTTGAGGAAACAGATATGTACCGTCCAGATTGACAGTACACACTTCTCTTTATACCTGGGTACTTTCAAACTGATCACGAAACGCGACTAGGTCACTTCACGGGTGTTATATTCGAAAGTGGTGGTACTGCCCCAAGACAGCAGACTGGGCTAATAACCATTATCAGTCTGCGTTTATCACTCTTTAATAGTTCTAACAGGAACTAAGCGATCAAAGTACATATAACATAGTTACATTGGTACCGGTCAGAATTTAGCGAGGTTTGAACACGGGTCTCATCGATCGTGTGTCACGTGTCTTACCGCTAGACCACGGTCTCTCTAAAGATTTAAGATTTAGGTGTAATTAAGTTTGTATTGGAATTGTAGTTTAATACAGGGTGTATCAGGCATCGTGTAAAAAAATTAAGGTAAATATTAAGTGAGCGGTAAACACCCCTCAAAAAATAAATTTACTAAATAAAAGTTCTCGTGTATGGTGTTATCACAGAAACAAAATGTCTATAAATGGACCGGCCGACGTGGACATCGAGCGCTACGAAACTACGAAAGTACAGCGGTCATAAAAAATAATTTATTGAGAAAGTAGTAGAACAAAAGTGTTTTAGTATAATTGACTTGTTAACACAATGATTAGGTAGTTTACCTTCAATCCGCCTACGAAGTTCACCGCGGTCGTTGACCTCACCGTCTTTGTCAGAATACACGCGCCGCTTTATGTCTCCCCATAATTAAATATCACAGGGCGTCTGGGGAGCGAGATGGCCACTCGCAAAATGTAATGCGAGCTTATACGGGTGTAGGTCTTTCCCACGTAATAACCTCCACGCAAGATTTTGAACAATTCTTAATACGCGTCGTACGGAATCGCGTAGGATACCGTTCTCTCCACAAACATAAGGTAGCACTTAAATTTCCACCACTTTCTCCACACAAAAGAACGATCACAAAGTTCAATGTTCGAAAGTGACATTGTCGCGTTAGTGTTATTTCGCATTCACCGCAAATCTTACGAATACGCAAACGTTCTTACGAATACGCGCACGTGTACACAGTTACGCGGCCATTCGGCAACTGACAGAATAGTCGTTGCAGGTGGGCCGGCACCTGGTTTGTCGGCGCGAGATCAAAGGCGAGGCGGCAAAGGTTGTCGGCGTCGATCAAAGGCAAGGTCATTCGTTTGATGCACTGCCGGCCGACACAATGTTTACACGTGTTTGTAGCAAATTACTCGTATGTATGTTTCTACAAGGAAAAGGTGGACATTTGGATAAAAAAAAAGTATTTATTTTGTAAATTAATCTCTGCTCAGAATCACTTACTGAGTCATCGCTTGAAATTTTTTACACGTTGCCCGATACACCCTGTATATGGATAACAATTAGACAATTAGAGAATATATTCTGCTGTAAGCCTCTGGAAAAACAAAAGAAAAAATAATAATAACAAGATTTACGGCCTTAAATCCATTTACTAGAAATAACTGAATTCGGTAACAGAAATAAACTTTTTCTAGGAATCCATATACGAGTTACAAACATTCACTTAGTGCTAAATTTACGATTAGTCCACCACGAATAACACGTCACAAAATGAATGGAATTAATGTGAGTCAGGATCCATCTGTCATCGTGTTCATGCCTCGCCATTTTACTGAAAATGGAAATTATGACATATTGTGGAGTCACTCTCATATTATTTTTCACACCAAATTAATGTAGATGACACTTTCAGTTTTGACTTACAATAGGATCAAAATATATCCATATATTTATTTTTATTGTAGCTCGGTATATGACTACACTCCGCCCAACGTTACGTTTATCAGTTTGGAAGTAGCCGGGTATAGGGAGACGAGTGTGCACTGTCAACCTGAATGGTGCACATTCGTCTCCTCAGGCCGGCATAGGGGAGGCGACTGCTTATCTGTAGCGGCAGTTATTTTTGTTTATGGACCGTACTCTAGCTTGACATCATGCAGAGTGTGTTATTGTGTAAAACAGACTATTTAATTGTGTGTGTTGATTTTTTTCTGTTTATTTTTCATCATAATAATATGAAATGTGTTAGTAATGAAAACGTTATATCATATGTCACGTAATATTTTCAACTTAGGGCCAGTCAACCAATCCAGTTTACCTGTCAATAGTTATAATGTCAAAGGTAAAAGAGGCTTATGTACGTGTCTCTTTTTCTCAATGATAGTATATAGTTTTATATAGTATTACTACATAGTACTAATATTACTACAGTTAGCCGTATTTTCTCCAATAAAACAATTTGCTGTTGGTTCTCAGTCTATCGTTCCTAAGTAGTACCAAAGATGGTGCACAATTATCTCATCAAGCTGGCAAAGCGAAGGTGACTACAGACTGACATTTCTCTCTGGTTTCATCAGAATTTTTCCATAGAATAAAATCTGTCATTGTGAACATTATTATAAACGATGGAAATCCAATTTATAAACCTTAATAAAACGTTTATCTTAACGAGGTCCCAGGAAGCGACAGACTTGGAATCAAATTATCACTTTAGGATGAACCTTTTTCACGAAAGAACACACCACTGCGTGTGGAAAAAAAGAAAACTTCTAAGAACGGTTCGCTCTTTGACGTCATAAAATAAAATTAAAGAATAAACATGGCAACTTTATAAAATCACGTCAAAATCCGTCAGTTCGATTCGTATCTACGTGGCAGATACCATCACGATCACAAAAAAAGTGTTAAGCAGAAACCGAACTTGAGAGGCGCGGTCATATACAAAACGGCCAACAAGTGCGGTTTCGGCCGAGTAGCTGTAACCTACCTCATCTTTCTGTCCATTCAATTCATCTTCTCTAAAGTCATCTAAAGAATTTTCTTGTACAGTTGGATACAAACTACATACTCGTACAATATTTCTGCACGCTCGTAAATGTTTTTTGCTTGAACAGCCTAAAAATGTTAACGGTATATTAATTTTAGCGAAAGCAACTGCTGCATCGAAATATCTAACATACGCTTTTGTTACGTCGTCTTGTGGAGACGAAAAAATCATCCATGTAATGCATACTCCTCTCGTTATACCTGGCAACTTCCAAACTGAAACGACTTGGTTACTTTACGGGTATTACACTTGTTAGGGGTGGTCCTACTAACCATATTCACTATGTCTATCATTCCAAATGAAATGACACTGTATCTGCACTCCACAAGCAGTGTGAATATAAATCACTTTTGATAAAGGACAAACCCTAATCAATGGTCTGTTACAATATTAAACCAATAAGCCTTGAACGAAATTGTGAATCGTTTCTGTTCTCAATAGGCGGCAATTTTGTAAAGTACAAAATGTGCCTCCCAATTCCATTCCAACACCCTATTATTGCCCCATTCAAGTGAAATCGAAGTCTAAAATCAAGTTAAATTAGTGAAATAGGACGTGTGGCGTTACTGTGACAACTTACATGATATATCGGAATGACAAACAAACTTGATCTTAGATTTTATTGTAGTTTTTTTTTTATTATTATTTTATTGTAACTCGGCATGTGACAAGACTCCGCCTGGTGTAAA
This sequence comes from Tinea pellionella, assembly GCA_948150575.1. Classification (NCBI taxonomy): domain Eukaryota; kingdom Metazoa; phylum Arthropoda; class Insecta; order Lepidoptera; family Tineidae; genus Tinea; species Tinea pellionella. The sequence continues at coordinate 2,819,449 of OX411256.1, forward strand.
GCTAGAGTGCGGTCCATGAATGGAAACAACTGGCTACTACAGAGAAAACTGTGCAGCAGTCGCCTCCACTATGCCGGCTTAATGTACCATCTAGATTGACAATGCACACTCCTCTCGATATTGTAGTTTGCATATGATTATGTGACCATACGTTAATCTAGAATGCGGTACATGAACGGAAATAACCGCTTAATATGCTTAAATGATAATTTTTTGCCGGCAGCAGTGTTTATGCCAGTTTGAGGAGACGAATGTGCACTATCCATTATCAGAGCACATTTCTGTTCTAATTATATCCAGCTAATTTGAAACTGCCTCTAAAAACGCGACTATGTCACTTCACAGGTGTTACGCATGTGGACGATAGACTGTACTAATATATAATCATCGTCTACTCTATCTTAAAACCTGTGAAATTTTCAGTAACTTTATTATTATTTATTTAATGCTACATGCTTATGAGGACTTGTATTGTAATTTCTGGACCATGTATACTCTGTTAAGAACTATTTTAATAAACAATTTGTGTTAAATTATAATTAATAAATAAAAAATACTTATTGTTGAGTCTCGTATAAGTACAATTTAAATAATTTTTTTAACAAAAAAAAAATTGAAATCATAACTCAGGAGTTAAATATAAATAAATTTTACACCACGAACGTGCGTTTTAAAACCTAAATAAATCACTATAATCTACATGTGTTTCTTAACTATAAATTTTAAATATTTTTTCCACGATATAATTGCTTATAAATCACAAATAAGATTACAATTTTAAAACATTTATTTGACTTCTTTTTTGCTTTTTTAAAATGTTTGTGTTTTGTGTTTAAATGTTAAGGTTATTCTTCTATCACAAGCACAGAGTGACCAGGGTACATAAACATAGTTACATTGCTACCGGTCAGAATTTAGCTATTTGAACACGCGTCTCATCGATCGTGAGGTCCGTCTAGTGAGTACCGTTAGACTATGACCGTTCTAAAGACTTGAGTTTGGATAAGAAAATGTTTTCTAACACATTCTGAACATCAATGTTTGATCGATTACATTTCACTTTTCGTCAAAGCGTAGCGTTATAGACGCGTGTATTAATATCAAAATTATAATTATGCAAATTCAAAAGTTAAATTGTTTAAAACGGGCCAAAAAAAATTTCTTATATGCGCGATGTGAGTAACTATTTCTCGATAGTTGTAATTTATTGTGTTTTATATTGAGGTCAGATGACAGGAGGTCTGCATAAAAATATGCTTGTCAAGATTGTTGTAGACGCTAAAGCCGATTACGAAAGAATTGCGGAAAAAAGTATTGCATTAAACTCAGCTGAAGCTAAACAAAGTTTCCTTTGTTTTATATATATTAGTAATATATAATACATTTTGTATATTATTAAATTTGTTAATTAAAAAACCATTAATTTATCCGCATCATTTATTTATTGTACTTGTTTTTATTTTTACACAGTTTTGTCATTTAGTTTTAATTAACATTGTAGTTTGTTTTTTGTTTTCTTTTTTATTCCTTCCTTACCTAGCAGCGTATCACCGATGCTTGAGTTACAGGCATTTCCTAGTTTAGGCATCGGTAAATCTATCACTTAGTAATAATAATAATGAATTTTCAAAAGTTTACAAATAAAGATTATTATTAACATTATTATTATTTATTCACTTAGGCCGGAGACAGAGGTACACGATCTCAGTTGACAGAGCACACTCCGCTCGTTATACTCGGTCACTCTCAAGATGATCCCGAAACTTGACTTAGTCATTTCACTTGAAAGTGATGGTACTCCCCCAGGACGGTAGATCGGCTTAATAACCCTACGTAGGTAGTACGCCTACCACTGTAATTATTCTTTAGTCAATTTTAATAAGAATGCTTTTAATAAATTAATATTAATCTGCCCATTTCGAATAGAATATGATATTATTAGTAGTAAAATATTGAATATAAAAAGGTTTGTATGTCTCGGAGGATTAAAAATCCCTTAAAATTTGAACACGCGAATACAAATACACAAATCTGAATAATAGCTAGGCCACATAATATTATAAGAATGTGTTTTAAACAAAATGTTCTTAACTAAACGGATTTAAATAAACGCAAGAATATTTTTTAAAAAGTATCCTAGAAGTTCTAGTAAACTATTCTAATCTAATTGGGAAGGTGTATCTGGTGACAGCTATCTTGTTTACATATTTTTTAGATAATATAGATCAATTCAGTCGACACGTGTTTCTGGAAAACTTTTATAATTGTTTTGTTCTATTTTTATTAATTTTTAAATATTGCGATTGTACTATAGTAATCGTGACGTTTCGGCCGGAACTAAACCATTGCCAATGAACAAGAAAAAATAATCATTTGTCAAAAGTTCAAACAAGCTTTTGATTTTTAAAAGTTCCTGTTAATTAAAACATCGTGTTTATAGTGTAGTTTTGTTTTAAAAATTACAATATTTATTCGTATAAAACACTGTTATTGTTAGGAAACACAAACAAAAGATATTTGACAAACTTGTGAGGCGACAACCGTAGACAACAAAATAATCTACAAAACTGTTAGGTTGGTACTTTGTCTATCTTGTCAAACTGTCCGAAGAAAGTCGAAGGAAGGAATTACAGTTTTTCAAATATCTCTGCGATTTTTAAGTTTTTTAAGACGGGAATCAAAAAATATATCCAATTGAAGTGTTATCTCGAAAATGATTTTCGATTGAACAAGGGTTAAGTTTTGAGGACCTTGCCCATTAGTTTAATTCAATTCTCATTATAATATAATAATTTATATTTTTCACGGCATATGACAACAATCCATGTTAAGCTAGAGCGGTCCATGAACGGAAACAACTGCTACTACAGCAAAACAAATATAGACCTCAGTCACCTCGTCTATTTTTTTTTCTTTTTTTATTCATAATCACGCGCATATTTTTTCATTATCCTTTTATCGCATTTTTCCGTATTTTGCCTGATATTAAGCCAGAGTGCTAAGGCGAAGTGAAGAAGAAGCGTCCACTATGCCGGTTAACTTTTTTTTTAAATTGTAGCTCGGCATGTGACACCACTCCGCCTGATGTAAAGCTAGAGTGCGGTCCACGAACAGAAACAACTGCTACTACAAAGAAACCTGTGCGGGCAGCAGTCGCCTCGACTATGCCGGCTTGAGTAGACGATCATGTACCATCTAGATTGACAATGCACACTCCTCTCGCTATACCTGGCTACTTTCAAACTACTCCCGAAACGCGACAAAGTCACTTCACGGGTGTTACATTCGAAAGTGGTGGTACTACCCCAGGACGGCAGACTGGACAAATAACCATCATCAGTCTGCCTACCACTCTTACTAAACACAGATTCAAACAAACTAAACAAAGATCTGATGTATACAGATTGTCACATGTTGATGTGGCCTAACCTTAAAAATATGAAGCAAGAAGAACAACCAAATCTGTTACACAGCTTATAAATTATGTATAAATATTATGTAGGTACAATATCAATTTATATTGTTTGAGTGCGATTCGTGACTTTGATCGTTACGGGTGAAAGTATTTCGATAATCCGCAACGGAAAATACATAAAAAGTTACATTTCATAATAATAAAATGTACCCTTTGTTCCTACTTATGATCCGTAAAAAAACAATTAAGCTAAAAATTGTTCGACCTATGAAATAGTTTGTTCTCGCGTTGAAGCTTTTGTGAATAGATTTTGTCTAACTATTCCATATGGGGTACCTTCATTAGACGAACGTAAGTCATATATTCTTGTTGCTTGTATTACGGAAACAACTGCTACCACAGAGAAATTTCTACAGGCAGCAATCGCCTCCGCTATGCTGGCTTGAGGAAACCAATGTTTTTTTTTGTTTTTTTATTGTAGGCCGTTATGTGACAACACTCCGCCTGATGTAAAGCTAGAGTTGCGATCCATCAATGGAAACAACTGCTACTACAGAGAAACCTGTGCGGGTAGCAGTCGCCTCCACTATGCCGGCTTGAGGAGACGAGCATGTACCACCTTAGATTGACAGTGCACACTCCTCTCGTTATACCTGGCTACTTTCAAACTATTCCCGAAACGCGACAAAGTCACTTCACGGGTGTTAATTCGAAAGCGGTGGTACTACCCCAGGACGGCAGACTGGACAAATAACCATCATCAGGCTGCCTACTACTCTTGTACATCATACAAGTTGACAGTGCACACTCCTTTCGCTACTTCCAAACTAATCCTGAAACGCGGTCACTTCACGGGTGCTATTTGAACCACTTCTAGCCCCAGGACAGCACACTGGGTTAAAAACCATCAGCAGTCTGCTTATCACTCATTAATGTCTATATCATACCATATTGAGCCAAAGTACGTACAAAACTGTAGCATTGGTACCCTGGTCCGCGCTAAGCGGGGTTCGAACTTTGTCTCATTGACCGTGACGGCTCAGTTCGCGCCTGCCCACTAGACCACAGCTAACATTATGTCGAAGGAAAAAAATAATATTGTCTAACATATTGATAGTTCAAATTACCAATTGGTACCCGTTATTTATTATTAATTTCATATTAGTTAAAACTTTTGTAAGTAAGCTACTTTGTTTTAGAATCTAAATGAGTTTGCTAAGTAATCTCTCTTTAATGAGTTAATGTAGCCTTTTAACAACCACACCTACGCGTATGTGCGTGACATGTGACATGTTTCATTCATAATTATTTTGTAAAGACAGTTAGAATCAAATCTTTTTCCCTTTAAGTTTCGGAGACCACTAAATCTTCCACATTTCTTCGTTCGTTCTAAGTAACCCAATGTTTTGTTTATCTTCAGTATGTAATGCGACTAAACCTAAAACGAAAGTGTAAGATCGGGGTATATCCCTTTGGACACTACAATACGTAGCTTTAAATTACACAGCGTCATAGACGTCACACTGGTGTGAATATGTATGTTGACCAATGTTATAAATAAACGTAGTCTTTGTGTTCACAAACTAAAGGGAAATGTTGAAGTATTCATTACAAGGGTCAAGGTCTACCTACATTCATGTTTTGGTCTTTTACTTCGCGTATCATGAGCTTACAACTATATCATGAAAAGTAACGTTATGTCTCTGATTTTACCGGTATTCCAAAAAGTACAGTTTGTACGTAACCGGTACCGGTATGAGATACCATTACTTATAAATGTTATTGAATGTTGATGAAAAATAAAATAGAAAAAAATATATTTCCACCTCAGCTTAAACTTTTGTGTGCGTTGTTTTCTTTTCTATTCAATTTTCATCATAATTCTAGCAATCTAGCATTGCATATACCATAAATTAATAAAAATAGAGCGGCCGTGGTAGAGACCCGTGTTCGAACCTCGCTAAGGACCGGTACCAATGTAACTTTGTTATATGTACTTTGGTCGTTCAGTGCCTATAGGCACGGAAGGTTAAAGAGTGGTGGGCAGACTGATGATGGTAATTTGTCCAGTCTGCCGTCCTGGGATAGTACCACCACTTTCGAATGTAACATCCGTGAAGTGACCTTGTCGCGTTTCGGGAATAGTTTGAAAGTAACCAGGTATAACGAGAGGAGTGTGCACTGTCAATCTGGACGGTACATGCTCGTCTCCTCAAGCCTAAGCCTCAAGCATAGGCGACTGCTGCCCGGACAGGTCTCTCTGTAGTAGCAGTTGTTTCTATTCATGGACCGCACTCTAGCTTTACATCAGGCGGAGTGTTGTCACGTGCCGAGCTACAATAAAAAAAAACCGATTATAGTTAATATTTGAATCGGTAACATTTGTCAAATTTAATATTTACTTGTATTTCTTAGTAACAATAATTTTGATGGTATTAGCTAATTAACGGTCGTGCCGTCAAACAAGTATAGTATTTATTAACAAAACAGTAACACAAAGTCAGTACTTATGTAATATAAAGAGTTAATTCCAGTCCAATAGTAATAATACCAAATCTCTACTCTCAATTTCATATATTGTACAAGATAAATCTTATTTTAACATTAAAAACTTTAAAAGGAGTCACCGTTAACTTTTATAATTACAGAGATATGCCAAAGTTTGTTCAGACTTCAGTGCACCGTACTACTTCCTAAGTATAATTTATAGGTAAAGAACATCGTGTCGAAGTCTTAACCGTTAGTAAGGAAAAATAAACTACGATATTCCAATACTTAGATAAAATTAAATTAAATTCCATAGTTTTACACAATTCAAATCATTTCAGACAATGAGAGAGAAAAATGTACGCAATGGTATATTTCCTTTAATTTCCTTTAATTTATTTTAATAGTAAGATTTAGGTAAGAAAAACAACGATTTATTACTAATAAATAATAAATATTAATAGAAAACCTATGTCATGTTTGACTTAAATAAAATGTATATAGAATTATTTATAAACCTTCTGGAAATGTAAATACAATAACCCTCGCGTTGCAAACTTGCTTCTTACGAAAGAAGAAACTTAAGAAATGGCATACAAAAACGGATTGTTTCAATATCGACAAACCCTAAACCGAATGAATTATTTATAGGTACCGCTGAATCTCCCATGGCTTTTTGTGGCGTAGAATACGCGTGACTTGAGTACTTTTTGCCAAATAAAGAATGGAATAGAATGTAGCAGCCCACATATTTTTGTCTACCACACTCGATACTGCTGTCTAACTTGAAATACCTTTATTTACAAAATTGATGTTTTTAATAATACGTAAATGAAAGCACGCCCTTATAATGACTAGACCCCTTGGTAGACGATGGTCTAAATAATTTAAAATATAGTCTGTCAAAAGTTAGAATACTATCGTAGTAGCTCACCTACCATTAATTTGTTTTATTAGGACACCAAATAAATAAGTAGCCAGGTATAACGAGAGGAGTGTGCACATTTGTTTCATAAAGTCGGCATAGTGGAAGCGATTGGTGCCTATAGATATTTATCTGTAGTAGCTGTTGCTTTCGTTCATGGACCGCACTCAAAAAAGCAATGAGGAAATAAATATTTTTTTTTATATTTTCTCAAATTAAAATTGAATATCAAAATATATTTTACTATAGATCATGTTATTATCCGAATCTCAAAGTTATTGGAATCAAAAGTCCTGAATAAACAAGAGAAATTATTAACGATGAATTTCGTTATAACATGAAAGAGCCAGAATTCATTAACTCGAATACTTGATAATAATATAGAATTTAAACAAGCTTTGTTTATTTCTTTTTATATTTGTATTTTTATATTTACGCATATTTATAAGAAAGGTAATTAAAATGTTAATTACGCTGTTTCCCTTTTTTAATTACTTAATGCTTCAAATATTATAGGCACCGAGAGACCAAAGTTCATATTATAACAAACTTACACTGAAACTATCCTTTGATTGCGAGCTAATACAATTAAGCCACAGTAAATATATTTATGTATGTTCTATTAAGAAAAAAAAATCAATATTTATTTTATTTTGTTTACAGATCAATAGTCCAGAGGAAAATAGACTTCCTGTGATTTCATCACCCTGTAAGTAACAATTATGTTAAATCAGAGTTGCGTTCTATATAAGGATAGGGGCAAATGTCGCCTCCGATATGCCGACCTGAAGAGGCAAGCATGCACTGTTCTGGTTGGAAGATTATGCTTCTCTTATACAACTGTTACTTAAAAACTGATCCCGAAATGAGACTAAGTCAACTTCACAAATCGCTCTTAAAATAGTATTTCCCCGGAACGACAAACATTGCTAAGTGTATTAGGTATTTCATAATTATAATATTTTAATATTATTGCAGATCATAATACAGAAAAAGGTGATAAAGTAGTTACGGTAAGTTTATAAAAAAGTTTGTAAGATATTGTACTGGTCTACTAAACGATTTAGAGTACACAATACTTCATAATTCAGTATTCTAAGACGTAGTAACGTTTTAAAATACAAATATAGGACATTGTGATACAAACTCTCGAATGACTAATTAATATTTGACTGTCCCAAACGTCCTCTACCTAGCTGTTATAAATTGTTTATAATTAATTCACGAATGAATCTCAAATACAAAGACACTGTAAATAACAACGAAATAATTAATACCATTTCTCAGAAGTCTTTATTTTATTTGGGAACTAAAACATAATCTCGACAAATAAATTGGAAATTTACAAATAAAATGTTCTTTATTGAAACTCTTATCTTTTTGATTTCGCAAATATTTGTATTGATAATAATGTTTAACAATAGTAAACGTATTTGGTTTGGAAATAGGGACGACGTGTCGGAGTGCCTGTAAAAGGCTCGGGCGTTTCCGGATCCGCCGGCTTTCCAGGAAAACCACATTGGCACTCTACTATAGACAACAAATTTAACACAAACTACTTCTAAATACAATGAAAACAGACGCAAAATTAGCACAATCTATTTTAATAACGTATAGGTAATTTATATTTGTTGAAATTTAATACTGACCAGAATAAAAGTTAATAGGGAAATTTACCTACCTGTACTTAAACTTAATTAAATATTTTCTAAAATAAGTGACATTCGAATGAATATATGACATAAGCGTGAGGCGTAGGTAAAAATATTTAATATAATATTTTTTAGAAAACTGGCATAAAATCTTATTTTTGCAATGAAGAATATTTTTGCAGGGTCAATGTAAATGTGATGTAAAAGATCTGTTACAATTACTGGAAGGTGTGCCTCATATAAGAGGTCCTCCGGGAGCTTCGGGTCCTACTGGCGCAGATGGTGTTACAGGTGCTCCAGGAAAAACTGTATGTATTAAGAAATTTAAAAACAAAAATTTTGAAATCATTATTTATTTTACAATAAAATTTGAAATACTGTAGGGTAAAATAGGTGATCCTGGGCCTCCTGGTCCCCCTGGAATTAAAGGTGATAGAGGTGAAACGGGAGACGTGGGAAGACCCGGTCTGGAAGGTTTGCAAGGGCCTAAAGGTGAACCTGGAGTTGATGGAAAACCTGGCATACAAGGTCCTCCTGGGCCACCTTCTACTTTAGTGGTAAGATTTTTATTTAATTTGAAGGTAATGATGTAAAAACTATAAAAAATGTATACGCATCACAATAATAATAACTTCAAGAAAAGAAACTCCATAGCGAAAAGAAAGCGTTGATTAAATAGTCATTATAGTTCTCCGCCGTTTCCTAATATGTAATCAACACATTTCTTATCGCTATCCTAATACGAACCGCAATTATTTCCCTGAAAATATATTGCTTTTTTTGTTTTGTTACCATGATAATTGCAAAGTCATCATATCTAATGCAGGAATCAACGGCGTTATTCGGGTCTACTAATCCTGGGATTGCTAGCGAACGCGGACCCATGGGTCCACCGGGCCCTCAAGGTGAAAGGGGTTACATTGGAAATAAAGGAGAAAGGGGATTACATGGAACTAAAGGAGACAAGGGCGAAAAGGTACAGAAAATATTTATTATACTTAATCTACGTATGAACATTTATCATGTGCAGTATTTATATAAACATTATTAGGCAGGTACACTTAAATTGAGATTCTGTTAAACTTAGATTAATTTTACTAAAAACAAAGCGAGTATTTAAAAACTTCTCCTCTCAAAATTATGGTTTTTATAATAATATTACAATTTAATTAAAAAGATGGAGAAAATATTTCAAGTCATTTCCATTTCTTTGTGATTTGAAATTAAAACGGAACTCTCAACTCAGCTGGGCATAATTAGGCAAAGTGACTCACCATGATAAAAAAAAACTGTCGTTTTAATTTATTTTAGTTTGAAAACTTCATCTAAAAATTCATGTTTACGTTATAAAATATTTTTTAAAACACCAACCTTTTAACGCTCATGCAAATATATTTCTTGTTACCTGTCCTTTGATAAATAGACGTGCATTTATGATATCATTTTACAATACTATAATGTATATAGTCATTGTTATTAATTTTTATAATGCCTCATAATGTTCATGAGGGGTTGGGTTTCATATTATGATAATAAAAACGCCATTTTAAAAACTATTTCTTTTAAAGGTTGCAACATTGTTTGGTTAAAAAAGGAACTAATTGTCTATAAAACAAGAAAGGCACATATAAATCTAACGATTTATTAACGTAAATAAAATTGAATCATTTAAGTAGTACGAATATGAATAATATGTTATACGTAAAACATAAATATTCATGAAACGATTCAAAAACAACCAAACGTAATTCCACTGGCGTAACAATATGTAAATAAAAATTACAATACGTCAGAGAGCTTATTTTAAATCCCTAGCCTCCTCGAGTGTTAATCAGAATGTGGATAATAAAGGTACTCAGTGTTAGGTTAACGCAATAAGCAGGGTTGACCCTCGTAACGCACTGTTATGTTTTACCTTCGGTCCTTAGCTTATAACTCTGTTATCGTAGGGGTACCTCGGACCGCGTGGCCCACATGGCGCTAAAGGAGAGAGAGGTCCTTCGGGCCGTGATGGAACACCGGGGTTACCAGGCGCACACGGTCGCCCCGCAGAAAAGGGCGAAAAAGGTAAAAAAACTAACTGAACCATCAAATTTTATGTTATATTATGACCCTTATTTATATGTGGGATACTCGTTTGCAAGATTTTACGCTTTTGTAGCTACGATTCGAGAAATCTTTATTTTTACGCCTTATTCTAAAGGACCTTTTAAGGACAATAACTTTTATTCCTGTTATTTGATGTAAATGTATTAATTATTAGGTGCGAGTGGCGCCCCTGGTCCTCCTGGTCCACCAGGAGCTGTCTGGACTTCGGACAATTCCGTCGCAGGAGAAACAAGTAAAAGTAAGCTTTTTAAAGTTTTACAATCTACGGTATTGTTACTTTTGGTTGGTATTATAGGGTATATTACTTTCGTTAAATGTCAATTTAAATTACTTATATTAATAATTAATCATTAATACAATTACCTCGGTTGAGTCACTTGACTATCACGATTACATTAATACTGACCTTTGTTAATGTTACTTTCACATGACATTGTAATAAAACTATTTTTTATAAATCGACATGTTTTGGAGAGTAACTAGAACAAATTTGCACGCCGGAATCCCATGTCAATATTTGCGATTTCAAGGGAGCACAATGGGGTTACTCAAGCATTCTTAACCTCTGAGTAGAAGGCAATGTAAATAAATTATTTAGAAAATCGACCCTCAATTTATTTCAAGCTTAACAGTTTAATAATTTTGTCAAACATGCTCGATTAATTTTAATATGCGATACGTTTATTAACATAATTTCTTGGCGGTTTATGTTTTTTTCTTTAACAATACCGGACGGAATATAAATGAAGGACATGTTTCGTAGGTGTTCGAGAAGGCAACGCCCTGCGGCCTCTGAAAGGGGATAGAGGGGAAAGGGGTGAAAAGGTAATTACCTGCCAGTTTTCGTAGATGTAAATAGAAAATCTATGGTTTGGATTTTATTACTCACGAAACTGATGTATAGTTTTCTTTTACCCTTTTTTAACCTGCCCCAATTTTCTTTTATTCAATTTAATTATTTTTTTCTGGACTGGTAAGTGATTCATTAATTACGTTTTAACTATTAGGGCGAAAAGGGTGACCGAGGTTTGCAAGGACCTCAAGGATTTCCTGGAACAGATGGAAAACCGGGAGATCGTGGAGATATAGGTCCGTCGGGACTGCCTGGTTCTCAAGGAATTCAAGGTATTTCTGGCCCCAAAGGAGATCGTGGAGAGCCGGGCCCTCCTGGTCCGGTGGCAATTTCAATGAGCGAAGCAGAAATTTTAACAAAAGTGAGTGATTATGATTATAATAAATTTAAATAAATAATTATACCTACTTATTTAAATTTTATTTCAACTAGGGTGAAAAAGGCGAAATGGGACCTCGCGGTAAACGGGGTCATCCCGGTGCTCCAGGCCCGAGGGGTCCACCCGGAGTTCCTGGACCACCAGGACAACCTGGTACTAATGGTGTTGTTGGAGACATTGGTTTACCGGGCTACACTGTAAGTAATTTTTAATTATTGTTTTGGCCCAAAACCTTATTATTATAATAAACAGATTAAATAAAATAATCATATTAAAGGGACCACCTGGCGCTGCTGGTCAGCCTGGGCCAGTCGGGCAAAAAGGAGAGAAAGGTGACCCAGGTTTTGGAGCAATTGATTTGAATAATGTGAGTTGTGTTAAATCTATAAAATCAATAATGATGTCTATTACAGGCTATATACAAATATGGTAACGCACAAATGTTTTTAAACAGCCAATCAAAATTCAATAGTAAAAAAACTATTTACCTGTAATGAAAAGTAATTTAGTAAATCACTTTTAAGGGAATTCCCGTAGCTTGCGTGTTAAGTACATAAATGAATGCACGGCAGCTGTTGAGCTCGTTAGAATGATACATAGTGCACTTTTACATTATCATGCTTTATAAACAAAATAAAATCGTAAACGAGCAATATGAGAAAATTCGTAAATCGTTTAGTAGAATGGTGCTCAAAAGGCTATAAAACAAAAACCCATTTATCCTTTTAACCAGATAAAAGGTGAAAAAGGCGACAGAGGTCAGGATGGGACCCCTGGGAATCAGGGTAAAGAAGGACCGAGGGGTCCCCCGGGGCCACCGGGTGCTCCTGCTACGAACATTCAATACATCTCTGTGCCTGGCCCGCCTGGACCTCCAGGACCTCCGGGACTATCCACAGCATTCTCAAACGAGCTACCCTCAGACACTTTGACCGATAGACCGGGAATTAATCGCTTGGAACCAACAGGTCTGTTAGACAATTTGTATTTTATGTTATAGCGCAAGAAATATTTTTAACTTTCGCTTCAAATTGATTTAAAATTTTTCATTAAACATTAAATACTCATTAATGTAAAATGTTTACCGTATCATATAACATTTCATACTTCTTAAGATAAATTTTAATTTGTAATGCTATTTATCTTTGACACAGGCAAACAGGCACCACGAGATGCTTTGCAAATTTTACGAAGTTTAAATCAATATATGCCATACAGAGATCCATATGGTATGTAAATAAAACTTTAATTAGATACCTACTAAAATATTGGATTACGTAGAATAAATTGATTTATTTGATATTTACCTTATTTTTATAAAAGGTTACCGAGATCCATTGGATCCCCTCGGGGACTCTTCCGATTTCGATGAGGAAGAAGGAAGAACTTTGATGGGTCCAGTAGTCTATAAAACAGCTAATTCTTTGCTTCGGGTGAGTTAAACATTTATTGATGATGGGAAATGGGATGGGATGGGAAAATGGGAAATCATTTTCAATAAATACGAAATTATAATTCGCAGGAATATTTTTTAACAATTTAACATTTTATAGCGCCTCTGAAGGAGCGGCCTCACACGACTTGTCATCAAACTATTAATCATGAAACACTATGAAATATTTACTTAGCATAAAATTAAAATGAACATTTTTGTCGCAGCTCGGCACGGCCAGCCCGCTGGGGACCGTCGCATATGTAATCCAAGAGCAAGCCATGTTGGTGCGTGTCAACAACGGATGGCAGTATGTCGCGGTAAATTAAAAATTACATTATTTTTTCAGTATAGGCAATTTTTTAAAGTGGCGTGTGTGGTGAATATGAAAGGGCGTTTATAAAACTTATTTCAAGTTATTATGAAACATTAATATAAAATACTTTGAATTATAACACATTTCTTTAACAATCGCACCCTCGTTATTTTTAATAAACGTAACGGGTATATTTATTATAACAGATATATTTATAAAACAATGTCATCCGCTGCGTCACGCGTCCGTCTGTTAGGACGCCCTAACGCCCTAATCTCAGAAACTCTCTAAGGATTTTGACTCCGTTTTCTCCAATAATATATATTTGATTCAGAAGGAACATTTAGATGTATAATATGAAGGTTTTAGGTAAATTGCCAACGTATGATGTAATTTAGAGTTAGCATGCTCTAGCGATTGAATGGGCCGCAATCTAAATAAAATTCCAAAATTAAAATGCGTAATTTGTATTTTGAGGTACGACTTTGGAAGTCGACTGTTAATCAGGTACACGCTTAACCCACTTGAAATGGTAGATATGTTTTCCAAAAGTTTCATATGGTGTTCCACCTTTTGAAAAGCCAAAGTAATTGCTCGGTAAAGCTTTAAAGAGACAAAAGCTCCGTGTAATTTAAATTTTCCCTACTTTCTATTGTTTCGGTGAAATTCAAAGAAAGTTTCGAGTATTTAATCAGACTCTTGACCGAATTCTCAATGAGAGGTATTATTATTATAAGACAGATATTATTAAACTTATCAGTTTGAAATATCCTGTTTTATCAAGTTTTCTTGACACTTCATATTTATGATTTCATTAAACGTTAAATCAAGATATTTATTTAATGTATATAATAAAATTGAAGAAATACTTCACTATATACGTTAAACGCCTACCACGGCAGACTGGTGATGGTTATTATATTAGTCCAGTCTGCCGTCCTAGGGTAGTACCGCCACTCTCGAATGTAACACCCGTGAAGTGACCTTGTCGTGTTTCGGGAATAGTTTGAAAGTAGCCAGGTATAACGAGAAGAGTGTGCACTGTCGATCTGGATGGTACATGCTCGTCTCTTCAAGCCGGCATAGTGGAAGCGACTGCTGCCTGTAGAGATTTCTCTGTAGTAGTAGTTGTATCCATTCATGGGTCGCACTCTAGCTTTACATCAGGCGGAGTGTTGTCACATGCCGAGCTACAATAAAAAATTAAAAAATAGTTTCCAGTATCCTAGATTATATGATCCTAAATTTAGAGTACCTAAGTACCTGATCGACATTTGATGATGAAGGAAATAACTTAATACCTACATTTAGCTGGTAATTGATCATAGACAATAAGATACTAAAGTATGTAACAAAGTAATTGGATACGAGATTTTTAAGAGCGAGATTAAGACAAGCACTATCGTCTCTGTACCAACTCGGCAAGGATCTCACTCTGAACGAGAGGCATGGTGATTGAATGAGAGAGTATTTGAACTATGAATGGAGTCATTGTGAAAAGTGGTGTTGAGATGTACTCAGTTCCATCTTGATCATAATAGCATATGGACATGAGGCTTGATGGAGATGGAGAATGCTGATTTTTTTACACAGAAAAAGAGAATGAAAAAATATAAAGTTAAGACCAAATGAGATTTCTAAATATTTTTCTTTCTAAACTTTGAGACCAAGGGCTTCTGTTGAAGACGGACCTGGATATTCTATTTAAATATTTGTAATTATTAATTCAGCGTACAACGCCGCGGGACGACTACTAGTTAATGAATATAAGGAATACCTGAAATCTTTAAAAAATGAAGCTTCTTTTCAAACGACTTTTCTCTTTTGTAGATGGGTTCATTATTGGCTTTAGATACAGCGTCAATGGGCACTCCTACACGTGCGCCTTCACAATCTATTCTGGAAACATCTAGTCTTGTTCATCATAAAAATGCCGCAGGAGAAGGACCTGTGGTAAGTTACTTTTCTTTTACAAAGGTTCTTCTAAAACTATACAAATTATAAGGGCTAGGTCAAAACAAACAAAATATCCGGATTCCAAGTAAATATTACTTCCTTTATGTAATAAATGTTTTTAAACGTATTTCTCTAGATTGTACGATTGTGCTCGTATTGATCCGGACAAAACAAAAAACCTGAAATCAAACGGGGTTCCAAAAATAAACTATGAAAGCGTTCACAAAAATATTTTACCAAAGGTTTTAAAAAATTTGTACTGTTATTGTAATATTTTATAAAGCCGCTATTTTGAAAAGAAATTCACTTATCGTGATACAAACAACACAAAAGAACTAAGAACACAATTCATTTGTTTTGTCTTAGTTTTTTTTTTTTCTTGAATGCTTTATTTTTCTTTTGTTTTAGTTGAGACTCGCCGCTCTGAATGAGCCTCACACAGGAGACATGCATGGAACGAGTAGCGCGAATTATGAATGTCAACGTCAAGCACATAGAGCTGGCCTTGAGGGCAACTTCCATGCCTTTATATCATCTAGGTATGTCCTTCCTTTTACATTTTTTCATCATCATTATGTCCTTTGAGAAATGACATTTTTATTTTTCACGTAGGTCTCAGTCAAAACTATGATACTCTGTGCTATGAGTTATTAGGGCTTATTTGTATATGGAGTTTTGAGGTTTTTAAGGACAAGGAGTGTATATGGAGTCACAATAGCTAACAGAATGAGGAATACCTTTGTGCGCGAGGATTGAATGGTGAGGAAGGTATGCTTCGATGGTTTGGGCACGTGGAAAGAATGATAGAAAGGAGATTGACGAAAGGAATATATAATCTCTGTGAATGGATGTGTTAAACAAGACCCAGAAGGCTGTTTTCCGATCAAATCGGAGACATCCTTATGAAAGCTGGTCTAGTGCTCATAACCATCGGGCGTGCATTAAGAGAATTGTGAATGTGAGAGAAGCGATGGAGTTGTGTCAGGATTGTGGTAAGTGGCGTTCCGTTGTCTCTGCCTATCCCTGTGGGAAAAAGGCGTGACAATTGTTATTGTTATTGTTGTAAGGACATGATCATGTATAAATATTTATTCAGACCGGATCAGAATAAAGAATCCAGGGTCTGCGTGTAACGAACTATCACACTAACCATAGAGATCGTCGAGTTTACAAATCGAGTTAGTTTCGATTAAAAAAAATGAAATTTTTTTTTTCTTCTACCAGGGTTCAGAACATAGATTCTCTAGTGACTTGGGTAGAGATACCAGTAGTGAATGTAAGAGGAGATGTACTATTCAATTCTTGGGGAGAAATGTTTGATGGGTCTGGCGCCCTGTTTGCGCATGCACCAAGAATCTACAGTTTTAGTGGAAAAAATGTATTACAGGACCCGAGTTGGTAAGTGCTTACTTTATCATAACCAACATTGTGAAAATGTCAAATTTATTACCTAGAACAATACAAGGAATGATAGGTGAGCAGGTCGCGTTTCAAGATTACACTAGGAAATAACCGGGTAGGGAAGGGAGTGTAATATGACATTCTGGATGGTTAAGACTAACAGAGGCGTCTGTCGTCTGCAAAGATTTGTTCTGTGGCAGTAGTCATCTACGCTCATGGATGCAGTCTAATTCAGTTTGTTCCCATTTTAAAGGTATCTTATAAGACGGCAAAACTACTGACACAAATATCGTGGACTAGATACTAAATGTAACTTTGTAAGTTTGATGAAAGAACGTACACCATTTAACTTTATTGCTGGCATTGTAAGAAAATGATTCATTTCACAAACAGGGCTAACAAAGCAGTCTGGCATGGTGCCAACTCTAATGGTGAGCCTGCTATGGATGCTTACTGTGACGCCTGGCACAGTGGCAGCCCTGACAAATATGGTTTGGCATCATCACTTAGGTCCAACAAGTTATTAGATCAAGAAACGTAAGTTTTGATATGACTTCATTTTTTTTAAATTTATTTATTTATTTATTTATTTGGATTGGCACAATCACAATAAATATTATAATTTTACAGATATCCATGTAATACCAGACTGATAGTTCTTTGTATAGAAGCTGCGCCGTTAGATACTGCTAGAAGAAAAAGGCAATCTGTGTAAGTACACATTTATATTTTATTCCGAGGACATTGTTCAAAAATTCAGACACTGTTTATTTTCCAGGTTTATAACGTCAGATAAACTAAATCAAAAAAATTAGAAAAAGAGTAATATTTTAAATATTACACAAGCATTGTTATAGTTTAATTATTTAGCATATATTTTGACTGTAAATATTTTGGAAGACTGTATAATATATCCTTAGGTTATTTAGTAAGATAGTACTCGTTTTACTCAAGTTTGTCTGTATGTGGAATGCAGGTCTACTCCCCTTATCGCATGCGGCTATACGGGTATCACTCTTCAGTTTAATATCGTTGTTAACGTCATCGTGTACGCTAGTGTAAAGTTTACTAAGGCCAGAGGCAAACTTGAGTGAAATTGGAATTAATAACTAATGATTCTGGTGGAGCATTAATGACAATATAAAATTTAATATTAAAATTCGATGCCTAACTATTTCTACCGTGTTTACATTTATATTTAAGTCTTTTTATGTGACATTGCTAGCAAATTAACATTTTGCATTAGAAAATAAAGCAAATGTACCTAAAGTAGTTTCTGAAATAAAATAAAACACTTTAAAAAATAATTACTATCAATTCACTGCTAAATTCGGAAGTAAATGAGATACAGTAACACCCCGCTTTACGTGACCCCGTTATGCGCGGTTTCGGTTTTACGCGAATTTCAAATTTCGCGCTAAAATGGCTCTTTCAAAGATTTATTCAGGTTTGGACATATTGCAGTGCATAGACAGTGATGATGACCGTGTTTTAACCGTGTGTCAATGAGTAAAAAACAGTGTAGCGTGTTATGAAAATTTTTTTACAAGACTGTAAAAAATAGATACATTTTTTCGTAAAAAAAAACATAATGTAACGCTACACAATGTGTTTTTAGAATTAAAGTATGTATTGATTTGCATTTTGTACAGACTTTTGATTTTGCTTAAACGTGGCCCCTTATACGCGAATTTCACTTAACGCGAGTTTTTGCGGAACGTATCCCTCACGTAAAGCGGGGTATTACTGTATTTTAACCACCTACATATTAGACAACACTTAAAAGTGGTCGTACTGCCCCAGGACGACGCGACGAGTCTACCTACCACTAATTGTTTTGTGGGACCCGTATTTTTTTCATTATTTGTCATTTTGATGGTTTGATTAACTTTTAAATATATGTACGACCCTCTACTGCCATAGTTTTAGAAGAGTACCCGTGCGATAATTTGCATTTGAGGATCATATTTCCTTCATACACGTTCTTTGTTTCTGTTACGTAAAATAATATATTTTTTTAAATAAATGTGTACTCTTATTTTCTATATGTAATACTTGCATACATATTTGTTGGTCTCTAATATTATAATATAGTTAGTGTAATTGATGGAATCGAAATTATAGTTAGAAAAAAAACCTGTAAATAATGTTAATTGCCTACCTATAATATTGTATATATCTAATGTTAAAAATTTCGGAATGTTTTAATTAAGTGTTCCTATACCTGGTTTTTAATTAAGTTCCTACGGTTTTATGTTATAATTAAAATGTGAAATTAAACACTCTTTTTTTTATTTTGGATATAACATTACATAAATGTAAATCTCTAAAAGTACCTTAGATTTAAATTAAATTTGTAAATAAGGTAATTATTATTCATGAATACAATGCTAATCTATAATAGTTTATTTTGGTTTCAAATTCTTTCTAAGGGCTATAACAGAAGTTTGAACTTGGTTCGGTCGCACCAAGGATTTGATTCGAGTGAACCTAATCCGTGGTGCGACGGGACCAACTTCGATTATCTGTTGGAGCTTTTAAACATGCCTACCTTCGAGATTAAAATTTAGTAAGTATGAGTAACTGAATTTTAAAGTTAAAACTCAAGAAAAAATAAATCACAAACCAAATATTGTTAAGCTCACTGCCAAACACGTTTAAAATAAAATACTTAAGTTATGTAATTGTTTATAATATTATATTTATAACTGTGATAATATCATTTTATTTAACTTATAACGAGGCTTGGATATTCTTGTGATTCGGCCATTTTCATAATAATATTGTTTGTCTATTGTTAATAATAATTCCCCTAGGCGAATCTTATTGTACTATATAGATTAATTATATTGTTTTATGAAAATAAATCAAATTTCGAAAATTTAACGTCTTTCTTTGGCCTATTTTAACACTTTAATTTACTTAATAGCTTCATTAAAGTACTATTTAAAATATTACACTAAAATAAAAGATAACAATTTAATAAACAAAAACCATGACAGCAAAAAATATGAACGATCAAAATGTACATAATTATAATCCAGAATCACCCTTGTCAAAATATTAAACACATGTACGGGCATAAGAATGAAAATTTACTGTGCGAAAGTGACACAGCTGTTTCTAATGCCACAAAATGAGCTAATATTATATGTTACATTTCTGAATGGGAGTGACAGCTTTGGGGTCACGATGAGTAATTTTGTGTTAAAATATTAATCCTCCTAATAAAATGGTACGTAGGGTAACACAGAGAATGTGCCGACTTTTATAAAATAAAAGATGGTATGACGATTTGGGTCAGTCATCCCTACCATTCAATAGAAGTTTATTTCTTTAGGTTTTGTTAAGTAATATTGATTATATTGGTAAATATAAATGGCACACCTTGATTTGATCGAATTCAATATCTGATTAATTGACAGCTGATTAACTTACGGTAACGTTAGAAGCTACCTAAAGCTAACATAGTGGAGTGTATCTGTCGTAGCAGTTCATGGACTGCGGTTCTAGCATGCGAAACGCAGTCACACGCTATATTAAAAAAAAATTTAAATAATATTTTTTTTAAAAATCCGACTGAGAATCGAACCCCGGCAACTGTCCGCGTAACGAATTCGGCCAATAGAATCCATCAAATATTTTATATTCCATTATAAACACACATATAAACTAGTCCACGCTCGCTAACGTTCCTGGCACTATCAAAGAATAATAAACTTCATACATTGTAGTACGTTTTACCATATAAAAATATGTGAAAATTTTTCAAATTTCCATTTGACTATGTAATAATGCAGCTGTTTTCACAGCACATCCATCAACTGTTCGCTGGCATAAAACCTTGAGGAGTTCGTTCTCGCAGACATTTTCTTTATAGCGCAACTCATTTCCTAAAACTTTAGCTATAAAAATGAAGAAGTCTTTAAAACGTAAAAAAGTCCCGTAGTAAACTGTTTATGTCGGTTTACGAAGATATTTTAATATAAAAAAATTCTTTCATCATCTACTCTATAAGGAATAGTCTCTCCACGTTTCTTTGTGAATAAAAAACCTGACAAAGTAGAAGTAATTACTCCTAGTTTCATACTTATTCATATTATCATACTAACACTAAAAGGAACATTTTAATTATTTCTCATTCAATGAATAAAACGGAGCTTTTTTAATCTCCCCTATGTTATGGGCGTTCGTATTTCGTTTTCGACCAAAAATGAAACATAAAATTGACATTTGTACGAAGAATTACAAACCACAAGTCAGTCAAGTCAAGTTTTGTTATATAAATAATATTACTTGACCAAAAAATAAGTTTTTAGTTTTTTTTTGTAAAAAAGTATTTTAGGGGTGCGATGTGTTATTTTTGAGTGTTTAATATCCTTGCCCCCATTTGCGTCAAATAAAATACGTATAAAAATTATTAATAAAAAAAAGTTACTTCATACGCTGACATCTCTCTCATACATACCATACCAGATCTTGAATTAGATAGATTAAATTTGGAGTCATTTTGTTTATTTAACTTACCATGGACCTATATATAGAAGTAATTAAAAAAAATTAACAATAGAATATAATAATATTATCAATGCAAATAAAGCGTTTTCAATCCACAAGCTCATCATTAGTTGCATAGATCTGAAGAAGAGCCTCGCATGATAAGCATTCAGACAGCCATAGCAATGTAAAAATAGGTTTTAAATAAATTTGTTTAAATTATTAAAATCGTATTTAGTATGAGGTTAGGTAGAGAGCAATCGTCACTTCACGGGTGATACATTCGAAAGTGGTGGTACTGCCCCAGGACGGCAGACTGGGCAAATAACCATCATCAGTCTGCCTACCACTTTGAAAGTTTAATATATTATTTTTTTATTTTAAGATGAAATTGTTTAGTTGCAGCATAATATCAATTTTCGCGAATGTAGCAGTAAGCCGAGGTATTATGTAAGACTCGTTGGGTGTAATTACACGGTACCAGGATATGCAGGGTTTATTGCAAAAATATGGTGTCACTAAACCGTGTAATGAACTAAAATAGCAGCGAAAAATTATATAGATACTTTCATTGAATTTTTTATATTAATTTCATTTTATTGAATATCTGAAACTTGTTTTATACTTTGGCTTCTTGTCATTATTTTGTACGCCTGCATACTGTGATTCGCCATAAACTAAATTAACAATTAGTCAGGTATTATTATGTACTGAATTAAGTAATTAAACGTAAATTTCAGATTTCAGATTTTATTTAGAAAAAGGATAAATCACTTTTAAAAATATCAAAAAAGTATAAAGTATGTAGATTAAGGAAGATATCCCAAAGTGGTAGGTTAACAAAAAAATCTTAGAAAAGACCGCGGCGATGAGCCAAATAAGTTCTGGGAACCCCCGCCTTAGTTCACTGACATGTTTGAGGTTTTTTATTATCATAAAGGCCATGCGGAAAATTTATATACTTTTTATATTCAAAAAAGATATTTATTTAAAAGATAATTCACTTTAAATAGTCACATTAAAAAAAATGGTTTTTATGAAAACCACTTGGTGGTGATAATGGTTATTAACCGTCTGCTGTCCCAGGTTAGATGGAAGTTTAAGTTCAAGTTGTTTACATCAACATTTAGTGTAGAACGGTCGGTGCACACTCGTCTCATCAAGCCGGCATAGTGAAGATGATATCGGTACGTATCAGCGAGTATCGCGTACACTCACACATTTTTCATTGACAGTTTCCCGTAACTTCCTACGTTTTTAAGCATTTCCTGTGTTTAGCATTTCCGTTCCATATTTAGAGAAACTTTTATCTAGGACCTAGGACCCTAATAATGGGACAATAATAAAGTAAAAAAAAATTCTCGGACTAATAGTTCCGGAATTTATGTGGGACAAACAATGAAACGTTTAGTTTTATAAGACATTAATGTGCAAACAACATAAAAGGGTATGATTATGTATGTATACAGAAACTAGTTTATACTTACTCACCCCCGACATTTACACATCAACGCTTCCTTGACGTAACTTCCATCTAATACGTGTACTATACTTTCAAGAAAGTAAATTTAATTCAATGTAATTTCTTAATGTCGACAAACATAACTCTAAACTATTAAGGCTTTAACAGACAAACCACGGATTTGGTTCACTGTCGTACCATATCGTATCATATAATATCGGGCGTACCGCGAACCATCGTGTTGGCCGAACCGAGTTCAATAGTCTGTTAATACCTTAGAAGGTTCATGGGATTAATAACGAATTTAGTCAATAGGTGTACACAGATCGATCGCCATCTTCCACGATTAGTAATCTAGTATTTTCTTCTACGTCATTTATTTAGAAAATGTTGTTGTAAATTATGCATCCAATAATATTACAAGCTCTGCTACAATAATCCTTTGGGACGTATTATGCTCGTTTTAAAATTATATTTCTGATGATTATGATATATTTTCACAGAGTAGACTTGTCATTAAAAAATTGTTGTTGAAATAGTTATATTTCATTATTATAAAGAGTGGTAGGCAGACTGATGATGGTTATTTGTCCAGTCTGCCGTCCTGGGGTAGGACCACCACTTTCGAATGTAACACCCGTGAAGTGACCTTGTCGCGTTTCGGGAATAGTTTGAAAGTAGCCAGGTATAACGAGAGGAGTGTGCACTGTCAATCTAAGATGGTAGATGCTCGTCTCTTCAAGCCGGCATAGTGCACAGTTTTCTCTGTAGTAGCAGTTGTTTCCATTCATGGGACCCACTCTAGCTGTTGTTATATGTAAATAAAATAAAATAATAATATATAATATATTATAAATAAAAAATAGGTACCTATTTCATTTTAGTTGATAATATAATAAAGGAAAGTACCTCAAACTTAAAACTAAAAGTTTTGTAAAAGTTTCGCCTAAGTATTAATTCATTTTCCATAGAGATCGGTGCTATTGTACCTAAATGAGGGAGGCTCGTGTTTGTGCCTTGTTTTCGAGCGTGCTTTAATAGTGGAGGAAATTGATTGTAAATAACTTTAGTCCGTCCAAGGCAAGATAATCTGAAATTGCTTAGGGACGGGGGCCTTTGATAAATGCGATGGAACACGGTTTCACCATAATTTATATCTATCTATAGTATTCGCTTAATATAACTAATAGAATTGAGGTTTCGACTTCAGTTTGCATTAAACTGTTAACAGTGCCAAATGTATAATAATTGACACGCTTTTCGGCTTAGCTTAGAAACAGAGCCTCATCAAGCCGGCATAGCGGAGGCGATCTAGTAGCTTAATAAGAAAGTCACACGTCTATCTCTATAGACTCTAAATAAGACAGGGGGGTGATTATATAATATTATATTTTCTAATCCAAATAATTTATTTTCGTTTATCGCAAGTCGCAAATTTGTATTGTTGTTGATCATTTATTTAATTAATAGTATAATTATTTAAAAAAAAAAATCTTTTAGATGTACAGAATTAAATAGAAGAAACCTGAGTACCATCTTTTTGTGTGGAATAATCCGTTACGGATACTCTTGGGGAAGGTGCCAGGGTTATGTCGGACTCTCCAGCCTAGCATGGTATTTTACTCGACACATAGTGGACGGAGTCTGGGTACGTGTTAGAATTTCAAACTATAAAACTGAGCTTTAGCTGAGCCACTTAGTTAAAGTAAAATGATGAAAATAATTATATTTAACCAATAAAAAAAGTGTCACAGTGTTAATGAGTGTGTAGGTAAGTGTCACGCTATTTGTAAAACATGCTATTTTCTTGTTCACTTAACCTATAATTTCTCAATATATCATATTTTACTCGCTTTAATTAAAACTTGTAACTATATGATTAAAAAATTATATGTAAAAATATCGCACCACTAAAATATTTTAAATAACAAAAATATATATGTATTAGCGTTTAAGAGAGAGCGATAAGATAGCGATAGAGCAAGAAGAGAGCGGCCGTCCAATTTTGCATAATTCCGGCCGTACTTATAGCTTCGGTGCATATAAATATAGGTAATAAGTCCAATCCGTCGTCCAAAGGTAATACCATCATTTTCAAGTGTAACACCCGTGAAATCACCTACTCGCGTTTCGAGATCAACTTGGAAGTAACCTGAGTTTAACAATAAAAGTGTGCCCTGTCAATGAATCGTGCACGTTCGTCTCTTCAAGCCAGCATAGTGGAACCGACTATCAACGACATAATTTATTACAATAATAATTTTTGTATTACGGCAATAATATTTTGTTAACATAATGCGTATTACGAATTTAAACAACTACGTTTACCAACTTTTGTGGTTATTTTATGGACAATAATAGTTATCCATTCGGAAACTACACTCATTTTGTGGTATGATAACATAGGATAATCGCTGTGGGTACATTGAATTGCTTGTGATTTAAATAATAATATTGTAGTTATAAATATCTATGATCTACACACATATCACATGCCTATGATACAAGCATACATACATTCTGTATATTACTCTTAGCTACAAAGCTCCCCATACAAGCAATGGAACCGTCTGCTGAGCAAAAAATGTCATTGTTGGTAGTGCCCGGTCCTATTGCCTATCACAAAAAACGTAGCTTATATACATTTATAACAAATATAAATTTTTTATTTATTTTTATATAAATTTCACAAACAACGGTTTTATTGTAAAATAACAAAAAAGTCGTAGATGTAAATAAAATATAATATTAAATTATAATTAAGTAATAAAAACCCATCATTCCTGAAAATTGGTTTCTTTGCTCGAATAAAAAAAAATTTAATGACGCACTTCTACCAACCTCCATCAGCTATCACTTCCATATCGACGACGATGCGGTCCCGGGTTTGATTCTGCCGGCTGAAACAAATACCGCTCTTTTCAATTCTAATTTAAAAGGAAGCAAATATTTATTTCAGGTCTTTATATGATATGTGCGTTGTCCTTGTCTAAAGTAGTGGGTTTAGAGTATCTAAGGTTAAAGTAAATTTATTTTTTATGCTTGTTGTTAATAAAATTGTTTCTCTTTTCAATGTTATAACATTATATTTTTACAGAGAAACTGTTATACCATGAATCCGGCAAATAATAGATAACCTAGATAATCTAAGTAAAAGCTTGTATGGGAGAAAACAATTTAAAAAAAATAAAATATAGACACAGCTTTAATGTAAAACCTTAAAAAAGCAATAAACAAATTTTCAGGTTACTAATGCATGTTCGAAATGAATGAATTCGGAAGGGTCAAAGTGTTCAAACGTTCAAAATGTTGTAGAAAATCGTTCATTCATTAGAGCTTATACACATCTATTAAAGCCATCAAAGTGTCGCTTTTAAACTGATTTCGACCGAACCTTTAATGAGAGGTTAGCGCTTGTAATTCCTGCATTGGGGATGTATTTCGGATTAGGCATTCCTGTTTGCGGAGGATGAGTGCGATGGCGCGTGACTGTATGCTCCAACGAATTTCATGTGGACGCCTTTTATTGTTTATTTTTATTACTTACCCCGAATTCACGCCCGAATAAATTCTAGCTAAAAAGGTCTGGGTAACGTTAATTAAGTTCTTGGGTTTTACGGTCTTTTGTATTGTGTCGATATTAGTTACAAGTGTTAGGGCGTGCGGTATTCAGATGAGGATTTCGTTTTGAGAGTTCTGTGTGTGTGTGCTCCCAGAAGTTATGTTGCTCGAGAATTTGTTTGACCTCTTCCCTTCACGTTTAACTCAGCTGTTTATAGCTTCGTACATAATATTTATGAGCATGTTATGCATGTACTTACATATTTTACAGTTTAATGACCTTTAATCGGTCCATGTGTTATGGCTATGTTGTTCTCGTCCTTGTACTTTGTGTTTTGAGTTTTTTTAGAGTTCATTGACTTTTAATTCCAATTAGGTTATTATATATATACTGTGTAAAACTCTTTACATAATTATAGCGACAAAAGAAAAATCACATGAAGTAGGTCTAACTGATCTGTTTTTTTATTTTTTGACCTTCGTACTTTAGAAATTACGAAAACTTTAAGGTCTCCCGAAATTTACCATAAAATTCTGCGTACTGTAAGCATCCTTCTCTTCACTAGTAGATAGATACTGGAATTATTTTAAGGGATTTTTAGTTTTAAAGTAATTGACGTTTATATTTCAAGTAACTGATGCACAACAGCCAATCAGTCGTGCGAGCAGTGGCCCCTTATTTAGGTATATCAATTTAAAAGACTTTAATCGACTCGAGATATACTAATAAAACATGCCTACGAATATTCCCTACAAGGATAGGTTATTTCAAAATTCGCTAAAAAAGTTTACTATTGAAAAATTAGAAAGAAAACTAAAAATCAATCACAATTGTAGGTGGGCTAAAATATGAAATACGATAGTTAAATTTTTTTCAAAATATTATAAAATATTATTATTATGTTTGTGAAATTTTGCCGCCCTCTAAAAGTACAGCTTGGGGCGTACTGGCCCAGCTTCCCCTGCTACGCTACGCCACTGCAAGCCAGGGATTGTTATATATTATAATTTTAAAGTTACCCATATTTGATCTGAACGAAGCTGGCCAATATTTTATTAAAACATAAGTAAAACAAAATCCTCTAACTTTTTTTTCGTATATCCAGTCACAACATCTTGGTAGGCCATGCCGTATGTTAGACAAATGTGCGGTGAACCGGATTCTAGCCCTTGCTAATTACAATTTCCGCTTTCGTAATCCACAAATTCATTAATAAGGCACGTTTTAATTTTGTTCGTGTTGATGTGCTTTGAAGTATATATTTTTATTTTATGTAATTTAATTCTATATTTATTTAGGGACGCTGTAGAACGCGGATGATGTCTGAAACTTTAGAAAAGGGCGCGTATGCTGGGTCCACAATCAGCTAGTTTCATATGACGAATATATCCATATTAACTAGTTACTAGATAATATACATTATACATTATCGGTTACTCATTATTAATTTTTATCATGCTAGTTTAGGTTTATAATTAAATTTTAACAAAACAGTTTCAAACGTGTTCAATGATATTATTATATTTCAATTTCTATGTGGTTTTTTTTTCTGATTGATTTAAATTAAATTTTCATCATAATTGAATAAAGTTTAAATATTTTAGTTTTCTTTTATATAGCAAATAATATACCAACTCGTACACTCATGTATGTGAAAACAAACGAGCACACCTTGAGAATATACGACATGTCGCATTAACCCGTACCTTTCCCTTACAGAGAACCCTCTGAAGATTAAGTGTTATGAATAACTTAAAATTAATAACCCATTTAGTCCCTATGTGACCCAACTTCGCTATAAATATGTATACATTTAATTGTATAATAAAATAAAAATTCTCTATTTTCACACCTTATTGTTAGTTATGTATTGAAATAAAAATCTAAAATAATTAATCAAATGATTTTTTTTAGTCACATTTCACACAGATGCGAGCGTTACTTTCTGCCATTCATGTCTTTCACCCGGATACAGCAGAGAGATGAAAAAGAAAAATAAGAAAAAGTGTAGTTATCTATCTCATTAGTCGAATGGGAATTTGTATTATTACTGAAAATAACTAAAGGAGTAACTTAAATAATTAATTTATAAATATAGACGTAATATTTAGACAAAATTTATACACCCCTCTGTATATAAATAAAGCTGAATATTTCATTTAATAAAGATAAAATTAGGGTAATACAAAAGTTTATGTACGCGATTGCAAAACCACTAGGCTATTAAATTTTATACAGAAGGTGCGGGCCTTTTAATTGCTTTGAGCGCCTTCTACTGGTATTATAAATAAAGCGTTGTAGGTACCTTCATAATACAAAAACGTTTGATGCTTTTGGTTTGATACGTTTGATGGTTTGGATGCTGTTGGTTGGAATGGAGATAAGTCGTAATTTTTATTCCTCATAAATACTCTGATAGTTCCCAGACTATATTTAAACCATAATTTATAATTATTTAAAAAAAAATATAGGTTATATATTTAAATTCGTAGTTAAGTAAGCCAAAAGGCCAAAAAAGGTAGTCAGGTATAACGAGAAGAGCGTGCTTTGTCAATGGTACATGCTCGCCTCAAGCCAGCATAGTGGAGGAGACTGCTGCCCGCACAGATACCTCCGTATTAGCAGTTATTTCCACTCTAGCTTTACATCAGGCGAAGTGTTGTCACATGCCGAGTTACAATAACAAAAAAAAACTGTTTGTCCTCGTCCTGATTACTTTTTTTATTATTGTAGCTCGGCATTATTATTATTATTATATTTATTATATTTTTTTTATGTATACTTTCCTATTTTATAATTAATCGTTTTGCTTCACTTTTTGGTCTCCTCGTTTTAGTGTAAGATGTGATTCTTTTCAACAACCACAATAACAAAAATTGGGGAGGTGTATCTGGTGACAGCTATCTTTTTTACATATTTTTTAGGTAATATAGATTAATTTAGTCGAGGCGTG
This sequence comes from Tinea pellionella, assembly GCA_948150575.1. Classification (NCBI taxonomy): domain Eukaryota; kingdom Metazoa; phylum Arthropoda; class Insecta; order Lepidoptera; family Tineidae; genus Tinea; species Tinea pellionella. The sequence goes on from OX411256.1 coordinate 2,848,848, forward strand.
TTTCTAGAAACCTTTTTTAATTGCTGTGTTCTTTTTTATTAATTTTTCAAAATTGCGATTGTGATATACCTGTATGTAGTAATCGTGACGTTTCGGCCGGAACTAAACCATTGCCAAGAACAAGAAAAAATAATCATTTGTCAAAAGTTCAAACAAACTTTTGATTTTTAAAAGTGCCTGGTAATTAAAACATTGTGTTTATAGTGTAGTTTTGTAGTATAGTTATTCGTATAAAACACTGTTATTGTTAGGAAACACAAACAAAAGATATTTAACAAACTTGTGAGGCGACAACCACAGACAACAAAATAATCTTCAAAACTGCTAGGTTGGTACTTTGTATTCTACTTGTCAAACTGTCCGAAGAAGGTCGATCGCGTGTCATTACAGTTTTTCAAATATCAAAGTTTTTTCAGAAAATCAAGAAATACATCTAATTGAAGTGATATCTCGAAATGGGTTAATTTTTGAGGACCCTGCCCATTGTCACGCCTTTTTAACATACAAATAAAAATAAGTAAATATCATATACGAGTACACATATCATGTAAACCAAAGTACTCACAACAAAGCTAAATTAGATTGCAATGAGTAATACATATTATATCAACACACTTAGAAATATTTACTACCAATCTCATATAGCAAATAACCAAATCGGACAATTGTGGTTTGACCCTTACAGTTCAATGACTGGATCAATTCGATTACAGTAAGCTTAATGTTATGTACGATAGCTGGTCGGCTTTGACGATGTTCAACATGTTTCTAGGAATGCTTTTACTTCTCAAATTGATCGTCAATCACACAATTACAATGCTATATTATTGATTGATGATGTTTATGTACCTACTAAGTACACGGGATGTAAAAAGATAGCCAGTAATCCCGCGTACCAGAAGTTTTATACATCATACTGATGAGGTCCTAATATTTATTAATGCATCGTTTTTGTCATTTATTGGTGTGGTATCAACTATGTAACATTATAATACCATTATTTGTTAAAAGATACAAAACATCATCGAAATATCATAATCTAGCAATGTGAATGTAAGGATTGTCTCGTAGCAAGCCCAAAGTCTTTCAACTCACAGCTGATAGACGGCCGAGCGAGCTCTATATATATCAGCTGATACGATACGTTCATTGAACGATATTTATTGTAGAAAATTAATCTAGTAGCAACATACGAGGTGTAGTTGAATGACAGGCTTCTAACCTTGGGTATCGAGATAATAAAAAGGCATGAGCACTATTTCTATGATTTTAACATCTCTGTTTACGATTCTGTCCGCGCAACCAGTGTGCGAAACAAGGCCTTATATAAATAAATAAATAAATGAATATATAAATAAAACAAATGTAAAATAATAAACCCAAAGTTTGTTTAGGCAGCTTGTTTTCTATTAATAATAAACAATACCCAGAATTTCAAATTGAAATTAACCTTTTAAATGATACGCATAAAACATGCTTTTACGAGATGTGATAACAATTTGATGTAGATAAATTAAAACAATTTAAAAATAATAAATGATGTAACCAGTCACATTATAAGCTCTACCTACCGTACTAACAGGCCACCGTCACTCTGCCGCCCTGGGATAGTACCACGACTTTTCCGTGGCTCGCGGTCCTTTGACCTGGAGTGACAGTGTCATATCCCCTATCCCAACTCCAATGCTGGTCTCCCATCGGGCACCATATGGCGTAGAGGGGAACACCGTGGGGATTTTGTCGTGCACACCTGGTATTGTGTTATAACAAACACGCGTGAATTGTCCTACTCTTAATTTTCAGAAACAGCTTGAAAATAATGAGATTGCGAAACGAAAAGAAATAAACATGACATAACGATTCTAAATGTGTAAGTCTTTTCCAAGAAGTCATGTTTACAAACAGTGCCGAAATATTGTATTAGTCTAATATTATTCCACAAAATTATGTGTAGGTATAATACTGTAAAATTTAAACGTATTGGAATTTATTTATGGTACATTTACGCTATCAGCATATTGTTAAATTGCAATTTAACTTTACTACCCTGTACCTACACAAACGAAACGGTTTATACATCCAAAATACGGCAAACAATGAATAATAATGACTATTTTGTAGGGAATAAGGTTGAAAATTGTTTTCTAATTTGTAGATATTAGACTATTAACAACATGCATGGGGTTTCAGGCATTAACAATCAATTTCCTCTAGTAAAAGGGCATCTAAACTTGTATTTTCTCAACGTTCGCAGTTGACGGGTTCAATATAAAATACCTACATACATACACGGAACGCAACATGAAGAGGTAATTACTTCTTAATTAAAATGTTACGTAATTTTACGAGCTATTTAAAAATCGATTGTTTAGTAGCTACATAATATCAAACATGATGTACCTAAAGAGTACCGATCTCAGTTTCACACATCACAAATGTCAAATGACGTAGATCATCTATGTGGTTTGACCTTTAACCTCTTCAGATGCGTTTGGAATCAGTGAGCTTTTTTTTTAATTGTAGAGTTAACTTGAGTGTATATAAAATGGTATCATATTTTAGTAAAAAAATAAACATTTTTAAAGTCCCACAAATTTTTTGATACTATATGCTCCATTTAGCACATTCAATCTTTATTAGTCCAATCTGCCGGACTAGAGTAGTACCACAACTTTAAAATGTAACACCCGTGAAATAACCTAGTCGCAGATCGAAATCGGCTTGGAAGTAACAGGGTCTCATCAAACCAGCTGCAGAAATTTATCTGTGGTAGCAGTTGCCTTCGGTAATGGATCGCACTTCAGTTTAACATCAAGCCGAGTGTTGTTTATGCCGAGCTACAATTTAAAAAAAAATGTTTTCACTCACTCATACTACCTATTTAAATTATTTCCAAAAATATTTTTAACATTACACATTTAAAATATACGTTATAAAGGCTGAAAAACATAATATGGAAATTGAAAGAGCCCTCGTTTTTCGTGCCCTGAACAAATGTTATAAGCGTGTTCCTTTTATTTTTATCTCACTTTTCATTTTAAAATATTCAGTCGAAATTACGGAGGCAGATAGAGAGTTACTTTTGAAAATGTAATACAGATAAAGCTTTATTTTTATTATTACTTAATAAGGACTTATGAAATTGGTAGATCTTGTGGAAATTATTTGATTCGATTGTTGATATATTGGAATAACATTCTGTTGTAGTTTTATCTATGCAGCATGCATATCTACCCCCTTGTAATATTTTTTCTTTTATAAACTAACTAACTTCATGCACGCCCGACGGTTAGGGGTACTAGGCAGCCCAGCTTTCATGAGGATGTCTCATGAAAATATTTGATCGGAAAACACCCTTCTGGGTCTGCCTTGTTTAACGCATCCATTCACATCAGATTTATATATTCCATTCGTCAATCTCCTTTCATTCATCCTTTCCAAGTGCCTAAACCATCGAAGCATTCCTTTCTCAATCCTCGTCACTACATCACCTTTCAAACCACATCTATCGCCCACAACACTATTCCTCATTCTATCCGCTATCGTGACTCCACATACACTCCTTAATGACCGCATTTCTACTGCATTAATCCTACTCTCTTGCTTCTTCTGCCATACCCAACATTCACTTCCATACATTAATGTAGGAACAAGTACCGCGTTATGAACAGCCATGTACACACTATGTTAAAATTTGTTTGTTGATAGTACCTACACTCGCATGTTTGAAAGCCATTGGTTTTCAATATCGTGACTGTGTTGTTAGATGTGTTTGCACTCTAACCATGCACGAAATTTAACTTCACTTAAATGTTTGATTGTGAAAACGTTTCGCTTGCACGCCCCACTAAATTTGTATTCAAGTGTACGAATGAAAATTGTGTCATATTTTTTTAGACATAAGTGACGGACATACAAACATCCAAACATGATTTTCTTTTTTTATTATTGTAGCTCGGCATATGACAACACTCCACCTGATGTAAAGCTAGAATGCGGTCCATGAACGGAAACAACTGCGACCACAGAGAAATTCCGCGGCAGCAGTCGCCACCGCTATGCCAGCTTGAGGAGACGAATGTGCACCATCCAGATTGACAGTCCACATACCTCTCGTTATACCTGGCTACTTGCAAACTGATCTCGAAACGAGACATAGGCACTTCACGGGTGTTCGAAAAACATTCGAAAATAGTGGTACTATCCCAGGACGACAGACCAGGCTAATAACCAGCATCAGCCTGCCTACCACTCTTTGTGATATTAGAAAGAAAGAAAGAAAGAAAGAAAAAGCTTTATTCATCCCAGTACATATTATGACACAATAGCAAGTCTGAACGCGAATGTATAGGGACGAAAGGGCGTACAGCTCAGCATATGCTAATGACCTACACGAGGCAGGTCGTAGCGCTGGTCTTCAGCTCGAACCCGGGACAGGTGGAATAAACCAAATTATTAGATAATTTATAAGCACTTTACTTGCAAATTAACAAAAGACTTAAATTTGTCTACGCAACTAAACTTCAGAATTAAGTCTGACCGCTAACCATTAGTCAAGTTACGTCTAAAAAGGCCAGTAAACCCCTTTGAGGTTAAACCTGACAGCGTTACAACCACCAACATGATTCTACTTAGATAAACTTACTATGTGAGATATAACACGGGGTTAGTCTCAAAGGCAAAGACACGACTCTTTCTCCCCTTCCACTGCCAACACTTTGCAATTATGGCCACTTTTTTAAAATATTTGGCCTGTGACTACACACCGCCTGGTGTTAAGATAGAGTACGCTCTTAGAACGGAAACAACAGCTACCACAGAGAGATGTCTGTAGTCGTGTAGACGAATTTACACCGTCTAGTTCGATTCTGCAAACTCCTTTCGTTATTACCTGGTTACTTCGAATGTGTGACCTTATCGCGTATTCATCTCCTCAGGCCGGCGCGGCGGCGTAGTGGAGGCGACTGCTGCTCGTAGAGATTTCTTTGTAGTATTTTCATAGACTGCAATCTAGCTTTACATCAGGCGGAGTGTTGTCATGTGCCGAGCTACAATTAAATATATATAATATAAAATTAATTAACGATAATTTTATTAAATAATAAAATACCTCTTAATACTAATTAAAATACATGAATATATTTCATTAAAATTGATTAAATACCTGCTGCCCTCTTTGAACCTTTAACAATATTTAAAAAATAAAAAAAGGTTCGATATTTAAAGAACTTGCGCTGAAAAAAAAAATGGTTTCCCCCAATTATTTATTTATAGAAAGAAGGATGTTATTTATAAAAACTGACCCGTAATTACGAAGGCAATTACTAAGTACTGTATTTACTCAATGTTTAATAAATAATTAAAAGTATAGTAGTACCAATAATTTTTTTTAAAACTTTTGTTACCTTTATCAATAATTTTTATTAATTTTCCAACTAGCTTAGTCTAGACATAAAAATTATTATTATTAATATAAATAAATTTGCAATGAACACAACATATATAAATTAAATATACTCTTAGAAAAAAACAATATGTGACGACAACCCAGCAATTGGAAGGTCTGCCGGCGGGATTTCGACGCGGTCACGTGAAGATCTAATGGCTGTATAGCTTAGTCCGAATCCGTTTATTTCCTTTTATTCGACAATGGTGTAGTGTCTATCTACAGCTTCACCTACGTTAGCGTTAACGCTAATGGCTGCCTTCAACTGCGCGATAATTAGCGCATTATGAATTACAGCATAAAAACTTAAAGGTTTTGCTCGAGTTCTCGTTGAAATATCACAGTAAAATTGCATATTGCCATATTGCAATAAAATCTTGGCCATATTATCGTAATGTACTAATTATTGCCATTCTTAATGCACGTGGTGCCGCAGGATAAGGAAATTACCACGTTATAAAATAATTACCAAGTTATAGTCACATTTATGTGACATTTCACGTCGATGCCATTCCAATTGCTTGATACCCCTGTGCTCTAGTTTCTCGAACTCAACTACCGCTTAGTTCACGCCCTGTTCCCAATGGGTAGGCACATACTATGGAGAGCCAGCGACTTTTTTTCCACATACCACTTTTACCCGACCATTACTCCCATCATGCATCCACGTCGGTTGAGGATCCTCGCCTAACCTTTTCTGAGCGGATCAATCTGACTAAGAAAGTTCTTCCTGGCCATCCACTTTCGCTAAATAAATCTTTTTAGTTTCATTCATCCTTACCAAATGATCGAACCATCTTAGCATACTCTTTTCCACAATTTTAAACTAAAAAAAAACGATAGCAATACCAATTAAAGGAAGAATCTTTCTATAATTCGTTCTTTATTTACTTCTATAATATCTAAGAATTAATAAGTCCTTTTTGGGAATTTAGTTTAGGAATTTTGCCTTTACTCAGGTAACTTAATCTCGGACGTTAGGAATTTTAGGTTACATAAAGAATTTTACATGATAATATTGTCATAAATGCTTGCGTATTTTCTTAAAAAAATATAACCATGCCCCGTGGAACATCGACACAGGTGTTACACAAATTGAAAGAACTATTTTTTTCTTATTTACTTACCCCTATGTTTGCTGTTTTTTTGTTTATGTGATAAATATACAGCAGAACACAATGGCCCAATTTCAAATAATTTCTACCTAGACCCGAAATAGCTAATAATGTACTTTGTTTTACATGAAGAGATGTTTTTTTATTAAATTTTATTTAGGGACTTTTAACCGGTCAGATTACGCCATACGGGTGAATATACGGTATTTGTATTGTAGCGTTTCCATCAGAAATATTACCCAAAATTAATTTATTTATTATCCTATATCTTTAAAGTAACTATTAATATCGTGTTTTATTGAGGCAGTGTATTTAAATTACGCTAACAATATCACTTCAGACCATTAAACGATAATAAGTAGTAAAAATGTATCCTCCCCTGGCTGACCCCACTGCCTAATTTTAACAAACTTTGTTCATATATTTTTTTATATAAATCCTACAATGATATTTCCTGGATAATTATGTAACTAAATATAAAATATACCATAATTTCATGAAATAAATGTAAAAAAAATATTATCAAACGTAGCAATAATAACAAAGTTTTGGTGCCACTAATACAGTGACCCCTCACCTGGCGAACTTTAAAGGCAAAATTATCGACCAAAATCGTTAATGCCGACGTTTAATCTTGACAAACGTATATTGAACAAAGTGAAGACAGCAACAAGACAAACGCAGCGAGGATTTACAAATCGGCGTTGCAGCAGTAGTCGTTGCAGTGTCCCAGAGCCTGTTTGTGCCAGTCAATGCAGTATTTCCCCTGGTAAGCGTATATTTTTACATTTTATTGTTACATAGATTTGGATTTGTAAAAAAGAATAATAATTGTGAGCCAGAGGAGCTAATTGCATAAAAGTATAGAAACACACACGTGTTTAGCTGTAATTTGAGGTTATTAGCGATTTTGTCACTACCCTGGCGTCACTCCCCTGGCATTTTGTATGCCAGGGGAGATGTAACTTATTATTATTTCTTATTTTAACATTATATTTTTATTTGTTCCAGTTCTTGCTTATGTCATACATTATCTAGAATCATGGTAAAAACTAAAAAGAAGCAAACGAGGAAAGAAAGGCTTAAAAAGAAACGCGAAGCTGAGAGGTTACGTTACCATAGAACCAAAAGGGATCCAAGTAAGAATGAACTATTAAAAGAGAAAGAAAAACTAAAATATCAAAGAAAGAAGGAAAGGAAAATGGACAAATGAAAAGTATTAAAGATTGACTGAGAGGGAACAACGAACTATTAGAAAAATATGGAGAGAGAAAACTAAATAGCACAGAGATCGTTTAAAGCTTCAGTCTATTGAAAATTGCCCTGTGACGCCGCCTTCGTCTGACAATGATGAACCGCCTCCAGTTCTTGAAGCACAAAATATATATTTTTTTATATTGACGCGACATGTGACGTCGACTGGCCTGATGGTAAGCACAGTGGAGCTCCATGAGTGCCGACGACCGGAAAACCGCAGTACACAGTGGCCCAAGTCGCAGTCACTATGGCGGCTCGAGGTGCTTTTTCGCGCTCCGTTTGAAGGATCCAAGGTAAAAGAAGTGGGAGAACACGTGGGAGGACAAAGCATTCCATTTTTCGATTGAGTGACATAAAAAGTTTTGTTCGGCTTCCGATTCTGTCGACACAATGTGGATGCTTCCCCCGCCCAGTGCGGGTGTTACGGGAGTGGAAAGAGGATGTAGGAATAAAGTTAAAGAGCTCTTCGGAGCATCACCATGGTATAGGCGATAGAGGATACACAAGGACGCTATATCCCTGAGAAGTTGCAGGGGCTCCAGCTTCCTTGTGACCTCTGAGTCGCCTATTATTCGGGCAGCTCGGCGCTGCACTGAATCCAGGGCATCAAGGAGATACTTGGCAGAGCCGTCCCAAAGGTGCGAAGACTGGGAAGCGGGGTAAAGTGTGATTTGTCGCCCATGCCCTGTCGTTTGCATAGCAATGAATGCCAGACCCGAGGTACCCGTACCCTGAGGTACGCCGGCATCCACTAATACGCGGATGGAGCATTCATGCAGGAAGTCGGCAATCTAGTTACACAGCCGGTCAGGAAGAGCCGGAGGAAGGCCGGTTACCAGCTCCGAGCTTAGAAAGAAGGGCCTTGTGGCAGACCCTGTCAAATGACTTGGAGATGTCCAGGCCAATTGCCAGGACCTCTCCATGGCCGTCCACAGCTGGAGTGAAGCATGCATAATATGCGCTAGCAGATCACTAGTTGATCGCTTCGACCTGAATCCATATTGGCGGTCGTTGATCAATGTATAATACAAAAATAAAAAGGAGTACAGATATGCCGCCGTGTGCTCATCCGATTTTGACGAAGAAGAAGGAGATGTCTTAGTGACCTTTCTGAAGATATGTGGTAACAATGGAACTCTTTTTGAACTAGGTTTTTTATATTCAAATTCATTATTTTTATCTCATGTTAAGATATACTCGTAATTTAAAAAAACATGGTGTTTAACACTTGAGACTGATATAATTTCATTAATTAAAATAGTAAACATTAATAAGCAACAACTTTTATTGATATATCATATTTAACATATCAAAATTCTAATAGGATGTCACTTCCCTGTCCATGGTGTCACTCCCCTGGCCACACATTTTCCCCTGGGACCTATAAAAACTTAAAAAAATGTATTTTTCTTCTGGCCCATAACATTATACATACATACACATTACGAAGTTGTACGCTATTTAATATTAATTCAAATACTTAACTTTTTACTTGGGAACACTAAAAATACATTTACCGTATATTCACCCATACCTTAAACATTAAAAAACAAAAATGAGTAGATGTTTGCAAATTGAACTTTAAGTACAGATATATGTGTATTTAAAACTGTTATTTTTTGTTATAGATTTAAGACTGTTATTGTTACCAGCGTACTTCTTAAAACCAGTTGAGTAAAACTGTACTCGTAAATGTTATACAAGCTATTCTTTTAAACCTTATAAATATTTAATATATTTAGTAGTCTTATAAATATGAGAAAAAGTAATCAATTTTTGATGCAGTTTTTTTTTTTTTTTTGATGAAAACTCATCGATTTTTTTTTTACATTATTTCATTCATAAGTTAGAGCATGTTTTTTTTAAATTCAATATATATTAATCGTATTGTGAAAATAAAAGGAGTTCTTTTGCGTGTCAAGATATTAAAATTATTTACAAAATAATTTATTATATACTCGTATAATACAAATTCTTAAGTTGAAATAAAACAATCAGCTTCAACGATTGCCACCATTTATCTCAGATACTGACTTTGTAAGATTTTTACTGACTACGTTTAATTGGATCGCCTTTTATTCGATTCTTTCTGACTCTTCTTAAAATTGATTGGAGTTTAAATCACTTTTTAGTTGAAACCAAGAGGACATCGGATTCCCCTTGAGAAGTTTAAACTTTAATTATTTCTGTTCTTGGAAAATATATTAGATATGTTAAGGATTTTAAAGTTTAATTTTCTACTGAGTGTGAGGAATGTTATTCTTTGTTAATTACCATTTATACAGGTCCGGTAAATAGTGGTATCAACGGTATTTGACAGATAGAGGGGTTTAATACCTACAATATAATTTAGTGTCATATCATATTATATTTTCCGCGTTTTTACACAAAACAATGTTTTAAAAATATGTTTACAATTATTTCCATTAGTGTTTTTATTTAAGTGGATTGAGAAAACACAGGGCTTTCGAATTAAAATGTAATTTGTAACCAATTAATAACCATGATAAAATAAAAAATTAAAATCTAAACAAGATTTAATTTCTTAAATTTTTAGCAAAATATTTAAACGAAGCTAGTGCAAATAAATTGTATGTAAGATTGATGGAACATTGTCTTAAAAATATCTACAATTTACACAGATTTTAAAAAGGTATGTTTATTTTGTGATATATGATAATATAGTGATTTATGCGGGGATTAAAATTTTAAATTATTAAATATTTTTTATTCCTATATAACTTAGTAGTGCTTATAACATAATCTAGGAGAGACAAAAGAACGTTATTATAGTGAAGTTATAACGAGAGGAGTGTGCACTGTCAAACATGTCTTCACATGCCGGCATAGGGAACTAACTGTATGCAGTAAATTATCTGTAGTAGCAGTTGTTTCCTTTCATGGTCTGCACTTTAGCGCTTTACATCTACCAAAAAAGAAGTTACTTTTGTACCGACCGAGATATGTGAAGATATAATTGATATTGTTTAGATAATTTATATATTTTTAATTATTTTCAAATTAAAAAAAAAGTTTTCCAAAATACAATAAAGATTAAAAAAGAGCTTTATTATTTAATAATAATAGTATACATTTTATACAAAATTTTTCAAATTTTTATTTTATTTCTATGATAATAATCTTGATCCCAGTGAAGTGTATAATCAATATTGAAAAAAAAGGCTCTGATAATTAAAAATTAAAGAAGAAAAAAGTTTCACTTTAGAATTAAGGCATCTGTTAGAGACATAAAAATTCACCAATTACTCGAGTTAGGAAACTTTTTTAATAGAACTGAACAAAAATTTTATCGAATGAGTCAGTAAAATTGTTTCAATGAAAAAAGTTTACAATTGATACCCATATCTAATTTGCTGTTAATAACTTACGCGGGTACATTCATCCATTGGGGAAATAGAAAGAAATTGAGAGCTTTTCTCGTACAAACTTTTGATGATTTTATTTATAAAGTTAACAATTATATAATAAACGAAAATCGTTTAACAGAATTTTTAGTATCAATTTATTTTAAAGTTCACTAAAGCAAAATTTTCACACTTAAACAACAATAAAGAAAGCAGTGTAAGCAGCGGAGGTGACCGATGCCTGTAGGTTTCTCTGTAGCAGCAGTTGTTTTCATTCATGGATCGCACTCTAGCTCTCCGAGCTACAATAAAAAAAACTCTATAGCGGAGGGGTCACATGTCAAGCTACTATAATATTATCATACTTGACCTGTCTACCCCTAAGTACAATTTTTATATGACTACAGAATGTCAAATGAAATGTCAATTTAATGTTTTTTTTTTCGTGGAAATCGTTGATATTGTTCAGTGTTCCATTCAGCTGTTAAAGCTCGTTAGATATATTAAAATACACAAAAAGGTTTATATCACGAAAAATGTTTTTTGTGAAAAATTGTTTGTAATAGAGAGAAAAACTTTTTGAATAAGTTTTAATTAATTCAATACAAAGTTAGTAATTGTTGCTATTTTTATGTCTAGAAAATAAGATTTATTTTCTAAACTAATTTTCTAGAATTAGTAAGTTATTTCTTACCCGAATTAAATACAACGTAAAACCTTAAAATATATATTTTAATTTTCATATGATTCTTAGTTCAAACGATTTCATTTTTGGATTACTTTTATTTATTATACTAATATATAGCTGCAATACCACTCACTCACTGATCTATTGACATCAATTATTTCATACTTGCCGGTATAGTGGAGGGTAGCGGTTTTTTGAGTCGTATAGAGGGTGTTCCAAAACCGTCGAGAAAAATACGACTTTGACCGGAAGTCGATTCTGGACCGGAAGTGGTAGCGATATCTCGGAAACGGGGCGAGTCGGGGCAGTCACCCCGTAGAGAAAGTTGTAGGGAATGCCCTCTAATTTCGAAATCGATACTTTTTTTTTCAAAATTGCTCAAAAAAAATTTTTCCTCGATCGTATTTTTATCCTTTTCCCGCCGGTACGACAATATGAAACGGAGCATGGCGGTGGGCGTGGCCTAACAGCATCCGCGACGAGGCATTTTCGGGACGAACGATCGAAAGGGCTTTACCTCGGTCAGTCGGACGGTGAGCGCGGCCGCGTGAACATCGAATTTGCTCCTCGCGGCGGGCTTTCTTTTAAATATCTCAAGAAGTAGATACGTCAGAGTAACCATGTAAAGAACAATTTTGTTCAGTGTGACCAGCACTATTTTTTTAAATTTTTGTTTTAGTTTTTTTTTTAATTTTTTAAAATCTTCATATCTCGAAAAGTAGATACGTTAGCGTCACCGTGTAAAGACCAATATTGTTCAGTATGACCAGCACTTTTTTTTTTTAAATTTTTGTTTTTTTTTTAATTTTTTAAAATCGCCATATCTCGAAAAGTAGATACGTTAGCGTCACCGTGTAAAGACCAATATTGTTCAGTATGACCAGCACTAATTTTTTTTTAAACTTTTGTTTTTTTTTTAATTTTTTAAAATCGCCATATCTCGAAAAGTTGATACGTTAGCGTCACCGTGTAAAGACCAATTTTGTTCAGTGTGACCAGCACTTTTTTTTTTTAATTTTTGTTTTTTTTTTTTAATTTTTTAAAATCTTCATATCTCGAAAAGTAGATACGTTAGCGTCACCGTGTAAAGATCAATATTGTTCAGTATGACCAGCACTATTTGCTTTTTTTTTTAATTTTCTAAAATAGCTATTACTCAAAAAGTACATACGTTAGCGTCACCGTGTAAAGACCAATATTGTTCAGTATGACCAGTACTACTTTTTTTTAATTTTTTTTTTTTTTAATTTTTTAAAATCGCCATATCTCGAAAAGTAGATACGTTAGCGTCACCGTGTAAAGACCAATTTTGTTCAGTATGACCAGCACTAATTTTTTTTTAAATTTTGTTTTTTTTAAAATTTTTTAAAATCGCCATATCTCGAAAAGTAGATACGTTAGCGTCACCGTGTAAAGACCAATTTTGTTCAGAAACGTAAACGCTTTTAGATGGCGAGCTAAATATTTTCAAAACTGCCTAAAATCTATTCGATCTAATACGTTTTACGACAAAAAGGGCCTCCGCGGGCCGCTTGCGCCCGCGGCTTTTACCCAACAGCTATTATACTAATATATAGCTGCAATACCACTCACTCACTCACTCACTCACTGATCTATTGACATCAATTATTTCGCACTTGCCGGTATGGTGGAGGGTAGCGGTTTTTTGAGTCGTATAGAGGGCGTTCCAAAACCGACGAGAAAAATACGACTTTGACCGGAAGTCGATTCTGGACCGGAAGTGGTAGCGATATCTCGGAAACGGAAAGAGATGAGGCAAAAGTGCCGGAACAAACGTTGTAGGGAATGCCCTCTAATTTCGAAAACGATACTTTTTTTTTCAAAATTGCTCAAAAAAAATTTTTCCTCGATCGTATTTATATCCTTTTCCCGCCGGTACGCCAATATGAAACGGAGCATGGCGGTGGGCGTGGCCTAACAGCATCCGCGTCGATCGCTCGTCGGGGCTCGCGCTCTCTATGTTCCGCCCGTTCAGAGCGCGCAATGAAAATATAACGACGCATTTTCGGGACGAACGATCGAAACGGCTTTACCTCGGTCAGTCGGACGGTGAGCGCGGCCGCGTGAACATCAAATTTGCTCCGCGCGGCAGGCTTTTTAAAAATATCTCAAGAAGTAGATACGTCAGAGTAACCATGTAAAGAACAATTTTGTTCAGTATGACCAGCACTATTTGTTTTTTTATTTTTTTTTCAATTTTTTTTAAATCGCCGTATCTCAAAAAGTACATACGTTAGCGTCACCGTGTAAAGACCAATATTGTTCAGTATGACCAGCACTTCTTTTTTTTTTAATTTTCTAAAATCGCTATTACTCAAAAAGTACATACGTTAACGTAACCGTGTAAAGACCAATATTGTTCAGTATGACCAGCACTACTTTTTTTTAATTTTGTTTTTTTTTTTAAATTTTCTAAAATCGCTATTACTCAAAAAGTACATACGTCAACGTAACCGTGTAAAGACCAATATTGTTCAGTATGACCAGCACTATTCTTTTTTTAATTTTTTTTTTCAATCTTTTAAAATCATCAAATCTCGAAAAGTAGATACGTTAGCGTCACCGTGTGAAGACCAATATAGTTCAGTATGACCAGCACTACTTTTTTTTTAATTTTTGTTTTTTTTTTAATTTTCTAAAATCGCTATTACTCAAAAAGTACATACGTTAGCGTCACCGTGTAAAGACCAATATTGTTCAGTATGACCAGCACTACTTTTTTATTTTATTTTCTAAAATCGCTATTTCTCAAAAAGTACATACGTTAGCGTAACCGTGTAAAGGTCAATTTTGTTCAGAAACTTAAACGCCTTTAGATGGCGAGCTAAATATTTTCAAAACTGCCCTAAAATCTATTCGATCTAATACGTTTTACGACAAAAAGGGCCTCCGCGGGCCGCTTGCGCCCGCGGTCTTTACCCAACAGCTAGTTTATTTCTAAGCCTACCAACAACACTAACACTATAATATAGTTACTATAATTATGCTCTCAAGTACGATTATTATTATTAATTATGATTTTTATTAATTATGAATTATAATTTACTGTCAGATCAAGATGCACATTAGTCGAGCCGGTATAGCGGAGAGGATTGCTGCTGCTTACCATTATTTAATTAATGCACATATACCAGGCGCTGAGCGATTAAACCACATATAACATAGTTACATTGGCACCATTCAGAATTAAGCGAGATTTGAATCTCGAGACTCACCGATAGTGGAACCCAAGTTTATGAAAATAATCTAAGACCTCTAAGATACAAGATCTCATCTCTCCATTGGTATTGTTCAGATAATCAGCTCATTTTCCTTATGTACGAGTATAGCGATGCGTAACCAGCTCCACAATCAAAAATCTCTATTTACTTATATTCAAAAATTATTAACAAATAATGTAATTAAAAGTTAAATTATAGCATTCGCTATTTGTGTCATTTTTTAATCTTTTAATGACATCAAAACCATTTCTACAACACCCCCGACAATTTCCTTAAGAAAAACAACCGTTAGCCATTAGCCTAATTGCTGCTATTTTAAATTTACTTAATTTATGATAGGTCAAGATTTAATTATTTATACGGATTTTTTATTACAACAATTGGATTCTTTTTTTTTAAACAAATAATAGAATTAGACAGAAAAATAATAATGATGGAGAAATTAATAAATATGTAAATATTACAAATAGCTAACGTTTATGAAATAATTTTCGTCTTAAAAATATACTCATGCTTCTACTTATATATAAAGAAAAAGTTTTATTAAAGCATTACTTAATGCGTCAGAATATAAAGTAATTACAGAATAAGTTAGGCTAAAAGGATAAACAAACGCAATTACCTACTTTGCTTATCAACTTTAGAGGTAGTAATTTTCTAAAATACACAAAACATTTCGAAATTAGTTTTGCTACTCCGCTCCGCCCAGAATTCCCCAACACTAACAATCTATTTGTAACATCTCATTTTGGAGAAAATGGCTGCCGATTAAGTTAATGAGTACATTGTCAAGAAGGATCGCGGTGAAAAGGGAAACGTAACAATAGAAAGGGATAAACAACTTGCTAAAACAAAATTGTTAGGTTGATTTTATAATGCTGAATTAAATATAGATATTTACAAAAAATAATCCAATAAAAACAATTCCCAAACTCTGTACTATGGGTATCTGGAAAGTGTGATACAGACATACACATATTTAATTATAACTCTCAGACCTAAGACAAACCTTAATATTTTAAAAATATTTTTGTTTCACCGGAAAACGATGCCAATACACAAACTAAAATAAATATTTTTTTAAAAGAAATAAATGCTATATTAAAGGAGACTCCCTCTCCTAATATCCTTAATAATATACCCGTATTAAATTAGAATGTAATGAATCAGTAATATTGATTAGATTTAAGCTTATCAAGCAAAAAGGTTCTATTACTAATATATAGACATAACAATAAATAACAATATAGAAATTTCAGTATTGGATATAATAGCAAATTGGACAACACATAAAATAAAATCAATCTTATTTATATAGGATTCCTAAAAAATAAATCTAAGAAAGAATTAGACAAAAGAGTTCTGAACAATTCATAAATTACACGGAATGGTACCTTGAGTGGAGCAAACGTGAGTGACAAGGTTGAAAACGCGTCGGAAAGGGAAAGAAAATGAGACCCGACATTTATCATTAAGGGTAACAATGCTTTTTGCGGGATTTCCTTCAAGAATCTTGCTCACTGTGAGATTAATGAAGGTGGCAATAACGGCCGACCATCCGATAAATAACAAAATAACGCACGCTTTTCTTAACGCTTTAGATTAATAAGACACATTAAGTGAAGGGGGAGGGGCTTACGCAAAATCTCTTTTTTATTTAAACGTACGCTAATATCTCCAAAAGTAATCCTCTATTTACATTTTAATGGTTGTTTTTCTTGAAATTGTTTTTTAAGTTTACTTTAGATCGTCATTATAACGGGACCCAAAAAATCTCTTCTCTGCGTGTTAGCTTCGAAAACATTAATTCTTGGAACTAATGTAAGATTTCTTACCTCTTAACTCAAACACATTACGAAGTAACTTTCTTCGTGGATATTGCTCGCGATTATAATCCAACTAATTTATAATATGTAAGCTACTTTACTTAGTCGGATTCTACTCCTCTCATTTATTGTAGGATAGATCTAAGTTGATGTCAATTTATTTATTTATTATCTAATCTGTACAGAAAGATATTGAGACGTAGCTTGCGTGATAACCTTAAAAACCTGACAAAGACCGAAATATGAGATGGCTGATTTATGTAAAAAAAACAACATAATAATATGTTATATATATTAAATATTTGAATTAAGGCACAGTATTGAATGCGTAGAAGTTATCTTTTGGATCTCTGACGGTGTGAAGGGAATTTCAACAAGCGCGGCATCCATGTTTGGTTCGTTAGTCATACCCTGCCTCTCGAACTGTTGCCTCACATCTCTGGTACCCTCAGTACACTCACAGACACGTTAATCATTTATATACATTAGATTATAATTTAATCAAGCATAAACTTCAGAATATAAGCAGGATGATAGACTGACAAAATTCTATAATTCTTAATTATGTGTAAATTAATTCGAATTTACACTTTTGCGCGCAAGTGTACACATGTGCGTTTATCCCCACCAGGTATACCTATATCAATAGAAAAATCTCAGAATCAAATCAGATTTATGGATAAAAATATACAATTTATAACTATTTGAAACCATATTTTAATTTTATTATATGTTTCCCATAATTGTCCCCTTTTAGGCAATATATTTGTAATACAATTGAAATCTCGTTACAAAAGAAAATTGCCTACAATAAAGATAATGGCTCAGTTATTTGAATGCTCGTACTGTAAGGGATTTCTTTGGATTAGGTAGACGTGATTAGCCCTGTTTATTTATATAAAATATTATTTTTCTTTTGAAACAACCATTTAAAAAATTACAACGACTGTTTAGTTGGCTCGTTTTATAAAAACAATTACTTTAGTGTAGAATGCGACCAGTTAAAGTTGTGTTTGAATAATTTTAGTATGAATTAGTCGGGTTATAGCTAACAGACATCTTGAAGACTAAGGTTACAGTACCTTTGAATGAAGGTGTAGGTCGTTAGGCAAGAATGACCGTATTACAGAAGCGAAGTGTGGTCACTTCTCAAAATTAAGAAAAAAAAAATTGTGACCAACGGTCCAAGAAAACTCTATGAGGTTACTCTTATAAGAATTACATTAACAGTCGAAGTAAGAAAAGAGTTGTTGGCAAACCCAGCAGCTGTTGTTAGTAATAAATCATTTCTATACGTATCCGTGATTGATGAGGTGTCCGTTCAACTAAAATTAACTTTTATTCGTTATTCATGAACTTTTTGTATATTACCAGAAAAGTTTTCTAATTAGTTCGTCGATAAAATTCTATATATGGTAAAGCTTGTAGGAGTGTAAAAAAAATGTTAGGCAATACTCGTAAATAGTGTTTGGGCTTGTATATTGGTCAAAGGTTTAGATTATTAACCTATTTAAGTTCAGATGACAGCTCAAATACCTCAGTTACGCTTCGACTTCTGTCGGGAGTGGTCGCTTGGTTATTTATTGAATAATTTTAAATAAATAAAATATGCATTTTACTTGTGTTTTCGATTATTTATTTAATTCCTAATAGATTGCTGTCCTGCGGCAGTAAAACCACTTTCAAATGTAACACCCGTGAAGTGACCTTGTCGCGTTTCGGGAATAGTTTGAAAGTAGCCAGGTATAGCGAGAGGAGTCAATCTCGATGGTGTATACTCGTCTCCTCAGGCCGGCATAGCGGAGGCAACTGCTGCCGGTAGAGATTTCTCTGTAGTAGCAGTTGTTTCCACTCATGGACCACACTCTAGCTTTACATCAGGCGGAGTGTCAAGCTACAATAAAAAAACTAAAGTGTTTTTTGAAAGTCTTCTTCATTTTAATACGTTAGTTTCGACAGATCTCAAAAGAAAATTATAATGAAGAGAAAAGGGGAAGTATGTTGAAGAATCTGTTGTTATACCTCTTAAATAAATAAATAAATAAAAGACCAAAAAGGAAAACTACAATATTAATGAGAAAATAAACGTACTTTTATATAGGAAGCTCATATCAGACCAGTAGAAGGGAAGAATGGGGAAAGCTCCACCGAAAACAAATTTAATGTACTTAAATATAAAACTATCTATACCACGATAGCTATAAAGCTAGTTTTGCTCAGAATAGTAAAAAAAAGATAACACAAACACTCAAAACTTTATATTTCCTAAGTTGAAGATAGCACGAAAATAGTAGGTACGCGGTAGAAATTTTATTCAATATACATACTGGAATAATAAACGTACCCTCTCAAAAATTATGAAGCCGGTGAAACTGCTTTGAGCTTGGATGCATTCAAGTGCATTATTGGAACGTCGGTCATGCATTTTTCACGCCGATGGACTTACTCTGACTTTAAAAGAAAAAACTGCAGTTTTAAAAATACTACGTTTTACTGGTCAAATGCAAGAGAAACTTTTAAATGACTCAAATGTCAAAAAGTCAATTTCTTTTAAATTATTTTCTTATTTTACTTTAGTTCTCTAAGGGCGACTGTTCAATAAATGTAGAATTAAATTTAATTAACAAAATTAACCCTTATATCTAGTCGTAATAAGGTTGACAATTGCACTTAAAACCTATTTTAGAAAAAAAACATCATTATACTTAAATAGTTCATAAATACGTCATCTTATTCATATTTCTCAATACTGTAGCTATGAACAGTAATTACTTAGGAAACACCATTATGTGAACACAAAGGAATTCATTAACCAAGCTTCGAACACTGAAAATTCATCTACATACTACGTACATCAACTCTGTGTATAATGTATATATTTCCTAAAACAGTCATAAATATTACATTACTTTCTATGGTAAAATGGTAATAATACGCTTTTTTAATTGCATGAATAATAATTTAAAAGCCGGGTTTCAAGAGCTGACATTATATTTAAACCTAATAATGGTAAATAAATTATTATCTCAGATTTTCAAAGCAATCCAATAGAAATCCATGAATGAGTCGTTAAATAAATTCACAATTAATCTTTCATTCAAGTATCTGAAATAATTTTAGCTTTTTCGACAAACCATTTAATTTTAATTAAATCTAAGAAATTATCGTTTTCATCTTATTTTTTGCGATTTTCACGGCCTTTATGGACAATAGTGCTTCAATTCGAGCGGTCGTGACCTAGCGGTTGACAGCGTGACTCACGATCGGGAGACCCGTGTTCAAATTTTGGAAAATTCTGTCTGGTAATGTAATTTTGTTATGCCGGTATAAATATACTTAGATCACTTAATGTCTGTGATATAAGATATTAATTGAAGATAAGTGATGATGTGGGGCGGCACAACCTTGAAAAGTATTTTGATATTTGATTGATGAAGTCGATTTTCGGGATCAGCTTAGAAGTAGCTGAGGATAATGAAATACTGTTCTGTCAACATGGATGGTATACATCTATATTATATGTCTCAAGTCGGCATAGAGATGGCGAATGCTGACTGCAGACATTAAACTGTGGTATTATTGTAATTCTAGCTTAATATCAGGCTGACCCTGGTCACATACCGGGCTACTGTATAAAAAATAAAATAAAATAACCTTAAATAGAATAACAGTATGTGTTGTTATTACAAAGCTGTATAAAATACATTACAAGGACAGAAGAAAGAAACAGAGCGAAACGAATGACAATATACTCGTAAGACTTTAAGCTTTGAGATTTAAAAATAGGTCTGATTGCAATAGACATTTAAAACAAGAGCGTTTTCTATTACAGCTTTTCACATTTCATACATTCACTAGTAAATACCTCCTTCACAATACCCGCACCCTTGTAAAATAATGCCACACCGTTTAGGGAACCGACAAAATAATTAATCTGGATTCCCGTTTTAAGGACAACCATTGTTTTGTTCGGTCACAGTTTAAATGTTTACCTTAAAATGTTTAGTGTGATATGATTTAGGATTTGTTCTGAAAATAACAAAAGAATAATTCTAGGCATCCCTGGTCTCTATTTTATTTTATTTTTTACACGTACAGAATAGCTCTATGAGTGCGGTCCATGAACGAAAAAAACTCTACCGCAGGAAAAAATCTGCACACAGTAGTCGCCTCCGCGAAGCTTGCTTGAGTAGACGAATGCACACCAATGTGGTTGACACACGTCTTGTTACTTGACAACTCTCAAATTGATCTTAAAACGCCATCTTAAAAACCCATCTCTAGTAGACATGACGATCAATTATCTAAGACTAAATATTGTAGGTGTTGTATCGAGGTTAGTCTGCAAATGTCTTGCAATTCAAGGCATTTGCAATTTATATGCAACGCATTGAACATCTCTTAGATGCCGCATTTCCACTTCAGCGTAAATGCATTTAGTGCTACTCAATAACGCAATACACAACTTGGAACTTACCAAATGAATGAGCATGGCTAAGCTTTCCTCTGAGGTAGGTATTATCTAGAAACTATTGTTAATAATTTGCTACAGTTGAAATTTATATTTTCTATGCTTTTATCATTAATATCAACTGTTAATCATATCTTAGAATAATAGTTTCTGATTTTAAAAGTAAAAACAACCAAAGTACGTCATTACCTAACGTTTTTTAAATTGTAGCTTGGCATATGACAACACTCCACCTGATGTTAAGCTAGAGTGCGGTCCATCAGTCATCATCATCATCGTCGCCTCCGCTTTGCCGGCTTTAGAAGACGAATGTGCACTACCAGATAGATAGTGCACACTCTTCTCGATATACGGCTACTTTCAAACCTGAAAAGCGACATTTGAAAGTACTACTGTACTACTCCAAAATGGCAGACTGGGCTAATAACCATCACCAATCTGCCTACCACTCCTAAACGATAATTATTTTTCTAAGGATTTTTTTTTACGATACAGTAATTAAATATTACTTGAATGTTCTCTACCGTGTACAATTATACCGTGTAATTAAAATAATAATAATAAGTATGAAATAGATACACACTTAAATTCGACAATAAGAAAGCTACATAAAATCCACATGATGCTAGATCACAACTGCCCGAAACCCAAGATAAGTTTCCGAATACCAAATGTTTTGAAGTAGAAGTTTCAGCGCTGCGGTTGAATGACTAATAGGGTGCGCTTCTTCATGTATTGCCAAAATATAGTTCGGCACATATATATATATATATATTATTATTATAAAGAATTTAAAAGAGTAATAGATATACTGATGATGGTTATTAGCCAAGAGGGTAGTAAATAAATAATAAATAAAATAAAAAACACTTTATTGCACACACAAATAGTACATAGGCGAGCTTAATGCCTTTGGCATTGTCTACCAGCTAACCTTTGTTGGTGTGAGCGGAGATGTCTACAGTGCAATGAAATAAATAAATAAATATTGACAAAATAAATAGAATAAGCTAATAAATGAAGTATAAAGTAAAAATAAAAGATTAAGTTATTAAAATATAATACATACATATTATATAATATAATATACATAAATATATATATATATATATATATATATATATATATGCACAATATAAGTTAGGGAAAGAAAGAAGAGTTAAGAGGTAGTAGTAAAAGGTAGTACCACTACTTTAGAATGTAACACGCGACAGGCGTTTCGAGATCAGTTTGAAAGTAGCCAGGTATAACGAGAGGAGTGTGTACTGTCAATCTGGATGGTGCATATTCGTCTCCTCAAGTCGGCAAAGCGGAAGCGACTGCGCCTGTAGAAATTTATCTGTAATAGTAGTCGTTTCCCTTTGTTACTTTTAAATATAATGCCCGTAAAATTACCTAATCGTGTTTCGGGATCAATTTAAGAGCGGCCGTGGTCTAGCGGTAAGACACGTGAACTCACGATCGATGAGTCCTGTGTTCGAACCTCGCTAAATTCAGACCGGTACCAATGTAACTTTGTTATATGTACTTTGGTCGCTCAGTGCCTATTAAAGAGTAGTAGGCAAACTGATGATCCAGTCTGTCGTCCTGGGGTAGTACCACCACTTTCGAATGTAACACCCGTGAAGTGACCTTGTCGCGTTTCGGGAATAGTTTGAAAGTAGCCAGATAGAACGAGAGGAGTGTGCACTGTCAATCTGGATGGTGCATGCTCGACTCTTCGAGCTGGCATAGTGGAGGTGACTGCTGCCTGTAGAGATTTCTCTGTAGTAGCAGTTGTTTTCATTCATGGACCACACTCTAGCTTTACATCAGGCGGAGTGTTGTCACATGCCGAGCTACGATAAAAAAAAAATTAGAAGTAGCCAGACACAACGGGAGTGTATCCAATCAATAGATGGCGTACATTCGTTTTCTCAAGACAGCATAGCGGAGGCGATTGATTTATCTGTGGTAGTAGCTGTTTCCGCTCTTTGATCGCACTCTAGCCTAACACCAGGCGATGTATGGTCCCATATCGAGCTAAATAAAAAAGAAATGTCAATAATGAAAATGTTGTTGAGACTATAAAAATACTCCATAATTTATTTCCCTATGGGGGTGCTAAAGGTAAAGTGTATTTGGCATAGTTTACTGTGACATATTTCTAAATTTATATTTAGGTAATATATAAAGTGCAAAAATATCTGCACCCTTAAATGTTTTGAGGACTTTCTTTAGTGAGTAGACGTTTTTAATATATGACGCGTTAGATGCATATTAGGTTTTTTTTTAAATCCTTGATGGGTACGCGCTTTTGCACTTAAATATTAGGTGCTTACATATGAAATTGGCGTTTTGTATGGGAGGAACAAAAAGTCGAATATTTTTAAATATAATATATTTAATTAATCAAAGTATGAACCATTGTTTTCTATGCACTTTTGCCATCTCATAGGTAGTTCATTGATCCCTTTACTAAAAAAACCAGTCGGACGGGAATCAATAAAATCTGTGAAGGCGATTTGGACTGCCCCATCAGAGTTGAATTTTTTCCCTTGCAAGAAATCAAATCAAATCAAATCAAAATAATTTATTGTAAACATAGGTTTTACATTTGTAGATGTTATGATAATTCTTAAGTCCTCTATGTTTTGCCCATAGGGCATACAATATTTGTAATAGAATAATTAAAATGTCAGAATACAATCAAAATTAACAATACAATAAAATAGAATGTCAAAAATAATTAAAAATAGTATAAATAAAACAAAAAAATTATTATGTCATGTAAAAAAAATAAAAATAAAATAAAAACATGCAACAAATTATTAATCATGTCATAATCCTATTAATATGTACTTTATATTTTGTCAATGAGGAACTCGTGTGTTGAGTAGTATGCTTTAGTGATTAGTAGCCGGGTGAGGTGCTTCTTGAATAAACCCGAAGTGAGCTCTTTAATATAACCCGGTATTTGATTAAATATCGTCCTGGACATTCCTATGGCACTCTTTTGAAGGAGCGTTGTATTCGCCCGCTTCGGCCACAGTTGATGTTTATATCTTCCGACTTTGCTACAAGATGAAGTGAATATATGCGGATTATTTTTGACGAACAGTGCCATTTCTAATATATATAAACAAGGAAATGTCAAAATTTTTTTTTCAATAAAATATTGCTTACAACTCTCCGTAGATTTTAGTCCAAATATCGCTCTGATGCAGCGTTTTTGCGTTTTAAATGCGATTTCTTTGTTTGTAGAGTTCCCCCAAAAAATAATACCGTAGCGCAAGATAGAGCCCACATATCCATGATATGCGATAGTTGCAGTCTCTGCGTTGCTAATTTTAGATAGATTCTTAAGCGCATATACGAATCTATTGGCTCTATCACAAATATGTTCTATGTGTGCTTTCCAATTCATGGAGCTATCAATGATGACCCCCAAGAATTTGGTACTATGTGTCACTTCGAGTGCCTGTCCGTGGTAGTTTATATTAAGATTGGGTACATTTGTCAATCTTTGTGAAAAATACATAATTTTTGTTTTCGTCAAGTTTATTATAAGATTATTATATTCTAACCAATTTATAATGTCGTTAATTGTAGAAATTGTGTTAATTGAAGTTGTCCAAATTTCGAAAAAAAGTTCGTTTTACGATTTGTTAGATCAAAGGGCCAAGTATGACGTTAGCTTTACGTCGCGTCGTGACAGAGTAACGCGAGTACTCCCTACCAATCAGACGATATTATTATGATTGTCGATGTAATAAAAAATCAAATGCAGCGATCTCGCGTTACCCTGTCATGGCGAAAATGTAAACTGTAACCCTCTGATGACGATGAATGAAACATTAGGTTACTTAAATAAGTCGTATAATCTGACAGCATGTCACGAAGAAATTCGTGTCAAGACAAAATATCTAGTAGTTCTAAAATTCAATCCGAGGGCCTTTCCCGAGATTTCAACATCAGGTCAACGATTTGATCGGTGTCAAAACTTTACATTAACATTTAGTAAGTTTAGAGCAAGTCGAAACTTCGTTTTCGTTCATCTGAAAGTAGCCTCTCAGATTCATCTGAAAGCCTTTATCATTTATTTATTTGAGTATGATTTTAAGCATTTGCATAATTATGAATTATGATATTTAACTAGCTGACGGTGCCCGACGCTGCCCGAGATTGTAAAGGTAACAGCTCCCGTAGTATAAAAACATTTCTCCCCATACCTATCGTTGTCGCCTTACGGCCGAAATTAATAATCAATCTTGATCCCTTTTTCACTAACTCAGATAGAAAATTTTGAATAAAGCGTGCCAATAACCTATCTGCCAATCGAAATTGAATCGAGATCTATCCGTCGGTATGTGTTAATCTAAGATTTGTTTTAATTGTGGATACATTATTAATTTCGGGCGATATGCAATAACCCGTGAGAAAGAAGAATCGGAAGTATGATTGAGAAACGACCGGTGATTTGTTTTCATTTCGCCATAAGATGACATTCTCTACAACTTCCGTCCCGGAACAATCACCCTGACCCGTTTCCGAGACATCGCGGTCACTTCCGGTCCAGATTAAAATTTTTCAAAATCATTTCTCAGTGCGCCTATAATACGAAGCTACCCTTAAAATTTCAGGTCGATAGCAATCGGGCGGTCAGTATATAACCTCGAACCTCGCTATTTCTGACCGGTACCAATGTACAACTCTATTATATGTACTTTGGTCGCTCAGTGCCTATAGGCACTATTAAAGAGTGGTAGGCAGGCCGATTAGCCCAGTCTGTCGTCCTGGGGTAGTACCACCACTTTCGAATGTAACACCTGTGAAGTGACCTTGTCGCGTTTTCTGAGCAGTTTAAAAGTAGGTTTAGCGAGAGGAGTGTGCACTGTCAATCTATACCTCATAGCGAAGGCGACTGCTGCCCGTAGAGATTTCTCTGTAGTAGCAGTTGTTCATGGGCCGCACTCTAGCTTTACATCAGGCAGAGTGTTATCATACGCTACAATAAGCAAACAGACTTTGGCGATAGAAAATAGTGCTTTTGTATAGGCGATGAAGTAAGAGCATGTATATGAGGAAAATGATATATGTTATATTGTGTGTTGAGGAAAAGTTGACACTTTTCTCACACAACCACTCCGAATGGTAAATGACCCGGATCGTAAAGTTCTCCGCACTCTAACGAGTTTGTATATAAAACATAAATTCTCTCTTTCCTTATTTTATAAAATTAACCTTTCTATTTACCTTTAATCACACGTGTATTTATATTTATACTCGTAAATATATATTAAGCTCCCTATAGTTATAAATAAATAAATAAATAAAATAACGTTTATTTGTCTTAAAATACACATAAGAAAAAGTTAGGATTCCTGGCACCCGTACTAGGATTGACTTGTGTTACGGATGCCAGTGCACTTCCGAAAAAATAAACAATATTTAATTTGATTACAAAATAGATGTGTATGAGTGTCCTCTCTGTGTGTAATATAAACGGGTGTGTTGAATGAATGTGAGAGGGTGTGTACTAGGGAATGTGTAGCCAAGACGGGAAACATGAAAATTAAGAAGGGGGTGTTAGAAGGATTATTTTTAACAGTAGCACACTTCGCTTGACTAATTACCAAAACAACTGCTACCACAGATAAATTTCTACAGACAGCAGTAATCTTTAATACACACTCGTCTCGTTCTAATTGGCTAGGTTAGAGCCACTTCACGGGTGTTACACTTGAAAGTAGTGTAGTTCAACAGCCACTAGGACGGTGGAGACCGGGCTAATAACCATTGTCACCTTGCCTACCATTCTTTTAGTTTAAAGTTACGTTGGTATTAGACAGAATTTTGAGAGACTTGAACGAGTGTCTCTCATCGTCAGTCCACGTCTTTAAATGCTAGGCTACAGCCTCTTATAATTTAGCATAAAGTTTTTTTTTTAATATTAAGTATCTTTAATTGATGCAGTGATGACGGCGTAATTTTCTTTGTTAGTAATTTTTTTGTCTGAGAAATCTCTTGTTAATCAATTAAGTATCAATTATAATTAATATAACTAATCACTAACCGATATACAACAGCTTGAAAATTGCTATGGGAATTTAACAATAAATTTCATACAAATAAGGTTTAAAATTGTATACTGAATTCGTTTAACAATTTTTCATAGGGATTTCGGAATTCTGTTGAAAGGTATGTGAAGCACGCAGCAACATTCCGTTAATATATGCGTTAGACGTTATAGAGCATAATTGGAATTCTATTAGGTTTTCTTTGCTTTAGGTATAGATGAATAGTCTGTCTATTAAGGCTGAAATATTAAAATTAAAATATATTATATATTAAAAAATATAGAACGCATAAATTTGGTAGGCAGACTGACGATGGTTACTATTATTTCAGACTGTCGTCCTGGGGTAATACCACCGGTCCGCCATTTTAAGTCTAACACACATGAGGTGAACCAAGCGCATTTCGGGTACCGCTTCGACTGCTGCTTGCAGACATTTCTCTGTGGTATAGCAATAATATGTTTAAAGGAATTCTGTAAAATTTGTAGATCTTTGAACCTGCCTATCCCTGTGGGACTAAAGGCGTGACAATATAGATAAATAGACTTTTTATGTTCCCAACGAGCTACTTATTCACAGCTGTTAACCTCAATAAAATACAAAAAGAAAACTAAAAAAGGCTAGAGTCCTAAATGACCTTTATGTATCCTGTTCAAACATTGATAAGCCTTTTCAAATAAGTTCGTTTCTCTGAGAATGAAGGTCTGGCCACATATACGCGTGTCATGCATGATGTATTCTTACACGTTGTAATAGTTATAAAATATCAAATATCTTTGTCGAAATTAATATTAATCACATTAAATATTGACAATATTTCAGTTTAATGGAATCTATGACGTGACACATTGATTGATAATGGGTATAAATAAAATAAACACAATACTTATGTTAGGTAAATTCCAATATTTTGTTATTAATCGTTAAAAAAACTTTAAATTATATTGTTGTAGCATGGTTGATTGACAAAAGGTTAACGCAGATAGGCATTTTTCTCTAACCAGAGGAAAACAGTGGCCGTGGTCTAGTGGTAAGACGCGTGAACTCACGATCGATGAGACCCATGTTCGAACCTCGCTAATTCTGACCGGTACCAATGTAACTTTGTTATATGTACTTTGGTCGCTCAGTGCCTATAGGCACTTTTAAAGAGTGGTAGGCAGACTGATGATGGTTATTAGCCCAGTCTGCCGTCCTGGGGTAGTACCACTACTTTCGAATATAACACCTGTGAAGTGACTTTGTCGCGTTTCGGGAATAGTTTGAAAGTAGCCAGGTATAACGAGAGGAGTGTGCACTGTCAATCTAAGATGGTACATGCTCGTCTCCTCAAGCCGGCATAGTGGAGGCGACTGCTGCCCGCACAGGTTTCTCTGTAGTAGCAGTTATTTCCATTCATGGGCCGCACTCTAGCTTTACATCGGGCGGAGTGTTGTCACATGCCGAGCTACAATTAAAAAAAATCACAATCACACATATAAATGTTGACGTAGTATTTTGACGTAGAATTATTGTCAAATAAAATAGTAAAATGTTTTGTTATAATAAATATAATAGGTGACATTAAATATTCACTTTATTATTGAGGACTATTAATATTGTTTGTTCAAATCAGCACCTTGAATTGTAAGTAATAAGATTTAAAATGTTATTAGTATATTATATCTTTACTTTGTAAGGTGTATATATAGTTAAGGTACTCACCAACGCTGGCGAAGGCAATTTATCAGGAACGACAAAATTGAACCAGCTGAGCTGGAAACGGGGTCAGGTGCGAAATACTTCTTTTTTACTTAAACTATAGTTTTTACTGGTCTAAGCAAGCTTTTATATTTACCTTGCTACGTTTAAATCTTGAAACACGGCAGACGTCCTACCTGGTATATTTATTTTGTTCAATGTGCTGGAACGCCATCTAGTGGCGAGTTATAATAAACTTTCTCCATGAAAAATACATTTAAGTGCGAACTTGAATAGATTAATCAAACGTTGCTGATGTCTATTAATCAAGAACAGTTTTTTTTTTATTGTAGCTCGACATGTGACAACACTCCGCCTGATGTAAAGCTTAAGTGCGGTCCATGAATGGAAACAACTGCTACTACAAAGAAACCTTTGCGGGCAGCAGTCGCCTCCATTATGCCGGCTTGAGGAGACGAGTATGTACTATCCATTGACAGTGCACACTCCTCTCGCTATACCTGGCTACTTTCAAACTATTCCCGAAACGCGACAAGTTACTTCACGGGTGTTACATTCGAAAGTGTGGTACTACCCCAGGACGATATACCAACATCATGTAGTAGTATACATATATAGATTTTTTCAGTTATTCAATCCAAAGATCATTTACAACGCAGTATAACAAAATCCCTGAAAAATGGCACAAATTTTTCAACTTGATTTTTGCCAATAGACTAAATTCCCTTGCCGTTATAAAAACACTTCAAATCGAAAGTGAGTATGAAAGCTATAACTTTGAAATGTGAAAAATGTTGCGTGATTCAAAAAAAAGGTGAAAAATTAACTTGACTATGTTCTTGGTGTGTCATTCATGATTCAACAAGACGCTGTTGATTTTTAGGTACGTTACGTTGGAACGGTTGCTTCATGCTATGTATTATTCAGACCTTTGGCTTTGTATTTACATAAGCAAATTGGGCGCGATGACGGAGTACGAGGAATACGGATGAGGCGGTCTAGCAACCCAGTTTTTTGTAGCGTTTGCGTTTGAGAGCCAAATTAGTTTACTGTGAAAATGACACCGAGTATTTGCTTAATTAAGGCTATCGTATATACGTATTGTTTCTAAATGTTCATACTAGTTATGCGAATGTCTTTTTTTTTTTATTAAACATTAAAAATGTTGCTTTTGGAAAAGTATTTATTCTCTTGTATTTTATTTTATTAAGAAGTAACCTACTAGAAATTAATCCGTAAGATTGTATTCGAAACTTTGAACTAACTCCCACTATGCCGGCTCAATTTGTAATACTTTGAAAATTTTTAATAAAACTAATTTTATATGACTGTAGAGCCCAGCTATATCTGAAAATATATTATAGTACATAAACAAACAAGCCTTTCAGATTGAACCCCTCACGACACGAATAAAAGCATAACCGCAATGAGCATAAAGAGAATCATTTAAATGTAAATCCTCGTTTTCACGGTGCATCTGTTTCGAAAAGGCACATTTTTTTCAGTCGTTTTACTCGGACAGCACATTGAAATGTTCCTAGAAAACCAATCACTCCATTTCATTCGATAAATGCGGTGTTAATGCAAGTTATTCAAATATCTATAATACAATAGAATGAATAATGTTTGGGCGTGTAGTGTATACTATATTAATTAAATGAAAATTGAATTGAAAAAATAAAAACACACTTACAACAATTGTTACGCTTCTTCCCCACAGCGATAGGCAGAGACAACGAAACGAAACGTAACCTAACCTCCCCAGAAACATAACTAACAATAAAATTGAGCTTTCAAAATTAAATAATATTTTTTTTTTATTATTTTAATCATAGATATACACTAGAGGTGCAAACTTCATACATCTGACATAAAAAAGCGTAGACCGCTTCAAACGATTTAACAATGTTGCCGTCAATTCAAATACTAACTGACAGAGACCCTAAACGTGGCTGTGGTCATCTTTTCTCTCGCGTCACATTGAGAGCGTTATTGCACATCTAGTTGTATATATCAACGATTTTAATAGCTTTTATTATTCAATTTTTATCGTAATTTAATATTGTGTTAGTTTGTAATAACTTGTAACTGCCCGAATCGTTTTGTTTATATGTGTGAATGTAAGGAACATTCTTAACAATTAACAAAAATTATGGTTAACCCAGATATGAGTAAATCCCTCAACAAATCATAATAATATTGGGATACGTAAAACAGGAATGTCTTGGCTAAAGTCAAAAGTTAGAAGTGAGAAAAAGAAGAAATAACGAAACAAGATTTATAAATTAGCTTTTCTTGCTCACTTTAAATGTCACAGGGAGCAGAGTGAATTTCGTTGACAGGAAACAGAGTCAGTAATTTCTGCCTAATTTTATTTCTGAGTAAATTCATCTCCATTTTATTTTATCACACAATTTAAATTTCTTATTTTTTTTTATTAAATTATATTGAAATAAAAAACAACCAGATGATGGGATTCGAACACGCGTTGAATCTTTCAAGCGAAGCGAAGTACCTTCTCAGGCCGGCATAGTAGTGGCGACTGGAGCAACCGTGCGAGCGGTTCTCTAGTTATCAATGCTCATAGACCTCCACTGAGTTTACGACCAGACCCGTCGAGGTCACACGTCATGGCAACATAAAAAAAAACATCTTGACAACTATGACGTCCTTGCCGCCTCACTCAACGTGGTCGTGTCGAAATTCCTCTACTACTGGTTTTTTTTTTTTCAAATTGTAACTGAAGTAATCTTGTCTTCTGAATAGCAGTTACACGTTTAACTCACGTGTAAATGTTCCATTTTGGGGTCACTATGACAATATCCAGTAATCTAGTGGGGCTTAGTAGAAACGAACGAAATTGTATTTTATTTCAAACCGTTCGTGTTCCCAATCGTGCACGAGGGTAGATACAAACGTAACTTCTTTTGGAGCACCTTACTTATTTTATAGTAGCTCCCACTTCTCCCAACGTTAAACTAGAATGTGGTTGATCTATGAGCATCTGCGAGTAACAGTTGCATACACTATGCCGGCAACAAGACAACTAGAAGACTCCTAAATAGTAAGGCTGACTTTTAAATAGTAATTTTCAATACTTAAAAAGTTTTTAAGTGTCGGAAGGAAGACCTTTCTCAGCCACGTTGGTGAACTGCTCAGAAACGGTCAAGTGATAAGCACTCTGAACCGAAGTGCATGCATGAGGAGAGTAATGGAATAGGAATTTTAAAATAGGTAATTACTTAAGTTCTATTATTATAACAAAACAAGCCCTTTCGCGCCCTTTTAAAAAGAACGTTTTATGTAAATGTCAAATGTTTTATGTAAATAGAAAATTAATTTATGTATTTTAAATAAAAATTTAAAAAAATTTAAAGGATAATGCCTATTTTTGGGCCCACTTGATGTCTAATAGTTAGTTAATAAAACAATATTCTGAAATAAAAAAAAAAAAATGGATGTGGTCAAAGCGAAAATGGTATGCAGATAGAGAAGTATCTGGAACTCCATAATTTCTGCCTACCCCTGAGCTAAGTAACTTCATCAATTTATTAATCAATGGGATTTTTACACGCGTATTCTTAAAAAAGTTTCCTTAGACAAACAAGTTGAATTTCATAAGACCATTTTATTTAGAAACTCAATTTACTAAAGATACTCTTATTGGCTCCGTCTGGAGATATTATTGGAGGCGATCGTTACGATTTTATTTTTCCTGGTTCCCTCGGGGTCGTATTGCAATTTCCCCTAAGGGCTTTCTGTACGTGAGGGCAATATTCAAAACGAATGATGTAGCGAATCTGTTTCGGTAGGAATTTAAACAGCCGAGAAAATTTCCGCGAAACAAGTTTGGCATACGATGCCTACAATCTCACCTTTTCGTGTAGCCGAGGGGTTGGATTAAACGACTAACTCGAACACATGGCTCGTATATCACATGTACAACACTATTATAAGGTTACCTATTTTGTTTCAACACTACTATGAATATCGTAACATACTAGCGTTCACTACTATGTGTTTGGAAGAAATGAGCGCAACTCATTTATAAAGAATCGCGCTATTCAAAGACGCTAAAAAAACATTATTCTTTATTACTTGGGTCCAATTAACGATATGAATTTACACGACAGTGCAACGCGTGAGGAATAAAAGAGTAAAAAGTCATCGTAAAATGTAACAGACAAAGTAACTTTAACGGGCCTTTTGGTGCAATTGGATTTTGTCAGAGTATTAATTCAAGAAGAAATCTATTTATTAAAGTAGAAGGTACAGCCCTACTGCGCCTGCACATCACTATAGCTGTCATTATGGGGTCGTGAGATCGTGTTTATTATAAAAATCAAACAAGCCGTGTTCTTATATAAACAATGTAATCTGTCTGTATTAATTAAAAAGTATCTATAGGCATTTCATGACTAAAGTCTAAATAAAATATGAATTTTCATATCCTAACTTTATGTTGAGTTCCCCATATAAATGTTCATCCCATATTTCACTTCCTCCAGTTTTTTTAAACAAAGTGTGACCTATGACCTTCCTCAGGATGCAATCTATATCCGTGCAAAATTTATCGAAATCTGTTCAGCGGTTTAGGCAGACTTACGTACATTTATATTTTTAAATAGTACCTAAATTTTATGTGTAATAAAAAAACTAAGTCATTTTGTTGTCCTAACTTTCTAGTTGTGTTTTGTGATTTTACTGTCATTGTTATTTTTCAGGCGTTTTCTTGTCTTAATACTTTAGCGCTATGAATGTTTGTAAATACATAACAATCGTACCGCTATTCCTAAAATTGCGAATTGCACGTTTATGTTAAAACAATTTAAAAATAATAAATATTTTACTATCTAACATTGACCATAAAGCATGTACCGAACATGTTATTATGCAAAACTGAGCGGACATTTGCAAGGAAAGCTTTACGAGCATGCTAATACTGAGGAAATTTCAACCATTAGCGATAAAGTTCCAACAAAACTATGTGATAATAAAATTCTAAATCGCGCCTAATTAAAATGCAAAACATTGACAAACAATTTTAAAACTTTATGCTGCTCACTATGCGAATACTAAACTAGTAAAAAACACTTTGACACTAAAGTACAAAAGTATAACATAGTCATATTGGTACCGAGTTTTTGGGAAATTTAAACACGGTGTTATCGGAGCCTGTGTATGAAAAGTTGGTCACTTTTTTCAGTAGGGAGACCTGGATTTGTATGTACTCGTATTACTGGCGACAAGTGACAAGCAATGTCACTTTTGCTGATGAGACGATTCTACCGACAAACTCCTCTTGTCATACCCGACTACCTCAAAACTGATCCCAAAACGCAACTAGGTCACTTTACAAGCGTTACTCTACCATTACGGTCTCTCTATTTTCTTATAGTACCTATTACCTATAGTATATTTTATATTATTTAATTCAATATTAAATTAGATGAATCTA
Source organism: Tinea pellionella (assembly GCA_948150575.1). Classification (NCBI taxonomy): domain Eukaryota; kingdom Metazoa; phylum Arthropoda; class Insecta; order Lepidoptera; family Tineidae; genus Tinea; species Tinea pellionella. The sequence continues at coordinate 2,883,476 of OX411256.1, forward strand.
ACATGGGTAGTAATTAGACAAAGACCTAATTCTCAAAGGCCTCGTAATTTAACATTGATTCGAATCTTGTGTGTCTTAAGCAAAGGTCATTACAGAAGGTAAACATGCCTTACAGACGTGAATACTCCTGTAGTCTGGAATAACACACCTATTGTCGAACTTGTAAATCGATTTGGTGTGTAGTTAACATCTAGAATAATCTTTGACAAGAAATCTGTAGTCTACACATAAATGTTAAAGTAACTCTGTCTGTTTGTTATCTTTTCAAGCCTAAACAAATCTCGATAAAAATTGACAAGAAGATAGATTAAGCATTGCAAAAAATAAACTGAAGGGAAGAAATTGGAGATGAAATGAATGAATAAAAAAAATTTTGAACGCATGATATTAATTCTTCGCATGCGAAGTTGCGGGCAACAGCTAGTTTTATTATGGAAAAGAAAATAACACGGTCACACATTTCGTGATAATGTATCGTCACCACGATTATGCGCTCAAACTTATTCACACTACACAACCTTGAACTTTATTAAACCCCAAATGTTTCATTCAAAATTCCATTTCTTACACTTATAGTTTTCATCTATTCTATGTTGATTTTCAGAACGAGAGTCAAGCGTTCACGTCGTCCAATGAATAATTCAAAATAGAACGGAAGCTGCGTATTTACATAAGCAAATTGGGTGCGACGACGGCTGCGTACGACAAACGACAAGGTGCGGGCCCACTGTAAAAACTTACTATTTACGTCGAAACTCGTGAAAAATGTATTTTAGCTGTCAAATTATACAATACAAATGATAGCATTCATTCGCGGAAAGAAAGAGTGGCGTGTGAGCCTTGACGCTCGTCACTTCTCCAATTTCATCGGTGACTGTTTTGTTTTTAAATTAAACAGCGGAAATTACATTTTGTGGCCGACGAATTCGGAACAATTTCTTTTAACTCTTTATACATATTCTTGGGAATTTTCGACTTCGCCTGATGTAAAGTTCGAGTGCAGTCCATGAACAAAACAACTGCTACTAAAGATAAGTCGCCCCCCGCTATGCCGGCTTGAGGAGACGAAGTGCACCATCCAGATCGACAGTACACATTCCTCTTGTTATACTGGCTACTTCCAACTGTTCCCGCGACAAGGTCACTTCACTGGTGTTCAATTCGAAAGTGGTGGTACTACCCCAGGACGGCAGACTGGGCATCATCAGTCTGCCTACCACTCTATATTTGCAGATATTTCTCTGTGGTAGGTTCAGACGAAGTGTTGTCACATTTAAAAAAAAACATTTTTCTACATTACACAGTAGCTGGTCTGAACAATAATAATAATAAATTATGCATCAGTTGTACGTTTTCTCGTTTAAGTATTTAACGTAAACTCTGGATTACTCAGGTCTAAAACCACCAGAACACCGTTATCTACCCCAGGAGTTTGTTTGCAAACGAATTAAACTTTAGTTAGCCTACCTTACCTACCTATGTACACTGTAATATACATCTAAATAAAGTTAGTTATTCGCGTTCAATTCACAAACTTTATCAAACTATTGTTTTGCGGTCTCCTAAATAGGGATCTATGCAGAAACCTTTATAGATAAGGTCGGATAATCCTGTACAATGTCTCTTCTAAGAGGTATCTTTAATGTCAAGGGACCGACCGTAGACGAGGTGTTACGTACCATTATAATATAGACTGCCTACACTCATCAATCTTTAAGAACCAAATCTATAGTATTTTTTAAGTAATTTAAAGAGTGGTAGGCAGACTGATAACGATTATTTGTCTAGTCTGCCGTCCTGGGGTAGTACCACCACTTTCGAATGTAACACCCGTGAAGCGATCTAGTCGCGTTTCGGGAATAGTTTGAAAGTAGCCAGGTATAACGAGAAGAGTATGCACTGTCAATCTATATGGTACATGCTCGTCTCCTCAAGCCGGCATAACGGAGGCGACTGCTGCCTATAGAGATATATATCTATTGTCGTAGGTGTTTTCGTTAATGGACCGCCCTCTAGCTTTACATCAGGTGGGGTGTTGTCATATGCCGAGCTATAATAATAAAATACTATATTCATAATAATTCATATAGATATACTTTGCATATATTATTTAGTGATAGTTTACTTTGTGATAGTATTTTATGCCATAATACGTTAGCTAAGCTTTTAAGCTTAAGACCAAGTTATTATCTAACAAATTACAATAAAAACACATGAATAAACAACACATTTTATTTGTAATTAAATTGGTATTGTTTTTGTTTATGTGCAGTCTATAGATAAATTTGATAAAACGCAATTACTAGCCGGGTGCGATTAAATTTTCTTCTCGGAATATGGTTTAATAAGATGTAAAAGGGTCTATGCTACTAGTCTTCAAAAGACTACTTAATTTCTAAACTTCACTACCTACCTTATTCAAAGTTAAAATGTTGACGGTGCCCATGTTCACTTTTAAATATACTTGTATCCAAAAAGCGTCCTAGTCACCAAAGTAGCCAGGCAATATTCAGCCCTTGGCCGTCTCAGTGGACACTTGATACTTTTTCTTTATTGTAGCTCAACTAATAAAGTGCGGTCCAGGAATGGAAACAACTGCTACCATAGAGAAATTTCCGCAGACAGTAGTCACCTCCGATATGCCGCCTTGAGCAGACGAATGTGCAATGTGCATCATCCTGTCCCAAACTAAATCCGAATCGAGACTATTCACTTTTCAAGTGTTACAGACGGCAGACTGGGCTCATAATTATCATCAGTACTGCATACCACTTTTTTATTCTTTCTACAGACACAGTCGCCTGCACTATGCCGGCTTAAGGAGACGAATGTGCCCATCTCGAAATACCCGGTCGCTTCCGGAAACACGTCAAGATCTCTTCACATTTCCCTTTATTCTGGTAATAACCATCCACAGTCTGTCTAACACTCTCAAAATATATTATGTAAAAATATAATAATTGTATAGTTTAATTGGAAAATACCGGGCACGCAACGATATTTTCGTGTTCATAATTTATCGCGGTTCTCTTTGTCGAGTTGGGCAGGCGGGGATTCAAAAAATTTCGACGATAAATTTGCCGAGTCACCTTTGACTCGTTTATCAAATAGAGCTCTGTGTCACTGTGGCTTGAAAATGCGACATTTACTCTATACATAGATGAATTGTAGAGTTTTGAATATATGTTACTGCATTTTCGTTTTAAAATATTTACCTAACCTAAAACCACTATTACGGAAACCTTTTGTCATGGATTTGTCGTGATTTATTGCAAATACCACAACGACGGCGACGGTGGCCGTAGCTTATCGATAATCCTCGTCTTCTCCCAAAAATATCAGCCGGTATCAATGTATCTTTGTGCATATCTAATAGTGCATCCACACCGAAGGAACAAACAATATTTTAAAGTAGATATTTAAAGGTTAAAAACCTAAATTGAAAAAAAAAAACAGTCAACAAATCTAATAAAACGTTATAGAAAGTTACTTAATGTTGCAAAAAGGTTACTACAGCAAAAGTAACTACACTATAAGTGATGCTATTATTTCAACACTCCGTCTGTTGTTAAGCTAGAGCGGTCCATGAACGGAAACAACTGCTACCACAGAGAAATTTCTACAGGCAGCAGTCGCCTCCGCTATGCCGGCTTGAGTAGACCAATGTGCACCATCGAGGATTCCAGACAGTGCACACTCATCTCGTTATACCTAGCTTTTTTTTTTTTATTGTAGCTCGACATGTGACAACACTCCGCCTGATGTAAAGCTAGAGTGCGGTCCATGAATGGAAACAACTGCTACCACAGAGAAATCTCTACGGGCTGCAGTCGCCTCCACTATGCCGGCTTGAGGAGACGAGCATGTACCATCTAGATTGACAGTGCACACTCCTCTCTTATACCTGGCTACTTTCAAACTATCCCCGAAACGCGACAAGGTCACTTCACGGGTGTTACATTCGAAAGTGGTGGTACTGCCCCAGGACGACAGACTGGACAAATAACCATCATCAGTCTGCCTACCACTCTTTAATAGTGCCTATAGGCACTGAGCGACCAAAGTACATATAACAAAGTTACATTGGTACCGGTCTTTAGCGAGGTTCGAACACGGGTCTCATTGATCGTGAGTTCAAACTACTTCCAAACTTATCCCGAAACGCGGTCAGGATGGCAGACTGGGCCAATAATTATTAATCATCATCAATCTGCCTACAACTCTTTAATATTATTTATTTACTTATTTATTAATCATGTTAATATTTTTCATTGCGCCGTACATATTTCCGCTCACACCAACAAAAGTCAGGTGATAGACAATACCTAAGGCATTGAGCACGCCTGTGTACAATTTATCTGCAATAAAGTGTTTCTTATTGTTTATTTTTTTGATGCTGTTTTGAATTTCTTACGTGGATACGTTTTAGTATAGCATATATTTTTATACTAGACTGTGCATATAATAGATGTAATGTTGACTAAAATTTCAAGTGAATATTGCTATCCCCTTGGGGCTGCACAACGCGGGGAAATCGCGGTAACCACAACACGCGATTTTGCTGTAAATTGGATACTTAGTGAATATGAAATTGCAAAAGTAAATGATTTTGTTTTGCCTAAAACTTATTATGGCACTAAAATGTAAAATAGAAAACTTTGTATCCTGTTTCTAAAAATAATTGAAAAAAATTTGGGCAACAAAAATTATGAAAATTTTCTAAAAAAAACTTTTTCTGAAATCTTCTGATTTTCGAATCAGATAATCAAACATCTATAAATTTATTTTTTATTTTTTAAAATTGTTATAAAACAAAAAGGACACCTGCGGGTCTTTTACGCCCGTAGCAAACAAATACGTCAAACCTCTAAAAATGCAGTTCTTTTCATTACATAAATGAAAATATATATTGAATATATAATGATATTCTATCTCCACTCTGTACGTAGGCTGTTAATCTACATAAGCCAAGTGTCTCTAAAAATATTTTTATATAATAAAAAAATATATAGTTCTATAAAATAATACTGAAGAACCAATAAAAATGGTACGATTTTAAAGTATAGTAGAAATAATAAAAACCTGAAGTCATGTCAGTATAAAATTGAAGTAGTGATATATTCTTGTTCAGTCATAATTTTGCTCTCTATTCCTTGTCCCAAAGGAGAGACAATTTAAAACAAAAGGCTTTTGGCGGAGTCGAGAAGAAAACGCGAGTAAAGGAATGTAGAATGATGAGTTATGTGCCGTGACTTTGACAAAGTTCGTTGAATTCGTTTCAACTCGAGCAAATTTTCTGCTAGCTAAAGAAAAGAGGGGTCTAAAGTGAGTTCGTTTAAACTTGTTAAACATGGATGTCCTCTTTCAGTTCATTTTTAATTTAGTATTCTTAATTGACTAAGTATTATTACTTTGAATTTTATTTGGATAATTTTTTTGCTTGTTGTCCTTTTTTGTTGTCGTCCTTGATATCACCCATAACACTGTATTCTATTTTACATTCAAGCCAGATACAAAATACATTTTCTGTATTTTAATATACTGATTTTTAAATCATAAAGCTTCAAAATATTGTTTTATTTTTTTTAGGTAAAAAACTTTACATTTTATTTTAAAAGGATATAATCAACCTGATCAGAATCGGCTTTGCTGGAATGATGAAACGAATACATACCGTCCGGGTTATCAGGTCATCCTTCCCGACTTCCGACTATTTCTATAATCCACAATAATCATCATTATTCTGCCTACGACTTTTTAAAATGTGAAAAGAATATACAAATAAATATTAGCTCTAAATACTTTAACTTTAAAATGTATGAAATCTGAAACTTTATAAAACAAAACTCAATTTTCTTAAGTCACGGTGACATAATCTTTGCATAGTATGAACATTTCACACATTTTAGACGCAAGTTTACTGCAAAGTGGATTTGGCGTGGCTTCCTATAACTCATATCCAAAGTTTTAGGTCTACACATTAACAAACTTTCATAGGTTACAATACTTACAATGAATTTCCTCATAGATACTATACGTTCTTTAATGCAACGTCATGTTTCACTTTACAAAAGAATGTTTTCCGAGAACAGAATATTATTTGCTAAAATATTGAACAATAAAAAGAAAATCTTATAGAAAACTATTGAAATATCAAATACAGAGTCAAGTCAACTAGAATAAAATAATGATTTTGTCATCGAATACAGCGAATCTAAAACATATTCAATACTGCAACAATTGTCTTTATACGCAAATGGTTTTTTTATTATGGCTCGGCATATGATAACGGCATATGTAAAGAGAAATCTCTACAGGCAGCAATCGCCTCCGTTATGCCGGCTTGAGATATAGAAAGAAAAAAAAATTCAATAAAGAAAAAATATATAAAGGTATGGTAAAGTATATGTATATCATAGATCCCTCTAGAAATACTTTAATTATGCATTTAAATCGTGCAAGTGTAGGATATTCTAATATAAATGTTATTTATTTGAGACGAATGAATAAACTTAATACAAAAGAGAGTTTAAACAAATTACTAAATCAATCCATTCCCAAAACAAAATCGACAGCTATTAGTCTGTATTCACGAATAAATGAATGGGGATTACATAAAACGTCGACGCCGACGATTTTGAATGAACGAATTTTGAATTGAGTGAGCTCCGCAAAATACAACGGAAGGCATTGTAAAATTTGTGAAAGGATAGAAGAGTCTGCTTCGTTCATTCCAAGCCGATAGACTCTCTGGACTGTAACTAATGCATCTTGAGTATGCTTCGGCTTTTTCCTGTGAGACGAAAGGTATTGCGAAACGAAAGTACGTCTTACTCGATAGTGTTAGCTTAGCTCTAAAGTGGAAATGGTTCAAGTATTTTCAATCTAAAATATATTTTACTAATAATATTCACTTTATTTAATCTGCTTTTCTAGCAGTAGAAGGTGTCAACTCACGATCGGTGAGACCCGTGTTCAAATATCGCTAAATTCTGACCGGTACCAATATAACTATGGTACTTTAGCCACCCAGTACCAATACAGGCATTAATTAAAGAGTGGTAGGCAGACCAATGATGGTTATTAGCCCAGTCTCCCGTCCTGGAAAAGTACCACCACTTTCAAGTGTAACACCCGTAAAACCGATCATCATCAGTCTGCCTAACATTTCTAATAGAAGAAGTACAATGAAAAGATATAAAAGAGCAGCCGCGGTCTAGGAGTAAATGACCGGTATCAATGTATTATATGTACTTTGTTCACTCATTGCCCATGATATCAGTACTAACTTAGTATGGGCATTAAAAAAATATTTTTATTTACTAACACGAAGCTGCTACAATCTGCTACATATACCACCTTTATCTCGAAAATCTCCATATACTTAATAATGTATACTTTCATTAAAATGTGCCTTCACTTTCATCTACGGTCGTTTTCCCGGTATAAGGAAGGATTACAATGATTTAGCATTCTTATTTAGAGCCTAAAAAGAAATGAGTTATTTTAATACATAATCAAAGAAGGGCACAAAACCGAATTTTGGCCCGTTCATAAATTACCCTTTTCCCTATTACAGTGTCGCCACCATTTAAAAATCCATCATTGCATTAGCCAGTCATCGCTTGATCATTTATATAATGCCACGGCAATGACAGTCTATTATAAAAAAAAAAAGTAAAAAAAAAGTAATATTTCTTTTATAAATAATTTGAAGAGTTAGTTAAATATTAAAAAAATTACATTATCGCCTATTCTAATAAATAATGCTAGAATATTGATAATGGATATAAGCTCAGCATGCTGTCCCGGGGTAGTCCTACCGGGGAAGTGACTTGGAGATCAGTTTGGAAGTAGCTGCTGGAATGGGAAGAGAGTGAAATGGGACAGACGTCACCTAAAGCCAGCATAGCGAAGACGACTCCTACCTGCAGACATTTTTGGAAAGATATAATAGATGAATTTAAATATTGTTAGGTTAGCTCTAATGGCCGAGTGGTCAGAACAACCGAACTCATAGCAGAGAAAGAGTGGTCCGAAAATCTCTCACAACAAAAAAAAAAGGGAGAAAATGAAACTAACTGAAATTATTAAAATGAAACAAATTTAAGCCCGTAGATAGAAAAATAAACTCTTAATGTGGATTAAAATATTGTGTTGAAACACAATGGAACAATCCAAAATAGCAAAACCCTGTTTCTGGCCGTAATGGCTATTGGGCGGTTTTTAACGCTATGTACTGCCATTTTGGATTTCGTAAAGACAATAGAGTACTGGAACAAATAATATTTGTCATTGACGTTATTTTGTACATTTATATAATAGTATTTTTTATAACTATACTTAACATTGGTAAGCAGACTGATAGCGCAGTTGTGCGGCTTGAAAGTATTACAAAAGGAGTGTGATCTGTCAACTTGATTCCTACACCACATTCACGTGGTCTTAAAAATGGAAGTTACATAGGTATTAAACTTCTACTAATGTGACAAATTATTAGCTAACCAAATAAATAATAAATACCGAAAGAGACTAAGCAGGGCTGTTTTGTTTTTTTTAAATTATTTTTAAAGGAAATCTTATAAATATATTTTATATGGCTATTTTATAACACTAAAAAGAGTTATTTCAGGGTAGAGCATGAAAGGAGGCTCGGACTTTAGTCATATACAGTTAGGATTATAATGAAAACTATAAAATATATAAAATATAATGAAACCACCATTAATTGTTCAAAATTTGTTTGTCATTTACAATAAATCTTTACTCATAATTTAATGAATAAATTTAACATAATTCCAACAATGTAGACTGAACGTGGGCTGAATTGTTAAAATACGGCTGACGACTTTTGTTTTATTTTTCCTGATTAGCATGTTTTATTCAATATTACCGTATTACGTCTCACAAAGATGAAAAGGCTCATGTTCATTCACGTCAGTTTTACAAGCTTCCTTTTGTATTACGTTTTCGAGAAGCATATTATATATAATCTGCATTTTGCCGTGAAAAACGCTTCAACTCTATCTGATAACACAATGCACCATATATATTTTTTTTAAATTATTTTATATATCAATAAAAGTAATTCATTAAAAAAAAAGTAGTATGGTACATGTTTTTATTAGTTTTATTTGTAGGTAGGTAAAAGCAAGCTTATAATCTATTTTTAGTAAAAAGAAAAATGCAGTGTAAATGTGAATTGTAAATGAGTCTTTAGTAAGCCGGTAGATTAATTTTTTTATTGTTATTTTTGTTATACAAGCAACACTTTAAATGAATATTAAAATTCATTACGACCATCCAATTTTAGTAAACATGTTCGCAAATAAATTCTGAAGGGGAATCAATTATAAATTAAACATTTTATTGTGTCCCATACATATGCAAAGACTTTAATAGGATTAAAACTTTCACTTGATCACGTACTTTAAACCGGCACAATTCCTTGAAAATTTACGTGAACAAAGTCCTAAGTAAACTTCTTAATTACTTGTCAACTGAAATAAATTATTCAAAACAATTTGTAGATCAAATAACAACACCTTTTACTACAACTTTTCTTTTAGTAATCGGGCCACATATAGCGCGTACAATGCGTGGCGTACAACTTTTTAATGTATCAAAACTCCGTGAAGATGCTCTTCATGTTTGGCTTATGTAGGATGGCAGATATCTATCAGTTTCCGAAAGTCACATCTCACTAATATTATTATGGGATTTGATCTTAAGCCTTTGTAGTGTCTCATGAACCACTTCACGGGTGGTACATTCGAATGTGGTGGTACTACCCAGGAGGCAGACTGGGCAAACAACTTATCATCAGTCTGCCTACCACTCTTTAATAGTGCCTATAGGCACTGAGCGATCAAAGTACATATAACAAAGTTTCATTGGTACCGGTCAGAATTAGCAGTTTCGAACACGGGTCTCAATCGTGAGTTCACTAGACCACGGCCGCTCATAGTATGTAATTTTGGAGGTTTTGTCATTATTGAGTTACAAACTATGTACAGATTTTTTTCCTAAGAAATCTGAGAAATACATATTGACAGAAATCCAGTAGATTCAGTTATTCTATGCATTTTCATTTACAGGTAGGAAATTTTGGTGGTGAATTTTTACTATATTACTATTGCTATAATAAAAAATAAAAGGTACTATTTCAAAATATCACAACGGAAAGTAATTTACATCGATATTCGTGAAAGTCCCGTTGCTTTTGTTGTTGGAATGAATGAACGTCACAATCCAAAGGAATTTGTTTGGCTTACCATCACATAACTACAGATTTTAAATTTCAGTTTGCGAATAAAAATGCAGATTTTCCCTTTGTTGCCCTTTATGATAAATCACATCTATATCTATATTATTAATAATTTAAGAATTTTAAATAATTAGTTATATAATTCTGTTGATAATATCTCAGATTTAAATGTTATCTTAAATTTTTCTTTTTTCTTTGTTTCTAGTAAGAAGTGTTTTTTATTTTTTTCCTTTTGAGTTTTGTTTCACCCAAAATGTTATGTGGATGTTGTGGATAGTTGTTATTGATAATCAAGTTTGTCAATGGTAAATTGAATAAGTTTTTGTTATATGTAATTTTTATTTTAAATTTGATTGTCTCTTTCTCTCCTCGTCGGTCCCTCATTGTTGAGGATCGTGACTCCTGGTGGCTCGCTCAATTAGGTATCTCCATCGGCTGCGACTGCTTGCCTGATGGAGAGCTTTATGGACCGGCATCTCCAGACAAATGGAAACCTGGTCTGTCTAGCGGCTTGGGCTTCTACCGCGCGAAAATTTGATTGTAAAAAAATAAATATATAAATAAAAATTTGTATTATACTATGGTATCAAATCGCATCCTATAAATACCTACCAAACTATAAAGTAGTCATAATTCTCGTTTTTTTAAAAAAATTGGACTGATTTTCTTAAAAAGCAACTAAGCGCCCATAATTTGGGTTTTGGCTGTCAGAACTAATTGTACGTACTCACTTATATTTATTTATAAGTATATAAAAAACTAACTGTATTTCTGCTAAAAAAGAACTATACGACAAAATTTGTTTTATTATGAAATTACAATGAAAATTAATAGAATAGAGGAATTTGGACACGTCCAATAGCAGAGTAGCTCAGTGGTCTGAAATCAATGAGTATAACGGAAGGCGTAGATTCGAGTAGGCGTGGACAGTTGTGGCCTGTTGACCTTTTTCCTATTCAATTTTTATTATAATTTAATATTCAACTAAAATTCAGTAAATTCAAAAACCTATAGTTATAATATCTAACTCCTCAAGCCGGCATAACGGAGGCGACTGCTGCCTGTGGAAATTTATCTTTAGTAGCAGTTGTTTCCCTTCATGGACCCAATTAACAAAATACTATCCAATAGTCCGAAGCGAATTTTGTCTATTAAAATATCAGAGTAAACACTCCAAAAACCAATTACAATGATGGATAACTGGTGTTCTGGATCCGGACTAATTTGTGGGCCAATATATTTTGATCCCTCGATCAATGAATTCGTAGAAATCCCTCGTGATTACCCATATGACTTTAATTAAATATTGATGAAAACAATGTAATAAGGAAGTCTGATATTGGTTTTTTAAACCAAACAAGCGTTCGTTCGTGTTATTGGCTACTTACAAGTTGCATGAAAGTGGTAGTACTAACTAAAAAGCATCATCAAGTTTCACTGAGAAAACGTAATAAACTAGAAATAAACAAGCAACCGAGTGACTTAGTTCGGAGAAAGTCTGCAAAGTTTGTTGTTAAAATTAAACAAGTCAACTTTGTTAACATACATTGCTTGCTTATTAACAAAACTATATTGTATGTTTTGAATAAGTGTTGCCGAATAATTGGGCTAAAAAATGCAAACCTAATTGGTATTTTGCTAGAGCTTCGTTTTCTCAGTGTAACACTCTTTAATTCTTTAATACCTAGTCTAGTACTTTAATCGCAAGCACATTTATTTATTTATTTATTTACAATATTTACAACTATCCCGTTTTGCACTATCGGATCACAAAACCTATTTGGTTTGTCTGTGATCTTTAAGTTAACAAATAACATAGTTATATTGGTTCCGGTCAGAATTTAGCGAGGAACTGAACACGGGTCTTATCGATTATGCGGTCCGTCCTCTACCGCTGGACCACGGCCGCTTTCTTTATAATTAATTAATAATATATATTACTGGCACTCATATTATATCGTAGTAGGGGATTAAGAAAGTTTCATCAATGTCCGTTCTCTCATCCATGTATCAACATGCTGTCATAGCTACTGAACAATACCTTTTATCCTCTTTTATACTATGAACTCTTTACAAAGTTTCTAGTATAATGTGTATAACAGCTCCGCGCCTCTTTTTATGGCCGATAACGAACATGTTAATATTCAATACGAAGATTTTATTAGAAAACTTTTCTCGTTAGTTCTCACCAAGTTCGTTGAAAATGTCCTCCGTCGATACCAGTACACGATACAACGGCGTCCCTCTAATACAGTTTGGAAACATTTTGTAGGTAATAAAGTTTTCATATTAAATTTATTTTCATACCTCCCTCTACTTCTTACTTCAGAGGCCTGAGTATGAGTTTATATTTACGATATCACGGCGTAAAGTGAAAGCGCTCCAACCGCTGCACCGTTAGGATAGCTTAATTTTTTTTTTTTAGTAATGTCTGATTAGTGAACATATCTCACTTTACGCTATGGCAGCGTAAATTGAAACTCATACTTGGTCCTCTGGTCTGGTATTAAAGAAGTTTTGAATTTAAACGAAATATTGAACTAACAAATATAAATGCCTACACGAAATGACGAACTGTTTTTTTTTTTCAAATAACAACTTGTTATAACTTTTATAATTACTTACATGTTTATATCACTCTCAAGTTTTTTTTTTTAATTTTATTTTTTATTATTATATATTTATTAATATTAATATACTTTTTTATATAAATTAACGGCGCCATTCCCGCATGTATACTCGTACATTATTCTGAGACATCTTTTTTATAACTTCTTTTGCAAAATTTATCGGTCTAGGTAATATTAACATTATAGTACTATTATTTGTTAATGTTGAAAGAATGATTTTCATATTATAGAAAAGTGTTATTTAGTCTTTGACATGAAAGTGTTGTTAGAATGGTCGGTGATCTATGATGTGTTCTTTGTCAAATATGTAGAAAGGAAGTGTAATTGCCCGTTGTTAAAGAATTAAGATAATTGTATTGTTTAAGAGTAAATATGTAAAGCAACAGGAATAAAGTTATAACCGAAGAAATGGTTTTATTTGTGTTTAATATTTCAACAGTTAAAACTAAAAACACAAAACATAATATCAAAAACAACACCAAAAGATGTCTTTACGTAACAATAACGTTTTGGTATTGACAATGTAACAAACACATAGTTAAAGGAAATGACCGCAGTCTTTTTTCCTTGGGTCACAGTGAAACATCAAATCCTATATTGTTTTCGATTCGATCGAGTGTTAACGGTCATTTGGCGTTTGACTTTAGACCCTGTATGTCACCACACTCTGCTTGCAGCTATTAAGTGCAGAAATGCCACCGAAACAACAGGACAGAACTGGAATAACAAATATAGAAGTGAATGGTGTTGTCATTAGTATATATTAATAATATATATAGTATAATAATAAGTATATGTATATAGGTATTTTGTGTATAAGTGTTATATATAACTTAATGATCACAGACAAACCAAATGAGGTTTTGCGATCTGGTATTGCAAACTGGTTAGATTAAGTACTGTGAATAAATAAATAAATTAAATAAAAAAAGTAAGTCCATGAGCGGAATGCAAATTTCTGCTTACAGTACTCGTATCCGCTATGCCAGCTTGAGGACAAACTGTACACAGTCCAAGTTTTCCTCTCGTTATTCCCGACTATTTTGAAAGTGATGCTGAAACGATCACTTCAAGGGTGTTTGTTACACATTTGCCATGTGATAAAATTATATTTTAAGCTATGCAGTGAATCTATTGTTTTATTTTATGTTACGACATGTGTACCCAGCATTATCTAAATCATAAGAAAGCAAAGCCGATAATAAAATATGACAGTTTGCAGAAACTTTTAGACCACCCGAGACGATGTAAGATATATTACAGTATAGAACAATAAAGTTTATTCTCTAGGACTTGCGACGGAAACAAATTGCTCGCGTGAAAACCCGAAGGTACCGTAAACACTACTTCCACATAGTTCTGCTTGTGAAGGTGAGCTACTATGCTGAAAATCCTCTTGAGGAACTTTCACCAACATAAACGTGCGAGAGATAAATTATCTTTAGTTTAAATACTATTACTTTAATTTACATTAATTTACATTATTTAGTTTTCATTTCCATAATGCCAGCTATAAATAAACGTAAAACGTTAAATTCTGGGACCTCTACCTTTTCTAGTTACTAATTAGTTTTTAATATTTTTAGATTAATCTGACGGTTGGAATCGTCTAACCTGTAGTGCTCGTAACAATATAATTTTTTTCTTAAATAAAATGTCTAATTAGTTTTTCTAATTTGCAGCAAATTATTAAACAAAAATACAATACAATACAGTTGTCACGCCTTTTTCTCACAGGGATGAGGATAGGGGATTAAACAAAAACTACATATTACCTGTAATTGCATATTTTTAATTATTTTATATAATCTAAATCTAAATCTAAATCTAAATACTTATATAAAATGCTAATGTTAGTACGTAAATACAGGGTTTTCTCTATGATCACCAACTCCAATCTACTTCCCGTTGGGGTGGTAGATGCTCCTCGGTCTCCTGGTGAAAGTAAGGGAGTTTGGACGCGGTGGGTGGAAGAGGGTGGGTGTGGGAGGCGAAAATCTTAAAAAATGTATATCTGTCCTTTTCTAACTACTAAGTATAGAGAGAGAGAGAGTACTAAGTATAGAGTTCTAAAAATTTTTGAAATAATGTAGAAAACTCCAAAATGTGTGCAACTGTTACAATTTATCTAGAAGGTTCTAAAAGCTTCAAGAATGATCTAGAAAGTTCCAAAACGTTATTAACTGCTAAAATCGATATACAATGTTCTAAAAAGTTCTACAAATTTCCGGAATGATCTAGAAAGTTCCAAAATGAGCGCAATTGTTAAAATCGATATGGAATGTTTTAGAAGGTTCTAAAAATTTCAGGAATGATCTAGAAAGTTCCAAAACGTTATCAACTGCTAAAATCGATCTAGAATGTTATAGAAGGTTCTAAAAATTTCAGGAATGATCTAGAAAGTTCCAAAATGAGCGCAACTGTTGAAATCGATCTAGAATGTTCTAGGTTCTAAAAATTTCAGAAATGATCTAGAAAGTTCTAAAACTTTATCAACTGCTAAAATCGATCTAGAATGTTCTAGAAGGTTCTAAAAATTTCAGGAATGATCTAGAAAGTTCTAAAACTTTATCAACTGCTAAAATCGATATAGAATGTTCGAGAAAGCTCTACAAATTTCTGGAATGATCTAGAAAGTTCCAAAATGAGCGCAACTGTTAAAATTGTTGATTCTAAGTAAGTAAGTTCTAAAAACTTCTAGAATTATCTACAAACATTAAAAATGTGTATAGCTGCTAAAATCGATGTAGAATGTTCTAGAAAGTTCTACAAATTTCTGTTTACACATTTACTAGAGTATTCCTGATTTTCAATTAGTTAATTAATTTGATTTGATTAACTCTATAAACACCGTATGTTAAATGGTCAAATAAGTCTCTCAATATCTAAGATAGAAGTCTACAATAAAAACGGATCCTTTATTACTTTTTATACCATTAAACATGCGATGTATTTTGACCCGAGCAACGCCGGGGGTTTCGTCGCTAGTATACTATAATAAATGTTTTGTTCAAAACAAAATAAATATGAAATAAAAACTAAGAAAAATAAAGTCATTTGTTTACTCAAAGCTTGGTAAATGTCAAAATAATTTGGCAAATGCACTAATGAGGTGCAAGCATTAACTAATGGCTATTAACCTAAATAAGTCCGCTACAAAATTATGAAAGTTGCTGACGATGTTATTGTTAAAATATAAATAATAATTTACCTATTTTATTCGTTATCGTGCATCCTAGATATAATCGAAATTAGTGAAGTTGAACTAAATAATAAATCTAATTTATAAAAGAGAATTTTTAGGCTCCAGGGTTTTTGATCACATTTTGTAAACCAAAAAGTACACGATTGATTGAATATGTCCGTAATTTTTTATCAGGAAACAAAATTCTATTACTTACTTTTTGATCTGATTTGATTTCTAATTCACGTCTATACGTAAATATAAATCATAAATATTAACGAGAGGAGTGTGCATTGTCAATCTGGAGGCCACATTCGGACATAGCGGAGGCGGTTGCTGCCTGTAGTTTGTTTCCAAAGGTTGCGGCAGTTGTTTCCGTTCATGGACCGCATTCGCGTTTTCCACCAGACGGATTTTTATTATATGCCGCACAATAATAAAAATATATAAATAAATCATGAATAACTTTAAATATATTAGTTTTTCTTTTTGAAAGTAATTTCGTACACCATGAAGCATTAACTGATTATAGTTTCAGGCTTTTCTAAATTGGCATAGTGTCCCCGAGCGATCTCCGTTAAATGGACTGCTAATAGGTAAACTTTGACGATCGACTATAGATAGATTATAATTAATCGTCGTGAATCCCTTGCTAGCTTTATAAATGCGCCCCGTGTTAATTACTTTAACACCTTATTGGGTATTGGGAATATAACTTTACGTGGTAGGCCGGCATGTAACCATACTCCGATCGAGGTTAAGCTACGAGATTTAATACGCCACTGTGGTATGCAAAGTGTAAGAAGATATAAAGCAATCTTTTTTTTTTTTTTTGGCACGACATGTGACCTCTACTGGTCTGATGGTAAACGCAGTGGAGGTCCATGAGCATTGACGACTAGAGAACCGCTCGCACGCTGGCTCCAGTCGCCACCACTATGCCGGCCTGAGAAGGTTCGCTCCGCTTGAAGGATCCAAGGTGAAAGGATTGGGAGAATACATGGGAGGGCAAAGCATTCCACTTGTCAATTGTGCGACACAAAAAGGACGCGCCGAACCGTTTTGTTCGGCGACCAATTCGGTCGACATAGTGTGAATGCTTCCCCCTCCCAGTGCGGGTTACGGTTGTGGATCTCTCCTAACCACTGATGCTTTTTTATAATTTTAATAATTATTGTTGCTTCATTTTTCACATATATTAGTCAAATTGCTATGTGTGTCTTTTTACACCTGTATATTACACGTAGAAATTAACTTGAGACTCACATGTAATGTAAATCTCCACTCCTAATCCTCGCCGCCTACCGCTCAAAACTGCATTGTAACACATAATTGCACTTGTACATTCCATTAAATGGATAAAGGTTAGTTATTTCTGCTCTTCTAGTTTACTTTAACTTATCATTAGGCGGAGTGAGGTCACATGCCGAGCTACTGTAAAAAATTATAATAACAAATGTGAAATAGGCTTTAGGCTTATGATAATAAATCCAGGAAAGTCAGTTTCGCCTCATATTGATATAAATTAACATGTATCAGATGGCATAAATTAATAATATTATATACGCGAATTCATGTGAATAAACTTGCACAAACATGGAGGATAGGTACATCGCCAAAGGTAAAATTAATTTCCTTATGATTTCATAGTAAATTTATATCCATATCCCAGCCCTTCTATTGGGAATATTATGATAATTTATGTACAATGATTATCTACTAAATTACACGTAACAAATTAATCTTAACTTTTAAAAGACGATGCCCATTTTGGGGCCACTTGATAACATAACAATATAATTCCAAAAAAAACATAATTTTTTTCAATAATATTTCATTATATTATATCAATACATCATTTACCAACCAATAGACAATGTATACATAAAAATTTAATTATTTGATTCGTTGAATATTACTTCAAGGAAAGTCAAACTACTCAATTGCCCGGTTTAAAATTTTTTTATTTGTGATAACTAATTTGCATTTATTTTTCTACAAAATGAATCAAAAATCAGTAATAATATCAAGAAAAAAATTGTGTACCCATTTATTTTAGAGTTTATACCGAAATAACGAAAAACGGTTTTTATCCCTTAAATAGCACCCCATTTCACTACTTCCCTTCATCTCAAGTTCGAAAGTTTTTTTTTTCATTGTTTATGACCTCAACTATACAGGGTGAATTTTTCAAGTGGGCTTTCATGGCCAAATCCTAAACTATAAGAGATATCGAAAAATGCTGAAAGGAGTCTCGATGCCGATTTTGATGAAAACTAAAACTGCATTATTAGATTTTTGATAAATCCATTTTCCCGGCCAGGAATCGAACCTGTTGATTTTGAAAAAATAAAAACACTCTGTATTTTTGCACTATCCGATAGTGTTCCCGATAAGGATCATATTCTGGGAAGAAATGATATACGGCAAACCAAAGAAAAGTGTTGATTTTTAACAAATTGTCTCTTATTTCCATGTATTTATACATTACCGGTACATTGACAACATTTATTATAATTTATGATAATTGAAAATCATCATATTGATTTAAAATCTCGCGCTCTTCGAGGTTAAATGAAAGGAAAGTCTTGATTTTCAGCAAAATAATGTTTTATTTTTTTAACATTAAGTAATTAAATCTTAATTAATCCATTGTTCAAAATGATAGCCATTATTTTCAATACATAGCTGAACTCGACGCCTCAAGGAGTACTGCATTCCACATCACAAGGTTATTAATTCCATTCAGAGTATTCCCCAACGCTAGTTTTAAGTCATCAATTTCATTGTACGTACATTTGTAAATTTCGTTTATGACATGCCCCCAAAGAAAATAATCTAAAGGTGTTAGATCTGGCGACCTAGCCGGCCACGGCACAGGACCTTAAAAATTAATTTATTGTTTTACCTACGTTTCAATTGTTTTCTTTTTAATCATGGCTTTTAACCTCGAAGAGCGCGAGATTTTAAATCAAAACATAATAAATGTAGTAGGTAATGTATAAATACATGGAAATAAGAGACAATTTGTTAAAAATCAACACTTTTCTTTGGTTTGCCGTATATCATTACTTTCCAGAATTTGATCCTTATCAGGAACACTATCAGATGGTGCAAAAATACAGAGTGTTTTTAATTTTTCAAAATCAACAGGTTCGATTCCTGGCCAGGAAAATGGATTTATCAAAAACCTAATAATGCAGTTTTAGTTTTCATTAAAATCGGCATCGAGACTCCTTTCAGCATTTTTTGATATCTCTTATAGTTTAAGATTTCGCCATGAAAGCCCACTTGAAAAATTCATCCTGTATATTTCAGCCGGCCGTTGCCTGCTACTAATTTTTTCATCTCGAAAAGGTAACGGCCCCAGCCAATTAGACGAATGGGCAGGATACGGACGCTTAAAAATTATATATATACCACACGAAAAATCTAAATAATTATACGTATGTACTTTAATACTATTTATTATCTAAGGAAAAAACTTAATTAGCGCCATCTATGTTTATTGTGACGAACTAACACGTAAATCATAGAGTAAGAAAGCACAAGATTAGAATTAGAAAGCTTTTACGCCACAGAACACATAAATACGCACTTTGTAACAAGAACTATTATTGTTTGTATACGTAGTTATAATACACAATAATATTATACATTAAAATGATTTATAAAAGTATACGTTTATTAAATGAAATAATTAATTTAAATGGTCGGGCTGGCACCGTTTTTAGCGGATGCCGTACTCAACACTTTTGTTTTTAACAATCGAAATGTCAACCTTTGTTATTTTTTTAGTCAATTGTCAATTCGTAAAAAGAATTTGGGTCATGAAATTGCCAATGTCGAACCAATCAACCGATAGGATTGCCTTCTTAAAAAAAACAGTGCCTTCACCAAAAAATATGTTGGGATCGGCTTAAAAGTACCCAGATATAAGGAGAAAAATGTGCTCTGTCTATGGATGGTGCATATTCATCTCAAACCGGCATAATGGAGGCGACTACTATAAAAACCTCTACGGTGTCTCAATGCTGATTTTGAAGAAAACAAAAAACTGTATCATAGGGTTTTTAAAAAATCCATTTTCCCATCCATTGATTTTGAAAAAAAAAACACATACTGAATTATTGCACCATTTGATAGTTTTTTTTAAATTATTATTGTAGCTCAGCATATGACAACACTCTGCCTGATGTAAAGCTAGAGTGCGGTTCATGAACGGAATCAACTGCGGCTACAGAGAAATTTCTACGGGCAGTAGTCCCCTCGCTATGCCGGCCTGATGAGACGAGTATACACCAACAGTGCACACTCCTCTCGCTATACCTGACTACTTTCAAAACGCAACAAGATCACTTCACGGTAGTCTGAGCTAATACCTATCATCAGTCTACCTAGCACTCTTTAATAGTGCCTATAGGCTCTGAGCGACCAAAGTACATATAACAAAGTTACATTGGTCTGGTCAGATTTGGCGAGGTTCGAACACGGGTCTCATCGATCGTGAGTTCACGCGTCTTACCGCTAGACCACGACCGCTAATGTCGCTAATAAGGATAAAATACTGAAAAGAAAAGGAAAGGTGATTCAACCTGTATATATCTATGTATAAACGTACATATTTATGTTATAGAGAGTTATCTCCAAGGTAAAACCTAGGATAACATTGGCTCCTCATAAAACAACCGCGCACTATTATTACCACAACCTTAATCAAAAGATAACATCTTAACTACAAGAGTAAAAGACAGAGGTGCCTTAATCCTTAGTTGCACTTTACAGAGTTAAGCCGAAGTTAAAATAAACTAGGCCTTAAATAGGGGACGGTAGTTGAATGTATTAATTATCCTCGAGGTTTCGCAACAATATGTGGTTTTAGCGATAACATTTTGAACTCATCATAAAGAAAACGAAGATTCCTACAATACAATTGAGAAAACAATAATTATAATTATCAGTTGTTTTTTTTTTGCATTTTTAACCGACTTCAAAAGGAGGAGGTTATCTATTCGTCGTGTATTTTTTTTTTATTTTTTTTTTTGTGGCGATGTTCCCTCATATCTCCGCCGTTTGTGGACCGATTTTGATGATTCTTTTTTTGTTGGATAGAGTATATGTCCGCATTGGTCCCGTTTCAATTTGAAGAAAATATTCCGTCTCTAAGGGTGGAAAATTAGGGGATGTTGCGCTATTTATGAACCGATTTCGATGATTTTTCTTTTGTTGGATAAAGTATGTCCCTTAGTTGGTTAATTTTAAATTTGAAGAAAATATTCCATCTTTAAGGGTGGAAAATTAGGGGATGTTTCGCCGTTTGTGAACCGATTTTGATGATTCTTTTTTTGTTTGACAAAGTACGTCTTGGGATTGGTCCCATTTAAGGAATAAAATATTCCACCTTTAAGGGTGGAAAATTAGGGGATATTTCGCCATTAGTGAACCGATTTTGATGATTCTTTTTTTGTTTGATAAAGTACGTCTCGAGATTGGTCCCATTTAAGGAATAAAATATTCCACCTTTAAGGGTGGAAAATTAGGGGATATTTCGCCATTAGTGAAGCGATTTTGATGATTCTTTTTTTGTTTGATAAAGTACGTCTCGAGATTGGTCCAATTTAAGGAATAAAATATTCCACCTTTAAGGGTGGAAAATTAGGGGATATTTCGCCATTAGTGAACCGATTTTGATGATTCTTTTTTTGTTTGATAAAGTACGTCTCGGGATTGGTCCCATTTAAGGAATAAATTAAGGGTGGAAAATTAGGGGATATTTCGCCATTAGTGAACCGATTTTGATGATTCTTTTTTTGTTTGATAAAGTACGTCTCGGGATTGGTCCCATTTAAGGAATAAAATATTCCATCTCTAAGGGTGGAAAATTAGGGGATTTTTCGATTGATTTTAATGATTCATTTTTTATCGGATATGATTCGAGAGTGTCTGCCTATAAGCCCGCCACTCATCACATTTCATTTGAACAGCGCGTTTAGAATGTTATCTGAAGTCGGTGCCAACCTAACATGAAACTCCGCATCGCTTAAATCTAGGTACATTACCAATCATAAAACATGTTTCAAATGCATGCACCGACTTCAGATATATGTTAAATAAAATGCATATAATTAATTTGTAAATAAATAATAGGCATCTATTCATGTTTATGGTTATTAAATTGTGTGTAGGTACTCTCAATTAAAATTACTTTTTACTTTTTAGTGCCTTGTGTTTTATTTAGAAGTCGGTTCAATTTTTTTCAGAAATGTTTTTATAATCGATAGATTTGTTTTATTATTAAATTATAATTATTTTTCCCATTCAATTTTCATTATAATTTACCTATTTTACATTATAGACTAGGAGACATGTTGATGATAAATTATTTTAACGCACTACTTTGCAACTAATTTCCGCTAGTCAATGTTAGTGAGGGTAGCTACACAGTCGCATCAACTGTCAATGTAGACCCTTCGAAGCGACCACACGTCTCCTGAGGATGAGTGGCGAAACGCGTCGAGAGGTTTTTGCATGTTGGTGAAGGGTCTAACATTAACTTGTGACTCTGACAGTTAATGTGACACTCACTAACATTGATTAACGGAAATTAGTTGCAGAGTAGTGTTTTAAAATAATTTGGTTATGGATTTCCGCAAAGTAACGCCTAATACTATTAAACATGTTGATGATAGTTACTGTTTTCACCCATGAACAAACAGTCGTCTTCTCAAGCCGGAATAGCGAGAGGGATTGATGCCTGCAGATATTTTTCTGAACCACAGTAATCTAACAACACGTGCTAAGCGTGAAACCGTATTAAGGCAGACTGATGATGGTTATTAGTCCAGTCTGCCGTCCTGCGGTAGTACCACCACTTTCGAATGTAATACCCGTGAAGTGACCTTGTCTAGTTTCGGGAGTAGTTTAAAAGTAGCCAGGTATAACGAGAGGAGTGTGCACTGTCAATCTGGATGGTACATGCTCGTCTCTTTAAGCCGGCATAGTGGAGGCGACTGCTGCCTGTAGAGATTTCTCTGTAGTAGCAGTTTTTTTTATTGTAGCTCGGCATGTGACAACACTCCGCCTAATGTAAAGCTAGAGTGCGGTCCATGAATGGAAACAACTGCTACTACAGAGAAATCTCTACAGGCAGCAGCCACCTCCACTATGCCGGCCTGAAGAGACGAGCATGCACCATCCAGATTGACAGTGCACACTCCTCTCGTTCTATCTGGCTACTTTCAAACTATTCCCGAAACGCGACAAGGTCACTTCACGGGTGTTACATTCGAAGGTGGTGGTACTGCCCCAGGACGGCAGACTGTATTTTTGTATCCATGTTGTATCCATTCATGGACCGCACTCTAGCTTTAGATCAGGCGGAGGGTTGTCGCATGCCGAGCTACAATAACAAAAAAAGAACGTTTAACTATTTTTTAAAAATAAATGTAGCAATAAAATCATGACAATTTAAAAAGCTTACTGTAATAGAATATTATTATATGAAATGCTTATTTTACGGAGAAACATGACATTTTAATTTATACACCCTTTTATAAATGAGCATACATTTATCAAATGTATGTGTTGTCGATGAGCGTAATGGTCCGTGTGGGAAGAATAAACAACTATTCACAACTAAAAATTACCACTCAACTTCGCCTTGGTTCTAAATACTACATGATTATTTACATAAAAAAGAGAACTAGAGTTTGTTTGTTTTGGAAATCGAACTGAGGCCCATTACGACACTAGGTGTGGTCAAAAATGTGTGAGCTAAAATATTGGTTACGGACAGATGATAGCCTCCCCGAGGATTTTAGGGGCACTAATTGTTGTTTACATTTTTAATTCACTGGTAACCGCTGTTGGAATTTTACGAATGCGAAAGCAACGTTTATGCTAGGCGTTAATGGAATCTCTCTTTGGAAACGGGATTTGGTATATTTTCTCTGAATAATTTAATTTCCAAAAATGAGATTGTTTTTATATTCGACATTTCAATTTTATTTTTTCATATGTTTCCATTTCCATAATTAAATAAATACATTTTTAACTATAACTATAATAAAAGTTGTAGGCGGACTGAGGATGGTTATTTGCCCAGTCTGCCGTCTTCGGGCAGTACCACCACTTTCGAATGTAACACCCGTGAAGTGACCTTGCCGCGTTTCGGGAGCAATTTGAACAGTAGCCAGGTATAGCGAGAGGAGAGTGTACTGTCAATCTAGATGGTGCATACTCGTCTACTCAGGCCGGCATAGCTGCCGGTAGAGATTGCTCTGTAGTAGCAGCTGTTTCCGTTCATGGACCGCACTCTAGCTTTACATCAGCCGGAGTGTTGCCGAGTTACAATAAAAAAAAACGTCCTAGGGCTACTAAAGCTTGATTACTATAGTGATTAATGGAATGCGAATTATTATTAGTTTATTAAATTTCTGGTCACTACTACGACCTTAATGGATTTCTAACGAGATAATAATAATTTTGATTGATATAAAGTGTACAACACTATTTGTTTTATTTACTTCATTAATATTTTTACTAAAGTATAGGAGCTGTAGGCAAACTGATGATGGTTATTAGCCCAGTCTGCCGTCCTTGGGTAATACCACCACTTTCAAGTAAAGCGACCAGACCAGCCCTCCAAAACTCGCTTTAAAGTAGTCAGATATAACGAGAATCTTTCCATGGATTATGAATATTTGTCAGGCTGCAATCTGACATTTCTCCATAGTAACAGTTATCTCCGCTCATGGACCACACTTGAGCTAATCTTTAGAATTGACGTTTTTTATAGTAATCTGACATGAGGCCGCACTTCGCTTGATGTCAAGCTAAATGGCTGTAGGTAGTCATCGCCTCCGCTATACCGCCTACTAGCTCACTTCAAAGGATGTTACAAAATTAAAAGCATCGCCATAATTATATTTGTTTTTATTTCAGATTCGTTATCTTTCTTCATTATCTACGCTTGCATAGAATTTATCTATAAGCGTAGAGAATAATTACAAAAAGCTCTTGTAAAGATAATGCATGTAATTGACAAAAATATTTCACACAGAGTAAAATCATTGATCTATAGACTTGAAAAGTGTCTGCATATAAAACTAATTTAAAAGCCATTTTTAGTCCGTTATTACAGTTTTATGCACAAGTCCCAAACGAACTCGGCGAAGCATAAGAAATTGAATGGATTTTCCTTCAAGATATTTATTATCTCCCTGAAGAAAATTTAATATCGCCGGATTATTTTTACTAGTCCTTTGGTCCAACATTTTAACCAGTTTCTTAAAAATAATATAGAGTTTGTTAGGGGAAGTAAGTTAGAACATTAATTTAGTTATTTAGTTCTTTTGGCGCGTCATACGACCGCAGTCCGCCTAATGTTAAGTCAGAATGCGAATTTGAGCAGAGATAACAGACGAAAAAGACCTGTAGACCGCAGTCGTGTCCCTGTGCTGGCTTCGTCTTGCACTATGGTTAAAGAATCCCAGGTTGTAGAGATAAGGAAAGACGTGGGAGCAATAAGTTATAAATAAAAATAGACATATTAATGTTGGTTTTTAGTCACGTAAGCCGGCATAGTGCGGGCGCACATCCGTGGACATTTCTCTGTGGACTCTAGCGAAGCGAGGTCACACGCCGGACTTCTATAAAAAATTGAATAAATAAAGTCATATAAATTCTTTATGACAGTGCATAAAGAATATAAAAAAATCTCGTCCTTTCAATTAAAATAGATAAATATTTTACGATTCTTTCAATTACCATAAGCGTAAAATCAAAATAAAGCCATAAAGCTCAATTGATGCGTGCTTTCTTAAAATGGAAACAGTAAAGTATAAAAATCTTCTTAATAATAAGGTTAACGTAGGGATTAAATCAAGTAAGAGTGGACTTCCGTTGGTCGCGTTAATAATATCTCGGAAATAGTATAGACACGCACTGATCTCAAGGGTAAATGCTCGCGTTTGTCGTATTTTACGTGGGTAAATCTCTTATAAATACCTCGTGTCTCAGAGAAGACGATGATTCATGTCAGACTCCTCGATACTTCCCAATACCGAGTATACACGACTAAAACCCCCACGGCGACCCTTCTACGTCACATTCGAGATAACGAGCACGCTTACGCATTCATCAGCGTCTCCAGCGATGCTTGGCCCTTAGACTCCACCTCTCGCTAAGAAACGCCATTCCAGCCAAGTAAATGAGCAGCTTGAATCTCCTCTGAAAATAGAGTGTGACCAGAAGGGAAATCCCACCTCGCTAATCTTCACAGAGATACTCCTCCACCCTGAGGACGCACCCGATGGAGGACCAGTAACTCCAACACTGTTACTTACGGTCAAAGAACCTCAAGCCATTGGAAGTAAGTAAACCTAATTTTACCCGGGTTAAGACTACCGATATGTTTAACAGCATATTTTCGACAGGACATACAACCGCGACTGGCCTGGTGGTAAGCACAGTGGAGCTCCATGAGCACTGACGACTAGGGAACCGCTCCAGTCCTCACTACTATGCCGGCCGAGGAAGGTGCTTTTTCACACTCCGTTTGAAGGATCCAAGGACTGGGAGAACATTACCGCATTACCGGTATAACGCGACGCACGGAAGTCAACCTTTATGGACATTGAGTTATTGGCACATACTTCGTTCGTACTTCGTAAAACGCCTTAAATTTTTATAACAGGTTATTAATTGCGTATGAACTTTGACTTTGAGAATATTATTAACTTTTGTAAATAATTTAAATGCAATTTTGTCTGACAATTCAAGATATATTCGTTGTTTTGTTGCAACAAAACTGCTGACTTGAGATAAACTTTATTTATTAGCTTCAATAATTCATATACATAATACTAATATTATAAATATTAAAATTTATTTGTTTGTCCCGAATACATTCTGGAACTTCCTGAGTAAGTCTAATTTGAAAAAAAAAATTATCTTGCGTACAAAAGGTTTTGGGTTGCATTTTTTTTTTTCTTTTTGGTTAACGTAGATGACAGTAAGGGAATATCTACTACGAATCAAATGCTTTTTAAGTTGAGTGCATGTATGTGTATTTTCATTTTTTTATATCAAGCGTAACTAATTCGTTGCATATAATTTTTGTAACATTGTTAAAAAGCCAAGGTTATTTAATTTATTATGTCAAAGCGTTTGAAGCTAAAAGAAAACGTTTCTAGCATACCTTAACACGACAAACATGTAGTGGTTCCATTAGGTTTACATTACATTAACAAATTGAATATGTCGGTTACTTCATAATTTATTTTATATACTAGTTGTCTACCCGCGAATTCATTTACTGATTTTTTTTTATTATTTAATAAAAAGGCTAATTTGAAGCCGGCATTGCGGAGCTTGCTTCCGGTACTTTTCCTTAAAAAGTATTAGCAGATAAAAAGGTAGATAAAAAAGATATAAAAATAGATTTACAGTCAATAAAACCAATATTTACTAATAGACATAAATTAAACAAAAAATTATCGCTACATCTACATAAATCTATTATTGATTTATTAATTGATAGCATACTAAATTAGTATTAATTGTAGTTAATTTAAAAAAACCAGTAATTATGTGACGTCGACCGAGCTATCAATGTAAAGATGCGAGAAGAAGTTTCCATGGGGTCGTGTGAAAACCCGGCCTGCCACCCTGGGTTAGTTCCTTCTCTTTCGGATGTGAAGACATGAAGTGACCTAGTCCCGTTTTGAGATTAACTTTGAAAGAGGTGGGTATAGCGAAAAGTAAAAGACGATAGCAGTTGTTTCCTCTGACGGAGCGTACTCTGGCTTACCATCAGGCGGCGTCGCTTAAGTGTTCGCTAGAGCAGATCACAGCCGCTACCAAGAAATAACACCATTACACGCACGTCCACCGAGAGGTAGACCCTGCAGCCACAAGACACTTCTCCTATCTAGGAGGAGGTAAAACAAGAGTCCAGAATTCGACGGACTCAGAGCTTGTATCAGGTATATTTTACGGGCAAGCACCCTCTTAAAGCACAATATATGTGTTGACTCGATTCGCTTAAATGTGTATAAAAACAAACACCTAAACATCTCTGTATCTTAAATTATAACAGTATTCGAATAGGGACTCTTATCTAAGTAAGCTACGCGAAGTGTCATAAAGTATTCTCATTGAGATTGAAATTATTTCGTACGTTTGTTACAAAATAAAGAAAATCACGTACATGCTTTATGGTTTTTATTCTTTGACATAACTAGGGGCCGGTAAACTCAATACTGACTTAAGTTTATCAACTAAGATTCCTATTCACCTGATGCGGTGGTGTGTGAAATAAAGTAAGCAATCTAAGTCGACCTAGGGTATTTAAGCAATATCATAAAATACGGCCCATAAGAAAACATTTTGAATCAAGATTCAATATTTGAAGACTAAGGCCGTTTTATAATTAAGAGGGATTGAATTACCGGCCCTAAAGCTTAATGCAATCCGACGTTTTATGAATACATAAGTTTTGAAACGATACCTTAACTGTACTGGAAGGGCTTATATATTTTTATGACGAATATTGTTGGAATCCTGCCCATCAAAATAAACCTACTAAACCAAATATGTGTAGTTATAGGTTAGTTATATGTAAAAAAAACTTTCTCGTTTTTTTTATTTGATTTTAATCTTCGACGTTACAGTCGGTACCGATGTAACTTTGTTATAATGTGGGAAATATTAAATTTAAAAAATATATATTTCAGTTGTAGTCGAAATACAAAATCAATTTTTTTTTTAAATATCTCTACAGATAGTTATCTATTTTAATCGCTCAGTGGGTATATTTGTGGATCGTCTCTTAAACGATTGAGCGCTCACGTGCCTGCATAGAAATTCCTCTATTTAATTTTTCCACCCTTAACTTAACAGGCGCGACCAACTTTTAAATTAATTTTTATTCAAATCAACTTTTTAATTTTACTAATATTAATTATTTAATATATGAATGTAATCACAATATATCTTCGTTGATTTTATTCAAATGAAAATTAACTGTTAGATCAAAGTATCAATTACGAAGCGCAGTTTGCAATAATCTGCAAGTTATGCTCATATTATTCAAAATTTTATTATCTAGAACTAGAGATTAAATCCGAACCTATTACAACAATATTTTGCAATATTATTTTCAAGATTAGCATTAATATTGGAATAAACTCGCAGATAACCAATTTTAGTAGTTTTGTCGGTTTGAGGAGACGAATATGCACCAACCTGGAGTTGACAGTGACCCTTCTTGCAATACCTGCTTATCTGGTTACTTCCAAATTGATCTCAAAACGCGACAAGATCACTTCACGGATGTTACATTCGAAAGTGGTGGATCACTCATCGTTATTCCGCCTATCACTCGTATGCGTTTGTATTATTGTTCTCTACCAACTTTATACAAATTTATAAATTAAACAATAATTATACATTATACATTTATTAATTCTAAATTAGAAAGGCGCATCTCATATATTGAATGTAAACAAACAGTTTAAATTCAAATATAATAAATCTTAATCGTTATTCGAACAAAATGTCTTCAGTAATCACAGTTGCATGTATAACAAATTGCATTACATGCCTGGCGATGTGCCATTCGCATACAATGCTATGCAATAAAGTACATCTAAGTGCACCTTTGACACTTAGCCTGAGTGATATTTATATTCCTTTGATTGCACTGACACTGATCTTTATCGCACCTACTTAACATATTCGCTCGTCTTAATTTAAATCTTATAATTCAATTATAAAGGTACCTATTTACAAAAATATATATATTATACAAAAAAAAAAATCTTTATTTAATTGGGTTAGCTGTTGATTTGCCTCTTTGTATTGAAAAATTAAGAAATTCAACAACTCGTATATAAGATCCATTTGTATCATCCACTGTACTATTTTTCTTCACTTTATTCCAAAACACGCGTTATGTGCGAATTGCCTACTACTTATTTTTGAAGGGGTCGATTCGCACGCGAATATTTTACATTCGTGCGAATCGCTTACTAAAATTTAATTATTTTTAAAGGTAGGCGATTCGCACATTTTGGGCGAGTTCAATTCGTGCCACACTGCCACACCAAAGTCATACTGTCAGTTTGGTACCTTTACACGCCTAAACTACTGAACAGATTTAGAAAAAAATTTGGCAAAGGTCATGTATTGTCTCCAAAAAAGTTTTTTTAAAATCTATTTGTTTTATTTTATTCTATTTATTTTCTTGTGTTCACAATCGTAACAATGTCAGCCTAAAATACCAAAAATTAGCTATCTAAAAACTATTAAACAAAAACAAACTACCTACCTTTCTAATAAATAAATAATAATAATTTTTGTATGAGATATCCGGGCTCGGACAAAATACTATTTTGTGTGCTTTTATTCCACTCATTTATATCCAAAAAAGTGAAGGGTTGCATGATATAAGAGATGGATCATTTGTTAAGTTACACGCATAATATTAACAATACGTATACGAAGTTGCGGGCAGCAGCTAGTTAAATATATGTAGTTTACATTGGAGCTTTATCTCTAATAAGAAATCTCTTGCAGGGACTCGGGCAGTGATGGCGAACCTTTTTGAGAAGTGGGTCAACTTTATTTTATTATTTTTTTAGTAATAGTTGGGGTCATTAAGTCAATATCGTTATTTGGAAAAGGAGGGGGAAGATAGTTAAAATAATAAAAGCATATTATATTTTTATTTCTCACTTTTAAAATGATTAAAGATAATTTTAACCAAAATATAATTAATTTTAAGATTTTATTTGATATCGCTCTCAAATATTTGTTTTTGTTATAAAAACAACGTCATGACTGTTTACAAACGCGTGTAAACAATGAAGATAACTAGATGTTGGCCTAATTAAATGTTTTTGAATGTAATTTTAACAGAACAATTTGACCACTATTTTCACTCTCGAAAACTACTCCTACTCAAGTTCCAGCAAATTGGTTCCGATATTTCACTATCTGTTATAGCTGTTACGTACAAATTATTCTGTTTCATCTTTCAGTACATCATTTACATTGAGGTAAAAACGTTTATGTATCATTTGTGCAACTAGATACTGCTATCACCGTAAAAACGTATAAGTTTTTTTTTATTATTGTAGCTCGGTATGTGACAACACTCCGCCTCATGTAAAGCTAGAGTGCGGTCCATGAATGGAAACAACTGCTACTACAGAGAAACCTGTGCGGGTAGCAGTCGCCTCCACTATGCCGGCTTGAGGAGACGAGCATGTAGCATCTTAGATTGACAGTGCACACTCCTCTCGTTAAACGTGGCTACTTTCAAACTATTCCCGAAACGCGACAAAGTCACTTCACGGGTGTTACGGGTGGTGGTACTGCTCCAGGACAACAGACTGGACAAATAACCATCATTAGTCTGCCTACCACTCTTTAAGACCTAAGTACATAAAACAAAACTACATTGGTACCGGTCAGAATTAGCGGTCATCGATCGTGAGTTCACGCGTCTTACCGCTAGACCACGGCCGCTCTTTTTGTTGATTAATCTTAACAAATGAAAACCCAATAGATATAGATATACAAATTAAATAAATAAATAAAACTACAATTATAAAGTAAAATCTTATCGAATTGCGAATTCTATTAGTATCGCATGGCTTCATTAAAAAACAGCGGGATTCAGTTACGCAAACATTCATTAAAATTCATATATTCCCTGTATTGGAAACTACTCGTTATGCAACGAAATCACAACACTCAGGGCTTATTTTCTGAACCTATTTCAGTCAACCTTTTACGCCATTACATTAAATATGAGTTTTATTTTTAGTAACTTAAAATTGCTCTTTTAGCTGGTACGTCTATCCTAATAATATTTTACAATTTAAGAATGTACGGATGTTTATCTGTCACACGGATTCGGATGCCATCACTGAAGGTAACTCCCTGGAATACTTTCTGATGTGCTCTTAATGATGTGAAAAAATAAAGAATAGAAGTCTTAGGAGTCACAACTAGCAGTGACCAGGCATCGAGCCATGTTACAAGCTACTTCCAAGATGATCCCGAAATGCGACCACAAGTCACACCTTAATTACAAAAGCCCTATCTCCTCCATGAACGACATCACGCCTTTGGCATCTCCCTGCACTCAGCAAGACTGCTGCATTTTAGAAACAAGTGCTATTCGAATTTAAATCAATCTAAATGCCAAAAGATACAATTTCGCAATAATAAAGTCATCAACATTAACGTCCAACGCGATTAAGCCGCATACATTTTACGTCAATTTAACCCGTCATTGAAAGAGTGCATTGGTTTGAATAAATACGTATTAAAAACATAAATAATTACTATAGGGCTGTTCCAATCCGTCGTAACCATCGTGTTTCCGTAGTTTATTTTATCATCGACAACAAAATTGTACGCTTATATGATTTATTGGCAGAAATCACTATCGCAATACTCTCTCTGTGTAATAATAATATGATTTGTGTAAACAAGAAATGTGATATGCTGATTTATTTTTTATTTACTTTATTTATTGTAAAGCCTGTAATTCTGTACAAACTTTGTAGAATACTTCACTATAATGGCATTAATTAACTATGTTTTACAAATCCATATTATAATAGAACTCAATAAGTGGAAGTTCGATTCGTGAACCATACTAAACAAATGCTAAAATACAAAGAAGCTTGTAGGTGCCTTATTAGTACTTGAATTCGTCGTGATAGAGCCTTTTTAAAATTAAATTCTCAAACCACAGTATAGCAGCGCGGGAAAAACAAATATTGTTTCTTAATCATCGATCACTTTTTACTATTAAATTATTTTTTTATCTTCAATTTTTATCATAATAAATGTTTTTTTTTACTAATTTGTTTGACCGAATGATGATTACCTTAATTACTAATTACCTTGCTTAGTAAATGAATAAACAATGTATTCTCCCAAACCCTCCCATGTATTCTCCCAATCCTTTCACCTTGGATCCTTCAAGCGGAGCGTGAAAAAGCACCTTCTCAGGCCGGCATAGTGGTGGCGACTGGAGCCCCGTGCGAGCGGTTCTCTAGTCGTCAATGCTCATGGACCTCCACTGCGTTTACCATCAGACCAGTCGAGGTCACATGTCGTGCCAAAATAAAAAAAAAAAACAAAACAAACCATCGCATCATATAATAATTTCATGAGATCTAAATCAAACGTTAAATTAACTTATCTCGTGAACACAACAAAAATAACTGATAATTATCGAACCAAAATTACTCGCAGAATATAAAAAAAAAACTTTTAAAATTAATATTCGTAAGAATATATATTGAAGTTATAGAAGCATTCCCATGTCGAATAAATAAATTTTCATGTGCCAAATGCATTCTCGCCACAACAAACCGGCTCTGTCGTCCCAATTGCATTGTAAACAGGACGTTACTCCATCCATTACAGGACTAATGCATGCATTTCCTTTGGCGCACCTCCTATTATTTAAGAGCGGAAGCCCTCTAATTACGTTGCCGCTTGTCGAATGCTATCAACTGAATCAAAAGGATCAAGAGCTTGATCTATCGATAGCGATTGACAATGAGGTTTAGGTCTTTTGGATTGCGTTTCTTAAGTTACTTCAAGTCGTATTGTTTCTTGTTAAAGTACCTATTTTTAATGGTGAATCGTTTAAATGTTTTACTACCAATAAATAAATAAATATGCACTGGTAGGCTACTTTCAAATGATCGAAAACGGCCAATAAAACGAGCAACTGACACCGATCAAATTTTTTTTGTAACAGTTCAACCCTAGAAAAAGTTGTCCGTACTTCTTTTTTACAATATAAAATGTCAAGTAAACTCTAGAATTCTCCAGACAGTTTAAAAGGCTGAATCCAAGGTAAGCTTAATGTTTTTATAATGCGAAAATAATCCTCAAGCAATATCCTACGGTGGCGCAAGAATTTGTGATTTAGATAGATGCAGCGCCAGTTGCCAGAGAATTGCATAAAAATATTCCTTTTAAAAGTTTTTAGGCCCCCTTTTGTCTCAAAAACAGTCTTTTTGGTGTGGTTGAATATTTACATGTGATAATAATGACGAGGTCTCGAGTTAAATTTTCGACACAAGATATTTTCAAATATCCTATAAAAAGAAGTAAGGATTTGCTTCAGGTCTGGGCGTCTTATTCTTGTCCTAATTCTATATAATATAAATAGTACACACTCAGACTACGATACGTTTGGTTTCAGGACCTTATACTTATTCGTACAATGAAGTTATTTATTTTATAATATATTAAAACAGATGGAACGACGATATTGATAAAATCACAGTAAAAGATGAAGAAGAAGAATAAGTAGAAGAAACTATATATATTTATAATTTATTAATAGCATACAATTTCAAACACAAATTATTATATTAAAAATCAATTTATAAATTTATGACATTTTAAATGTTACAATTTTACTATTAAATTTTTATCCCAATTTAATAATAAATTATATGTAATGCCAAATATTCAATACTGTTTAAAGTTACAAAGTTCCTGCTGATTTTATTGTTATTACGATCATAAAATTCCCTAGTTTTACTTATTGCATGGCTATAATAAGAAAATAAAGTAATAAAAATTACGTTACAGTTAAATTTACAGTACATTACGACTACTAATACTTTAGGTACAAATTTAGGCAATGGCCAATGAGCTGTAAAGTTGCATTTGCAACAAAAATAAATTAATGTGTAATAAAATTAATTTATTAATGTTTTAAAATTAAATAAGAACTAGCTATAGCTAAACAATAACTTTAGGAGCTTTATGGCCCAGAGGTTTTTTTTATGTGGATGTCATCTATTCCAATTACTCTCAAAAAAAAAATGTAGCAATTTATTTTAGCGGTCATGGTCTAGCGGTAGAGGACCTCGCGATCAATGAGACCAGTATTCAAACCTCGCTAAATTCTGACCGGTACCAATGTAACTATGTTATATGTAAGTACTTCGTTCTGTACAAGCCTGCAAGCACTAGGCGTAGCACAGGCATTTAAAAAGAAATCTCATTCGTGGCAAATGCCTTCTGCTTTCTTCTAGACCTGATACGATTGTATAAGACAATTTTGTGTCGAAATTTTTCCTAGCCGAGCAAGCAGCAATTATTTTTCTTAAATATTTAGTAGTATAGTTACCTATATAATACAAACTCATACATTGATTGATGTAGTGTAAGAATAATTACCGCATCCATTTTGTATAGCACTATATATTTCTTTTGTTTCGTACGGAACATGCAAGTTTGTCGTACTATCAATCAAATTGTAAACGGTTTATTCGTCATGTATGAACGTTGTGTTGAATTATAAATTAAGTTTAATAGATAATGATGGGCGTTAAACTTTATTGAGCATACACCCAAAAGATGTAACGTGGGTGTGTGAAGTGTTTTTCTCTATTTATTGTTTAAGTTTTAACCTATCAAAAAACTCACTATAATTCTTGGAGTGTGACCTTCATAAACAATTTACAATTAATATCAAATACCGGAATTACGTTGACATAGAATTTGTAATTTTTTATCAAATAGTCGTCGTCACAACGTCTATGAAAATCTGCTGTAAGAGGATATTTCATGTTACATTAAATGTAATTTATTTTGTTCAATTCATTTTTTTTTTCAATTTATTAAGACTCAGAATTCATGTTGAAAATGTTATTTTATGTTTATATTTTATTTAGATACGACCGATAGACCGATGAATTTAGTTCGCATATTCGCGAACAATCTAAAAATGAATTAAGTTATTGTACAAGAATTAATGTTTAATATTTTCATCAATGAGTCAGGTCAAATCTTAATAGTGAAATAGGAACTAACCCTATAAAGCCGTTGATTGAATTAATTCTCGTAGATTTGTAAAGCGATCCCTGTATTAAAGTTACAAGTTCAAAACCAGTACAGTGATTACGAAATACAAATGTTTAACTATTTATTAACTTCATAAAATCATTAATATTATTACGACTTGATTATTTATACTATAATTATTTCATTTTACTACTAAAAATATAAATACTTTTCATGTTATATTTTTTTTTATTAGTAGCTCGACATATGACAACACTCTGCTTGTTACGGAGAAACTTCTGAAAGCAGCAGCCGCTTTCACTATACCGGCTATAGGAGACGAATGTGCACCAGTGCACACTCCTTCCGATATACTTGGTTACTTCTAAACTGTTTCCGAAACACGACTAGACCATTTCACGAGTGTTACGTTTGAAAGTGGTGGTACTGACACGAACCAAAGATTACTACCACTACCACTCTTAATCGTATGTACCGGTAGAAATTCAATAAATTACTAATTTAATATTTGCCGATGCATTAAATTAAAAAAAAAAAGAATTTTAATTATTACATACTTACACACAAAACTTTGACTTCAAGTAAGATGTATATATGAGAGTGTAAGTCGTGCCTCAAGCCGGTATAGCGGAGGTGACTATTTGCTTCTTCACTGACTACATATTGTAGCCTACAATATCGCTTTAGATTTTATAATTTATCACAGTAAAATTTTCTTGTACATTGTGCATTTTACAAATAAATGTCGTATCCCAAAAACACATTACATACCAGCAAAGCGTAACCCACAAACTGTTCCTTTATTAACTGACTGCGGCGAGTCGCACACGCATTTTGCAATTTAAATGTCACTATCGGAAATTAACGGACCCAGCTAAATGACAAATCAACCACTGTGCTATGAATCCGTGCACATAAAATTAGTTTTCGACTACTAATTTTATTTGTTATGTACTTTATTAATTGCGACTTATTTAAATAGTAATTTGATTCTGACGTGATTGATTGTGTCCCACTTTTGGAAGCAGAATGACGTCGCACATAATGAGAATTTTAACATATTTTATAATTGCATATGTGTTTAATGACTACAGCTGTTTAATAGTTGTGGGTACGTAGCAATACTTCATGAGGAAATTTTAACATTTACGACATTTCGCGTTCATTTGTTTTATTATAATTACTCGTACCTACCTTTTATGAAATAAGTATTATTTAAATATGTCCGCAATCCGCTTGAGGTTAAGCAACTATTACCACAAAGAAAAGTCGCAGTCACTCCCGCTATGCCGACTTGATGCATTGAAGATTAAGAATTTTTATCTATTTTTTTTTGTTTGATCAATTAATTATAATAAAAATTTAATAACTTTTAAATAACTTTTTTGGCTTTTTTTATTTAATATTACTAACAATCTAATTTTGGATTTGACTATGAATTTATTAAACGTATTAAAAATAATTAAAATAACTAAATTATCAAAGTACCTTCACAAGAATATTATCGTAAAACAACAGAGTTATCAATAAATCTTAAATTCCCCATTACATTGTAAGCCGATATAATTCCATAGAAAAACTAAAGTAAATTTTTACAACACCATTTTCGATATTATCCTTTCAGTTGCACAAGCTTCCGCATCAAAACACTTTTAACCTAATACCATTTTTATGTCTAGTGATAAGAAATTAAAACATCGTTGTTCCACTTTTGGTTTTACTTTTAAGATACGAGAGCATTTCTATAGTTAGACGGCATGAGCATCTATCTTAGCGTACAAGAAATAAATCAATTTAAACTGAAATGGTTTGTATAAGAAAAAAAACTTTATAGTTACGTTACGTCATAACGTATTGAAATTAAAACAATGAATTTTAAATTAAATAATCCTGATAATGGTCTAAGTTCTCGATAAATTCTGACTATTACCAATGCAACTATGTTATATGAGCTTTAGTCGCTGAGTGCCCATAGGCACTATAAAATAATGGTATGCAGATGGTTATTAGCCAGAACACTGCAATGCAAACAGTGCAATAATTTCTAAATATATGCATCTGTGGCGTTAAGCT
The DNA here is from genome assembly GCA_948150575.1 of Tinea pellionella. Classification (NCBI taxonomy): domain Eukaryota; kingdom Metazoa; phylum Arthropoda; class Insecta; order Lepidoptera; family Tineidae; genus Tinea; species Tinea pellionella. The sequence goes on from OX411256.1 coordinate 2,921,490, forward strand.
CCAATGGAAGAACAGCAGCAGGTCTATTGCGCACGGTTATAGAAGTCGAATAGCAGCGCTGATAACACAATTTCGTATTGTGCACCTAAACTTCCAACTTCAAAACATGTCAAATTAGCAGCGTAGTTTAGGTTAGTGCGCACGGTCCTTTTAGTATGAGATTTCGTATTGCGGACCGGCACGAGAAGCGGAGCTTAACGCACAATTAATGTCAAAATAGTAGTTTTGCAGAAGTTACAAAATGTAACTTTTGTTGAACTTCGACAGGAATAATATTGATTATTTTAAGGAAATTAGATAGTAATTAGAGTCTTAATACATCTTTAAGTGTTTGTTTCGTCAGGGTAAGTAGTTTTATTATGTTTCACAGTATTAATATGCATCAAATTAATTGTATATAACTTTTCAATTTCACGAATTAATATTTCTTATTTACAAGTTATTTATGAGTAAAAATGAGTAATACGAGTATAATTAGGTAATTACTTGTAAGGCTTGGGACTTTAGGTGCATTTATTTGGACGAACTCGTATTTTACGGGCGTTGGCAAAGGGGGATCGTGTACCCATTACGAAACTGATAATTTCATATTGTTAACACTATTTTTCATTTTTAAGATTCTACAATGAGTTTGGTATCCCTGGGCTTATTGGATGTGCAGATGGCATACACATTGCATCGATGAGGCCGGCAAATGACACACTATTAACACACAAATAGTAAGTACTATATCTCAGTTATTCTCTCAACATATCAAACTAATTCCCATGGTTTATCTTAGAAAAAAATCAAACACTCAAAAAATCATATATTGTAATCAATAAATAATTTGTTTTTTGCAGATATGAGACGCTTCATTAAATATTATATTAGTGGATGCTAGTCACCCCGGGTCGTGCCATGATGCTTTGATGTAGAACGGCCACAAGATGAACCAACACAAGTAGCTGAAGAAGCGGTGTGCTTGCATGCAGGTCCAGCTCATTCTGGAGATTTGTAGACATGGCAGTTGTATTTATAGATAGGGATTAGGGACGATACATTTATAAATGATATGCTCACACATTTGACAACATTTTACAAAGAGCACATGGAAAAAGCTATTTTAGATAAGGTATTATATACACACTAGCTGACGATGCCCGGCGCTGCCCGGGTTTTTTTAAGTTATTGTTACACATAAGATAAAAATAATGCTTTATTATAAATTACCTATAGCTGTTACCCACAACTTATTTGGATAAATAAATAAATAAAAAAACACATTTATTTGGATAAAGATTAATATTATTATGTTTCGACCAAATTTGATTATCATAAAAACGGTTATTGTAAGTTAATCTTAAAAGATAGACATATACTGTCTCGGACATTTTTTTAGATAATTTAAAGAGGAATAATTCTTTCATACATATTTTTTGGGTATTTCGAACGGTTTACTCAGCGCACGCAACGGAAGCCCTCAAAGATGAACAATATTCCCCGTTTTTTCCACATTTTCGACTGTTTCTTCGCTCCTATTAGTCGCAACGTGATGTTATATAGCCTATAACCTTCCTCGATAAATGATCTATAAAGTAGTTCCTGAGATTAGCGCGTACAAACAAACAAACAAACAAACTCTTCAGCTTTATAATATTAGTATAGATTAGGACCAATTAAAACCATAAATTAATTGAAAATTGTTTTATTTCTTCATTATACTTTCTCCTAAGTTACAGCACATAAAATGAACAAAAAATATCTTAGAAACCAAAGGAATATAGGTATGGTGTAGCTCATTTTTCAATGTATTATATGTTTTCATTAACCCTATTAAACTGTTTAAAACTATCAGGCATATAATATTGCATCAAATCCTTTTCAGGCCAAATGTTAAGTTTTGTCCATGACTGATGAATAAAATTTATCCAAGTTACATTTATCTTGTCGAAGTTTCATTAGAGTTAAAAAAAATTGATCTTCAGCACTAACATTTATTACAGAGCTACCATAATATTTTATTTTTTCTACCATCGGGCTCAAAGTTAAATAAACAAGATATAATAGTAACTAGTAACATATGAAGCACATTTTGAGGCTTATTGACATTATGCACAACAACATCCACTTCAATTTCATTTCCTGCATCTGGTACAGGTTCTACATTTGATGTGTATATTGTTTCTGTAGAAGTAAAAGTAAGTTTTCTTTGACATCTTCTCTCAACACGTGCCTGTCGCTCTCTCTCGCTAGCGGAGTTTGCCATAGTAATCATCAGTTTTAAAATGAGCAGAACATAACCTCGCCGAATCTGTAGCTTTCCAGTTTTTTCTTTTAAGACTTCTTTCCCACAACTTTCTGCGGATAGGATCTTTAGGAAATTTATGAACACCTATATTTTTACATTTATAGGCAGCACATTTAGTCATTTTTAGTTTTTATTAATAGAAAACCGGTTTGTTTACAAAATTTTATATGGTGTATGACACCTGTGACAGATTTTGTGGGAACACTCGCCCATGCGACCTCTGTCGGGATAAAAAAACATGTTCAACCCCATTGTCAGAAAATAATTTAATAAATTCATTCTTATTTTTTTATCATTTTAAATGATTGTTTTGCCCATATAGTAATAAAGATATGTAATTTTATTCTTATAAAATAAAAACAATATTTTTTAAAACTCAAATTCTCAAATTATTACAGTGTAAATTTTGAATTTGTAAAAATATTTTTTAACTGTGGTCTCCCCATTTAGAAGTTTATCTTCTATTGAACCATGTTTAACTTCTGTCGATAGCAGATTATAAGTTTACGCCTTTATCTGTCCGCAATACCAAGTTATAAAACCGCTCAACTTCGACTTCCGCTGCGCTTCGACTACACTTCTACTTCATTTCAACTTCTACGTATTTTGCGCAATAGGCCCCCAGGTCTATTGCGCACGGTTATAGAAGTCGAATAGCAGCGCTGATAACACAATTTCGTATTGTGCACCTAAACTTCCAACTTCAAAACATGTCAAATTAGCAGCGTAGTTTAGGTTAGTGCGCACGGTCCTTTTAGTATGAGATTTCGTATTGCGGACCGGCACGAGAAGCGGAGCTTAACGCGCAACGAATGTCAAAATAGTAGTTTTGCAGATATGTAACTTTTGTTGAACTTCGACAGGAATAATATTGATTATTTTAAGGAAATTAGATAGTAATTAGAGTCTTAATACATCTTTAAGTGTTTGTTTCGTCAGGGTAAGTAGTTTTATTATGTTTCACAGTATTAATATGCATCAAATTAACTGTATATAACTTTTCAATTTCACGAATTAATATTTCTTATTTACAAGTTATTTATGAGTAAAAATGAGTAATACGAGTATAATTAGGTAATTACTTGTAAGGCTTGGGACTTTAGGTGCATTTATTTGGACGAACTCGTATTTTACGGGCGTTGGCAAAGGGGGATCGTGTACCCATTACGAAACTGATAATTTCATATTGTTAACACTATTTTTCATTTTTAAGATTCTACAATGAGTTTGGTATCCCTGGGCTTATTGGATGTGCAGATGGCATACACATTGCATCGATGAGGCCGGCAAATGACACACTATTAACACACAAATAGTAAGTACTATATCTCAGTTATTCTCTCAACATATCAAACTAATTCCCATGGTTTATCTTAGAAAAAATCAAACACTCAAAAAATCATATATTGTAATCAATAAATAATTTGTTTTTTGCAGATATGAGACGCTTCATTAAATATTATATTAGTGGATGCTAGTCACCCCGGGTCGTGCCATGATGCTTTCATGTAGAACGGCCACAAGATGAACCAACACAAGTAGCTGAAGAAGCGGTGTGCTTGCATGCAGGTCCAGCTCATTCTGGAGATTTGTAGACATGGCAGTTGTATTTATAGATAGGGACGATACATTTATAAATGATATGCTCACACATTTGACAACATTTTACAAAGAGCACATGGAAAAAGCTATTTTAGATAAGGTTATAATAAATAAAGATTATATACACACTAGCTGACGGTGCCCGGCGCTGCCCGGGTTTTTTTAAGTTATTGTTACACATAAGATAAAAATAATGCTTTATTATAAATTACCTATAGCTGTTACCCACAACTTATTTGGATAAATAAATAAATAAAAAACACATTTATTTGGATAAAGATTAATATTATTATGTTTCGACCAAATTTGATTATCATAAAAACGGTTATTGTAAGTTAATCTTAAAAGATAGACATATACTGTCTCGGACATTTTTTTAGATAATTTAAAGAGGAATAATTCTTTCATACATATTTTTTGGGTATCTCGAACGGTTTACGCAGCGCACGCAACGGAAGCCCTCAAATATGAACAATATTCCCCGTATTCTCCACATTTTCGACTGTTTCTTCGCTCCTATTAGTCGCAACGTGATGTTATATAGCCTATAACCTTCCTCGATAAATGATCTATAAAGTAGTTCCTGAGATTAGCGCGTACAAACAAACAAACAAACTCTTCAGCTTTATAATATTAGTATAGATTAGGACCAATTAAAACCATAAATTACTTGAAAATTGTTTTATTTCTTCATTATACTTTCTCCTAAGTTACAGCACATAAAATGAACGAAAAATATCTTAGAAACCAAAGGAATATAGGTATGGTGTAGCTCATTTTTCAATGTATTATATGTTTTCATTAACCCTATTAAACTGTTTAAAACTATCAGGCATATAATATTGCATCAAATCCTTTTCAGGCCAAATGTTAAGTTTTGTCCATGACTGATGAATAAAATTTATCCAAGTTACATTTATCTTGTCGAAGTTTCATTAGAGTTAAAAAAAATTGATCTTCAGCACTAACATTTATTACAGAGCTACCATAATATTTTATTTTTTCTACCATCGGGCTCAAAGTTAAATAAACAAGATATAATAGTAACTAGTAACATATGAAGCACATTTTGAGGCTTATTGACATTATGCACAACAACATCCACTTCAATTTCATTTCCTGCATCTGGTACAGGTTCTACATTTGATGTGTATATTGTTTCTGTAGAAGTAAAAGTAAGTTTTCTTTGACATCTTCTCTCAACACGTGCCTGTCGCTCTCTCTCGCTAGCGGAGTTTCTTGCTTCGTAAGAGAATATAGTTGGTACAGCGAAATGCTTCAGGAATTTCGCAACTGGCGCTTTTCCTAAAAAAGAAATATTTTATTAGCAACTTTATAATCAAAACATGAGACATTATGTCGGTGTTACGTTATTACACATAATAACGTAGGTACCTGTATAAGCGCTCTTGCCATAGTAATCATCAGTTTTAAAATGAGCAGAGCATAACCTCGCCGAATCTGTAGCTTTCCAGTTTTTTCTTTTAAGACTTCTTTCCCACAACTTTCTGCGCATAGGATCTTTAGGAAATTTATGAACACCTATATTTTTACATTTATAGGCAGCACATTTAGTCATTTTTAGTTTTTATTAATAGAAAACCGGTTTGTTTACAAAATTTTATATGGTGTATGACACCTGTGACAGATTTTGTGGGAACACTCGCCCATGCGACCTCTGTCGGGATAAAAAAACGTGTTCAACCCCGTTGTCAGAAAATAATTTAATAAATTCATTCTTATTTTTTTATCATTTTAAATGATTGTTTTGCCCATATAGTAATAAAGATATGTAATTTTATTCTTATAAAATAAAAACAATATTTTTTAAAACTCAAATTCTCAAATTATTACAGTGTAAATTTTGAATTTGTAAAAATATTTTTTAACTGTGGTCTCCCCATTTAGAAGTTTATCTTCTATTGAACCATGTTTAACTTCTGTCGATAGCAGATTATAAGTTTACGCCTTTATCTGTCCGCAATACCAAGTTATAAAACCGCTCAACTTCGACTTCCGCTGCGCTTCGACTACACTTCTACTTCATTTCAACTTCTACGTATTTTGCGCAATAGGCCCCCAGAATAGCTCCGTCGACGACTACTTTTTTTTATTATTAAAAAAATATATATTGACCAAATATGACAATAGACAAACTTACTGTCGTAAGCTGGTCTTCGGAAAACAGAAAGGAATATAACTAAGGCACTAATAAGTTTGCCGAGGACAAGAGGTTCTCAAGCCTAACCGTTATAGCAGAGGCACTTGTATCCGCTCATGTATCGCACTCTATCTATAAATGTCAAATAAAATGCTTTTAATAATATTGCCATAATTGTCGCTATCCTGGTATCTCATCAATAACTTTTTATAAGAATAAATGTTCCATGTAATAGATAGAGTGGTGTCCGCTAAATGTATCAATCAATGTCATTCAATGACGCAGGTCGCCCTACATAAGTATGGAATGGACAAGCCATTCGATGCGGGTGTCATTCATTCTCCTTAGTCCAAGATTCTACTTATAGACGAGGATTTTGGAACATTTTAGGCATATATACACTTATCTTGTGAACTATTTATTTATTTATAAAAAATATTTATTACTCTATAATTATTATTTTTGCATACTAGCTGTTACCCGCAATGCGCATTATGTGAACTAGCGTACTTTTTAACTGTTAAAATAGCTTTCATGCCGGTTCTCAAAGAGCTGGTTGGTGGTGAAGAGAGAAGACCGCGCGGGAGAAGCCCAAGTCGCTGGACAGATCAGGTGCCAATCAAATTAGAGATGCAGGTGTACCAAACAGGCAATCGCAGCCGATGAAGGCATCTAGTTGAGCACGGAGTCACGACCGTTCAAAAGAGAAAAAAATAGTTTTCCCTGCGTTAGTTCAAAAATTAAAAATTATAGATTTTTATCTTTGTTTAAGTATAATATATACTTTATTTAATTGATCTATACATTTAGTTCATAATTGATATAAATAGAACTCATTAAGACGACCTAAAAATGACAATGAATTTCTAGAAGCAATTTAGAGGTTCAGTCCAAAGTTACTAGTAACTAAAAACATCAAGGGGCCAAAGTAACATTTCAACAGATCGTAAAATTAACGACTATAATTAATTAGACGATGTCCCCTACATTTACAATGTATATCTTACACGCCCTACTCTTAACTTTACCCATATTTAAATAGGGAATCCGGAAAAGAGAGATCAAGTAATAAATCGGATGACGACCAGCCCATGATTTTTATAGTAGCCCGGCATGTGACCATACTCCACTGAAGTTTTTTATTGTAGCTCGGCATATGACAACACTCCGCCTGACGTAAAGCTAAAGTACGGTCCATGAACGGAAACAATTGCTACTACAGAGAAATATCTATGGGCAGCAGTCACCTCCGCTATGCCGGCCTGAGGAGACGAGTATGCACCACCTACATTGATAGTGCACACTCCTCTCGCTATACCTGGCTACTTTCAAACTGCTCCCGAAACGCGACAAGGTCGCTTCACGGATGTTATATTCGAAAGTGGTGGTATTACCCCATGATCGCAGACTGGCCAAATAACCATCATCTATCTGCCTACCACTCTTTAATAGTACCAAAGTACATATAACAAAGTTACATTGGTACCGGTCAAAATTAGCGAGGTTCGAATACGGGTCTCATCGATCGTGAGTTCACGCGTCTTACCGCTAGACCACGGCCGCTCTAAAAAGTTAAGCTACCTTCAAGAGACCAGTGCACCGTTCAAGTTATCTCTATATACCTTTATACTTCCAAATTGATTCCGAAAGACAACTATCTCACTTCACAGGTGTTATGTCTAAAACTCTTTGTTGCACAGTGAACACGTTTGCTGAGAAACATAGCGGAGGCGACTGTTGCATGTAGATATTTCTCTTCAAAATATAGTTATATTCATTCGTAGATCACACGTAACACTCAGACGAGATGGCTCCAATAAAAAAAGGAAACATTTGCTATGCAAATAGTCTTATCTTGAATATAATTTTAAGAGTCAGGCCTGTGGTCTTTTACTCCAAAACGGCGACGTTATGTTTCGTTTTACTAGTTTTATTGCGTTCGGTATTTACGACGTACCATAACAATGTGAAGGTACTTTAACGAGGCAAAACGAAGACTATTTTTGCATCAAAGATAATAATATACCTATTATCTATAAACATCCATTATAAAATGTTTTAAAGTTATATCAAAGATAAATGCTTTTTTAAAAAAATGTTTTTTTAATGTAGTTCGGCAATTGACAACACCGCCTGATGGTAAGCTAGAGTGCGGTCCATGAATGGAAACAACTGCTACTACAGAGAAATCTCTACGGGCAGCAGTCGCCACCGCTATGCCGGCTCGAAGAGACTAGTGTGCACCATCTAGATTGACAGTGCACACTCCTCTGACTATAACTGGCTACTTTCAAACTGCTCCCGAAACGCGACAAGGTCACTTCACGGGTGTTACAGGGTGGCAGACTGGGCTAATACCACTCTTTAATAGTACCTATAACAAAGTGCATATAACAAAGTTGCATTGGTACCAGTCAGAATTAGCGAGGTTCGAACACGGGTCTCATCGATCGCGTCTTACCGCTAGACCACGGCCGCTTTCTTTAGAATATACTGTTCATCGTTTTTTACTCTTTAAATTGTTAATTAATTGTCCTTTTTTGGAAAAACCTTAAGGATTATTTCTCCTTGTGTTGTTTATGAACGTCATTCGCAACCGCTTCAATCGATAAAAACGATACAAAGATCCAATCCAAAAGAATACATCAATATTAGCTAAAGATATAGGAAGACGGGTATCATGTTCTTGCGTGCTTAGACAATTATTCTCTAAATTCCTTCCCATTATATGTTTCTTACATTATTTTTATATTTGTCACCGTCTCAAATTTTTATTTTATACACTAAAAAATATATAAGTACTTAGTTTAAATCCAATATATAAATTACTACACGGTTAATCTTAAATAATAGTGATCAATTACATTATTAAGCGAACGCGTTTATTATTCAAATATAAGATTGCGATAGTAAAAGAAGGTTATACTTAATTACTATTTGCGTGGGCGTGAGCTTTCCTCATTCAATTTCTAAATAGCAGCCTACGTTATAAACGAAAATACTTATTTTGACCTAAAACTATGAAGGTTATGAAATAAACACTAAAGGATTTGATGCTGCTAACTTTCATCTCTATTTTAATTGTTTTAATTCTAAGTTGGAAAAGATTCGTAATCGTAATGGCATCGATAGTATTTTTGGTGGAGCTACTTTTGCAAGTGTTAATAGGCAAGAACGGATAGATTGTAGATTGTAGTAGATTCCTCGCAGCCTCCTTTTCCGCAATTGAGCAGCCATGGCCGCTCGTTGTGCGTGAGGTGGCTTCATCGCAGCTACCCGATGTCTTCCAGGAAGGACAGGAGACTCTTCACGTTCCTGCACACCTCCGGGAGCGTCCTTGCCGTGCTGAGGAACTTTGTTTTTTTTTTTGATGTAGTCTTTTAAACCCCAAAGCCCAAAAATAAAACATCAACAAATCATAAGAATGGTAGGCAGACTAATGATGGTTATTAGTCCAGCTTGCTGTCCTGGGGTAGTGCGGTGGAATGTAAAACCCGTGAAGTAACCTTGTCGCGTTCCAGGAACAGTTTGGAAGTAACCAGGTATTACGAGAAGAATGCCAACTTGGATGGTGCACGTTTAGCTCCTTAAGCTGCAGAAATTTCTTTGTGGCAGCAATTATTTTCGTTATATATATATACATCATATATACATCACAAATTTTCACTTCAGCTTCACCTCTAACAAATTAAATAGTAGGTCCCACTATCCTAGCTGAATTTATTTCGAAAATCTGTCACGATCATGAATCCAAAATCGCTGACCAATACACTGTCAATTAGGTCTTATGATATTTTAAACGTTCGTTAAAATTAATTTTGCACTTTCAATATTTTATATTGGTTTTTGCGCTTTATCAGAGTCATTATTAATTGGAATATAATGTTATTCTCTTTAGAAACATTACCGAACAATAATTTCCTTCTTTTAATGAAAATAAATAATAAATAAAATATGGTTATAATTTATAAGTTTATAACTGTTGAGTCGACTTCAAAAATCCCGTGCTCCAGTCTCTTATAGCCTGGCATGATTTCGATGTATCTACACTTATAGACATCAAAGACAATTAATATATGAAAGAATAATTTTTGAGACTTACTACTGTGTTTATTTTAGGTTTTTTGCTTAGGCTCAACAGCGACTACATGCAAACTTTTTGAAATAAACGCTACAACATAATTATTTTTTTGTTCTATGATGTTCTTCTTTTTTTATTATTGTAGCTCGGCATGTGACAACACTCCGCCTGATGTAAAGCTAGAGTGCGGTCCATGAATGGAAACAACTGCTACTACAGAAAAATCTCTACGGGCAGCAGTCGCCTCCACAATGCCGGCTTGAGGAGACGAGCATGTACCATTCAGATTGACAGTGCACACTCCTCTCTTATACCAGGCTACTTTCAAACTATTCCTGAAACGTGACAAGGTCGCTTCACGAGTGTTACATTCGAAAGTGGTGGTACTACCCCGGGACGGCAGACTGGAAAAATAACCATCATCAGTCTGCCTACCACTTTTTAAAAGTGCCTATAGGCACTGAGCGACCAAAGTACATATAACGCGAATATTCTTAAAAAACATTTTATTTTAGATTATTAAAATTATATACATACATTACAGCTAAGTTTTTTTAATAATACAATATTGTGGAAAAATAATAAACCTACTGCAAAAATTATTATAGCTTATTTTTTGTGTTTATTGTTATTATTTTTTATAACAACGAAGGATCTGAAATCAGTATTCACATTACTAGCGATGTAATTTAATATCTTGATAAATTGTCCCCCCATTCACCGTGCATTTAATATCTTCTCATAGAATAATGGAGTCATTGTATCCAGGACATCCGAAGATTATGTAAGAGTACATTTTGTAGATACACAATAAGTTTCAATGCTTATCGTTGAAGAATAAAAGTCATATTGTTCCATCATGTCCTAACTGCTACTACAGATAAATTTCTACAAGCAGCAGTCGCTTCCGCTATGCCAGCTTGAAGTGACGAATGTGCACCATCTAGATTGTGCATACTCCTCTCGTTATACCTGTCTATTTTCAAACTAAATACGAAACGCGATAAGGGCACTTCGCGGAGGTTGTACGTAAGTGGTGGTACTTCCTTAGGACTGCAGGCTGGGTTATAACCGTCATCTGGATAATGATGTTAATGATGGTTAGCAGAGATGCATAACCAGAATGTATCATTTAACCCACTTTTAGTCTATGCTCATTGCTCATCTAAAAACATACATGCTCTTGTGGTAACAACGCAATTTAATGTAAGTCTCTGTAACATATCGTTTTCTGCCACGAAACGTGATGACAGCTGTGTAGTTCACAGGATATAAAACATGTTCGTGTACATTTCTTGAAAGTGAACACAGAATATACTGTCTTGGCAACATCTAGATGCAATGACATAATAACATATTATATTTCCTTAGTCATTAATAAAAAATAAATGTTTATGTATAGAAATGTATTCGAACCTCGCTAAATTCTGACCAATACCAATTTACCTTTATTATACGTACTTTGGTCGCTCAGTGCCCATAGGCACTATTAAACAGTGGTAGGCAGACTGATGATGGTTATTTGCCCAGTCTGTCGTCCTGGGGCAGTACCATCACTTTCGAATGTACGAAATATGTGAACTTTTTAAAAGTAGCCAGGTATAGCGAGGGGAGTGTGCACTGACACTCTGGATAGTGCCGGCATAGCGGAGGCGACTGCTGCCCGTAGAGATTTATCTATAATAGCAGTCGTTTACGTTTACTCTAGCTTTACATCAGGCGGAACGCTGTCACATGCCGAGCTACAATAAAAGCACTTGAGAGTATGATGGAGAGAGAGAGAAAACGACGAAGGGAGAAAGATAATGGAGACACTAATGAAAGAAGAAGGATGGTGCCGGTAACGGTCACGACGAGTTTAAAGTTACGCATGCGTGTTGATTAATAGTCCAGTTTGATTCTATTAACACATTGAAACCAAACGATTATGGAAAAAGAAAAACAAACGAACAAACAAAAATATTTAAAAAAGGTCGAATAAAAAAAATAAAAAAGTTTTTGTTTAACCGAACTCTAATCTCCGTAAATTCTCGTTTTCTCTTTACAATTGCTGTTTTTATATTATTATACAAAAATCCTATTTGCAGTTAAGATAATAACGCCTGACAATTACCATACGAGTTTTAGTGAAAATTATGAAGATTACTTCGATAAAATTCAATTTAGAATAAAAGCTTTGTAATGACGATTTGCAGTATTATTGTTTCTAACAATAAGAATTCAAATTGTTTTTATTTATATTAAATATATTTTTCGTAGTGACCACACTCCACCTGATGTCAAGATACCGTCCATGTTGACAGGGTACACACCTCTCGTTATACCCGGCTACATTCAAGCTCAACCCGAAATTCTACTACTTGAAAGTGCTAGCACCCCAGGACTTCAGACTGGAGTAATAACGATCATCATTCTGCCTACCAAAATTTTGGTAGGAAACAACTGCTACCACAGAGAAATCTCTACAGGCAGCAGTCGCCTCCACTATGCCGGCTTGAGGAGACAACCATGTACCATCTAGATTGACAGACAGACTAGATCTAGACTCTTCTCTTATACCTGGCTACTTTCAAACTATTCCCCAAACGCAACAAGGTCACTTCACGGGTGTTACATTCGAAAGTGGTGGTACTGCCCCAGGACGACAGACTGGACAAATAACCATCATCAGTTTGCCTACCACTCTTTAATAGTGCCTATAGGCACAGAGCGACCAAAGTACGTATAACAAAGTTACATTGGTACTGGTCAGAATTAGCGAGGTTCGAACACAGGTCTCATCGATCGTGAGTTCATGCGTCTTACCGCTAGACCACGGTCGCTCAATTGTTTATCTTGTATGTTTATGTAACTCTGTAAGTCGAGAATTTTAGCTAGAATAGCCCATTATAGCTAGAATCCCGAGTTTAAGATAACTATCTAAGTAAAAAAAGAAAGAAAGGGACTTTGATTTACTCATACTATTATTTTTAAACACGGCCGTAGGTGAAGCTGGGGTCATGCATAAAGGGTCTTGTGGGCAGCGTCATTTACTATTAAATAAATATAACATTTCTCTATATAACGAAATTGAAGTCTTTGTCACGATCTACGCAAGAAATGACCATGGTTTATTGAAGAATTGAAACTGTTCATTAAAATTAATTCAAAAGCACTCTTATAACAAGTTACAGAATAACCCTACAGATTTCGTGCCATAATAAAAGTTGCTCAAAAAAATAAAATATAGCATTTATTTTTGTTGGCCGGTACTTTTGCAACAAAAGCCCAAAAATGTATCGACTGAATTATTTACGAAAACAAATATAAAAACTTATCTAGTTTTGTTTCTGGTTGGCATACGCAGGCAGCAATGATAATCTAGTTTGATGTCTTTTAAAGGAAGCTAATCTTGTTACCCTACACCGATACAGTGTTTAAGTTTAACTTGTATCTGGTATAGTTCGAGGGGGCCTACTCTAATCTTACGTAAAACAAAGTTATGGGTTTTGAGTGCGTTTCCTTTTCTTATTAGAATTATGTTTTCTTAATCTGCTTTTTTTGGATTGAAGCTGGTATTATTTTTTAATGATTAAAAATATATTTTAATTATCCGTATTAAATTCGACGCAAATGGGCGAGGTAAATGAAACAAAATTATAATAGAAGATACGTATCAAAATATACATTTAAAAAGAACATAATTATTGTGAATCTTTTTCTGGCGATACAAAATGTATTAATCGATTTTCGATCGATAAACTAAACCTCAGAGGCTCTAGGTAGTCCTCCAGCATACGTTAAGGAAACACTAGTTTATGGATGTTCCCGTGACCATACTCGCGTAAATATCGTTCCAACTCCAGTTTACGGCTTGTTTTACTTTTATCGCAAACGAATTTCTTATTATTTTTGCGACATTATTCTAAAATACACTTTAAATTGAATATATATATATTTTTTTAATTCTTAAAGCATTAATATTGATTGAGGTTAACTTTTGTATTATATTATCACGTATACTTATCGCGAGCTTTAGAAGTGAATTAATTATCACGAATATCGTTCTTTTAGATCAAAACTGTTTCGAGATAACCTCATTTTTAGACCCCTGATTCGAATGCCTATACTATGATCAGCGGCTCATTATACAAAACAATGTACTTGATCTATGTCATAGCATTTCAAAACATGTTATCTTATAAAATATTTTTGTAGAAATTCTTTAATATTTGTGTGATGATTGATATCAGTTTTTCTTAATTTGTGAAGTTTTTTTATCTAAGCTGCAATACATTACACTTATTGATGTGGCATTTTGTCGGTAGGCAGCATTAAGCGGCCGTGGTCTAGCGGTAAGACGCGTGAACTCACGATCAATGAGACCCGTGTTCGAACCTCGCTAAAGACCGGTACCAATGTAACTTTGTTATATGTACTTTGGTCGCTCAGTGCCTATAGGCACTATTAAAGAGTGGTAGGCAGACTGATGATGGTTATTTGTCCAGTCTGTCGTCCTGGGGCAGTACCACCACTTTCGAATGTAACACCCGTGAAGTGACCTTGTCGCGTTTCGGGGATAGTTTGAAAGTAGCCAGGTATAAGAGAGGAGTGTGCACTGTCAATCTAGATGGTACATGCTCGTCTCCTCAAGCCGGCATAGTGGAAGCGACTGCAGCCCGTATAGATTTCTCTGTGGTAGCAGTTGTTTCCATTCATGGACCGCACTCTAGCTTTACATCAGGCGGAGTGTTGTCACATGTCGAGCTACAATAAAAAAAATATATATATTAAGTTTGTACCGTTCTAAGGCTAAAACCGTACTTGAGAGACGCGAATATATGGCCGCGCCGCACCGCGCTTCTTTAGTGCGGTTTCCGCTTAAGACACTCGTCTCGAAATAAGATAGAGAAAAATATTAAGGATTGTATAATTTATTGCAAGTTTGGGTTCCCGTTGGATTGCGACAATTGCTAATGACTCATAAAATCAATGATTTACGTGATTTAAAATTTATTTAGTGTATTATACATAGAAACTTTATGCTAACTACGTTATTAGTCATAACATTTATGATAGATGCTTAGAATAGATTTAATTTATAGTTTGAAGTTAAGCTAAATAATTTTAGTTCAAGTAATAAATCTATGCTTTTAATTACTGGAGATAGTTATTTTGTACACAAGCGAGAAGAGAAGAGAAGAGAAAATTATTTTGGGTTTATATTTTTAGAGAGTAGCGTTCAAAAAAGTACTAATTAAATATTTTTTTATCCAATTTATTTAAATTTTTTTTTGTCTTTTTTCTTATTTTACATAATTCGTTTACGCTTTTTTCATGACCGATGTATGAGGTTTGCTCCTCTTGTATATATCTCTATGTTTATATAAATGTATTAATGCATAATATTGCAAATTTTTTTGGAATATTTAATAATATTAATATCTTAAACATAATATAATATTAATACGTACTTTAATACTTGATTACAATTTAGTACCTATCAACAATTCAAATGCCATTGTAATGTTGCAATTCGTGATAATTGTGAATAATACCAGCCTATTGTATTTTGATTGACATATTAAATTTAGTGGAAATAAGTGAAAGGTATTATTTATCACCTAAATAAGTATCTTTACTTACTTCTATTTGTACTGAAGATATCTTCTTTACATAGACTTTACGTATACATTCAGTACACGTGCATATCAATTATTATTTTTTGTGCTTAGTTAAACTTAAAAAGAAAATTTGGACAACTCCATCAACTGAGGATTAATAGAGAGTTATCGGTACGTACATACATTTAAATAGATGCAATGAAAGAAAAAATGTATCAAAAAGGCCTGCCTGTAATACAGTCAGTAGACTAGTACAGGCTGGTGCCCTGGTAGTGTTCAACAGAATTTGTGCAATTGTATATTATTTGTTTTTATATATACAATGCTTTGACCCCAGACTAAGAATACCCTGTTGCACCTGTGATATGTGCTATGCTACCTATAATAATTAATTAATATTTATTTGTATCTGAAGTCGATTCTGGGACCTCCGCGTAACAGACCGGCGCGTCTAAGAACAAATTAACTTCTGCGTCCACCGAGACAGCCATAATATCTAAAACAAATTCCCATAAGACATAACCTGTTCTCTTATTTCATCCTCTAATGATCTTAATTACACAGTTCAATTATAATTGATTACAGAAGACGCTAACTACACAAATAGTACGATGTAGGCAATTTATGTGGTAATAAATAAATAAATTCAAAGGCCAATCACCTATGTTTTACAGGCGAATCGTTAAATTGCTTAGATTTACTGCTATTTAACCCTAATTTATTTTCGTTTACGTATACTTACGGTTGCGTGTATCATAAACATTGACTTTTTATACAATAAAAAGGTTGACGGCGCATGGATAAAGTAATTCGATTACTACACGATTATTTTAATGATATTCACCTCACTAATTAAATGTAACTTCGGAAGCTGGTTGTCGACACTATGATTGGTCGGCCGAACTATTTCTAGATGCTGCTAGTGGGCGTTGTGAGTAGCCATCTCGACAGGTTTCATGTGATCGGGATCGGGGCTTGCAACTGATCGTCATGTCATAAAATCATTTTCACAAGTCCTCAAATTGGTTGATATAGTGAAAACGTTGCTGCCTGCAGTCATTTCTCTATAGTATCAATTATCTTCACTCGTTATTTATAATAAAAAGAAGAGCTTTATAAATTTTTATCTTTGAATGTACAACTAATTCGCATTATAACTTAATCTAATCTACAATAATGTGGGTTTTAAACCAATATAATTAACTATCTATGGCAAAAGATAAATATTTACAAGTATCGCAGAAACAACATTTTAATTTTGTTTGTTGTTTATAGTCGTTGTGGTGGGGTGGTTAGCGCACCAGCTCGTTAAATGGCAGGTTCTAACTTTCGATTCTTGTAACTAAATTTAATTTTTAAATTTAAATAAAAATTATTAAATTATGGATTAAAGTTGAACAGAAATAAATAGTTTGATATGAGTTGAAGTGGGATACGAATCCATGCCCTGATACGGTACTAAGTATATTTTTTATTATAATATGTTTAAAAAATGCATCTTTTTGACATTTTTTGGTCTAATGTCAACTACACTAATATTATGATTTATTATGTCATTATTTGTTAAAAAAAAGTACAAAGCATAGTTGAAATATCAAAAAACAAGCAATGTAAATGAGACGATTGATAAACGACTGGTGTCACGACGGCCTCGCGAGAGGTGTGAGCGTACATGTGTTATCGAGTTATGCGTTCGTTGCGGCTTGCTAACAAATATTACATGAACATTTTTCATTAAACTGTTTCGGTATTTGTTGTGTAACATTGCTACGAGACTGTCTTTATACACCCTGTAACTATAATATCTTATTGTTGCTTTAATTATAAATTATAAAATATCTAAATTACATATTACTAAAATAGACTTAAAGATTTATCGATCTAACCTGTCAATTCTGTTATAGTGAAGAATTAATAATAGTATAAAAATAGATATGTATAAATATAAAAATATAATCTACTGATTTAAAAGTATACAACACAACAAATTACATGAACAATGTGACGTATACAGTAAATTGAATAGTTTTCACTGCTACTCTGTACATTGTGTTGAGTCAGACTTTGGCATTTGATACAAACCTTTGTACATTAGGCAGTAGCGAACCACAGCAATCAAACTCGTAATTAGCAGCAGCGGCAGACCAAATTGTACGTCCTTTCATGAACTAAATTTGGAATTGCAGTAACTGAAATTTAACTAGGAAAACGAGCTTGAGTTTGTCCCATTTTGTGTACAGTAATTTGGATGGTGATAGAGTAATGTGGTCGTCTGAATATTTTAGTTGCGATGGTTTATTTATGTGCCGTTTACTGTTTATACTTAGTGCGGTTATCGAATATTGTGGTATGAACTTTTAGCTATTTATTAATATTATATATGGTATTTTGTAGTGCTAATAATTTTTACTTTAACTAAATTATCGGTTATTTTTTAAATATATTTTTGTCATATCACCTCAGCTCTACCTCAGGTTGTTGTGTGCGCTTTTTTAAATAAATATAATAAATTACGATAAAATGTACGACGCACACGTCTCTTGACAATTCCATATAATTATAACACTTTACATTTTATTCCTTAAGGTGGCGCTAGACTCGCCAATAATAATGTTATCAAACTAATAATTTTTTTATTTTTTTTTTTCGATATTAGGGCTTTGGATTCTAGTCCTCTTAAATCAATTTGTTTCACTAAATATTTTTCATATTACAGAAATTTTTGAAGACGTGAAGTTATAAATATAAGATATTAATTTAGTAATACACATAAAGCAAATAATTATAAGATTGTTAAGAAAAAATACCAAGATCAATGTTGGTAGGCATTAAGATTATAGCTTTTTTTATATTCGTGTTTTCATTTCCTCATATTTTCATTCCTTCACGGTATTAAATGAGAATCGCTTAAGATTTTATAAAAACCTATTCATAACTTTATTGCCATTGAAGCTTATGTCTGGATTATATCAAAAGAGTTCATTGAACCTTGCAAAAATATCATTTCTTTGTTCAATCAAAGGTGAAGTACACAAGTCAATTAAACTCGGATTTCTTTAGGTTCACTATCCATTGGAGCGTATCATTGAATGCATATATAATTTTAATTAAAAAATATTTATACAGCTTACTTTTGACTGCCTCTGTAGTTCGTTATGGCACTAATCTGCCGTCCGGATGTAACACCTGTAAAGTAACCTTGTCGCGTTGGGGAATAGTTTGAAAGTAGCTAGGTATAACGAGAGGAGTATGCACTCGTCTCATTAAGCATAGTGGAGGCGGCTGCTGCCCGTTAGAAATTTCTCTGTAGTAGCGGCTGATTTCATTCATGGACCGCTCTCTAGCCGACTCTAGCTTTACATCAAGCGGAGTATTGTCACATGCCGAGCTACAATAAAAAAAATCTGTTATCCGGAAGTCCCAGGTTCAATTTTCGGTAGACCCAAATATGTATTTACAATCACTATGAGTACGACTATGCTATTATTAAATTATTATTTTTGCAATTTTATTATTTCGGGAATCAAACTCACGTCCTCCCACTTTGCGCACAGATGCTCTAATCATAATTGCCATTGGCTTCGATATGGGTTCGATTCCCACCCCAACTCAGTCTCTTGTATGCCCGTTGTTTTCTTTTTTTGTTGAATTTTCATATAATTTAATAAAAAAATAATTTAGCGATAGGTAAGTACATTTTTAATAAAGGATTTATTTTATTGACTTAACATTGACGCAATATCTCTGGCATGCTTATAAGATTAAGGAAAAATTCTAATGTCGTGAAGTGTCAACCTAAAAAACAAACAAACAAAGTCGGCGAAACAAACTCATGTTCAGTAAATAAATAATTTCTCTGAGATAAATACATATATTTTATAGTAGCTCGACATTTCGTTATTAATCTAAAGTGCGATCCACAAGCAACTGCTACAATAAAGAAATATCTTTAGGCAATATTCTCCTCCACTATGCCTGCTTGAGAAGACGAATGTGTACTATCCACTGACACAGCATACTTCTGTCATTAAACCTTGTTATTTCCAAGCTGAGCCTGTAACGTGACTAGGTCACTTCACGAGTGTTGCGACTCAAGCGTCCTCGATGATAACCATCGTTGTCTATTAACCATCATTAATCCGCCTACCACTTTTTATTTAACTCGATTTGTACACTAACTGATGTCTCGAAGCAATTTTTGTTTCCAACCAGCCTTTTCAATTATCACTTCACCCAAAATAGTTATAGTAAACCAATATTGTTATCGTTATTGAATAAAGTCAAGTCGAAGGGTCAACAGGTAAAAGTTTGTTTGAAAGTGTTGACATTGATTGGATAACGAACGGAGAAACCAAGATACGTTCAAAAGGTGCTGATGAGAAAAATACACAATGTCATTTGCAACTATTATGTTTTAAACTTCATCGCACTACAGTTACGTAACTTAATGAGATGTGTTCATTTCCTATGAAGCCAATCCACAGTTCCGTTCAAAGCTTATAATAATACAGAATTATCTTCCAAGAGAAAAATACGTGCAAAAAAGAAATAATGTTTAATTAAAACAATTTTAAATTAAATAGGCTCAGGAAAGCGGATCAATTAAAGCTCAAACGTAAAAGATAAAATAAAATTTTCTGTACAAAGAGAAAAGATTAAGCAAAATGCTCGCTAAGTTTCAAATAATCCTTTAAAAGTAACAAGACAAAAGGAAGGTATCGTTACACACCGAGGAAAACTTTTTCAATATAAAACTCAAAACAATAGAGGTTTTTATTTTAGTGCCGGCCGGGAATAAATTTCGTATTAAATTTCTCCCAGGGTAACAGTAACAATATATCTCCCAGCCTAAAGACCAAAATCCAATATCGAGTTATCTACGAATGAGCGAGCACAAAAGCTTTCGTCTATAAAACTTTAAGTACAATGCACTTTTTAGCCATAACATGGTCAATACATACACACACTTGAAGCGCCAGTACGGAAATACTCTGTGTATAACGTCCCATATTCTGGCTCATCTCGCCGGCTCTAGGTACGGCCCGAAATTGGGCGAAATAGTATTCTGTGCGAGTGAGCGAAAGTTGAATTTTGGAGACAATATCGGCCGCGATGGAAGGGCGGCCGTCGCGTAAGCCACGGGCCACGTGCACCTCGACAACTTGCGCTTAGTTCTTCACGAACTGTGTGGGAGGTTAGTCCTCTCCACATGAATATGCTTAGTTATAAGTCATGCGCTATATTGAGGGAGAGGCGCGAAAAAGCAATTTTCGCTACCGAGCAGTGAGGTGGGAACGATTCGGTGCGCGCACCACGTGATTTTGACAGCCGATACGCTCGTCTGTGACCGTTGTGTTAATTGGGTGTTTTATCAGCTGATAACGTGTAGTTTGTTTTGGCGCGATAGTGAGTGTGTGTTTATTTATATATTAAACTGACATTAAAAATTAGCCGAGATTTGTGAATGAACAGACAAATATTTTAGAGGAGATATGTTTGCGTAGATCAAAGAAGCCACATTAAAGGAGAATCCCGCGAAAATTTTCGTGCCGGCGCAAATTTTGCCAGCTATGGAGTGTCTCGGGTAAGAAGACTTTTGATTAGGAATAACAACTCGAATTAATTTCCTTAACAAATGTTTACATTTCAAAGGTATAACTTCCTAATATTTGCAGATATTTTAATTACCTTTTAAGAAATTTAAATTTTTGAAGAGCTCGTAAAATCTTGTAAAATATATAAATGCCACTTTAAATGTATCGAAAGGATTAACTATGTATGTTAATACTAGTAATAGAGTTTTAATTTGGCCATCTGTATGCCGAAAATAATATCGTTATCAAACAGACAAAAAAAATTTGCATATGTCAAAGTCGCGCAGGCGCACTGATTAGGTTCATAACGAAAAATATGAATGTAGTTTTTAAATTACTTTCTTTGACAATTTTTTTACGTAATTTAATATTTTATGATTCAAGCCAGGATGTAGATAGATACTGCATCGTCATGTGCGAGACTTCCCACGTTTCCGAGCATTATACATTTTATATTAGATTTTCTTGTACAAAGAACGTTTAAGCGCCTATAAAGTATAAACTAATTTTCTTTGTTTCTTTGTGTTTTATAGAATTATTTTAATGTAACTTTAGGAACGTTCTTTTGCTTTTATCTTTTTAATAACAGTTTTATTATTCACAAATATAAGAGAGAGTAAGTATTTAGATTAAACAAGATTTTATAAGGGACGCTGTTCACGGAGGCGATGATAAACGTTATTTTTGTATTTCTGGGTTGGACACAAGAGGTAAGTAATTTGTATGTAATAAATGTACACATTCAGGTATACAAAATTTTAGGTAATATTTGTAATCATTTTTAAAAGTTAATGAACTTGCATTGAGATTATCGACACAGTTTAATTAATCAGTTGTATAAAACGTAATTAAGATCTAATAATAAAATTCTGACCTTTTTCGGTTAATGAACCTGTTCTAAAAAGTTTCTTAATCGATATCTTTTGATTAATTATATCTTTTATCGTAAATGGATAGGCGTTAGGCACTTTAGCCTGTCAGTAATAGATGGTGCACATTCGTCTCCTCAAGTCGGCATAGCGGAGGCTTCTGCTGCCTGAATCGCATTCTAGCTTAACATCAGACAGAGTGCGGTCATATGACGTGCTAAAATAAAACATAGAATAAAAAATATATGCAAACGAAGTCGCAGGCAATAGACTAAAATAAATAAAAACTATAAAAATCCATATTAGGTCAATAAATCGCGTAAATAAATGTTTATCTTTCGCTCTGAATTACTGACCTTGAATATAAAATGCAAATATCATAAAGCATGGTCAGTGACCCAAAAACACATTATTATTATACCCGATAACGAAAGGGGTGTACCCTGTCAATTGATTGTGCAAATTTGTATCCTCAAACCGGCATAGCGGAGGCATTCTGATTACTATAAAAAATTTTCGTGAAAAAAGTGAAGAAAAAAGTTTCTGAAAAGTTTTTTATTTTTTTATAGTTACTAATAAGATTCACGTTTACTTCTGATTCCTCTCTTAATCCAATGCGCATTAAACTTGCCTGGCTTGAGACACTGTCGGCTTCCTCACTGGCTTGCTGGCCTAGGAATGAAGTTCTTGGCCTCCTATATCCCCGTATATCTTCACATCCAGAATCCTCTTATAGCTAAATTAACCCAAACATTTATTGTATTTATTATTCAGGAATAATAAATAAATGGATGACGTAATCACTATGCCGGCTCCGCGATTTCTTATTCATTATTCGTAATCAACACATTCTTAAAATATCAAAGCGATATTTAATACTTACTATTAAATTCGATCCGGGTTATAATTTTTAATTTTATTATCTTATTAATTTATTTATCGTTTTACTTACACACTTTTTAGAGAGACTTGTTTGGATTGTTTTTTGCGATTTACTAAACTCGCATAGTGGAGGCGACTGATGCGGCAATTTTTCTTTCTATAACAATAGAATATGGACTCTAGTTGAATCTAACTTGACATCAGAAGGAGTATTTTAAAGTAATTTTTTTTAATGTATACATTAAGGTTAGCACTTGTATCATAGGCACTGAGTGACCAAAGTACCTATTGTATTGGTGACATTGGTACGGGTCAACAAGACGTATACGGGTCTCATGGACCATGAGTTCATGCCTTCTACCGCTACATCACTGCTACTCTCGAGTACTTTTACACACAAAAAATTTGCCTTTTTTTTGTTTAGACTATATCTTTTCACAAAAGTAAAACGTCAGTTTCCAAGTCTGCCGTCCTGGGGTAATACCATCACTTTCGAATGTAACACCCGTGAAGTGACTTTATCGCGTTTCGGGAGTAGTTTGAAAGTATTAGTAAGGTATAACGAGAGGAGTGTGCACTGTCAATCTAAGATGGTATATGCTCGTCTCCTCGAGCCGGCACGGTGGAGGCGACTGCTACCCGTACAGGTTTCTCTGTAGTAGCAGTTGTTTCCATTCATGGACAGCACTCTAGCTTTACATCAGGCGGAGTGTTGTCACATGCCGAGCTACAATAAAAAAAAACTTTCTCTTCAAAATCAAATGACTTTTATTTGACTAATTAACAAAATAAATAACCCGTGTTTAGGATGGACATTTAGTCAATTAAGTTAAATATGACGATTGAACTTAAAGTGAGGGCAGTATCAATGGGAAGTAACTCGTCATTCCATCTCCTTTAATAGCAACTAGTTTAGTTTATGTGTCTACAATATTAGAATGCATTCATAGAAAAAATAAATAAAACAATAACAAAACAACATTTAAAATATAAAAAAAAAAAAAAAAAAAAAATATGTATAGTATGTATATCATACTGATTAGTGTATGTATGTGTATATATTTACCTTTATATATTTATATTACACTATACCTATATATACATATATATATATATATATATATATTTATTTGTTTAAAATACTGCTTCTCTTCGCTCACACCTGTCACAAACACAGAGGTTAGCTGGAAGAGAATGCTATTTAGCATTAAGTTCGCCTATGTACATGTTATATTAAGTTTTAAATAAATAAAAAAAATAATTTTAAACAATAAAATTCTGAATATGTTATTATTACCAACTCAAAAACCTGTCTCTGTAGTAGCAGTTGTTTCCGTTCATGGACCGCAATCTAGCTTTACATCAGGCGGAGTGTTGTCATACGCTGCCATACAATAAAAAAAAGCGAACCTACGTCCTCTGCTATGCATAATTGCATATGTATGCCATGACCACTAAGTCACTGGCGTTTCACTATTAGGCCACTGCTAGGACAGGAAGCACTCCTCAGGCTGGAAGTTTAACCCGCGGCTCCCAAAAAAACTACACTTAAATTACATGAAACACCCTGTCTTTCAAAATCATCTTACAGGTTGTATGTATTTTTTGTTGTATATATTTCACTTATGTTTTAAATATATGTGGACAAAGCACACATTATACTGTGTCCCTAGACCCAAACTAGACTTGATAATTGTTACAAACATTAACAAATTCATAAATATATAATATGCACAGTTACTTTGAATATTTTTAAATAGCTACCTATGAAATTAATTTACAAGAGAGCTTTATTAACATTATGTTGGACATACACGATCCAGTTTATCGTCAAGTTTACTGGACGCTCGCTGCAAACTTGACGGTAAACTGGATCGTGTATGTCCACTATTAGAAACATATAAAGATAATAATGAATAATAATAACATTAGAGAAGCATAAATTAAAATTAAATCAAGTAATTTAATTATCAAAAAGCATGACCTCTCTTTATTTATTTATTTAGGTCAAATATCTAAATCATATTTAATACGTAATCTATATATTACTAATTACATGATTTATAAGTGCTTTAGTCATAAAACACATTAAGTAGCAATAAAATCATGCATGAATAATTTTTGATAAATATCTAAATTGTTCATAAAAAGTGGTGGCCAGACCGATGCTAAATTTATAAACAGCGAACCTAAAATGTGTTTTAAGTTCGCTGTTTACAACAACAACACAGTTTGACGCAAAATAATTAGGTTTATAGTAGGTATATTGTACATACAACGCTCTGACACCAAATTAGGATACTCTGTACTATGAGCATCAGCACAGCTTGTACTGGCCCCGCCACAGATTTAGTTTGCCGTTATAACATACTGAAACGTATACTCCCGATATTGTCCATCCGTGTCCACACGTTTGGATATAATACGAAAGTTAATCAAAACCATTCGATCGTCTGTAGACACCTTTTGAATAACCGCAGTATAAATTACAATCATAAAATAGTTGAAAAAATCCTGCGCACACGCAAACTTGCATACATTATTTTCCATACGGAAGCAAACAATAAATGTCACCTCAATGTGTCACTTATATTTTAAGTTCAAATAAAAAAAATATATAGCGGCGAAAACTTCTACTTAATATGCAACCAACGGTGGTTGGCAGTAATTCTATCGCGCATTTATGCCAGGCTTCCACCAAGAAAGAGTTTGAAGGTTTCCACTGCCACTTCCTCCTTTTAATTCGGTCAGTCCGCTCCGCTCATTCTTTTACAGTCAGTGGAAGCACTTCTTTAAAGTTTAGCACTGCGAGCTCAACGGAGTCATTACGGAGCCCGCTCCGCTCGCGGCCAAAGGCGGGAATTAGACATTTCTATTAGATTTTAGAAAAAAAAATTATTGAGGATATTATTTTAATGGCTACACTAACTGCTTTTAGTATCGGGCGAAATTTTATGATAGGATTCTCGATTGCAATTTCACATTATATTCCAACAATGGGTATAGACAAAATATGTAGTTATACTTCTGAAAACGTGAGGACTGACTAATTCGATTCAGTCTTTGAAGTTTAGACACATATACACAAAGTCGTGAGTGTTAATTAGAAAGAGCAGGTTATGAAAGAGACCACATCAAAGCATACCACTTCCACTTGCACCTTACTTCGAAAACCCGCAATAGAGTCGGTACTCGTAGATCTAACTCAAATAACTTTCATTGAAACTTACGCGAAGACATCTAACCCACGAAACAATTCAAGAGGTGACAAAGGGCTTGATGTTGTGTAAATATTTTTCCTCATAAGTACAAAATTGTTTAGTTACTATTTATAACCCTGTGTGAAATATTAAATTATGATGAAAATTGTATAGAAAAAAAGCAGTCAAAAGGTAGTTGCAGTCTAATTAATTTGCGCGGCCGTGGTCTAGCGGTGGGAGCCGGTCCTCATGATCGATGAAACCCATGGCCAAAACTCACTAAATTCTAACCGGTACCAATGTAACTATGTTATATGTACTTTAGTCGCTCAGTGTCTGTGCTGCAAGCATTAAAAAAAATGTTTCCCTAGTCCATATGGTGTTTCTCTAGTCCATCGTTTAGATGATAAATCACGGTCAATTACGAATACAGGCACAACTGGTAATCAGCGTACAGCTTTAAAAATTCGTAGGTCTATTTCAAACGTGTATCGTAGGTGTGTAGTGTGGTAATTGCAGTAGTGATTTCTGTCTGGTTGTGCCTACGAGTATAAACTGTAGCAAAAGCAAAATGGCGCTACCGATTGATTAAAAAAATTAGAATTCTTTCCTTGTATTCCAAAGTTCTGTTTGGAATTTCAATACCTTACTATATTTTACATATTCTCAAAACATATTTCATTTTAAATGGAAATTAGTTCCCTTGAGTTGATGCTTTGAGTGACAAGACAAATTGTCTGTCGGCAAACTATCTACATAATGAAATTTTGGCAACAATTCCTACACTGGACACGTACTGTGGGGGTGGGGTGAAATTATTAATTTTGATTATGTTTTAACAGATTACATTTTCCATTACAGTAAGACCGTAAATTATACTTGTCAAACCCTAATACAATACAAACTATGGTAATAATAAAATAACTTAGTAATTTGTTCATATCATTTGTCTATTTAAATTTTTATACTTAAGTCTAAAACAATTTGTAACTGTGTAGTATGAGTAAATTCCTGACGGTCTGGAGTAATTAAAGTTTCAGCGAATTTAGTATCGTTTTTCTTCGCAAGTTGAATGCAGTAATGCCATTTGGTACGATTTCCATGAGAGGGTCGTCATCATGAAAGTGGCTAAGATATCAATACCGTTTCTTTTGTCTAGAATGACGTCACTATTTCCTTCTCTTTTGCCTGAAGAAGCTTCACCATGTATTTATTCAATAACTCCAGTATTTTTATTTGATTTTATATCTTCATGTTGAATTCATATCTATTTTATATTCTTCAAAATCTTACAGCAACAGTTGTTTACTCCATTTTTTATATTTTACTGTTTTACTTGAAATGCCTTGAAGATATTTTTTATTTTTGTCTTTTATTACCTACATTCTAAAGTAATCTGAATCGAAGAAAAATATATGTTATTGTTTACTTGCCATTAATCATAGCCGTGTTCATTTGGTGCACAGAAGTTCAAATAGAGATTTCCCGTTTAAAATCGTAATCGGTACCCGTTTTTCCGAGGTCGCCTCTTATGATGTGACTTTTTTGTCTTTTTGTGACTATGTTTTTTTTTATTTTCCCTTTTACGATTTTCATAATATGCTTCCATTCCAAAATCTATCAAATCTCTGTAAAAATATTGATCGGCTGACGGAGATACGTATTGTGGTTGATTTATCAAATCCGTTGGTTGTTCTTCCATATCATATGATTCGTCATCAAAAGGAAGCGCTAATGATGTGCCGATAATAGTAATAAGGAAAAATAAACAGATAATTTTTACGTTCATTTTTCCGAAATTAATTAACAAATGCGTGTATTTTGGTGGTTAATTCTGTTCACTATGAAGGATTAAACACATACGATCCTGTTTTATAGTTTACTTTATCTGTTGGGTCTATTGTTTAATAATTTTGTGACTAAAACGATTTACGTCAATATTTATCATATTTTTGGACACCATTTACAGTGTGTCCTACAATTCCTACGAAGTAAAAATACTGGCAAAAATTGGCAAACTTTATTATAAGATTTTCTACTAAATAATAAAAAAACAACTGATAAGAACTCGTACAAATTTATATGTCAGGTCTGACCCCACACGAAAACCATATAGACCTTTCTATTATTAAAACCGTTTGTTTAAAAGTATTTAAATCACGCTGTACTTTTTATATATTTATAAGTAAATTATTGAATAATAATTATTAAATATTTAAGGAAAATTATAAAACAATACACCATTGTGCTTTAAACAAAGGACCAAATTAACTAATTAGATAACTAAATAAGTAGCCACAATAAAGAAAGTTTACTACTACATACATCTATTTAAAACTAAAACATATAATTAAAAATTTAACGAGGTTGCGTTTCATGTGTATCGAATGAAATAGATAGATCATTAGCTTTCCGGATGTATGGTTGAGTGTCCTAATTTTTTAATCACGTCGTAAATCTTGGAAAATAGGCAAAAGATGCCTCGACCATGTCTCTTTCACATGTGCTTCTAAATACTTTATTTATGTATGTTTTTACTCATATCTTAGCAATCCACAATAAATATCTATTTTGAAATTATGATGTAAGCTGAATAGAAAAAAAGTAATAATTGTGGTTGAAAACCCCAGAGTGTAGGAAGCGACGGCATTTGGAGAGGCTAGAGCGAGGAAAAGATAGAAGAGGAATTTCTACGCGGTCACGCAAAGCTCCGAGGAGGAAGATGGCGTGGGCGGCGTGGATTCGAATCTCACCTCAGCACCTCTGTTATGTGGGGTTGATTTTAAACAATTTTAATCATAATTTAATAATAAATAATATTTTTTTTATTTATGTCAATCCTAATTTAAAAAAAACTATAAAATAAGTATACGATTGAAAAAATAGTACGGATTAAAAAAATACATATAAAAGGTTTTATATATAAAAAAAAGCTACATTTTATTCTGTTATTACATTTACATTTAAATATGTAAACGTCTGTCAAAAGAAGATGCAACTCAATCAAAGAACGGATGTGCAGCAGTCCAAACCTAGACAACCTTATTCTCAACAATATAGAGTTCATATTATAACTATTCTGAAGCTGCTTTATTTGATTATTATTAAACTTTTGGTTTTTTATTTTATTTAGAGACTTTTAACCTATCAGTCTACGCCAATCCGATCATACCTTAAACATTAACAAACAACATTAAAAAAATAATCTAACTTGTAACTATTACTTAAATCTACTTACAAACTACCTATCTTTAATAACTTTAACAATAAATTTATATATATTCTTTTTATTATTGCGTTGTGTTAAGTCGATCCATAAACTGAGACTGTCTGAAGAGACAATCCACAGTTTCGTAGTATTATTTAAAAAAAATACTTTATTAAACAAAGTGTTTATACGAAATATAGGTTGGTTATCTTCTGCGATTGGTAAACAAAACTTTGTTGAATAAGTTAAATCTTAAAGCACATAGGTTTATTAGATCATAAATAAATTAGTCTGAGAACGGAGTCTGTTCTATTTGTTATTCCCAGAATTCAATTTAACTATTCAATAGATTCCGTCAACAAGCCCAATAAAGTTCAATGATGCAGAAAGCCGAACAGCTGCTTCGAAAACTACCTTCGTCTCGGTCAGTTTTATTTTTAGAAATTTCTTACAAAAGTTAGCACTAGCTGCGACTTCATTTGCATGAATACCGAACGAACGGCCATTCTTTGTCTTTTAAGTTACAATTAAGTATTCCATTTTATGTAAATAGAATCGCAAACGCGTCAGCCGGGTCCTCGCATTTTGTGGCCTTACAGAGAGAGGTACATAAAAGATAACAAATTGATATTTTATGCTGAAGAGACATCAAGTTATTATGTAAATATGAAAATTTTAACAAATTTCCTTATTTTTACCATTATATCTACACATGTAATGGTTAAAACGTGAAAAATCCCTTTTTGAGCCCGGCATAGTGACGGCGACTGAAATACCGCGAGTGTATCACGGAAGCCCTCACCATCACCAGGTCACAATATGCCGCTTGCAATATTATTTTAATTCTCTAACCGGCTACTCTTGACTTTTTATAGCCAGGTATAACGAGAAAAGTACTGCTAACCTAAACAATACACATTTATCTCCTTAAGCCGGAATATCGGAGGCGACTGTTGCCTGCTAATATTCGTAAGTGATCTCTCTGTTCTTGAACTACACTAGCTAAACAACAGACAGACTAACGGCTGAACACTGAACTGAACAACGAAAGTTGCATTGGTATACCATTACCTATACCTGCCGAAACTTTGTGATATCCGATTCGATTCTCAATCTCGATCCCTTTTTTTCCACTAAATAATTTTGTGTAAACATGTTATTCACATATACTTATAAATTTAGCGTAAAGTACAAAAAAGGTCTGCTATAAAATATTAACGTTTAGGCTTTTGTACTCCATACAGAATTCCACAAGTCCATTTCTGTGAATGATAGACAATCTTAATTATTTTCACCTACTTACTACTATTTTAATAATTCAACTAAACAGGATGATTGCGCATTTTTGCTGACCCAATTCATTTGTGAAATTAAATCTTGGCACACGTACAACTAATGTTAATTGCTACGCATATTAAGAAAATAATTATTGCAAAACTCGGCATTTCAAATTATGAATAAACATTATTATATTTATTGAATACTTATTTATATATATGTACATCTAGTACTGGTCTAGCGTTAGAAGACGGACGTGTATAAACCTCGCTAAATTCTGACCGGTACCAATGTAACTATGTTATAAATGTACTTTAGTCGCTGAGTGATACAGAACCAGCTTAGTACAGGCATTAAAAAAATACAAAAAAATCCCTGATCCCAAACCATAGAATGAAATGAAAACTGAGGATGAAAATTGGACAAGAAAAAAATCGACACGCAAACATCTCGACCGAGAATCAAACCTGGGACCTCCAAAATTCTAATACAACATTTTATAACTGAATAGTTAATTTCTCATATTATTAATTTAATATCGATCGAGTTGAATAAAAAAACAATCTTGACCTTTCCACTGGAGACAATGTTTTGATTATTTCTTACAATGATTTATTGCACCTCCTATAAACACACACGTAGTTGAACATACCTTAGCGGGATGACAAGTAATTTACAACTTTAAAACAAACGTGATAAGGTATATTTTAATTGCATCCAAAATTTCAGTCGTATGAACAATACAAAAGATATCAAACAAATGACCCATCACACATATAAACAATAAATAGGAAACTGATGATTGGTAATTTAGATATCTTATTATTATAAATTACTAGAAAGTCAACATTAAAATTGAAATTTATCAGAATACTTCATGTTGAATTACGACCATTTATTAGATAGAATTGTACGTTATTTGTTCTACAAATTATTAAGTCTCTCTTAATAATAAACTAATGTTTCTAAATTATATCTTGAGTATTTTCCACTGTTGAATGAAAATGAAAAATATTTACTTGTTATTATATTTGTTTGCTTATATTCTACTCATTGGTTACTCTGTTACTACTTGGCTCACAATAATATCCAAATTATTTTAAAACACTACTTTGCAACTAATTTCCGGTAGTCAATGTTAGTGAGGGTGACATTAACTGTCACAGTCACATTAGCTGTTAACGTTAGACCCTTCACCAACATGCAGTAACCTCTTGATAGGTTACAAACCTAGACCATCATAGCAGTGACTAAGAAACTCCAGAATGTCTCCTACTGATATCAACTTTTGCCTCGACCTCGACCTCGTGAAAAATTCACGCGTTTATTATTCGTTCAAGTATAAAAAATCAAGCCTGCCCGTCAGCATGCACGCTCTGTATCCTCCAGTATCCTCTAAGGATAAGGTCTGGAAGTTATCATGGGAGGAGCATATTTTCTTTTTAACACGGTGAATGCTCAGAAGAGCTCTTTAACCTTATTCTTGTCTCGTCCTTCCATTCCCGTAATACCCGCATTGGGAGGAGGAAACATCCACATTTTGTCGACCGAATCGGTTGCCGAACGAAACGGTTCGGCGCATTTTTTTCTGCCATACAATTGACAAATGGAATGTTTTGCCCTCTCATGTGTTCTCCCAATTCTTGGATCCTTCAAGCGGAGTGTGAAAAAGCACCTGCGGCCGGCATAGTAGTGGCGACTGGGCCACCGTATAAGCGGTTTCCCAGTCGTCAGTGCTTATGGACCTCCACTGAGCTTATCACCAGGCCAGTTGAGGTCACATGTCGTGTCAACAACAAACTCTGACAATAATCCTATGTGTGCTAAGAAAACGCATTCCCTTTTCTGCCTAAACATGGTGTGTTGTGTTATAGAAAGATATGTGCCTCGTATATACAATTTGCCTGCCCTTAAGGTTTTGTAGAACAACGCCATACAAATGTTGACACGAGGAAGCATTTATAAACACTCTACTCGCCCCACTGATCCGCACACCCTGGTCGAAATTCCGCTTCCACAGTTTTTTCCTATACTTTCACTAATCGGGTAAACAAAATATATAAAGTATCCTATTTCATTATTATTTACAATTTCCTAATTCCCATGTTTCACATTTATTAGATTCCTAAGTTCAATTATACCACATACGAGTACCATTCCCTTCCACATACAGTTCTCCTTAGGTTTCTAGACCACCTTCCAAGAAAATTCATGCAATTTATATTCTTAACTAGAATAAACATTGTCGACTGAAGAAGTGTGTCATTAGGGTTTTAGTATTCTATTTCTGGGAGAGGGAACACGTCCGTTGATTGTACAATATATATTTAGATGATCGTGAAGCAGAAGACGGATCATCGGCGATCAAAGTTTATTACACCGACGGTTAACGATTTAATCCAGACGGCATTTTGTCTATACATAGAATTGACAGAAAGGAATTTTGAAACGACTTCTTGGAGTTCTTTAATAACTTCATATTCGTGGTCGATTTTTAACTTGATTTTGTTTCATTTTTAGAACACATTATGTAGTTATTAATAGTAATTGAAGTTTTTTGAGGTGGGGAATATGTGGACAACTAGATGCAAATTCCTCGTCTGTTCCTTTTCCGCAATTATTGGCCGCTTGTTGTATGTGAAGTAATGCAGATAACTATGGAAAGACAACAGCTTAGCGTTCAGAGCATCCGTATGCAAAGTAAAGGACGTGGGTTTGATTCCCAGCTCGGGTAAGAGTGCGCGGCGATTTTTTTTTCTGTTAGAATTTATTGATGTTTTACATCCTAGCTGAGCCAGAACAATTTCCAATCAATTTAAATCCAGTTTACACTTCCACCGATAAATGACCGCAGCATAAATAAGTCGAGTCTGTCTTTTGCATATACATCATCTCAAGATCGAACTGAAACTTTATTTTTGTAGTAAAAGTAAATAAACATTAGTCTGCGTGACGGTTATTTATTGTCAAGCGTGAAAGAACGTTTCGTTAATTTATTTGTCTTGCTATAGCGAAGCAATATTTTATTTTAACCTAACGGAAATAATATCGAGGTTTAAAGTCGATCACATGAAGCTTATTTGACATTAATGATAAACGTTTATTCCATTTATAGCAATAAAAAACGTAATCACAATTATTTATTAAGCAGAAAATATACGCAATAAGTAACAAATGAGTATAAAATTATCACGATATTTTATGTTTTGGTGAAATTTTTATGATCCAAACAAAATTAATATTGAACATATTTTCATGTTATAGCCTTTTATCAATATCAATACAATACGAACATAAATCATTCATTCATTTTCAATAGCTACATTGTTAAGCTTCGACCATTGTTGAAATAATCCTTCGAATCCAATGGTAAATGCAAAAACAAAAAACCAATGAGAATTCTTAATTATATCATCACTAATAAATACAGCAATCCCATTGGTGTAATTACACGTCACATCTTCTCATCATGACTGGTTTAGTAGTATAATATTATTACCAATAATAGAGCGCCTGAAGCATTAAGAATTCGTAAACAGTTAAAAAACGATTATTCACACGGTACAAGTTGGTATCATAAAGAAACTAACACATCAAAATAAACAAAAAAATATTTAAGCAAAAATCATTACCGATATCCCTGGATATTACTTTAACTTAGTTTATATGATTATTTCTAACTATAAGATTTCATGCAGCCTACTATCGCGTTTATTATTCCAACGGAGATCCAACAGTTCTAAGCTTTAGTCATAAAGAAACATTTAAACCACATAATATTATCTAAGTCTGAAAAATAATATATGATATTACGTTACTGGGCAAACGGTTGGTTTATGGCAGCGCCGGATTTAGACTTCGGCGGCCCATAGTCAGAGCATGTTGTGGAGGCCCTCAAATCGTTTGTGGTTAACTGTTGAAAATTCAAGGTAAAGAAGAGAGCAACTAAATAAGTTGGCTAACACAAAATTTAAAAGAATACTCAGTATTTTTTGTTTCTACTGAGCCTTTATCGATTTAATTTTTTTTTTTGTGGTGTGGTGGCGGCCCATAGACAACTGCCTAAGTTGCCTATGCTTAAATCCGTCACTGTAGGAACGTGATATTGTATAGTGGTGGCGGATTAGTAATAATAAACATTCGCCTCTTCTCTTGTAATGAAAACAAACCGAAACCTTGTTTATTTCTTGTAAAAATTACTAATACAAATGAATTCCTAAAAATACTGGAATCTTTAAAGAGTGGTAGATAGATGATGATGTTTGTTTGTTGTATGTAATGATGGTTTTTAGCCCAGTCTGCCGTCCTGGTACCACCACTGTGAGTGTGTTCACAAATTAAGTTCACCACTGTGAAGTGGCAGTCTCGTTTTGGTATCAGTTTGGAAGTAGTCAAATATAATGGGAGGAGTGTACACTGTCAATCTGAATCCTCCTCTGAGCCTCCCCAAGCCGGCATAGCGGAAGCGTGTGCTGCATACATAAACTCGGTTGTAGCAGTTATTTCCATACTATATAAAAATTCGACATTTTTTTACAAAATAAATATTTAAATTATAGAAAATAATTTGTTTTTTTATGCATGTTAGTGAACCATATTATTTGGTTCATACATTGCAATGCGGCACGCGCACGCAAAGTACAGCACCTACGTCACGCATTTTATGCTTTATATGTGACCTGACCGACAATCGCTAGATATAATAAATAATAAAAACAGAAGAAATAGTGAAATATTCATTCTTATTATTACATTTCAAAGAATTAAAATCGATTAAAATTCTAAATAACATTATAAACGAGTAAGGAAGGTTGTGGGAAGTCCATAAAAGTCTTCACACGTTTATCAGGTTTCTTTCCGTGAATTTGTTGAGGATTCATAGCTTTGACCAATAAAGAGATATAACTATTAAATTATTTATTTTTATTATATATTTTCATTACTATGTTTTAATACCTATATTATTATTTATTTGTAGAAGATTTAGCGAAATATAGCTACAAAATTATTATATATACAAAGTTTTTTTTTAGAACAGCCGTGGTCTAACCGATGAGACCCGTGTTCAAACCTCATTTGCTGAATTCTGACTGGTAGAAGACGCTCAGTGCCTATCATGATAGTGCCAGTGCTAGTGTTTGCTAGCTTAGTATAGATTAAAAAAAAACTTTTTATTTTTTTATTTTAGCACGTCCTATGACCGTACTCCGCCTGATGTTAAGCTAGAACGCGATCCATGAACGGATGTGACTATTAGAGAAGGGGATCCGCAGACAGCAGTCGCCCCAGTTATGCCGGCTTTGTGAGATGCCTCTTCACACTGCGCTTGAAGGATTCCAGGTTGTAGGAAGGAGGGAAGACGTGGCTGGGAAAGTCGTTCTACAATTTAATGGAACGACAGAAACTATAATAGAATATTATAGGTTTTTTTTTTTATTATATTTTGGCATTTTAAATGCTTAGATTTGTTTTATTATTACGTTATCATGGAAAGGAGTATGCCCATTCGCCTAAGAAAAATGGTGTCACAATTTTTTCTCGAGTTTGTCGATGATTTTTAGTTAATTTTGTAGAAAAATATATCTACTTCCTTATTACCAATCAGTTTTAATTTTTTCACCCGGGTTATTATGTAATTATATGATTTCTGGTGCAATATTTGAGGTTATTATTATTTTAAATGCTTTAATAATTGAAGATATCAATTTTTTATGTCATTAAACATTGTCTATTGATTGGTAAATAAAGTGTAGATATAAGTTATTTATGATTTTGTATAACTGCAATAAAGAATTTATTATTATTATTATTTATTTATTTATTTTTACGTATTCTCGGCTGTAGCCGGTTACTGACATGTTCGCGGGCCTAGGCCAAGGGAACAGTATTGGTCGGATAGTGATAGGTGTTTGTTTTGCAATAAAAATTTTATTATTATTATTATTATAATTAAAATGAATTAATAAAAAAATAAGAGAATATCGTTTTGTTACCAAACTATTATTAAATTAATAAAATTAAATATTATTAACATTATTAAATGGGCATTCTCCTTGAATTTAAAAAAAAAAATGGAATAGACTTTTTTTGGACATATATAATATTATCTTGTGGGTTATTATTTAATAGCAGTGAAGACAACAAAGGCTTTTGTTATAGTATCCAACTTTACCGACGTAACCGCTTCACTCCTTCATTTACATGAATAATGTGGTGTGGTCTTAGCTTTCTTTAACGTACATTTAATTATGCCACTTTATGTAAATAAAACTTTAGAGGCGGCAAAACTTTGTGCTGGATACAACTTTACTTGAAACGTTTTTGATAAGAATATTTAGATATGTAGATTTTATAGTATTTATCTTGAAGTGAAGTCTCCTTAAAGAGGCATCGCGGTCGGCTGCTGGAGAGTACTACTACTACTTACCTTAGGCCCTGTTGCCACTGTGGTAGGCAGAAACTATGGAGCACCAACGACTCCACTCTACATACCACATTCGCTTCGACCACATCCATTACTCCCTTCATGCACGCACGTCGGTTGAGGGTGCTCCTCATCTGACCCTTTCTGAGTAGTTTACCAATCTGACTGAGGCTTTAAAAAAACGTGATCGTCACTGTGATTTGTGTTTAACCTGGGTCAACATTCGTCTCTCCAGATCCAACATAGTGGAGGCTAGTAGTTATTTCCGCACTCTGGCTCGTCATCAGGCGGTGCAGGTTGTGCAATAATACTCAAACTTTAACTACTATGCTATACCGAGGCATTTGTAAGTACGCTATAATCACACGTCTACATAAAGGATTCATCGGAAAATTGACTGTTCGATTTCCCGGTCAATAAACCCAGTTCCAGGCATACTCCTATATTATTCATAATCTTGTGGAATTGTGGTAAAAATAACTATGTAAAAGAAGACTATGCACAAACCCCTTTTGAATTCAAAATAGATCTGAGGTGTGATTAATTTTTGATAAATTTAGAGTGATGATGAATATTTGCCCAGTCTGCCGTCCTGGGGCAGTACCGTCACTTTCGAATGTAACACTCGTGAAGTAACCTTGTCGCGTTTCGGGAGCAGTTTGAAAGTATTCAGGTATAGCGAGAGGAGTGTGCGCAGTAGACGGTGCATACTCGTCTCCTCGGGCCGGCATAGCGGAGACGACTCCTGCCCGTAGAGATTTCTCTATAGTAGCAGTTGTTTCTACTCATGGACCGCACTCTAGCTTTACATCCGGTGGAGTATAGTCACATGCCGATTACAATAAGAAAAACACCAGTTTAAACGTAGAGGTTCCAGTTTTACCACTTTCGAATGTGGATGTGAAGTGACCTTGTCGTGTTGAAGTAGCCAGGTATAACGAGAGGAGTGTGCACTGTCAATCTGGATGGTCAGACATTAAGTAATATTACAGTTTAACGGCTTATTGTCGGTTACATAGCTATAAATATTGGCTATAAATTGAATTGTATACATCTAAAAGTTAATAACTTTATTTATAATTCATAATTTCCACCAAAATAACTGCTGAATAACTTTTCTTGTTTTTAAATTCAAATTTGAAATAGCATGGATTGTTGTGACAACTATAGAGTAGACTAAAATTGGAATTTTAACCTTAATACTATTGGGTTAGATTCTTAATTGCTTTGCTAAGTAGAGTTCAGTCTTCGCCTTTTATTTTAGTTAACAAATCGAGCACGATAGAGACGTTGATTAATGTATTTTAAATCGATATATTTTTAAAACTATATAAAAATACTGATCTTTAATTGAGGCTTGATACATTTCTGAAGTGGAGTCGCAAAGCGGTCAATTGTTATGGCTAAGTAGTGGGGTAAACACGAACCAACTTTCGGGTTTCAAACAGATTGGCTTCGAGCACATTTTGTTGGCAGAACCACATTGGAACTGTCAGAGAGACTTTGTTGGCGTAATACTAAGTGTAAAAAATAATTGTCTAATATTTTTTTTATTGTAGCTCGACATGTTAACACTCCGCCTGATGTAAAGCTAGAGTGCGATCCATGAATGGAAACAACTGCTACTGCAGAGAACCTGTGCGGGCAGCAGTCGCCTCCAATATGCCGGCTTGAGGAGACGAGCATGTACCATCTTAGATTGACAGTGCACACTCCTCTCGTTATACCTGGCTACTTTCAAACTATTCCCGAAACACAACAAAGTGGTGGTACTACCCCAGGACGGCAGACTGGACAAATAACCATCATCAGTCTGCCTACCACTCTTTAAAAGTGCCTATAGGCACTGAGCGACCAAAGTACAAATGACAAAGTTACATTGGTACCGGTCAGAATTAGCGAGGTTCGAACACGGGTCTCATCGATCGTGAGTTTACGCGTCTGACGGCCGGTCTTAATAAATAACAAGTTTTAATTTATCTTTAAGACAATAACTTTTAATACTAATTTTTATTATTACTCTTTTTAATATTTTTTTCAAATAATTGCGCTGTGTTGCTGCTAACGAAATGTGCTTGAAGCGAACTCTTCGACTGTGGAAGAGTTTTACAGATTGTCCCGCAGACAAACATTGTGTGACCAGCAGTTATATTTCTCCGGTATCAATATTAAACATTTAAAATTATTAAAAAGACCTTACTTACCATTACTTGGAACTTGCAACCATGTACATGATGAAAGCTACTAAAACATCGTAAACGTTAAGAACTGTGTCACCAGGACTCACGTGATCGCAGGTGTGTATAAAACATGTCAGTAGAATTTATATTTTGTATTTGGTTGTTAACAATTAGCAAGTACGTTACTTCTTCGGCTAGCAACCCCTTTAACCACCTGTTACACTACTGATAATAAACTATCATTGCAAAATATTTTATTTATTATTTTTTATCAAGCCGCAACGTCATAATAAGATCCCTAAAGCGAGCTCGCTCAGCCGTCTATCAGCTGTAAATTGAATGACCTCGTGCGTGCTACGAAATCGTTGCGACACTAGTCGTTTATCAATCCTTGCATACACATTGCTTGTTTTTGATATATTGTTGATGTTTTATGATTTTTTTTAATAACGAATTTTTTAAATGATGGTCAGTATGATGTATACAACTTCTAGTTCGCGGGACTGCTAGCTGTCTTTTTACATCGAGAAATAATTTTATTATTATTATCTTTTATCATATTATATAAAGCTCGATTACCACTCACTCACTGACTGACTGACATATATTATGAAGCACTTGCCGGGGGGTTATAGAGATGATTCTTTCTGGGGCGTGTAGAGGGCGTTCCCGCGACCCCAGGAAAACCTCGACTTTGACCGGAAGTGGACTTTGGACCGGAAGCAATGCCGATATCTCGGAAACGGAACGAAATAGGGCACAAGTGCCGAAACAAAAGTCGTAGAGAATGCCCTCTAATATCGAAATCCATACTTTGTTTTTTCAAAAAAAATTTTTTTTTTCAAATTACCCGAAAAATAACTTTTTCAGCGCCGCGAAGCGCGCCCAAAAAACTAGTTATATTATATACAGCTCGATTACCACTGACTGACTGACTCACTGACATATATTATGAAGCACTTGCCGGGGGGTTAGAGGGGTGATCCTTTTTGGGGCGTGTAGAGGGCGTTCCCGCGACCCCAGGAAAACCTCGACTTTGACCGGAAGTGGACTTTGGACCGGAAGCGATGCCGATATCTCGGGAACGGAACGAGATAGGGCACAAGTGCCGGAACAAAAGTCGTAGGGAATGCCCTCTAATATCGAAATCCATAATTTGTTTTTTCAAAAAAATTTTTTTTTTCAAATTACCCGAAAAATAACTTTTTCAGCGCCGCGAAGCGCGCCCAAAAAACTAGTTATATTATATACAGCTCGATTACCACTGACTGACTCACTGACTCACTGACATATATAATGAAGCACTTGCCGGGGGGTCAGAGGGGTGATTCTTTTTGGGGGGTGTAGAGGGCGGTCCCGGGACCTCGGGAAAACCTCGACTTTGACCGGAAGCGGACTCTGGACCGGAAGTGACGCCGATATCTCGGAAACGTAGCGAGATAGGGCCAAAGTGCCGGAACAAAAGTTGCAGG
This sequence comes from Tinea pellionella, assembly GCA_948150575.1. Lineage (NCBI taxonomy): Eukaryota > Metazoa > Arthropoda > Insecta > Lepidoptera > Tineidae > Tinea > Tinea pellionella. Next base: position 2,962,334 of record OX411256.1, read on the forward strand.
AAATGCCCTCTAATTTCGAAATCGACACCTTTTTTTTCAAAATTCCCCAAAAAATCATTTTTCCTCGATCGTATCGACATCCTTTTCCCGCCCGTACGCCGATCTGAAACGGAGCACGGCGCTTGGGCGTGGCCCAACGGCGTCCGCGTCGATCGCTCGCTGGGTCTCGCGCTGACTATGTTCCGCCCGTTCAAAGCGCGCAATGAAAATATAACGACCGTACCAGGGGCCGCCGATGCTTAGATATAGATTGTTTTATATAGTTATGTATACGTAACCGTCGCGAATAAACGGCTATATCTCGGAAAGTAGTAGAGTTAGCGCGTTCGTGTAAAGACTTATTTTGGTCAGTATGATGAATACTATCATTTTTTGTTATTTATTTAAAAAAATGTTTGTCCAGAAGCCCGAAACGGTCACGAATTCGCCCTCCGCGGGCCGCTTGCGCCCGCGGGTACACCCAAATCGCTATTATACTTATATAAAGCTCGATTACCACTCACTGACTGACTGACTGACATATATAATGAAGCACTTGCCGCAGCCGGGGGGTTAGAGGGGTGATTCTTTTTGGGGCGTGTAGAGGGCGTTCCCGCGACCCCAGGAAAACTTCGACTTTGACCGGAAGTGGACTTTGGACCGGAAGCGATGCCGATATCTCGGAAACGGAACGAGAGAGGGCACAAGTGCCGGAACAGAAGTCGTAGGGAATGCCCTCTAATATCTAAATCAATAATTTGTTTTTCAAATTACCCGAAAAATAACTTTGTCAGCGCCGCGAAGCGCGCCCAAAAAACTAGTTTTTATATAAATTTTGAGACCTCAATTGTCGTAGTCGCAATTAGTCACCTACATAAATCTATCTATAACAGCGCGCACGCGAGTTAGTTGTCGACTTCAGGAATTCATAATCGTACAAAAACTGTCAAGGTCAACAATTTTCACGGAAACGCACTTCGAGGCGAGAAGATGACAATGGCAATCAACTGAAGCACGCACAGTACCTCTATTAGTTCTAAAAACTTAAGTAGATTTTTATACCTATATCTAAGTTTTAAACTTTTTTTTGTTCCAAACTTTCTAAAGTTATCGGTATAAGTTAGTCGATAGTTTGGAAACAATAATCATGTACACCTGTTACCATATTATTCAAGTAAAATAATCGTGGGTGGAAGTATCGCTGAAGTGAATGATTTACAATCTACCCACTACCTATTACTCTAATGGTAAACTAACTAAGTTCCTACAATAGATTCTGTATAAATTGATGATTTGCATTTATTAAGTTTAATTATTTAATAATTGATAATTTTCATATTCTCTCTATCATATCTTATATTAATTTCATGAACAATATTAATAAAATAATTTATTACTTATTTATTCATTTTTGACATCTTAAAATCATTATTTGTTAAATGATGATTTATTTATTTTTTCAAAATCAAAATACAAAAAATACTATACGATGAATCGTACACACATACATTTCCAGGCGTATCCGATATTCGGTTAACTTTCAAAACCAATGGGGACGAACGTCGAAAAGTCGCATCAAATATTTTACTTAATAAAAAGTTATATCAATTTATTAAATAAACATTTATTGTGATCGGTAATCTCTACATTTCGAACATCGACGAGACAAAAAACAAAAAGGAAAAGAAAAAAACAACAAAACTTTATTCTAATCTAAACTAACCAACATATGCTTCCGAGAACTCCAATTAGTTGATAGATCGTCATTGGTCATACTCGTGTATCCGGAACATGATAATTTTTGGAGCAATGAAACTACCGAGTATCATGCCTGAACGGTTCTAGTTGACTGGTTGAATCTAAATTAGACCTAACATGAATCATAAGTACTAGCCCATCTTTTAACCTCTTTGAATCACTTTGAACGCTCAAAGCATTTCCGTTACGCTCGTCTCTCTTCATTATATTTGCTCGCATTAAATTTGCCAAACATTTTTGTTTATTTTGACTTGTTTTCTTTTACTTTATTATATTTCTTTAATCATTATAAATCTGATGCGAACTGCCTGATGAGCATAACCGCTAGGCTTGTATGAAAAGAATTGTGAATGCGAGAAAAGCAAGGAAGTTCTGTCAGGATCGTGGCAAGTGGCGTTCTGTTGTCTCTACCAATACCTGTGAGAAAAAGGCGTGACAATTCATTGATAAATAGTACCAAACCATAATTCGTTATCTATACCAATACCATCGGTAATAATAAGCCGGAATAGTGAGAGCTACGGATCTTCAAATGGCTAATAATAAAAAATAAATGGCGTTTATTTTGCGACACTAAATAAGAAAATTTTGTAAGGTTTGTTTCAAGTAATTTGAATTTGTGGAAGTTATCGTAAATAAATAATTAGCAATTATGATTAACCAACGGCGCGTGTCGCGTACAACGAAGTATAAGATTATGAATAAATGAGCACATTTTAATTAAAACACTGCTGTAGACAATAATGTATAAAACATCCGAGTAAATAAAGAAAGTTTATCATAGTCCTCCGTAAGCAAAACAAATAGCGAAGCCTCTGTTGTAAATTCTTTACGGCTCGTTAAATGTCAGTAAACAGTTTTAATGAGATTATAAAAAACGGAGTTTGCGGGGACGAATGTTATCAATTTTTAATGTTAGACGTTAGTGTCAGGAAAGTAATTTACAGAAATCGTTTTTGAAAATTTTAAATAGGAACAGATTTTATTAGTAATTTAATGTTCTCAAACAAATTGTTATGATTTAGCGTGGGGAAAGACGTCCGGTAGAGTTTGACAATGATTTTGTTTTGAGGACTTGTATAATTTTAAACAAATGATATCATTCAATCAATTTTGTATATATTTCACTACATATAAACAATTCAAAACTTGATCACATAAGAAAAAAAAAGGTTAGTGTTATTTAATGTTTGTAATTATTTGAGCAGTTGTTTCCGTTCATGGACCGCACTCTAGCTTTACATCAGGCGGAGTGTTGTCCTTCCGGGTTAAGGGGCGATTCGCACGAATTGAACTCGCCCGAAATGTGCGAATCGCCTACTTTTAAAAATAATTAAATTTTAGGAGGCGATTATATTAGCGGGATCGACCCCTTCAAAAATAAGTAGTAGGCTCCTAGAGAAAACATTCCTAGGTAATATGTATACACTTATAGGTATAATTGATTAAACACGAATACATATGGACTTTTTTAAATCTTAAAGACTAAAATAAGACTGGATGAATAAATAATTTGTAATCCTTCGGTATAAGAACTTAATGTTACGTACATTATGTGTACAAGGACTTATCTTTTATTATGAAAATACTCGTTGAAAATGAAGCACGTTTTAAACTAATCTCCTATCTTAAAACAATGTTTTGATACACAATAATTTTTCCTTTATACAAAACTATAAGTATTATTAAAAAACATTGCAAAAAACTTGGCATCCTAAACAAGGTGCGTCAGTTTTTCGCGCCGGAGCACCGCCTACTATTGTATAGGGCGCAGATTCGCTCCTGCGCGAAATACTGTTCGCACCTCTGGGACGGCTCTGCCAAGTATCTCCTCGATGCCCTGGATTCACTGCAGCGTCGAGCTGTCCGAGTAATAGGCGACTTAGAGGTCGCAGGGAGCTTAGAGGCCCTGTAACTTCGCAGGGACATAGTCTCATGTGTCCTCTATCGCCTATACCATGGCGAATGCTCCAAAGAGCACTTTAATCTTATACCTGTCTCATCCTTCCACACACGTAACACCCGCACTGGGAGGGGGAAGCATTCACATTATGTCGACCGAATTGGTCGCCGAACAAAACGGTTCGGCGCGTCCTTTTTGTGTCGCACAATTGACAAATGGAATGCTTTGCCCTCCCGTGTGTTCTACCAATCCTTTCACCTTAGATCCTTCAAGCGGAGCGTGAAAAAGCACCTTCTCAGGCCGGCATAGTAGTGGCGACTGGAGCCAAAATAAAAAAAATACAGAAGAGAGTACTACCCAGCCCAGCCAGCCGTTCTTGGATAGTACCACTTTAAAGTGCAATATCCGTAAAGTGACGATTTTCGGGATCAGCTTGGAAGTAGCCAGGTATAAGCAGAGCCGACATTCGATTCCTTAAGTCGGTATAGCAGAGGTTTGCAGAATATTTTCAGTGTGAAGAAATTTGTTTTCGTTCATGGACCGCACTCTGGCTTAATGTCATGATGTGTCGTCATAATGTCGCGCTACTATAAGAAAAAAGTGAATATTACTGTCGAAATAATATCAGAAATAGCTGAGAGCTAAATCTTTATTTCGTAGTTCGAGTTTATGTTTTTGCAATCCATACTTTGAATTCGAAAAGTAAATTAATTAATCTATCGATGTCTGTCGCTATAAAGTAAGTGTTTGATTCAATATACGGAACCTTTGATTCTGGGAACTGCCGCGACCTACAATCAAGACCACACATGGTAGCTCTAAACTGTCAACAGTTGACATTGACGAGTGTCACTTGTAACCTGCATTGATGTCTATTACTCTCTAATTTATTCGCCTCATCCGCAATTCACACTTCGAGTTGTTTACTTACCTACCAAAGATAATTTTTATGTTGACATTTCCATACATTTTTTTATAATTAGCTTTACTGGATAGTGCACATTCGTCTCCTCAAGCCGGCATAGCGGAGGCAACTATCTGCAAAATTTTCTGCGGTAGCAATTGTTTTCTTAACATCAGGCGAAATGTTGTCATATGCCGAGCTACAAAAAAAATAACGCTTGACATTTTTTGGTCTACCTGTTACATAGACGATTCAATATTAAGCCCTTAATATAGTGTTTACTGTTTATTTTGATCGATTTGATCCGAAACGCGACGAGATGTTTAGAAAGCTTTACAGCCATCCGAGACCACGATATCGCGTCGAATAAACGTAATAGTAATCCACATAAAATGTTTTATTAGATTAAAACATGTTCATGTAAAACCTAAGAAAAATCTTTATGTAATGTTATTATAAGTATACATTAGGTATATTACTAAAAAGCTTTTAAGAAAATTGCAAGCCAGCACAGTACAAACAGTAAACAAAATAGTTGTCAATATTTACAAACAATTTTTGTCAAAGTTACAATATTCTAACGTAAACACTCGGAAATAACAATAAATGTTGAGTGTCAATTTTCATACACTTTAGTTGTCAAAGAGCAACAAGCACTTGTCTTGAGCACTCTGTCAACACGATGTAAAATGGCACAAATATTTTGTCAACTGTATAGCTCTTTCATGCAAGAGAAAAGCGCTTAACGGCCATTGTAAGACGTCACGACTGAGCTTCACGCAACAATACAAATTTCAAAACTTTAACTCGATGTCAACAAGGCTCAAAATACCGTAAAATTTAAATTTTGTTATCCATAAACTCGTAAAGAACGTTCGGAAACTACTTAAAAGATCATAAAGAGAGGTGGCAACAAGATGCAAATTTCTTGCTTTCGCGTTAAACTATTTGGAATATATTGAAAATACAAGCATCTTAAATATAGTTCTTATACATTGTTTACCTCCGTGTGTTACCTCGATTTTAAATTATTCTAATCGGAGGTCTGTACTTTGCACAATCTAGTGAAGGAAATTATGTACGTGAAAGTGGTGAAAGAGGTGTTTAAAGATATCCATATACTTATAAAGATACACTTATCTTTTTTGAACTATAGTCCTAAAATTATTAAAAATATGTTATAAAAAAACATGAACAAAATGTTATAAATTAAGTTAATGTAATAGTGCCATATTAAAAGGTTATAAAAATTAAAAAGTTGTAGGCAGATTGATATTATTATTTTGTCGTCCGGAGAGTACACAACCTGGAACCCGTGACCTAATCACGACTCGGTATTAGGAATTTGCCCCGTCAAACTGGATGGTTCATAATCTTCTCATCAAGGCAACTAGCTGCGGCTACTGCTGTCTGCAGATATTTCTTAGTAGTAACAGTCGTCTCATGGACCCCACTCTAGCTAAACATCAGGCCAGTCAGAGGTCAGTCATGTTTATTTGTTTTTGATTATTGCGACCATATAAAAGGTTACCTAGGGATTTTATTAAACGAATACGAAGATGCGATCTAAAAAAATAAGTTTAAAATAATACGAAACATAGATAAAGCAAAAATTGTGATAAATCACAAATATTCGAAGACAATTCTTCGCTTTCTCTTTCGAAGATAATCATTTAATAAATTATAGTCATTTGAAATTATTACACCTGTGTGTACTTTAAAAAAAAGTTTTGTTCACACGGCGAGAGGAGACTCTCTAAAACTTGTGTCATATCGACGTATAAATAAATGACAATCAATAATTCTTGTTTCCAATTTTGAATTATTTTTTTTTAGTAATATTTCCTATAATTCTTAAATAAATAATCATAGCAAAATTTTTGAGATTGAAGATTAGTCTCATTGCTGTCTCAGTTTGGAAGTAATCAGAGTCCACAAACCGAGACGGGAATCGCGCGGATGCTCTGACGGTAGTAGTTATCTCCGTTCGTGGACAGCACTCTAGCTTAACACCTATTGAAACCCTCTCTTATTATGAACGCGGACGCCCGATAAGTACCACTCCATAAAGACTAGGTTTTGCGCGAACATGATTTAACTGAATTAAAAGAAAGCTTTACAATCTCACCGCGACCACGATGGCTGAAAGATAAGCCGTATAATATATTTTACTTCCGACATAGAGATGTGCAACACTATTAGTGATGTACTGGCCTGATTGGTATCGATGTTTCTTCTTCTTTAAATCAATAGATAGATATACTTTCTAAAATATAATATATTTCGAACTTAGTATTGAATAAAGCTAGTATTTTATTATATTGAGATCCTAGTGTTCAAATTCTTCTATGATTGAGATATAGCGAGTAATATCCGGTATTCTAAACACTTTGCTCCCGTTCAACTCTATATCTTTACTGGATTTATTTTAGATTTATGTTACTTTACGTACATGTTATCCAAGATATAAACATGCATTTTGCTACAAAACGTTGTACGTGTTAAGATTATCTTAGTACGTGGAAGTGTAAACTAGATCTTCTTTTCATATTAAATCCACTTTACACTATAACATAGTATTATTTTGCAACATTTTGACACAAATTTTCTACACTTTATTTTATAACGGAAAATTTGTAGTTATTGATTATTTTTTTATATAATATATGTCTATACAATACGTAAAGCCTGCTCTACACTTTCGCCGTGATCGATCGCGGAAGCCGTGAAACCGAGAGTGTGGATGGATTCGTGCCTTCGCGTTCGCAGTTTTTTGTTCCGCGTTAAATTCACGGCAAGATTTACGCTAAGTGTAGAGCGCATTATAAAAACAAAAATGATAAGAAAAAAGCCATCCAAAAGGCATTTAAAAAAGACCCCTTAACCATCTTGTTTTATCGCGATTGAGAGACAAACAAACATACTTTGACATATATAAAATTATAATGGGTAATATAAAACAATAATAATAATATTAGAAAACAATAAGTTATTATTTATTTTATAAAAATGCATATTTATCTACGTATCTAAACATAAGTAAAGTGCATATGAAATATTTCAAATTGCAAACTCTATTTCACATTCTCGAGGAAAACGTGTTGCGATCCGCATTGCATATAAGATCTGTTTTCCTCACGACTTGAAACTGAGAAAATCGGAGAAACGTCTAACTTTAAAAACATTTTTATATCAATGAAAAATATGAAATAGTGATGCAATCTCCGGCCGCCAGAGAGCTCAGGGATGTTCCTTCTGCTCTTAGACCGGATACCACTATGTAGTCGAAGTTTTATGATCGAAAGTTTTGCACTGCTATTCCTTGGATATGCGATTTTGATATCAAACAATATTATGTTTATTTCACACGTATTTTATGACTTTCTACTAAAAGTGCCTGTAGTTTCTTAACGGATAGAAATAAAGTTTTAAAACATACGTTTATAATATTTACATGTTGATAGGACTTCTCGTTTTACTCTTAATATGCATGAATGAAATAAAGGGAATGGCGAAACGTGTGAGATGAATGATTGCGAAACACTCCAGAATCACGAGTTCGAATCCCAGACGAAATAAATATTTCTTTAAATATATATTTATTATTTATTACGTTAAATTCTATTAAATGTTTATTGTAATTTAATAAGATGATTAAAATTTATAAAAATATAGTTTCAAGTCCCAGGCATCACATTCGTCTCTTCAAGCCGGCATAGCGGAGGCGACTGCTGCCTGTAGTAATTGTTTTTTTTTCTTTATTTAGAACAAAAAACAGTTGTACAGTAAAATCTTAGGTCTACTATGTATAGTATAAGTAATAGAAATATGTAACAATACAACCAACCACATTGTCCACAATGAATTATACAAATTAATTATACAAAGTAATCAAGAAATAAATATTAATGTAGTATGAGGAAGAAACAAAAAATAAGAAAAATGATACAAATCATGTTGACGTTTACACATCCAGTTCCAAAGCCTTCACAATGCTAGACGCGCCAGATCTAAAAGAACCCAGTGATGATGCAAAGATGTCTAAATCATTAAAGTACGCGTTTTCGTTCATATGCCGAGCTACAATAAAAAAAAAGTATTTTAAGAATGTTTTAAGTGACCTGGAATTTTTGCGTCTCACATCACATTTTATTACGATACCCATGTTTAACTTACTCCTGTAAATAAGCGTTTTATAACAATTTCTTTCTCACAATGTAATTAAACATAAAACTTTTTAAACACGTTGTTCCTTAAAACTTTTGTCGGGTAAACTTTGTCAATAACAATTCCTTTCTTTTGTAACAGAAATTCGCTCTGTTCTCTATAATAAAACTCAACTTATTTGCTGTTTCAACGACTACATTATTATTTTAACTTTACTCTAATATAATGCTGTAATGGACTATTTTAGTTGAAAACCAGTTTCCCCTCGAATGAACGGGAAAAGTATGCTCTATTACACAAACAATTTAGTTAATTTAAACATGATTTTATTTAACTTCAGAGGAATAAAACGACATGTGACCTTGACTGGCCTGATCGTAAGCGCTTACACGGTGGCTCCAGTCGCCATTATTATGCCGGCCTGAGAAGGTGCTTTTTCACACTCCACTTGAAGGATCCAGGGTGAAAAGACTGGGAGAACACATGGGAGGGCAAAATATTCCACTTGTCAATTGTCCGACACAAAAAGAAAGCGCCGAACTTATTTTACTAATTCCTATTCCAAAGAATGTATTACAAGTAGCGTTTTTAGTATGAAAACACAACATACGCTTCGACTTTGCGCTTAAAGTTTATTGTACGCTTACAAAATTTCGCTTTATGCTAAGCTAGAATATGGTCCATGAACGGAGACTACTGTTATCTCAGAGAAATGTCTCCTAACAGCAGTCGCCTCCGCTATGCTGGCGAGAAGACCATGCTTCTAAGTTGATCCCGCAAAGCGATAAGGTCACTTCACGGGTGTTGCACTTAAAACTTATTAATAATACGTATTATTCTAGGACGGCAGAGAGGGTTAAAACAACCATCTTCAGTCTGCCTACCACTTTTAATGTAATGTGTGGTCCATTAGCGGATGCAACAGCTACTATAGAGAAAAAAGGGGTATACAACTTTGTACATAAACTTGTTTATGGGCTTCTTCCCTCCCCCTCCCGCCCGCCTTTATTTACAGGTACAGAATTTGGTGCTTCATTATAAATTCCATTGTATTTTCCGCGAAAACTTGAAAATATTTTTAAAACATTCCCCGTTTTGCAAAATATAAGAGACTTCCTACATATGTTTATGTAATGTTCCTTACATATTGTTCTTTATTCCTACGGGATCTTGCAAGAATCTAGGAATGTTATAAATATATTTTTATTGAAGTTTATTGATATTGATAATGCACATTTTGTTTCATTCCCTAGGAGTTTCTTTTTTCTTTTTGAAAAAATAATAAATATTTATTTGCAAATAAAAATTTATTTTCCAAATAAAATGTTTCTTAGGTTTTTTTTTTATTATTATAATAGACGCATACTATGATAAATATTGATAGTCAACACCAAAAGTGTGCCAACTGCCAATGATGTGCGATAAAAACATTCAATTATGTGTTTTTTAAATGAAATTGTACGCAATGTACGCATGTTTAACATTATGTGTTAATAAATTCCGAATTAAATTCTTTACTCTTCCTAACTATCCAAATAAAAATCTATATATTCAAATCAAATAGTAAATGCAGATGAACCTAAATAAATAATGACATTTAAAGTGTATCCACGTGCCTACGTGGGTGACCACGTTTGTTTGTTATGTAAATAAACCTGATATGTGATCGATACGAAATTATTTTATGTTGTTATCGACTTTGAAATAGTTACGATTTTAAAAGATTTGGAATTTAAAAAGAATTCTTGAATCGCACTCTAGCTTTACATCAGGCGGAGTGTTGTCACATGTAGAGGTACAATAACAAAAAGAAAATCTAATATTAAAATATTGGTTAATATTTAATATTTAACATTGTCTTGATGTCTCTGCAAACATTTGTTTCCTCAAGTCAGCATAGCGGAAGCGACTGCTGCCTGCAGTCTCTGTGGTGGCCGTTCATGGATCGTACTCAAATTTATCATCAAACAAAGCGTGGCAAATTATTTAAAAAATCATAGAATGATACACAATAATCATTGTTGGTTATTTTTATAAATTTTTGACTAGATATAGTGTAACTACTACTAATTTTAATTGAATATAAATAATAATGCATTCAATATCCCAAAAAAATATTTATAAAAAAATACGATAAACGATAATTATAGTTGCATTGAGTAACTAACCTTGCACTATAGGTTTTACAAAGTGTTATTTGCAGTTTTCGACGTTAACAGAAACCATTGTAACTTTATTAATTTTTATTTATATTAATTAATACATTTTTTCTCTATGAAATATATTCCACATCAGCAATTTTATGTTTAAAAAAAATTGTAAATCAACAATTTCCCTTGTTAAAATAAGTTGAACTAAGTAAATTATTAGTGAAGTTTACATCATTTTCATAACTGAAGCAATTAAAAATATCCTCACTACAATAGTTAGTTTGTACGAGTAATAAAGTGTAGAGTAATAACGTCTAATCAGCTCATTAACACTTTAAAATTAGAGAATAGATTCCAGTAACGTTAGCAAACAAGCAATCGGGAATATAGGATGCTTACAAAGATAGTTCGATTTTAATATTTTAAATCATGTACAAAAAAAAAACAAGTAGGTCATGTAAGGGTTAAAATTGGGTACAATAATAAATCTACAGAATAATGCAGTCTAGCTTTATATAGTGGTGTAAAATATTTACAAGTACCAATGCGCTCTCATTTGATACAGCAATTTTGGACTTAAATAATAAATGAATAGAACATTTACGTATTAGATTCCCCTGGCAATAGCTTATTAATTTAAAATAAACTAAATCACCGTGAAATTACTTTCAACCCCTACGAGTACGCGACGTGCTATCGAAATATATTTAAATGGATCTTATACCTTTTAGGAAAGAGAAAACTAAATAAAAATAATAGTGGATTACTCTAGAATTGTGAGTTATTTAAACTATAAGAGATACAATTGCCGCATATAAAGCTACATGAATCAGTACCTATTGTTGAAAATATAAAAGGCACCGCGTACATATAACACGTACGTCACACCTGTTTACATACATTTCAAAAACCTCTTAATTTATTATAATTATTTCACTCCAGACTACATTATTATTGTAACGTAACATAATAAATGGTATTAAGATAACACGTTATTAAAAACCAGATTTACAAGTAACCTTAGATATTGTACTATTGTTATTCAGTTCGTTGATGCTTTCACAATAACTATCACGATGACATCTACACCAAAAGCTTGTTCATAAATTGCTCACATATTATTATGATACTTCTATAAATTCTACCTACGCGTCGCCCACTCAAAACTTATCTTCAATGAATTTTTCAAAAGAATACTTTTTAAGAATTTAAAACAAAATAATGAGAAATTAAAAGCTTAGTGGGCGTTATAGATAGAGGTCGTAAACCAAACTGTTATTAATTTGAATAATATGGTTAATATGGCAATACAAAAATCGTTTCTATTTATTAATTTGTACTATTAACATTTATGATAAATATATATTTTTTATAGATAAATTATTGTATGCAATATTTTGTACTTCAATAGACAGTTTAGGAGATTAACTAAAAAGATTTGTTGTGCGAAAGCGGATGACAGTGTCGGAAGATATTTCTTAGGCAGATTGATCATCGCACCCTCAACCGCCGTGCATACGTGGGGGAATAATGGATATGGTCGAAACGAAAGTGGTATGTGGAGAGAGGAGTGATGGCGCTCCATGCTTTCTGTCTACCCCAGTGGGATCAGGGTGTGAGTTAAGTAGTAGTAGTTAGTAGTAGGCAGTTAAATGGTTAACTTTTATTTAGGTTTTATAGTGTATCATGACCTTAATTTAATTAAAACAAACGCGCGTTTAGAGCTAAATCCTTATTTAGCTAGGGATACAAATAACATTATTATTTAGAATGCACAAATGTTTAAATGTTTGTCTCTCAATCACGCAAATGTCTATTTAACATGAACCTGAATTTGGACGCCTACTCTTGAGAAATAGAATTACGTCGAAAGATTGGAAGCTATTTAGTTAGTCTGTTAATGAATTCAAATAACTATATTCTATAAAACGTCGTCATTAATTTATCCCAAACTGACAAGTATAGTAATGCTGCCAACTTAAGTGAACGTATTAAACATAAATCTTGAACGAACATCCTAAATGTTGTCTCACAACCGCGTTTGTTAAGCCATCACACCGCTAAGTGCTGATGCCTATAAATCTTTCCTTTAAACAGTAATGTAATGTATTCGAAATTAAATTGTCTTTATTTATGTATTCAAATAATTCGTGTACTTTGTAAAGTTTTGTAACTCCGTCTTGTCAATTTGTTGTAGGATTTCTTGTTCAATATTAATATAATTTTTGATTAAAATCTGTTAAATATGTTTGTTTATAGTGAAAATAACATATAGCGTCCCTAAATGACCAAACAATATAAAAATGTAAAATGAAGAGATTTAAAGAGTGGTAGGCGGACTCACGACGATATTAGCCCAACCTGCTGTCCTGGGGTAGTACGGTAACACCCAGGAAGTGAACTAGTTGCCATTCGCGATCAACTTAGGAGACAACTGAGGAGTATGCACTGTCAACCTGGATACATTATACATTACATTTATGCATACATTCGTCTTCTTAAGCCGGCGTAGGGAAGGCGACTGATGCCTGCAGAAATTTCTCTGTATTAGAAGTTTCCATTCAGGCAGAGTGTTGCCATATTATATGCAGAACTACGATAAAAAAAAACTGTTCAATTTTGATCATAATTACATCATAAGCTTATCTTTTAATAATATTCCAAAAATTATTAAAAGTAACCGATTAAATTCAAATAGTTTTATTCTAACATATTTTACGCGCAATAAAAGCTTTCTATTTGAAAATATTTGGGACATTTTCTTAGTATAATTCTATTGTAGCCATACCGATGTTATGTACAGTAAAGTAGGTGTGTCGCAGAAATAGTTGTATAAAACTTCCTTCCTTCTTCCAACTTTACAAGAGCTCCAACGTTTTAGTTCCGGAACGATTGCTGGAAGTAATAGGTCGGTACTCTTTGTAATAAAATTTCTTAAAAATATAAAATACAAAACAAAATCTCGCTTTGCTTCTGAACAAACTGAACTTATTAGCAAGTTTTCTTTCCTATTCGATTACGTTTTTATCTTTTTTCTGAAATTTTTGTCTACAGTAATATTTTAATGTTTTTAAATACATTGCCTAGTCTTTAGTTTGATGTTTTATTGTCACCTTGGAAGTAGCCGGGTAAAAAGTGTTCCCTATCAATGGACGGCGTATATTCGTGCCTTCAAGCCGGCATAGTGAAGGCGACTGTTGTATACAGATATTTTCTCAGGCGGCTACCATAAAAAATACGTCATTTGCGAAACAAAAACTGTTATTCGAATTGATCAAATCATTCATAACGGTTTCTCAAATGCGTTGACTCCGAGTTAAACAATAAACCCTTTGTTTCATTAATTAGCGAATTCAAATACTTAATTAACACCAACTTTTAATTGAAGTTGTCGACTTTTTTCATTTAATGAGTTCACATTAATTTAAGGTTCTATGTTTTAACACTATCAATTTGGAACGCTTGGAATTAATTGTTCTTCTTATTTCACTACAATTCAACTAAAAGGACAATGTCAATTATTTATTACAATGTTTAAAAATAATATCTTGTTTTATCATTAATTTATTTCAATCATATCAACACATCACTTACCAATCAATAGACAGTGTTTAATTAAGTACATAAAAAACAGATAAAATTATATTTGATGACATACATATATTGATGACAATAAACCCACACTATTGCATCAGAAAAAGTCTAAATTCTCCATGATCCCGGTTAAAACTGATCTGGTGGTAAGGAAGTAGATTTATTTCTCTACAAAATGAACTAAAACTCATCGACAACTATAGGTGAATATGCATTCCCCATTTCTTACTTTGTGGTTTATTAAAATCTATATGCAATAAAAAAAAGATATATAAATACACGATTATAATATATCCCATCCCTACACATTTACCGTTAATAAATTTAAACGTACATATACAAATAACTTATTCAAAAATAGTAAACCAAGTGTTAAAGTCACACAAGATATTGTAGTTAAAACAGAATAACGTCTGAAGGAAGTTCTGCGAAATCAGATATATCGGCAACAGCTGCGTGCGCGCAATAGTCGCCACGATAAGCACACTACCACCCGAGACAAAACAAAATAATGTAAAATCTCAGCTTAATATTTTAAGGCGTTTTGTTTGTATTATTTAACCTTGTACTATCGGCAAAACTGTCGCTGCTACATTTTGGAAAATAATCGTTTGAGTGTGTTAATACGAGCCTGACCCACCTTTATTTTCAGTCAATCATAGTTATAAATTTAATTATAAATCGATTTCTATCAGTGAATGTCCAAACATCTAAAAATTGTCATCAAGGGGTCATCTCGCTAAAGACCGGTACCAATGTAACTTTGTTATATGTACTTTGGTCGCTCAGTGCCTATAGGCACTATTAAAGAGTGGTAGGCAGACTGATGATGGTTATTTGTCCAGTCTGTCGTCCTGGGGTAGTACCACCACTTTCGAATGTAACACCCGTGAAGTGACCAAGTGACAAGTGTTGAAAGTAGCCAGGTATAAGAGAGGAGTGTGCACTGTCAATCTAGATGGTACGTGCTCGTCTCCTCGAGCCGGCATAGTGGAGGCGACTGCAGCCCGTAGAGATTTCTCTGTGGTAGCAGTTGTTTCCATTCATGGACCGCACTCTAGCTTTACATCAGGCGGAGTGTTGTCACATGTCGAGCTACAATAAAAAAAAACAAAGATGGTCATCTTTTTTATTTATTTATTTTTTATTTAAATTTATTTAATAATTTTTTAACTTAATTTCTTGACCTCATTCCTCTCTTCTAATCAACAAAGTGCTCGCCTAAATATTAAATAAAGTGAATGAAACTTGCAACAAGCTTTTGCCTGTAGTATTGACTGCGCTTTTAATTGCGTCGGTCGTTTACTAACGATGGGACGACGCGAGACATCTAGCTATATTTAACCTTAAAATGGCTAACGAAATGATGTTTCGTTGCTTCTTTATAGAATTTTGTTTATTATTTATTTTCCTCGTTAAAAGAAATACCATTTATAATCTTTTGTAAAATATTTTGTAGAAATGTTTTATAATTAAATAATAAATAAATATTTTCTCATATTTTAATGACACGCGAATAACTAATGGAAAAATGTGTAATGCCTATGACATTAAAATAGGAACGTGTTTAATTAAATCATTTGAAAATTTCGAACGGTACCAATGTCACTTTTTTATAATAACATGTACATGATCACTCTGGTATTATAAAATAATTGAAAAACATTTCTATAAATTATAATTATTAACATTACGTTTGTCAGAACAATTCTTTCCTTAACCCTTTTCTTTGTTATTTCTCCGTACCCGCATGAAGGTAATAAATTTTAAACAAAATAATAAAGTAGATAGGCAAGTAATGTTCGCATATTCTTTGAAAAATAGTGATATCACTTTTAATTTTTACTAGCAGCAAATATAATAATAACATACTAACATCATTACCAGACCATGTTTACGGACAAATATTATCTGCAAAGGTAAGTGGGAAGTGGGGGTTTTGTACATAATGTCACATAACACGCTGAGAACGACAGGTAATTTCGTGTATTGAAATACAGAAAACAATGGGAGAGTGTGCGTGACACGTCATTAGTCGAAAGCTATCGACCAGTATGATAACAATAGCACCGGACTATCTCATCTCATTGTGTTATCAAACAACCATTTTATAAAGATTATAATCGGAGTAATTGAGTCAACGTTGTTTATTTCAAAATGCGATAAATCTTTTTTATTTTATTTAAGAACTTATAGCTCAAGCGTCAAATCAAGCGGCAAACTTCCCGGCTTGAGGAGACAAATGTGGATGCTGGATGTGGATCCACTCGCTATACTCAGCTACTTACAAGCTAGTCCTGAAACGCGATCATCACTGACCGTTGTTAAACTTGAAAGTGGTGATAAGACTAGGTAAAGCGATGGCTGCCTACCACTTTTTTGTAATAATATCCTATGCTAAGCTAGTACAATGACCGTCCAAATTACTCGTACATTTTTTTTTATATTAGCTTGGCATGTGACAACACGCCGCCTGATGTAAAGCCAGAGTGCGGTCCATGAATGGAAACAACTGCTACTACAGAGAAACCTGTGCGGGTATCTATCGCCTCCACTATGCCGACGAGCATGTACCATCTTAGATTGACAGTGCACACTCCTCTCGTTTACATATTTGTCATGCGAGATTTGAACACGAGTCTGAATCGGGATATCACGCCTTCTATAGCTATACTACAGCTGCTCTTATGCTCTTATTGAGAAGAGTGTTTTACTTTGTTTGCTCAAAGAATATTTTACGCGAAAAAAGTCTATATTTAAATTAATTATTTGATATTGTCGAGTGAAGTTCAAAAGAATTAATTTACCTACGAGTCTGTGAAAGAAAGGCCGTGTATTTTCCTGTTTAATTTCTTTCTTTATAGAAACAATGTGAATCAAATTTTGTTTATAAAAAGCCTGTTTGAGTTTTCTATTGTAGGTTATTTTTACTATTTCAATCTGCCGCATTGGGAATAGGTACATTCGTGAAAATACACATTTTCTTTGTACTACCCTGGGGCGCATGGGGAGTCAGCGAGCGTTTGAATTTATTTCAAAAGGAGAAAAAGAATTTATGTAATTTGTATATTAACTTATGTGTATGTAATATTGAAAAGAACAAAATAAATATGTAAAATATGTCATTATTAAAATAACGGGTTAAAAAAAATAAAAAAGAGCGGCCGTGGTCTAGCGGTAAGACGCGTGAACTCACGATCAATGAGACCCGTGTTCGAACTTCGCTAAAGACCGGTACCAATGTAACTTTGTTATTTGTACTTTGGTCGCTCAGTGCCTATAGGCACTATTAAAGAGTGGTAGGCAGACTGATGATGGTTATTTGTCCAGTCTGTCGTCCTGGCCCTACTTTCGAATGTAACACCCGTGAAGTGACCTTGTCGCGTTTCGGGGATAGTTTGAAAGTAGCCAGGTATAAGAGAGGAGTGTGCACTGTCAATCTAGATGGTACATGCTCGTCTCCTCAAGCCGGCATAGTGGAGGCGACTGCAGCCCGTAGAGATTTCTCTGTGGTAGCAGTTGTTTCCATTCATGGACCGCACTCTAGCTTTACATCAGGCGGAGTGTTGTCACATGTCGAGCTACAATAAAAAATTAAAAAAAACAGCTCACGTCCTAACGCTTTCTGAGCAATTGACCAATCTGGCTGAGAAAGGTCTTCCTAGGGCGCTCTCTTTAGACACTACCATCCAATTTTGCGCAAGTTTTAGTTAATCTCCTTTCATACATCCTTTCTAATACTGCGACTAAGAAAAATGTTTTTGTTTAAGATTTGTTAGTACCTAATATCTGTTATATTTAACGTGACCACACGTCACGTTTTTGAACGGGACTATCCCTTTTCTGGAAACTGTCCCGTTGTCCCCGAAACCAACTCCGGGACGTAGAATTATCCCGTTTTCCTACAATCGAGCGAGTATCTAATAAGGTTCATCTTGAAAACATATTACCAAAATATAGTTTAAATTTTTTCTTTTTATGGATTATTTGCGGAGACCTTGATGTCCCGTTTGGAGGAAAATAAATAAATAATCACGTTAGTTATGTACCATTTAAAATTAAAAGCGTGTTTTTGTTCATTTATGGCAAAACAATTTATTCAAACGATTGTATGAACTTAATGCACTTTAAACCTCGTGACATTATTAAACACAATGCAACAATAAGACAGCATACGTTAAATGCCTTGAATGCAAATTGGACTTGCTTGATCCACATCTAAAAATAACAATATCTTTATTAAATAGTCTGCACTTTAATTGAGAATGTTAATTGTTATAAATAATTTCCGAGTATCGTTTAAGTTAATTTTAAAAAAGCTTTTAAACTCACGCCCTGTGGAACTCAACTAGCTCTTCCTACCCATAGTGAGACTTTTTTATTATTATTTTTTAATGCCTACACTAAATTAGTATTATTGACACTGAGCTACCAAATATATCATAGTTACATTGGTACCGGTCAAAATTTAGCGAGATCTGAACGTGGATCTCATCGATCGTGAATTCACCCCTTCTACCGCTAAACCACGGTGGTTCTTATGCCAACACCGTATATCCCTACATACTTTGATATGTCAGTTTCACCGAAATCTTTCCTTACAATATTTATTAATTTATTTGTTTCATTAATAGAGATAGCCAGTGAATGGTTAGCCCAGTCATCTTGGGGTAGTACTATCACCTTCGAATGTTACACCCGTTAACACCTGTTGTGTTTCGGGATCAGTATGCAAGTAGCTAAATATATCGAGAGGAGTGTGCGGTCAATCTGCTTGGTGCACACCCGTCTCCCAAGCCGGCATGGGGGAAGCGACTGCTGCCTGTACAAAATCTATAGTAGCAGTTATTTCTGTTCATGGACCGCCTAAACATCAAGTACAATAAGGAAAATATCTTGTTATCTCTACTACTTTTTTATGTAAATTAAAATGTGATATTTAAACGCGGAAATGTAAATGTCAAATTCATTATCTGCATTCGCAGGACAAACTCATCTCTGATAAAGTTCCAATACATATATTTGTACTCTTTAGTCTTAACTTCATATGCGTATCATTAATTTTTGGATAAATGGTTTCCCTTACAAACCTATTTTATCTAATTGAGACATAATTTTGTAATAACACGTAATTTTCTTTATTTTTTATCAAAACCATACCAAACCAATATTTTATTCTCTGTTTCACCTTCTTCAATTTATTTTTGACAGAGTCACTTTTAATGTAATATTAGTATGGATATAGATGTGTATTAATTTAATAAATTAACTGGAGTTTTGCCGACCATCTGGAGGAATCGGACTATCTGTCTTGAAGTACTTGTGTTTCTTCAAGTGTTAATGTGTAGGTAATAATGGTGGATTATTAACTATCAAGTGTTCATGAACGTGCGTGAGTGTGGGCAAACAATTCAAAAGAAGAGAACATATATTTTCATTTTCCCCCTAAAACTCCGTAGGAAGCTTTAGTAATGATTCTACCACTTTACTGAAGGTGTTTATGACTTGACTGGGACCCGACCTAACTATTTAGTGTGATGAATGAATGAATGTGTGATGCACAATAATATTAACTTGATATCAATATTTACTTTGACACTGATGCCATAAAAGTAAAAAAAAAAAACTTGTTAGAGTTAATTCGAGACATTTGGTTTTTAATTTAAATAATACAAATAAAATTAAATACATCATTGTTGGCGGGCTAAACATGGATTCGATGCAAGCAGCTGCGATTAATTTATCAGATTATTTCTCACTACAGTCTTTCATTAGTACCTAACGAACTGAAGATCTCATGTCTTTTTTCATATCTGTTCTTTTTACAATCGCGTTTAATCTAACACAGGCTCGATTTATATTTAACACCACATCTTATTGGTTAACGAAGCGTGTGTTATGAGAGAACACAAAGACTGTTGTATTTTGTACGAGAATTGTATATTGTAAATATATTTATTTATATTTATTGCGGTAGCATAAAAGGAGTTTTGTTAATATTATTATGTGTTTCATAAAAGGTAACGTTTTTTTCTTAATAACAACGTTTTATGAGTTATTTGGTGGTGATTATTAGCCCAGTCTGCCGTACCACACATTTATAAGTTATAAATATAGTCAACATGAAAATGTGTTCATAATAAAATTCAAAAGCAATCCAAATTGGCAACAGTGAAACTGCATTGATTAGTGTCGACTTTTCGGGAACAATGAATGAGAATTTAATTAAAAACTTACTTTTAGATTTCAAAAGTAATCAAATGTTCTCGAGAAGTTAAAAATATTTGTATGTGATTTTGTATTTATTTATTGTGACAATACTCCGTCTGAAGTTAAGCTAGAGTGCGGTATATGCAGCGCCGGATTTAGACTTCCGCGGCCCATAGGCAGAGCATGGAGGCCCTCAAATCGTTTGTGGTTAACTGTTGAAAGTTTCTATTAATGTCAAGGTAAAGAAGAGAGCAACTAAATAAGTTGGCTAACACAAAATTTAAAACAAAACTCAGTGTTTTTTGTTTCTACTGAGCCTTTATCGATTTAATTATTTTTTTTGTGATGTGGTGGCGGCCCCCTTGTGGTGCTGGCCCACGGCACATGATGTTGCCTATGCTTAAATCCGGCACTGGGTGCATGAATGGAAACACCTGCTACTACAAAGAGACTTCAGCAGTCAGTAGGTACCTCTGCTATGGCGACTTGAGGAGGCAAATATTCACCATACTGATCCCTAAATACGACTACTTAAGACCCATATTTACGTATTCTAGCACGAGAAATTTAACGAGTAACAATGTATGCATTAATTTGTTAGTTTTAACTTGTTTTTCGAAAGTTTGTATTATGTTATGTTGTAGACACATTGTCACAGAATAAAGTAGAAATTTTAGTTGCTGTGTAGCTGTTCTCATGCTAGCATCTTAGGTCAATTAGTTTTATTTACCGAACGTGCCTCGTGAGTCGCGTGCATGCATAATCTAGACTTGTACCTACTCGTTACTAAGTTATACTTTAAATGGTTTTTAGTCTTAAAATTTATTAATAATATTCTCCAATGTTTTTTTAAATACTTATACTGAGATAATGCTTGTACTGGACTGGACTTGGCACTGGACGACCAAAGTACATATAACATTTACATTGGTACCGGTCAGAATTTAGCAAGATTTAAATATTTGAATTTGGTACACATTCGTCTCCTCAAACCGTCATAGCGGAGGCGGCTGATGCCTGTAGAAATTTATTTGTAATAGCAGTTGTTTCCGTTCATGTGCCGCACTCTAGCTTTACATCAGCGGGGTTATCAGATGCCGATCTACAATTTTAAAAAATATACACGTTTTTTTTAAGTTCACGTTTTTTCAAGTTAATTATTAAATTCACAACTTTAACCGCTAGTCTACTTCTATTCATTTGTTTTCTACTATGTAGTAAACCAATTGAAATAAAGAAAATGAAGTTATGTTGACGTTTTATCCAAATATATTTAACATTTCGAAGCAAAAAAACGGTGTGCTCTCAGCATTAGACCCAAGGGAGTTAGTTGACATTTTCCGGTTTTAGGACACTTCTTTTTTCTTCATAAAATAACTATTTTATGCTACAAGAGTGGTATTCAGACTGATGATGGTTATTCGAATGTAACACCTTAACAAGTGACCTTTGCGTTTTGGAATCGGTTTTGAAGTAGCCAGGTATAGTGAGAGGAGTATGCACTGTCAATCTGGATATTGCATATTCGTCTCTCGCATGGCGAAATTTTATCTGTAATAACAGTTGTTTCCGGTCATGGACTGCACTCTAGCTTAACATCAGGCGGTGTGTTGTCATATGCCAAGCTACAATATAAAAATATCTTTACTTAAGTGCATCCATCTGATATCATCTCAAGCAAGAGAACGATCCAGCATCATCCAGTTTCATGTTAGGTCCGAACTCATCACAATATAGGTATGCCATAACAACATAGCTTTTAGTATTTACTCATGGGAAATTCGCTTGTCGTCGCTCACCGTTGAGGTTACATCGATTAAAACACTAATCACAAATGCATGTTGCATCGACCATTAAATTCGCAGTGACGCATGATAATATAATTTGTACAGTCACAAACAAAATACATAATTAAATTGTAATAATAAAAAAATATATATCTGAAAGCACTTAATCCACACAATATGCGTGTGGTTATGATTCCATGGAATATGCCTACCCTAGCAGGACAAAGGCGTGTATGTATACAACACTGCAACACGTAAAAACACACACAAGGGTTTTTTTTTAATACACCAGGTTAAAAACCGGGGACCGCGGGCTAAGGTGCCCACGCTATGACCACACGATACATTTTCAAAAGTTTACTGAATATAACAAGTTGCTATTACCTTGTTTTCTTGGGTTAAAAAGCACTGGTCTAAACTGTTTGTATCATTAGAACTGAGTACATACTTGTATAGTTACATAGGCTACTACCGTCCGTTGTTTCTGGAAGATTCGAACACGGGCGTGATCGATTGTAAGTCCACATCTATACTATCTCTGCCACGGTCGCTCTAATATTATTAAACTTCAATCGAAAATGCATCAATAAAAAAACATAAACAAATAAACATCAATTGATTTTAATAATACAAACATATTTATCTAATAGTAATTGACATTTTTATTATTTTTGAATTATGTACTCGAGTGTACAATGTACCTACACGTAAATTTTGATAGGTACAGTCGAATACATACAGTCTCACGTAGCTGTACTACAACGAAATTTTGCTTGCAACTTGCAACGAAATAACGCGAAAGCTCATTGAAAATTCCCGTACCCAGTCATTCGATATCGGAATGCTTTTGATATTTATATATTACAAAAATTATATTGGTTAATATTACTTCCTTCGTAATATTTAAAATTGACTTAACTTTTAATTAAATTACGTTTTAATTAAAAGTAAATTATTTATGTAATTAATCAGAGCAATTTTCGTTTTACTTTCGCAATTTCTTATCCTTATTTTATTTAATTTAACATTTCGGTAACTATTCAAAGTTGTAGCCGCCATGTTTTTTTTTAATTTGGGAGTTACGCTCACAATCGTGCTAGCAACCCCATTGAAGGAAATAATACCATTAACTAAAACATAAGTTTAACTATAAATTTAAAAAAAGCAAAAATAAAAACCAACCTATCTTTAAAATAAAAATTATACAATTCTACAACGGCTACAAAACCGGGCTGGGACAACATACTATTGTATATGCCCATATCCCATTTGTTAATACAAAACTTTTCATGAAGCCACTGTCTATTGGCTTCGCTCCTGACACAATCCCTCAACATGTGTTCCACATCCTCGACTTTGTATAAAAATTAATTGATAAAGCAAAATTAATGAAATACTTATAAAAAAAACTCATAATAATTTAAGCGAAATAAACTAAAATAATGTTCAATACGTTAAAGATGAATCGAATAATTGTTAATTATACTTCAAAAGAAAAGTATAAAATATCTAAAGCAAAGATTTATAAAGCATCGTCTTTAAAGTTTAAAGAAGAGATTCGAATTCCATGTCTGAACTCTGACCTCAGCCATCTTAATAAATTAATTAAAGGAACGATGCGTATACAATTTATTACAATTCGCTATTAACTTGTAACCTTAAAATACTCGCAGTTTATTATTAGTGTATTATATTTCTTATAAGTTTTTAGCGTGATTAGATGACTAGAATTTTGGAGTATTATATTTTTATGGCTTTATACAATTTGCCAATGTCAAAGCTAGAGTACAGTCCATAAACGGAAACAACTGCTGCCACAGATACATTTTTACAGGCAGCAATCGCCTCCGCTATGCCAGCTTGAGGAGACGAATATGCACCATCCAGATTGACAGTGCACACTCCTCCCATAGTACCTGGCTATGTGTTATTATTGTATTTCCGAAATGCGACAAAGTTAATATTGCACAACATACATCATTTATTCATCACATAAAAGAATCATAATTTCAAAGATAGAGGAATCTTCCCTAATACTTCCAATGGAGAGAAATTATTAACTTTTTTCTATTTTGAATCATTTTTCAAACTCACACACGTTTACATAAAGTACGGCCGATTTTTTATAAGTATGATAACAAAAAAAAACAAAACAAAAACACTATTATAGTTATTATTTGGTGTTACATATTTAACCGCGTTATATTTTTTTATATATATACAGGGTGTCCCGTAAGTAGTGGTGTCAACGGTATTTTACAGATAGAGGGGTTCATTATCTACAATATAATTTGGTGATTTTTTTTATACCTTCTAGTTTAAAAGTTATGACATTTTTAAAGAATTATCATTTTTTCCCCCGTTTTATCACAAAACAATGTTATAAAAATTTGTTTACAATTATTTTTACTGGTCTTTTTATTTAATTGGGTTGATAAAATACAGGGCTTTCTAATTAAAATGTTATTTGTAACCAATTAATAACCATGATTAAATAAAAAATTAAAATCTAAACAAGATTTAATTTATCAAATTTTAAGCAAAATATTTAAACGAAGCTGGTGTAAAAAAATTGTATGTAAGGTTACGGGACCATTATTTTAAAAATATCTACAATTCAAACGGATTCTAAAAACGTATAATAATGTTCACTATCATTTTAATTACAATGTTTTTTCGACATAAATACAACAAATGGGCGTCGATTTTTAATAATGCATTCCGATAATAGGACGGATTTTAAGAAATCGGAAATTTGCACTTTTTCACGTTTTAACCTACTGTAAGATACTAACTGCTTGTAGTTCCAATCTTATTTTCATTTCGGTTCCTTAATTTGACTTTAGAGATGTTCATAGAGGGGTAGGCAGACTGACGCCTGTTTCCACTGATACTTTATTCAGAGATTACGTACCTTAAGTACATTAGGCAGAGTGTAATCACATGCCGGACTACTATTAAAACAAAGATTATTAAGTAAATTATGGTGTTATTTTTTTTTTTGTAGCTCGGCATGTGACTACACTCCGCCTGATGTAAAGCTAGAGTGCGGTCCATAAATGGAAACAACTGCTACTACAGAGAAACCTGTGTGGTAGCAGTCGCCTCCACTTTGCCGGTTTGAGGAGACGAGCATGTACCATCTTAGATTGACAGCGCACACTCCTCTCGTTATACCTGGCTACTTTTAAACTATTCCCGAAACGCGACAAAATCACTTTACGGGTGTTACATTCGAAAGTGGTGGTACTACCCCATGACGGCAGACTGGACAAATAGCCATCATCAGTCTGCTGTTGTTAACTTTAAAGAATCTGTTTATGGGACATGTAGTAATAATGAATATGAACTACGACAAAAATTGAATATCGTGTTCGAAAGAATTAAAAATAATCAAAGAGCCCTAGGAAATATCAGGAGAATCTCTATTAGAAGATGTTGGTTTTGCATTAGAGTAAGAGGGAGACATTTTAAGCATTTACTTTAATAAATTATTTTCTTATCCGTATCTATTTACATTGGTTTTATTGGAATTCGCATAAGGTAATAATGAAATTTCTTCGACAAATAGTAGTTTGTTGCTTGTTTTACTTTGAAAAATTACTTTAATTAAAATGACAGTGAACATTGTTATACGTTTTTAGAGTCCCTGTGAATTGTAGATATTTTTAAAATAATGGTCCCGGAATCTTACATACAATTTTTTTACACCAGCTTCGTTTAAATATTTTGCTTAAAATTTGATAAATTAAATCTTGTTTAGATTTTAATTTTTTATTTAATCATGGTTATCAATTGGTTACAAATAATATTTTAATTAGAAAGCCCTGTGTTTTCTCAACCCATTTAAATAAAAATATCAGTGAAAATAACTGTAAACAAATTTTTATAACATTATTTTGTGATAAAACGGGGGGAAAAATTATAATTCTTTAAAAATGTCATAACTTTTAAACCAGAAGGTATTTAAAAAAATCACCAAATTATATTCTAGATATTGAACCCCTCTATCTGTAAAATACCGTTGACACCACTACTTACGGGACACCCTGTATATATATTTTATTTTTTTATTTTTTTTTAAACTTTATTGTTATACCTACAACAAAAGGCGAGCTTAATGCCGCAAGGCATTTTCTTCCAGCTGGCCTTCAGGAAGCAGAAAGGTTCTACCTTGGGTAGTAAATAATAAATAATAAAAAAGTCTTATATAAAACTTAGAAATACTTAACTATATTCAAATACCTACACACACTTATACACATCATTAGTAAAATCCTTAAGCAATTTTCAATTAAGATTAACTATACTTTAAATTGTCACAGCAAACAGAACATGAAGTATTCTACATCTATCTATCCAATTACAAGGAGAAAATTAATTACAACGTCAGAAGCAATTGCCCTTAGAGACTGATCTGTCTTGTCAAAGTTGTTAGGTGATGAGCAGTTCGATACGTCTATTGTCTTTCATTACCACGAATCAAGATCCATTAATTTAATAGTTTATTGATAAGAAAATATGAGAAAAGTATCTTATGTGGGGTAAAGTGGTGGGGTGGGGTAAACCTACATTTAATTAACACCATTAATAAAAAAAATATTTGAAATTATGACGTCTTATGTTCTGTATAGTCTGAGGCTACTTACTGCCAGT
Source organism: Tinea pellionella (assembly GCA_948150575.1). Classification (NCBI taxonomy): domain Eukaryota; kingdom Metazoa; phylum Arthropoda; class Insecta; order Lepidoptera; family Tineidae; genus Tinea; species Tinea pellionella. Next base: position 2,989,442 of record OX411256.1, read on the forward strand.
GCATATTATAAACATATGTTGTATGTAATGTTGTAAAACTGTAAACATAGTTTAGCCGATATTAATGTAAATATAGATGACGATTTTATTGCCTTGTTTTAATTTTATTGATTATGTACTGTAAAGATAGTATATGCACTATGTTTAGATAAATCTAGTGTGTATAATAAACCATTGTTCATGGTACCGTCTACCAGTATTTCTCCTCTTACTGAGAAATCATTGGTATTATACAATACAAAAACAATTCGTTCCACCAAAAACCACCGTTATTTACTGACTACAAATTAGTTGTCAATTCCGGGACGCATATAATATTGTGCTGTTCTTGTCTTGACATACCAATACTCGTAGTATAGGATACCCATCCTGGTTCGGGGACAGACGTACCTATATATTTATATATTTACACAACAATTGGTATTTTTAATATTATATTATAATACAAATTTCTGTTCAACATCAAGAAAGAATTATTATTTCCAGTTAGATAAGCTTTCAAGAGAATTGGGTTTATACGGAATAAAGCAAATAAAACACATACAAGCCAAGAACTGCAACTCCAAAAGTAAATTTCATTGTTATTTAATTCCAAAACTTAGATAATCAACTAACGTAATAATCATAAATACATCAGAATTATTAATTAATATTATAGTAAATAAATTTAGTGTTGCGTAAATTATTTTAACCTGCTGCGCCTGCGCTTAGGTCACTGCCTACACACGCAATGTTTAATTTCATTACCGATTCATAAAATCACAGAGACGATTACCTTTGGGTTATCTTAAAATCTGCGAAACGGTTAAATAGCAAAATGTTAACTTGGTTAGTTAAAGACGAACCACTTTTCAAATATGTGTACGAGTATAATTATACTATTATTACGAAATTTAAAATTAATTTAAGCAAAGGGCTTGGTTGTCATTAATATTGAAGTATCTCTTAAAATTATTCTTCACGATTTACAATATTTCTCACAGTAAATTCTTGACAGCAATAATTGTAAAGTTGTGTAATTACACCTAAGCAAGATATTTTAGTAGAATCAAGTTTTATTGATATGTTATTTAATATTATTGCTATGTTTTCTAGTATTTACAATTCTACTAATATGTGTATAAAATACGAAAATTTTGTGAAATACCGAACCCCTAACTAGGATACTTTGGTATAAGCAATGAATAAGCACCACTTTTTTATATTTTTATATAAATTGTATTTTTAAATTAAATTTTATATCTTGTATAAAAAAGTTTACGATTTTGAATACAAATAATTTAAAAAAAGATCCTTTCTTACCAGCATGTCGGTACCCAACTGTACCCAAGTATAATACAAACTTTAAACACCTAAACACGAAACACTTAACATTTCTAAATAATGTAATTGTTTAGACGTCAAACTACCCTCATTTCCCCTTTACATTAAAAGCTTCTAAGATCTAATCTCATTTGTGCAACATCGACGTCGACACCTCGTGTAATTTTATCTGAGGTAACCTGCAATTTTTGAACCTATACTAAAGTATATTACTCCGTAACTATAGAGCTTTATTTATTTTTTAAATAGAAAGCCCGCATTGTAGATCAATTTCTTCTTAATACTCAAAACGGATAAGTAAAATCAGCACATTACTTGCTGATAGTTACACGTACCTTAATTGGAACCTTTTCGCCATTAAAGATGTTCGCTCTGGGTAAGAAAATAATTGCCTATTACATTACTTACACAGCTTCCGATATATCTTGGTAGAAGAGATCGCTTTTTTCTTCGGGTTTTGTGTAACTAATACAGTAATCTTAATGGAAATCGTTTCGTATAATAAATGTTATAGTAATAAATGAAAAGATTATTATAAATATTAAAATGATTATTCTTTTTTTTAATGATTAATGTATTTAATTAGTTAGGTATTATAGTTAAAGATGAGCAAAGACAGATTACTTTAGGGATCTAAGACCTCGAAGCGGATATGGCCTTGCAGGTTGAACTCATAATTGAGAGGCTAGTGCTCAAATCTCGCGATATTCTGGCTGGTACCGATGTAACTTTGTTTAATTACATATGCTACTCGTTTAGTGCCTATGGTATAATATAGATTTTAATTAAAAGCGAGGTAAGTGAGTGACTGTTGCTGTGGTAACTCGGCTAAGAAAGTTATTTCTTTTAGTATCATTACACTAAAGTTAGTATTCAATAGAATTTATTGCAGTTTTAAGACCGGCGTAAAACCTAGATTTTATTAGGTCATTCTTGTCTGAGTTTGGATGCTTAAAGTAATACTTTTCGAATGAAAATAGATTTTAAAATTAAAGTTATCCATCGTACTTAAGTTTGCTTTAATGAATATTATTTTCAATTATTTTGGAACTATAAAATTCCGAATTTGTTATATTAAATTATAATGAAAATTGTAAAGAAAACAAACCAACGCGCACACTCAGCGTCTCTCAGGGAACCGAACCTACGTACCTCGCTTTGCGCACTGCTCTGACCACTAAATAGCAATTATTATTTTTCTTTTCAATTTCGCGTAATGGGAATAATATTAATATCTGAACATTACAGAGATGAGTCGTAATAAGCAGAATGATGGTGTTTATTAGCCCGGCAGAACCGGTAGTACCACCACCTTCAAGTAAAGTGACTCTGTCGCGTTTCGGGTTCAGTTTGGAAGTAGCCAGGTTTAAAAAGAGAAGTGTGGACAAGTGTGTTTTCGTTCATGAACCGCACTCTAACATCAGGCGGCATGTTTTCATATGCCGAGCTACAATACCCGTAAAAACAAATCCAGTACATTTGCAATCATTTTAGCGCGACTATCGACCCGCGTGTTTATTATGTACATATGCCTTTCTACTAATTGATTGATTGTTCTTAGAAACATGTTTACGAACCAAACATTGTTTTTTTGCTGACCGTACCTAATTGATGGCCTAGCACAGACGACGAACTGTCTAATAAGCCTGAAATTCTACTTTATTCTGATGTAATATAATTGTAATGTCAACCCAAACATTACGGATGGAAATGATAAATAGAGGAAGTTTAACACGTCCACAACGCACGATAGGGCCAAATTCAAAAAAGCTGACCAAATCATCATAAGCGACCCCAAAATTATTGATATTTTTTCATCAAATAATTTATAGATAAGTTCGTTCTTAGATAGAGAAGTTGTTTTCGTTCCTTGAATATTCATTGTGAATTGAAACGTGTATTTAAATCTCGGTAACCTCTTTTTTTATTAAACTTAAGAAAGTTATTTTAGAAAAAAGTTATATCAATTTGTTAACATTATATTGAATCATTTAGCGCTGTTAGTACATTGTTTATAGCATTATTAAACAAAACCTGAATTCAACTAAATTGTGACAACCATTCATACAGATTTATTTAGGCTTAAGTCACACGCATTTCTAAATAAATAAATAAATAATAAAACTTAAGAGCTAAAATTATTCTAATCTAAAAATAAATATATGTGTATATACGGGGTGTAAAAAGACAGCTGGCATTTCCTTTACACAACACTTACCTGTCACACAACCAATACTGAAACGTGAAATGTATTTTTTATTATTAACTTTTTAAACATTTTCAAATAACTCAAGACGTAATGTAAGCAATTTCATAATAACAACTAATGCAAGCACGATAGATCGTTGATCATCTGTGAGTTATGCGTGCCACGAAATCATCGGGACACAAGCCATTGCATTCACATTGCTTGTTTTTCGTATTTCGATGATTTTTTAACAAATGTTACTATAATATTATGTACTTGATATTAGATCAAAAAATGTCAAAAAAAGACGCAAATTTTTGTTATAAATTACAGTCCTAAAAATAAAAAAGAAATAGTCGGACCGCATCAGTATGATGTACCTATAACAGTTTGAGAGGTTGCTATCTAGCTTTTCTTTTTACACTCGATATACACATTGTTTGTACAAATACAGCAGTGTACCCTTAGCCTATTGTACCTACTTATTATGTGCAGACAACAGAAACAAGTATTTTAAACAACTAAACGCTCAAAGAATCTAAACAATTTGTATTTACCGATACTATTTGTCGATATGGTTACATCTCTCTTTGTGCTGATTGCAAACGTGCATGACCATTTTAAAACAATTTGCTTTTATAGGTATAACCTTGCCTTGTTGCAGTTACTTAGGTACCTACTCAAATCACGATTTGAATACATTATTATGATTTATACGAATTAGCAGAATATTAAATGTTTAAATAAACCATTGTATTGTATTTCTCGGAATTTGTGATAATATTTGTATTTTAATCAGCTTTACAAAGTTTTTTTTATTGTAGTTCTGCATATGACAACACTCCGCCTAGTGTAAAGTTAGAGTGCGGTCCATGAATGAAAACAACTGCTATCACAGAGACATTTCTTCAGGAGCAGTCGCCTCCGCCTTGCATATAATGTTCGCAGGTAGCAGGTGCTTCCGCTAAGCTAACCTAATAAGACGAATGTGCATCGTCTAGTTTGACAGTGCACACTTCTCTCGGCATTCCAAGCTACTACCAAACTGATCTCGAAACGTGGTGGAAACTAGTGGTACTCCCAGGACGATAGACTGTGCTACTTTGATTACTTATTTATTGTTATTTTTAACAATTATTCAGTTTATTTTATTATTTGTTTCAGATTATTGCTGTCAATAATTACAATACATCATTGTACAGCCAGCGATGGATTGTTTGGAACGAAATACCCTAATGGTAATAAACCCCTAATTAATTTTTAAATTAGGTACGAGATTTTATGAAATTATTTAGATTTTTTCCCAAAGTTACAAACAAAAGGCACATTTGCGCCCAGTTTTCTCGTGTTTTATACTTATAAATATCAGGAAAGGGACGTTTGATAAAGATAACAGTATTGTGGTCGCGATCAAGATGGCTACAAATCTTTCGAAATGTCTCAAGTTAGAATAATTAAAATAAACGCTATAGTAAGCTGCATAAAATAATTTAGTTAAAATATGTTCGCGATTATATCTATGTAAAATTTTGTTAACAAAACAATATTTTAAAGTACCTAAGTAATATCTTAAATTTTCAGTAATAGTAGGTAATCAGTAATAGTAAAACAGGTAATTTAAATTTTAAAGCGCATAGTAAATGTTGTCAAAACAATTATGAACTGAGTACAAAAATACTGATTAGTGATAATGAGTGTGGATTTATTTTTAAAAAAAATCAAGAGAAACTTGAAAAAATACTTTTGGTCCATTTCTCTTAAGGAAGAAAAAAGGAAAAAAATTGTTTATTTCTAAAAATTCTGCATAAGTCGATTAGCGAATCCTCGTTCCATTTTCACTTTGTTTTTAAAAAATAATGAAGGTACACGTGTTCATTAACACTGTTACAAAATAGGAACATCTTACATAAATGGTTACATCAAAAACCGCAATGCCGACAATGTGCTGTGTAATTTATAAACATTTGCTTTGTTTCAAGTTAATTGTTTGGCTCCGGTTACAAACAATTTATTTCCCATAAATTAGACCAGCGCCGCCAAAAGTGAAAATTAAATGGCCATTTTCTGAATTAAAATGTGGCGCATAGAGTGTGCGGTTCGGATGAGGCAACACTGTTTATTACTTCAATGTTAATCATAATTAGTACATAGTTGCCTTTATTACTAATTAAAATTAAAATGAAATGCGTTCAAGAAGAACTTAAAAACAATTGTATTATTTTAATTTTTACATTTATATTTCAGTTCAAAAAATAAATAAACCATAAAGAAAACATCAACCTAAACAGTATAGATTATTAAATTACCTAAAATTTATAATTAGGTGCTAATATTAAAAATAAATAAATCATTATTTAAAAAATATGACTTATTTTGTTGTTATGGGTGAACAGGAGCCGATACTTCAATTCTTCGTAACTTAAATCAGGCCTCGTATTAGTGATCGTAGTAGTGATGTCAGGAATAAAATTATCTAAGTCAGTCCCAAGCCGTCTTAATGAAGCTAAACTGCATTTCTTAAAAAAAGAGAGAGACTTACAAATTGCAGACTAAGATAGTCCTATAATTAAGAAAGAATTAATCAGCGGTCCTAACAAAAAAAAAACACTACTGATAGAATTAATTATATCGGTATGGCCATAGCCTTAGGTTTCATTTCACTATTAGCAATCAATTTTACGTATGTAATCAATATGCTAATATGTGGCAAAGATAAATTTGTACAAATACGTTTAATTAATTTGATTCACATTGTTTTATTTAATATATATTTATGTTTTTGGTCGATCATTTTAATTACTCACTTCGGCAAAAATAACAATTAAATATAAATTCAGATATCATCAGATGTTTGGTATTTTATACTAGTATTATTTTATTTACTGTAATAATTATAAAATTTGTGTTTGTCTATTATTATTCTTCTTTTATTTCATTAGTTTTAACCACTACACGTCATTTAATTCGTTTACCTTAGCACACAGTCATTCCATTGACTTTTTTTTTCAGAAATTGCAGAATTCGATCTCCTCCATGCAATCGGGGTACCATTCAACAATCCAAAAACTCAATATTTCGATGAAGGTCTCGACGGTTTCCCAGCTTACGGGTTAAAACCAGGATCCGATATAAAAACACCGTATCGTCTTTTCATACCAGAAAAGCTGTACCCAGAATTCTCTATCACAGCTACAGTGAAACCGGCTAATAATGACGGAGGATTTCTATTCAGCGTGGTGAATCCGTTAGAAACTGTAGTGCAGCTCGGTGTACAACTGATACCTTCTGGACCTGGTCTTACAAATATTTCTCTACTCTATACGGATGCAAATGTCTACGCTCTATCTCAAACGATAGCTTCCTTCGTGGTTCCATCATTTGCGAAAAAATGGAGCAGATTTGCCTTGAAGGTGGAGCCGGAAAATGTGACCCTATATCTGAACTGTCATGAATTTGAAACGGTTACTGTGAAAAGAAATCCGACGGAGCTCGTGTTTGATTCTGCATCTACTTTGTACGTAGGGCAAGCCGGACCACTGATAAGGGGAGCTATTCATGTAAGTATTTTTTTTAAATATACAGGATATTTTTTATGATTATTTTATATTGAAATTTCTTACATTTATCGTTGACTATTTAAACTGACTACTCGTATCTTTACTAGCGTCGGATTTTAAAAGATTATAATATTAAAACTGTTATAAAGAATGTTGTGGTTTTTTTTTTTTGTTGTTTCTATTATTCAAGGCAAAGAGATCATTGTAAACTCATTATAGGCAGCCTAGTGAATAGCTATTATAGTTATTAAATTACATTTAAAAAAATACAACAAAAATAAATTCTTTGAAGAAATAAAACTCTTGTTTAGTTCCCAACATATACGAGTATAACCGACGTAGTTTTCGTAACCGCTTTTAGTTCACAAACTTTAGTACCAGTAAAAAAGAAACAACTAATTCCACTAACAAATTCAAATAGAAAATGTCACATGAAATTTTTATTTTGCTCTTTCCTATTTAATTCACATTGCCAATAATACTTTTTTTTTTAAAGTACGATTAATTTTTAACCGACACAGAGAAGATGGTTCGATTTTAATAATTATTTTTTATGTTAAATAAACTATATCTCAAGGTTGATCCAATTTAAATTTCAAGAAAATATTCCACCTCTAAATGTGACAAATTTTCTAAAACAACGAAAAACTATTCCCATAAGATTATTTATTATATCCCGAACTAGAATGAAACCTTATACAACAATCACGTAATTGATCCCTATTTCCAAGAAATAATTCATGTAATTTCAAATCAATCACAAAAAAATAATATTCACTTATAATTTTTGGGAAATGTAAGATTTTTTATTATTATTACATAAATATCTATATATCTATATTTAGGGTTGCCATAACTTCCAGGAACCAATACGGGATATTTATTTATTTATCATTTTAATACGTTCAAAGCTTATTGACTACATTTAATTTAATATAATCAAAATTGAGAAAATATCAGTAATTAAATTAAAATAATAAAATTCATTAGTAGTCCAGTACTGATGTTCCTGCTACTGATATAGTCGCCTACGCTCTCTCACTTCCCACTAACTACCAACACTTAATTGCTATCTACATTTAGTCATTAGGCTTTGGCGACATTAGATACTCCGAAGTTATTCGTTTAGGTTGGGATGATCGCACACAGCCATTTTTATTAATTTATTTAATTAAAGTACTTGACAATATTAGAATTAAACAAAGTCAAATAATATATTACAAACGACATTTGCTTATAACTGATTTTTTTTATAGTAGCTTTGCTTCTGTACTTCGCCTGATGTTAAGCTAAAGTGTCATCCATGACAACTGCTACCACAGATAAATCTCTGCAATCTCTTTTGTTATTCTATATGCTATATTTTTCTTACTTTCTATATGTGACTAGGTAACTTCGCGGAACTTTTAATTGCTTAAAAAAAGAAAAGAGAAAAACGAACAATTACTATACGGTGCGTAATTCCTTGTTTGCAAATAAAGAATTCATACAAGAAAGTTCTATTAAGTATTATTAAGACGAAAAGTTTTCTATTAAATTAGGGACTTACGTTAGTTTATGAAGTTAGAAGTATCATTACTTACTGCTAACTTATTTACGTACTTAACCTCACTTCGTACCTACTAAAGAAAGTTTTGATGAAAAAGCAACATGTAACCTTGTTAGTGAGGTCTTGGTTTATGCAACGTTTGATGGTCAATCCCCAAAGCACGAACTAACTCCCGACTTGCGAATATATTTGCTTCGAGCATATATATTTAGCAACAACGCAACAAGATTGTCAGAGAAATATTCCGTTGGGTGTAACAATAAAAATTGTTTTTAAGAATAATTACCTAAAAATTGATTATTTTTTTAATATTCTTTGAAAGTCTATAATCGTCTTGAGCATACGATTGAATTTAAAAAAAAATTATCAGACTCTAGATCTAGATCACAAAGCTCACTTCACGTTTTTTTTAAATCCTACTTATTTATAAGACATATTATAATTAAGTAAAAGAAAATAACCAAGGCCAACTTCATATCCTGTAGTTTAATATTATGTATATTTTTAGACTCTTAAATGTTATAGTTACGTAGTAAAACTACTTCAAAAAGCTGGCAACATGATCCTATACCGTCGTAGTATTAAACCAACGTACCTCTCTCAATACTGCTGTGTTGTTTCTAACAAAATGTGCTCGAAACAAATCTGTATGAAAGTCGAAGATTGTTCATGCTTACCCTGGGGGTAGGCGTACAAATGCATCACATGTGGTATGAAACTGAAAAGCGTTACGTTCAGGTGTTTTTTTTTTTTCTAATAATGGTAAGAATGGTTTCATCTAGACGTAAGCAAGATTATATCTCACTTCTAATCAAGATATTCTTGTCATATATGTACCTTTGCATATATATACTATACTTTATTCGTACATATTATATTTTGAGTCTTTTGTGAGTTGCTTGTTAAATCTCAGGAGCTGAGATACGTCCTGTTATCGCCCTTCCTTTGTAGACAAAAGCCCCTTTTCGTGACATATAGATAAACAACATTCCTCGACATACTCTTGTGTACCTCTTAGTCTTCTATCTAAATTATCATTCGTACTACTTTTATAAGCCTGAACTATGAATATATGAGAAAACAGTATTATAAAAAGTTTTTTTTTTTAAAACGATTGACAAATATAATATTTTTATACGGCTTACCACCACGTTTATTTTGAGATATCGTGGTCGGCGAAACCTTAGAAAATATTACAAAACAAATATATTGGAGTTTAAAATTTTAAACGAAAAATAATAATGATATTGAGTTTATTATATTTGATGAGCTATTTAAGAGAACTCCTTTCAAGATGAGTCTTTCTGCTATAGCTTCAGAGTTATGGTAGGAAAACAATTTTCTCTAATACTTACTCAGCGGACATCAATGTCCTTAAACAAAGACTACGGAGTAACAGTAACTTCTCTCGCTACATTTTCATGCATGCGCGTCGATATTTTCTTTTATAAATAAAAAAATAAATTTATCAGCTGTGAAAGAGAAAATTCTCCTTATTTTCACGAAGGTCAAATCTTTCCAAATATAATTTGGTATTTTCTTATTCAAATTCTAACAGACCTAGAGACAAAGGGTAGTAATAGAATAGTATTGCTTTTTGTTTTACAAAATTGTGTGACTAAACTCACTATATTGTTCGCGATTTTCTATGTTTATTACAACTACGACTTGGTTCAAAACGATCACGGCTCATCTGCGCTTGCGCATGATATGTTTTAATCCTAGACCGGCACGTGACCCTCTGCCTTCTCTCTCTCCTCGTCGGAGATCATTGTTGAGGATCGTGACTCCTGGTGGCTCGCTCAATAAGATGTCTCCATCGGCTGCGACTGGCTGCGACCCATGATTACTCTCGTCACGTCACTTTAAATTTAATAATGTCTGCAAATTGCAAATGTTACCTTAATAAATAAGGCAGTAATAATTCAACTAATAAAATGTCTCATTAAAATGTTTTATTATGCACCCTGTCGTTTTTCATCAATAACATAATTTCGAAAATATTTAAAATATTATAAACGTTCTCGTGCCCTGCCTGTAATTAATACTGCTTTGTTTGTAATCCCTTTTCTCTGTGTATTATCATTATCAAATCCCTCGAGACAAAGCCTTTGGCTCACCACAATATATGCGGTATTCTCTCAACGTACCGCCCTAAGTAGATACCTTATAATATATAAATCCTATTTTACACACTTACTTCCATATATATATTTTAACACGTGTACATACAACATAAAATACTTTTTACTAAATTATGATGAAAATAGAGAAAAAAAACTTCAAACGCCTACAAAATTCAATATAGCAATCAATTTTAAGTTATAAGGTTTAATAAGATTTTCTTCAGCGTTCAGAGACTAATAAGATCATTTACTAGAGACCGTGAAAGCCTAAAAATACATTTGAGGCTTTAATGTCATTAAATATAGGTTATATTTGTCAATTTTCTTTAGGTCGACCTCAAAACAGGGTACAAGGACAAAACTAACAACACCCAAGTCTCAGAAGAAAATATTTAAACAAGAATGTTTTTATATTCCAAATGTTTTAAGTGCAACGAGAGGAGTGTGCACTGTCAATCTGAATGGTGCACAATCGTCTCCTCAGGCCAGCATAGCGGAGGCAACTGCTTCCTGTAGAAATTTCTCTGTAGTAGCATTTGTTTTCGTTCACGGCCCGCACTCTGGTTTTAAACATCAGGCGGAGTGTAGTTGCCGAGTTACAATTTAAAAAAGTGTTTTTCTGTAGATTTCTAAAACTATTTACTTTCTAATTTTAATATATAAAATATAAAATAAAAAAAATAGCTCTTTAATTCAGTACCTCTCTCAGAGCGAGTTCTCATGAAATTTTTAAAAAACATCAGCCTGAAGCCTGAATGGTTTTCATTTCTCTACTATTATCTTGAAATTTTCCTTGAAAATATATAAATGTTTCAGTTTAAAAGAATTACTCTACAGCGCGAGGTTATGTGTGTGTGTGCAGTTAGTATCGTACATATCGAGGGTACATAGTTACATTAATTACTAATACATTGTAAACTAAACTTTATCTCAATGTGATAAAGTTCTAGTCAGAATGAAAGTAAACATCGAAGTATGTAGTATAATTTGATTTAGAATTTAGATCATTTGAACAATTTGTTCGATCCGATGTTTAGACGCCGACTGTACTTTTGTAGATTTATAGAAAAGAAAACTAAGCCTTATTTCTCTACTTCTAAGAACTTACGCTTCTTTCATTCTTGCCCGTCATAATACTCGAAATATACTTCCCGTTTACTTACACTGAAAGTAGTTAGTTATACTACCTACCTTCTGTCGCCTTTAGGTCTACTTTTGAAAACAGCGACAAATTAAAAACTGATAAATAAATAAAAGTATGTTATATTATGTTTTGTTTATATGATGATTAACGAAAAAGAGTTAAATATTATTATATACATATGTTGGTAAGCGATGATTGTTGCTTAAATCGGAAGTTAACCTTTAGGATGACACTATGTGGGGTGTCGACCACTCAGACAGCAGCTTCTGCAATATTAACGTGTCTCATAAAAGTGGAGAGATGTCGACGGGACAAGTGCATTGCTTGCTGAGAAGTTAAAAAGTTGCGGTTTGATGCATCTGTGGCTTTGCTATTTACGAAGCAATTCTTGCATTTTGAACATGAATTTTTCTCATGAATATTTTTTCCCAAATATTGTGGGATACATAATTATATTCTTCGTTTTTTTTTTAAATTAGCAAAAACATCCTTTTTTATTTTTTTAATGTGGCTCGGCATGTGACAACAATCCTGATATAAAACTATAGTGTGGTCCATGAATGGAAACAACTGCTACTTGCTTAAACACTTAATAGACTCTATTATTTGGCAAATAGGTCTTAAACTGTTTCACTGATCAATCTCAATTTACTATCTATAAAATAATTAAACCCATTTTATGTCATTGATGTAAAAGTTAACTTTTATAATTAAAACCTTTTAAGCTAAGTAAAGAGGTATATGAGGCATCTACACAAATCTTAGCCGCAACGCTTGCCAAAAGATAACTTAATAAAGGACCCTTAACAATGTAAACTTGCTTAGACAAAGTTATTCTCATAAACAAACCTCTTTGGTAAAACTCGCTAAACAACATATTTTTTATACGTTTTAACACTAGAAAGACGACGACCGGTCAAATGATCATTTAAACAAATGTTCATTTATCCATTAGAATGAATTGATTTCACTTTAGTAGGTTGGATATATACTGACCGCTGTTTTCGTAAGTTACCTTTTAATTAGCCAGGTATACCGAGAGGAGTTGTTTACGCGACGACGCACTCCTCCGCCTCTTTATAAGCAAAACATGAATTCTGTTGTCATTGATGAAATGCGCCATACAGAACAAATACCCAAATCAACGTATAGGCGTTATAATTTGATATCATCAGCCCGCTTACCACTTCTTAAATGTACAGGATTTAATTTCACATAAAAACGAAAATTATCTAATTTAAAGTTTAATGTACAGTCAAATGACTGCTTCCTTCATTAAAGTGTTAACACTTGTGTATGTAGTGATTTATTAAACGTAATTATCGAGGGAAAATCACTATCCAATTTTAAATTATTTCCCCAAAGGATAATAACCCACCACTATTACTCATTAACACTTGAAGAAACACGGGTTTAGGAAAATAATTCTCCTGAAATAACCTATCTCCAGATTTCTACCAAAACTCCAATCTGATATTTACATAATGTTTACAAATTCTACATCAGACTCACCACTCTAACCATGTTACTTGTTATAAATTCAATTCTATCAACAGTCAATTTGTATATTTACAAATGTACAATCGTTAACAAAAATTGTTTTATTTTAACTTTTTTTTTTAACTTAGAAAATTGAACAAAGCTTTTGGTTAAAAAAGTTTTGACAAAATCTGACAACATTTTATTGTGAACGTATGTAGTAGAAAAAAGCTTATGCCCGTTTTCACCAATAAACACCAAACTCGCTCTTACTAAAGTAAAGCCTAAAGGAGGTGGAATGTAGGTTCTCAAATATAGGTGACATTTAAGAACTAAATTTACACCTATAACTGCTTGGGGATTACCTTAAGGTTTAGGGGTTGTTGGTGAAAATGGGCATTAATACTCTACTAACTTTTCTAGTTTTTTCGTTTACGTGTACAACTTTTTTCCGAAAAAAAGTCGCGTGCCACGCAGAGGAAATACAATTTAATTTTTATTTCGTACGTTTATTATAAAATTCTCAAATTAATTGTAGGAAGCTTTCTTTATTAGATTAGATGTGGCGTCTTTCGTACTGGGTGCTACCATTTTCAAGCGCAAGCCGGGACTGCATTTTGAGGTTACTTTGCAAGTAGCCGGAGTACAATAAAATACATTTCTCTGTCACCACCCCTCTTGGTATACACTCTGGCTTAGCTTCAAACGAGGTGCCAGTCTATTATTAAAAAGAAATTTCGTAACAATATCTAAGAAGAGCGTTAGTGAACTATTTTTTTACTTTAAAATAGACTTTATTACAAAAGGTGAAAGATCATTTTCACATAACATTCATATATGAATATACGAAATTCAATTATGCTTCCTACAGTACGATATGCAGAGATTTAAGTAAACAAGCCTCGGTTCAAATCAGCGAATCTGTCAACCTGTGCAAACATACCTATGGTTACCTTTGATAATGTTTAGATTCGCTTTTTGCCTAACAAATATTTAATTTAATGGAAACTTTATATGCATTTGATAGAAAACTTTTAAAATTATGTACGTAATTATGTATGTACGTAAATGAAATTAGATTTAAATTATGAAACTTCATAAACTGAGTAAGATCATAACTGATATATTAATTAACTTTAATGACGATATTTTCGTTAAGTTCCATTATGAATAGAAGTTTAATTTTCTGAATATTTTATTAATTAAATTCGAGTATACTTCACAACGAAACTTAATAAATATTTTTAATAATTAATTTTCCAGCGTGTACAAGCGAGTGAGTATCTGTAAAAAATTACAAAAATATTTTTAAATTATTGTTAAAAATAAATTAATTAATTAAATTTAAACACCGCACGGTTTTAAAGTTAATAATTAAAGTTATTTACTATTAACATTTTTTGTTACGGAAAATTGCATTAACCCTTATTGTAAACTTTGAACAAAATCTAAGTTTTGAGATGTTTAGAAACAAATTTTGACTCGTGGGCAATCTGCAATATCGTAATTTTTTACATCCTTAATGGTAGAATCAAGGTCGTTAAGTTTTTACTCGCTTGTTTATCCTAGAAAACTGTTTCCACTAGAATTTGGCCATGTGTTAAGATCAGACGTAGGATAGAAGTTATTCAGTCTGGATCGGTCTGTTCTCCCGCGCGCACGTGATATGCTATATATCTATATAGAAAAGTAATAATTTATTAACACTATCTCTTTATTAATGCAGTGGTATGTCATTACGCCAAGTAAACGTCGCGGGTGACATGTGTTGACGCAATCGGATGTGCTACGCGCGCGCGCTACGGGTGTCACATAGTACACGTGGCTACGGCAAAATGACGTGTGCCTCTGCATAATTTGACGTGTGACGTGTCAAAATGGACATTATCGGTTCGTGATTTAATGGGTTGTGCGAACAATGTACTCTAAATAATTTATAATTACCGTATTTTATTAATTTCTACTAATTAATTTTATGATTTTCGATTTAATTTTGATTGATTTAAAAATTCCATAAATGATTATTTTAACGTCTGTGCAAACTTGAACTCTAATATAAAAGTAATAAGGTTTATTTTCCAAAAATTTGTTTTCTTGTTAACACCTAATTTAGTCGTATGAAGGCTTCTTCAAATATTAAACATAGGTGCTTTTAAATATGTCTTTTAAGTATTTGCTCCGATAATTGGCATAAGATCATGAATACAGAAGGTCGTAAGAGTTATTTTCGAGACATATTATGTGGGTTTCGATAATAATAATGTTAGTAATTTTACACTAATTCAAATAATTCCTCATAAAAATTAAGTTACATTTTCAGTTGTAAATTATTCACAATTTTTCGTCTAAGAATATGTTTTTTAATGCGGATTTCTGAGATGAAATAAGCTTAGACGACAACCAGGTCAGTTGGGCAGACTATCTGTCGCCAACGTTATTGACTTTGCTCTGCCAACGCCGCAATATAGGGGGTGTTATAAAAACATGGGTAGGGGTGAACTACTCTCATACACCCTGTACATTTCAATGTCAGTTTGCGTATTGTTTTATAGTTATTTTTAGTTCGTATTTCGACTGTGTTAATTGGGTTGTTTTACTTACAGAATTGTTATCAATTCATATTTCCAACATGATGTTCCCTTTTAATGTCGACTTGTATTAGGGTATGTTATTGTAACGTAATGATACCATAGAATAAAGATAATTTTGCTACTATGACGTAGTTTTGAGGCTGGAACTAAGTATATGTTTATATGATATTTTTATGTGGTACGCAGACTGGTCTGGCCGTCCTGGGGTACAACCCCTAATTTAGTCGCGTTTCGGGATTAGTTTCTGCGTGTGCACTGTCAACCTGTACCGTGTACATGCGTCTCTTTTACAGACATAGCTCCGTAGTAGCAGTTGTATCGTAAATCGTTCATGTATCGTAAACTCCCTTGAAGTGTGATCACATGCCGGGCTACTATAACAATAATATACATGTAAAAGTGTCTGCCATCGTGTTTAATAAAGTTTAATCAAAACATAAAGTAGACATTTAGAAAAATTGTGATAAAGAATAAACATTTGTAGTAAGTAGTAGCTTCTATATGAGCAGTTTGAGCACTTACATGGAGGAGATTCCAAGAAATATGGTTTGTACGCATTTAAGCTCGGTAAAGTCGCAAAAAAACATATTTCTAAGTGATCATTAGGAACGCTCATTAGGTTTTTGTAAAGAGGTTTTACTTAAATTATTATACGTATTACATACCAAGTATAAAAATGTAATATACTAATTACTTATACTATACTATAAACTATATTATAATATACTATTTTGAGTTAAGTTCGTAGTTTAGAGGTCTCGATTTCAATCCACATCCAGGTCGGTATCCCTTACACAAGTTAATTTTATACAATACAATACAATTGTCACGCCCTTAATTTTACAAATAAGGATATTCTAGAACGTATTTGCTATATAATTAATTGTTTAATTTTGTAGTAACAAAAATAACTTTTTTTTTGTCTAGATTACCTACCTATTCCCCATATTCCCAGAACTACATTTTTAGGAACGTTGGATTGGACCATACTTCTGTCTCGCTCTTTCGCGTAAATTATTAGACATAGGGCGTGAGAGCAAGAAGTACGGGGAGAATTTTCATACTTTGGGAGTTAAACTTAGGCAGTACGGAGACAGCCAGTCAGTAAAAAAGGGTCTGAAGGAATTTCCCATTCCCTTATGTATTTAGAATATAAGAAGGAGTATTGGCTTTTTATTTCTGGTATTACATTAAGATTAAAAATAGTACAGCGAGCTCCTTTTTTAAACGTGTTTATTTTTCTTCTACATTTACATTGCTTGTGTATTTGGGACGTAATGTTGATAATAAAAATTCGTCTAATAGTTTTCACTGTCGATATTGTCCAGAACTTTACTATGTCTGAATTTTTTTAAATTGTAGCTCGACATATGACAACACTCAGCCAGATGTAAGGTTAGACTATGGTCCATGAGGAAAACAATTGCTACCCCAGATAAATTTCTACAGGCAGCAGTCGCCTCCGCTATGCCGCCATGCCGTTGTGCATCATCCATATTAACACACACACGCTCCTCTAGTTATACCTGGCTACTTCTATACTAATTACTTAACAAGGACACTTTACTGGAATGTAATGGTACTATCTCAGGACGGCAGATCGGTCAAATAACTATCATCAGTCTGCCTACCACTCTTTAAAAGAATTATTCCTCAAAATAATCATTTTATTTGTTGTAATGAGGGAGTATTTTATATTCACAGCGATGGAGGCACTGTGTGGTCTGAACGCACCGTTAACGTTTCAAAGCACGTCTTCTTAAAAACAGCCTGCACGTCCAAATATTCTATACATACGCTAAAATGCAACAATTCCTATGCATATTGCAGTTCAACATACATATTTAAAGATTTACCAGCTATTGTTTGTAGATTGATCATACAATGTTATTGACCACTTACGAACGTCTAAGTAATCTGTAATTTATTTATAATTATTGATATACCTAAAAATAATGAAAATTTAATAAAAATAAATCAACACGCATACACTTACCTTCCACTTTACTCACGGATGTTTTGACCACTGAACTATTCCGCCAGTGGTACGTGACTGTGCCGAAATTCTTCTATTCTACCTTTCCATTGGCAACCTGCGTCATGATGTCATATTATTGTTTATTTTTTAAATAAAACTAATAACTAGCAAGTTCCACTTTAGAGTTGACTTCGTTGCTAACCGATACAACCGTTTTTTTTTCATTCTAATTTAATCATAAAATAAATTTAGCATTTAAAATGCCAAAAATTAATAAAGAAAATAAACGATCATTGATTTATTTACTGGTAATCCAAACAATAGTAATGCAATAAAAAAAATGTGTGCGTAGGCGGCGACGATTGAGAAATATAGTAACACGTGTGAATACAATACATGCCTATTACACCTCTACCATTACCTACACCACATATATTTGCCTCGGCAATGGGAAGGCGATCATAGCGCGCCGACGGATTTTCTCCCAAATCTCCTTAGGTCCGTTTTTACCAGAAAGCCCGTTAAAGTTACTTAACCTATTACTTTAACCGTTACGTTTACATTATGGTTTACATTTACTCCACACGAGTTACTCCGAGTAACCGTAACCAACGAATCTTGACTGGTTAAAGTTAAAGTAATCGTCAAACCTTACTAACGTCAAATGTATAAAAAGAAGCCAAATATGTTTTTCTGTTATTTTTTCGGGATCAGCCACCCTTTTAACGATAAGAATATGAATTTACACGATGTTGCAACGCGTGTGAAGTAAATGTAAACGTTTAACGGTCGTTGTTGCCGTAAAAGTAATAGTTAAAGTTCCTTTAATCCAAATCCAAATTCATAATTCTTCTTATTACTTCTCACTTGATCTCTTCTCGGATAATTTAATCTTCTTATAAAAACAAGCTTATGTAAGCCCAAAAAAGTTAAAGAACAACAAACAAGTGAACATTGTGTTGAAGCGTAGTTTTCTCCAAGACAATAAAGTGAACTTTAAAAACCATGGCGATGGTTATGTCAAGAAAATCTAAACTGGCAGTGTGTTCAGTGTGTACTTTGGTGACATTAGGTATTTTATTGGCTATATTATCGACTTTTGGTGTTTTTCAAGAAAAAATCAAACATAAATCGGCTACAGCTGAAAAATATAGTCAATGGAAGTCTGAACCTCACACTGTTGACAGAGTAAGTATTTTAATTAAATTGTATACTTACCTATAAAACATTCTTATTTTTTAAGTGATATAATTTAAAAGAAAAATTCGAGACATAAATGTCGAATTTAATGCCGCCTATTGTGCTACCTAATTTAATAATTGTATGTTCTGTTTGTTTTTTTTCGCACAATAAAGAGTTTTTATTATTATTATTATTATTATTATTATTATTAATAAGTCAAAGAAGAAGGTATTAGGGAAACTTGTGAAAATAATTGGCTATTCACACCACCCACGAACGGAATTTCCCAATTCTCATTGGTTAAAAACATATTGAATTTGAAAAATATGTTTTTTTTTCTTCTCTTTTTATACATTACAAATACTACAATACAATAAAATATAAACAAAAATTTTTTCCAGTTAGAGGTAAACATTTATAATTCTGTATTATTTATCGCCTTAAGCCTGTAAGTTTAAGGGCTGGTATTTCAATACTTAATTATAATCTGACTTTAATCTTTTTTTTTTATTTCTTGATTTAAGTTACTTTATTTTTAATTTTCTCATTTAAAATTTTCATATTACAGAAAGATAAGTAAATTTTTTAACGAATTTAATAAATTACTCATTTTATTTTTATTTTTTGATCTTGTTCATTTCCAAATGGGGTATACCATTAAACATATGATTCAAAGCATTGGTTCGATCGTTTACTATTCTTAGTACTAGAATTACTAGATCTAAGATTACCTAACTCAAAAATATAGATATTGATAACTTTTAATTTTATCTAAATTGATCTGCCCGGGTTTTTTATTGGCTTAAAACTAGCCAGGTATAACGAGAGGAGTATTTTATTTATTTATTTATTTTATTTTATTTTACAATTTTTAGTTTACCAAAGAACGAGTTTAGAGGACCCACACTAGGCAAAGCCTGTCGCGGGTCCATGGTTATACAGATTTCCTCTACAGGTTTAGGGTGTTATAAAATTCGGAAAAATATTATTATTATAAACTCACCATCACCATAATAATAACAAATACACCATCAACCTGGATAGTGCACATTAATTTCCTCAAGCCGGCATTGCAGAGCGACTGTTACTTGCAGAAATTTCCGCTTGCAGTTGTTTCCGTTCATAGGCTGCACTGAGCATCAAACGGAGTTTTGTCATATGCCGAGCTACAATTTAAAAAAAAAGATAATCAATAGCAGATACATCTCTTATGATAATACAAATAGAGGCATGTTATTATAATCTGGAATGATACAATTATTCAAACGTAATTATGAGCACGACTAAAGCAATTAACAACCATATTCACATAACCAACCAATCGAAACTAACAAATTATTCAGTATTCCGACGCCATTCTCTTTGTCCCTAAAATTGATTGGATAATTATCTGGTCGCACCCTAATTTATTTGTTCAATCAAAGGATAAAAAACACTAAAAGTCCTCAGAGGAAAGGTATGGTGCTCTTTAAGTAAATGACCAGCCTTTAGCGTTACAGCGTTATTACGTGATCCCAACGTAGAAACATCTCTAGTCTATAAAATTAATGGCTTTCGCATGTCTTCTGAAATGGCTGAGGGTCTATCCTTATTTTACCTTACTATTGCATTTATTGCTTCAAGATATACGTTTATTCTAAGTTTTTTCTCTATTAACCAACCAATATTAGTTTAGTATATTTTATACACTAGTCAACTGTAGTTTTAAACTTGACAAATCTGCGAGTAATAGTCACCTTCGATATGCTGGCTTGATAAGACAGTCAACGTCCAGTTGAACAGGGACAATGTGGCATTTGATGTTCCCTCTAATACTACTTCTAAAACAATAATTGAACCCTTTAAAGTGGTAGTGTGCTCGACACTTACATACATTAATAAAGGACAATGCCCATTTTTGGCCCCATTTAATATCTAATAGTTTGACATCAAAACAATACTCTAAAATAATATCTTATTTTTTCATTAACTTATTTCAATTATATCATCACATCGTTTACTAATTAATAGACAGTTTTTAATTATATAAAAAAAACAGAATATACAATCAATTATTAAAGCCTCAAATAACCTCAAATGCTGCATTAAAATAAGTCTTATTACTCAATAACCTGGGTAAAAAAATTAAAACTGATTTGTGATAAGGAATGTAGATTTATTTTTCTACAAAATTAACCAAAAAATATCATGAAACTCGAGAAAAACATTGCGGGACTATTTCTCTTAGACAAATGGGCATTCTCCTTTAATTAGACACTTAATAAAGTATTATAAATTAAATTACTTTGCAATAGCAACACTGCAAATTACTTTTATCGACTTTCAGAAAAGGCATATGGCCAGATTCCATTAGACAAACACTGACACAAAATCACATAAAAATTAATGTCTTCATATAACTCTAAATACTAAACTGTAAAATAAATACTATTATTTTTTAATATAACATGCTTGAATTAACACAAAAAAACAAAAATTAAGACAAAAATATATGCATTTTTATTATTTTTGTATGCAGCACGGTCGTACTCGTATAACCACACTCAGCTAGAGTGAATTTTATGAGCAGAAACAATTGTAACCACACTAGCAGATACTCTTATTAAACAACATCAATTTTTATACTAATGTGAACAGTGAAGAATCTTTGTTTTGTTGTGGCGGCGCTACATTTTTTTTATTGTAGTTTGGCATGTGACAACTCTCCGCCTGATTAAAAGCTAGAGTTCGGTACTACAGAGAAATATCTACAGGCAGCACTCGCCTCCACTACGCCGGCTTTAAGAGACGAGCATGTACCATCTAGATTGACAGTGCACACTCCTCTCGTTATACCTGGCTACTTTCAAACTATACCCGAAACGCGACAAGGTCGCTCCACGGGTGTTACATTCGAAAGTGGTGGTACTACTCCAGGACGGCAGACTGGTCAAATAACCATCAGCAGTCTGCCTACCACTCTTTAATACATAGTGGTCCAACTGATTAGCAAACTGTCTGGCAACCCGTCTGCCACACGCTGACCAAGTCTTCTTTAGATCGCGTGCCCACTGGCAGAGCACACCAACATGTCATGGTCAAGGTGAACCAACACTCGTTTCTTATTTACTTATATAATAGAAGGAAACCTGTTTAATTTAGATAGATACTAATCAAGTCTTTATTTCTTACTCGTTTACTCAAATACCTGATTAAGAGCCTGCAATCACTAAATAAGGTTTTCTCAGTCCACTATAACAATTTGCACTTTGATCAACCCACTGTCCCTTAGGAAGGACTACACGACCATTAACAAATATTGCCAGTCGTTACTCGGGTCCGAGAGAATCGTGAGTTCTCAACAAGAATGTACGCTTGGGATTCTTGAATTTAATCCCCACTACTCGGATTAATCTATTAAAATAATAATTCGTTTATTACTACTACCTATAATCCAAAAATATAAAAAAAACAACAAAAAATGTAATACTTAAAGGACTCTTTGTGCTGATTTTGATGAAAACTAAAACTGCATTTTTTTAAGTTAATTTTTTCAGCCAGAAAATGAACTCATTGATTTTGAAAAAAAAAAACACGTTGTATTATTGCACCATTCGATAATGTCGCTAAAAAAGATCCTTCAAGCGGAGCGTGAAAAAGCACCTTCTTGGGCCGGCATAGTGATGGCGACTGGGGTCACCGTGTACCGCGGTCCTCCAGTCGTCGGCGCTCATGGGCCTCCACTGTGCTTACCACCAGGCCAATCGACGGCACATGTCGCGTCAATATTAAAAAAAAAATCTGAGAAGTAATGAGATACGAAGATAATTTAGTGTTTTCTTAGGTTTTCGCGAATTTATTTTAACTGAATAAATGTTTTTTTAATGCGTCTTGTTATTATCTGTCGTCATTTGGTTAAAATTAATTAAAATAAACGTAAATTTTTAAAACATTTTTATCGAAGTTCGAATTTCTCGAATTTTTTTCTTATATTTAGTGTTAAGTCCCACAACAGCCACAACATTAAATGTATCTTTATATATTATAGGAGAATATACAATGTACATGTGGAACGGGGGATCCATAACACCCAAATCTAGAGGGTTGTATAGGCAATATTGAAATAGAGGTATAACGAAAAAGGGTTATCCCAGCCACCTAGCTGCCATCAATTACATTTCACACCCATTGTAAGGTCCTTATCTACCGGTCACAAAATCCGTTTAACCCCTAATAAATCACTTGTGTAGGAAAAATTTGCGTTATTTTTGGAAGTAACTGGGTATCGAGGCCGGTTGTCACTGGCTATGGTCTATCGTTTCGCCTTGCTGTGTTTTTGGAATCATTTTTCATAAGTAATCATGTGGATATAAAATTAATTACATTAAAAGAATATTTGTAATATTATTTTATTATTTAAATCAATTTTAAGCGACTGTGTTCTAGCGGTGAGACGCGTGAACTCACGATCTATAGACCCGTGTTGAAATCTCATAAAATTCTAGCCGGTACCAATATGTATTATAAATGTTATATGTACTTTGGTCGCTATAGGCACTATTAACGAGTGGTAGGCAGACTGATGATGGTTATTAGCACAGTCTCCTGTCCTGGGGTAATAATAATAATATTATAGATTTACCTTCTAATATACTTTTTTTTTCATTCTACGATTACCTGTGATATTTAGTCAACGTTCCCCTTACTATACAATCAGACGTCGCGCATGACTAAGCCAGATTATACTCACTGAACTATGAGCGTATGAATAATAAAGTTAGAATTTTGTTTAAAAAATACAACATACAAGTTTATTTTTATGTATGAAAAACCTATCATGAAAATATGATAAAAAAAAGTTATAGGATTGGAAATATAAATAGTTTAAAATATTTTTGCTTGAATTTATATAAAATATAATCTAACCTAAATCAATTTAACCTAAAAAGTTATTATGTTTTGTTGTAATCACAACAATCAATTCAACTTAAAGAACGATTCTCACTTATAAGAAGAATTCATTAAAAAACAGGACAAAAAACTGAAAGTCTAAAATGAACTTTATTCTTAGGGGAGACCAGGGACTTTTAGAACAAAAACAAACCTAGAACTGTCATTATAAATTGTTAATTTTGTTTTTAACTATTCCCTGCTTTAACTTTCCGGATCTCCCCTAACCTAACAAATTTTATAGTTTACTCTAAAACTACTAAATTACCTATTGTGTTAGACTATTTATATCCTTAATATTTATTTAAATTTATTATGTTCTCATAAAATAGGGAAAATGTTCCCGCTAACCTAATAGATAGTTTGTGCCAGTATTGGGAGATGGTGCCAGAATCCACGAAATTCTCTTTAAAACTGAATGGATGCGAACATAACCTAGTTACTGATGAAAATATCGCTTTACTTCTTATGTCTATTTTTTTTTATTTGAACTTTTTTTTAACTTTGTATATTATGAAAGCTTTAGAGTTTCACGTACGTTACAATACGTATGCATACGTCAAGTATTTTACACTGACTCTGACTAATTGAAACTCAAAAGATTTTGATGATAAAAACACAAAAACGTCTTCCTTCATATATTCGCAAAAATCGTAATTACAATTTGGCCGCGACCACAAACGCGAAAGCTTCAACAATTTCGAATTAAATTAATCAAAATAAATGCGATAGTAAGCCGTATAGAGACTTTTAATTTATTTAAAATATACTAAATGCATTTTTTCTTTATTTTTCTTTTTGGCTCGTATAAGTAATTTATACAGAAAAGAAACTTAGTTACATAGTAAACCTAACAGTTCGCATGCCAACAAATAAATGTTGGACGAGGGAATTACTTTTCACCGTCATTTTGAGCAGGGATCATAATATCGAAGCAGAGTAGTTATTAAAACATTGAATTATAGATTTGGATGGCATTTTTTATTGTAGCGTAGTATATGACGACATTCCGTCTGATGTTAAACTAAAGGGCGGTCCGTGAATGGAAACAACTGCTACAAGAAATAATACATAATACAAGAAAGAAAAATTTGTGCACACTTCTCTCGTTATACCTGGCTACTTTCACTACAATCACTTCACGGGTGTTACACTTGAAAGTGGTGGAAGTACCCCAGGACGGCAGACTGGGTTTGTAACCATCATTAATCTGCCTACCATTCTTTAGACTATTTATACATATATACCATATGTATAGTAAATACGTTTATTCAGCTTACATTATAGTTAATTTCTAATCCCATGTCAAATCGCATGCTCACTGTTTCGTAACACCCATAAATTAACTAAAACAATATAATGGATACTAGGTACACTGTACTGGTACTGACGATCATGTACTTATCTCCCAATAATAAAATTATTGAAACGATTTGAAAAAAATCTTTTGAATTATTATTTGCCCTCGTGTTCAGTGGGAAATAAATAAAATTAAATTTTATAAAAAAAAAAATATTTTTTTAAATTAATAATATATACTCATACAACCCCAGTCTTTCAAAGTACTCAAATTATTTGCCCAAAACTCAAAATATGTAACAGGACAAGGACTACATAAAACACCCAGACCTAATCTAAATATTCATTGTTTTATAATATAATAAGTTATTAATATATTTTGTTCCGATCCGGGCATTCATCCTGGGACCTTCATAACTAATAACCATTTCACAGCATAGAAAATAAAATAACAAAACCATTCCTTTCCTCATGTGTGTACACATAAGTGAATATTTTATCTACAGAGTAAGGTTGTAGCACTTCATCATCGACAGGCGATAAGAGCCTCTATTTGGCACTCAATATGATGAACAGTCATCAATCATGTTGTTGTAGTTTATGTTGATGTTTAATTAAGAGATTACCTGCAGTATCTATCTACAGTCTGTCTTTACTATTGTATAATCGTCTACATAATAATTTAAGAAAAATAATTTAATTTAAAATTAAATTTTTTTTGAAAGAAATACCTAAACGTAATGATCGTGGTTTACAATTTTTTTCTTCTTAAAATTATTTCTTTTTTTTTGTCGACCTCTATTGCCTAATTTAGTGACTCACCCACTTGCCGGAAGATAACATTTTCGAGACACGTGGAGAACAAAAACACTAGTTTTAATATTTTATGATAAACATAAATTTAAAAAAGCCAATATTTGTTTCATGCCTGGGTATTACAATATGTTTGTTTTGTCCTTCAGAGACACATATTATAATAACAGTTATGTATTTGACTGTACTTTGACTTAACCTAGTTCTCCGGAAACTACTAGTATACTGCATCTGTTTTAACTAATGTTATTATTAAAATGCTATTAAATTTTCAATAAAAAGTGTAATATATTTGGCGTCAAAAGTAGATTTAATGAATACAGGACCACCTACAATTTAAAAAAAAAAAGATTTATGGAGCCATTGAAGGTGGACTGAGTACAGAATATTTTGAATAATATTTTCCTAATTAAAAACAGCATAAAATCTTACTTAGAAAAAAACTTTATAATTACCTGCTATTAAGAACCTCATCATACTTTCGCGGCTGTTTGAAACTTTCATATCTTAATGTTACTTTGTGTAAAAAGTATTCGGATAAATTAAGAAGGAGACGAACAAAGTAGAGATATAAACAAGAGACATTTATCATAAAATTTTGTTATTATTTCGAACCATTTTTAGTGTTGTACCCGTATAAAAGAAATCCAAAAGAAAGATAAAATAGGCTATTTTTTATAATATTTATAAATACAGTATATTAAAATATTATTTGAGAATATCATACAATCATCCACTGAAGCCGTAGTTTCTTAGCATGCGCGTGCGCACACCTACTAGCGCCATCTATAATAATTTATTTGAACTAGTGTATTGGAAGTTCAAAGTATTTTAAGGTATCCCAAATCTAGTTATATTTAATTTGAATAGATGGCGCTGCAATTATTATTTCACACAATATTACACAAAAATTTTAAATTTAAAATAAATGCAATTGTTTCGCTAAATTACTGTCTGATATTTTTATTACATTTTACGATTCCTGTATGTCCGCCTCAGTTCGACGTGGCCCGGATTTGAATCAACAAAAAATTAGTTACTTAATCAGTCGAAAAATATTCATCTTTTTCATGATACTTGATGAGTATCATAGTAATTAATACTTATTAGATATTCATGGGACCGTAGGGCTTCCAGTTTGTGGACAAAACAATGTATTTTTATGTATTTATCTCAAACAAAGACTTATTTATATTTTATTCCATGAATAAGAAGATAGATTTTTATCTTTCATGTTACGTGCAAGGCGTGCTTTCTTCGAGGAGCGTCTTAAATTTAGTGCACCTCAGTTACTCGCCGGTATGCAGTTCATGCTGCTTTATACACGCACATTTCATTATAAATTACGAATTTAATTTCAACAATTTTATCGGAATCTTTTTGTGATTACAACGTTTTTTAAGGAATGCAGTTGTGTGAATTTATTGCTCGGATGTTTTGGTGATTATTCGTGAAAGATTTAATTTTATTTGTGTTTGTTTTATTAAATTCTAAACATAATTATTTTATAATTAATGTTAGAAAAATATTCACATATTTTGATATTAATCATTTTATTTACAATTTTGTTATTAATTAACACACAAGTTTTGCTAAAATATAGAACATCATAATTAAAATTAATTAATCAACATACAAGCCTATAATAGATATCGAAATGCATTATTATTATATTAATACAATATTTTATATTGTTATGAAACGGAATAACAACGGGTCGACGCATTGACGGTATTCAAAATACTTCCAAATTTAGACATGGCGTTAAGTCAATTACTGTATCGGATTACAGTTCAGAATTCTGTGAACTTTTAAGTAGGTACAATTACATTTACTGTGTTAAAGTTTTAATGTAAATAAATTATTAGATATCTCGTAGCTGTTAGAAGACCCGTGACGTCACTTCGTACGAATAATTACTAGTTACCCACTCACTGTCCCATTTTTTTATCTCGGAATAAAATTCACATCTCTTACGTATACATTATCCGCAATGCACAATGTGGATAATAGTGTGATTGGGTTAGAACCGATGCTTAGCTATATTTTATTTTACGGTCGGTGTCATTTAAAAAAGACACCGTGTTTTCAGTGAAAAATAGTCAACGGTTTGTAAGAAATTTCGATAAAAATTGTTATAATATGATACGCAAAGTGATCGTGCTGGTTATTATACAGGGTGCGTTTCAAGAACTGAAATTGCATGGGTCATCGACTCAAGCTGAAGTGCAGTGTGTCAACACATTCGAAGTAAGTATTTTATACTATTATTTAATTGCAATTACAAAATCTTAAACTTCCCTATTGATGTCGTAGGAAAAGAACATTTTATTGGAAAAATAAATTAGCTAGGTTAACATTACTTTAGGCTTAAAGGAATAGTCCATTGCCTCTTTTATTATTTATTTCATTATTCATTATTCACTCATCGCAAAAAAAAAGGAAAATCGCTAATTTGTTCTATATTAAGGTATAATCTTTAATTCTATTTTTATTCTTTAATAATATGTATAAAATATAAATATAAGAAGTATTTATTACATTAATATAAAGTATTATTAATAATACTTTTTATTAATAATTAGAAAACATTTTTAAATGCTTTTTTAGATATCATTTGACAGCGACATTTAAAAATATATTTAAATGAGTTTTATGTACAATAAACGCCATTTCCACAGGAAATGGGTAAAGGCAGTGGCGGCGATGAAATTGACATAGACAATTTTTTGGTGACTACACTTTTTTATATTTATAGCTTCACTAACTTGATGAAGTCTGTTTATAAAAGACGGGTTTACCATTTGCTTGTAACATTTCGTTAAATTATCAAAAAAACTTTTCATATCATTATTAAAATATTAATTGGAACTTTTACCGTTAAAAAATGACATCTACGAGTTTTATTTTATATTAAAAAAAATTATAATAAAAAAGAAACGGATTTCATCAGATGTTGTACACTAATATAGAATTTAGAATATCATTATTTTTACTAACTTTAACTACTACCAGTCTATGTTCAATCACTAAATTAAAAAAAAAGTATTATATCTTGCAATGTGTTTAACTGCAACTTTGTAACTAGTTACTAATATTATAATAAACTTATATTATTTAAAGTTGCACGATTTCTTGTGTATTTAGGTAGATTTAATCATTTAATGAATTAATTTAAATTAACTTAAACTAAAATGTTTAGTTTTAAATACAAAATAATTATAAAAACTTTTTACCAATTTCTGAGCCTATATTTAAATTCACCATCATCTAAAATCTATCCATTTTATTTACATACATCATATAATATCGTAGTAAAACTATTAAAATATATACGAGTATTAAATTTAATTTAACAGTCATAGAAACATGAGAACATCAAATCAAATAAAGGCTTTGCTAACAGCAGAAATCATGTAAAGCCTGCATTTGTAAACAATCAAAATGGACGAATAAACAATTTTAGTATTGGAATGCGTTTCTGAACTGGGTTCCAACAGTTTTGTACAATTTACAATAACGCTTTGTGTAAATTTCAATTGGATATGTCTACCTATCTACTACATATACTATATATTGATATACTTGGTGTTAGGTTGAAAGTTACACATTTTAATCAAACTTGTTGCGTTTCGGGATCAGTTTGGAAGTAGCCGGGTATAACGAGAGGAATGTGCACTATAAATCTGGATGGTACACATTCTTCCCCTCAAGCCGGCATAACGGAGGCGACTGCTGCCTGTAGAAATTTATCTGTAGTACTGCCACTACAGATTCCGTTCAAGACCTCACTCTAGCTTAACATCAGGCGGAGTGTTGTCATATGCCGAGCTACACGATATCTTAAAAAGAATGATCAATGGAATAGTTTAGGACATCTAATGTAGTGAAAAATAATAATTACTTAAAATTAAAAACTTACAAGCGCAGTGTGAAGAGGCATCTCACGAAGCCGGCATAGCGGACTTGACTGCTGTCTACAGATCCCCTTCTCTAACAGCAGTCGCTTCCGTTTATGGATCGCAGTGAGGTCATATGACATACTTAAATAAAACGTTACAACAATATTCTTATAACCAACAATTTAGATGAATTCAACGTAAATATTATCGCTTACTTAATTTGCAGGTAGACCAGGAAGATGGAGACGTAGAAGGTTCTGGAAGATTCGGGACTATACCTCCATTCCCTCCACCACCACCTGGGCACGATGGTAAAGGCACTTTACAAAGAAATTAATACTACTTTAAGTTTTAATTGAAAATATTTTCTTCAACAAATAGATAAGTTCTATTGATCCCCCAAAACCCAAGTATTAAAATTCTTTGTTGTTATGTAAAAAAAAATCTATTTCTGTAAAAATAACTAGAGAGTTCACATTCGTCAGGCCATCATAGCGGAGGTGACTGCTGCCTGAAGAAGTTTGTAGTAGCAGTTGTTTTCGTTTATGGATCGCACTGTAGCTTGTAGCTGTTTACATCAGGCGGAGTGTTGTCACATGCCGAGATACAATATAAAAAAAGAGAATACAGAACAATTTAGTTTAGTCCCCTTAAAAGTGGGGAATTATAGAATTCCCCATACAAAGAGACTAACATGAGTCTATGTTTTTATAGTGGGTCCAGTCAGTCAGTTTTAAAAATGGCAATACAATTTGTTTCAGGCTATTCGTTACGTCTGAGGGGCGAGAAAGGAGACAGAGGATTTAGGGCAAGAATTATTAATATTATTTATAACAATAACAATTTATTGTGGAAATGTAGAGAATTGACAAATAGAATGCTTTGCCTTCCCATATGTTCTCCTTTAACCTTGGATCCTTCAAGCGGTGCGGGAAAAAGTACTTTCTCAGGCTAGCATAGTAAGGGCGAATCAGGCCAGTCGAGGTCATATGAAAAAAAAAGAAAAAAGTAGTACTACCATAAATAAATAAATGTAAAATTGCACTTTGTAATGGAAAATAAAATTTGCATACTTTTCCTGAAATTACTTAGTAACATTACAGTATACAAATTGTGGGTTTCAATAATTTATAACGTCAATTTTAGAATACTTTATAGTTCTAAAATTGCTTTATTCAGACGTTATTACAAATGTTAGAAGTATATCCTTTCGACACGACATCAAAAAACTAATGCATGAAACTTTTGCTATTCCCATAATTTATGAATAATCATGGAGTATAATGTATTCGATTTCCTTTTTGTTAGTTTACAAAATATTAATATTAAATAGAGTGGTAGGCAGAGTGGTGATGATTATTACAGTCTGTTGTCCTGATGTAGTAGGCAGACTGATGATGGTTATTAGTCCAGTCTGCCGTCCTGGGATAGTACCACCACTTTCGAATGTAACACCCGTGAAGTGACCTTATCGCGTTTCGGGAATAGTTTGATAGTAACCAGGTATAATAAGAAGAGTGTACTGTCAATCTGAATAGTACATTCTCGTCTCTTCAAGCCGGAACAGTGGAGGCGACTGCTGCTCGTAGAGATTTCTCCGTGGAAGCAGTTATATCCATTCATGGACCGCACTCTAGCTTTACATTAGGTGGCGTGTGCCGAGTGCGCCGAGAATGAATTGATGCCGAGCTACAATTTAAAAAAAAAAAGTACCACCACTTTCAAGTGTAACATCCGTGAAATAAGTCACCTTTGGAGATAGCTTGAAAGTAGCCGAGATAGAAAAAGGGGAATGTGCATTGTCAATTTAAACGGTATTAATTTATATTTGGTAGGTCTTCATTCTAGCCTAACATCAGGTGTAGGTGTATTAGCCTTAGTTAATAAATAAAAAAATATATATTACAAATTTTTTGTTCCATATTTTTTTACAAACATTAAACACACGTTAAACCTCTCGTTAATTGAAGTTTAAATCAACAGTGAATATATTTCATGTCCATTTTCCACGACCAATAAAATCATTGCAAATTGTCGACTCGGTCTAATTTCTACGTTAACGTCAACGAACAACCGCTGTCTATATGGAAGAGGTATTTGGCATTTTTCCAAATTGGCCCTTTTTCGTATTTATTCTCCCATTTAGAAGCGGAGTAACAGCTTTGTATCTATCACATAACAGCTGTCAAGGGCTTATATTTCTAATACTTTTGCCAATTTTCACATTTATACGATACTAACTTAACTTTCATAACCAAGAATCAAGAATCAACCGCGAACCCTTTGATGCGCCCTTTTTCGGGAAACCATCCACTAGGCACGAAGCTATCCACACTCGCATTTCACAACTTTCGCATTCGTTCACGAGTGTAGAGCGCGCAAATTAACTATATTTTCCAATATGTTTTCCTTTAGAATACAAGTGAAAGAGGCGTATAGAGATCGCAAGATATAAGATGCCAATTCATTGTCTCTGACTCTCTTTGAAGGTATAGATAGAGATAAATGAACACATTACTCATGCCTAACCACATCGAACTTTAATTTAACAAGTTTAAAACAATCCTAAATAGCGAATATACCGAGTATTTCTGTAAACGTAGAAGTTCTTTGTTCTACAGCTATATCCTTGCTTTAGTTATTGGGTTATTCTTGGTGCGATCACGATCTCTATCTAATTCGTAACGAATTACTTTTTTCTCTTGAGTCTACGTCAAGCCGAACGTCGTGGTTGATAGAGAGTATTGATACAGTTCCGTTATTTGCTATCAATCATACGCGTCTATGATGATAGAGTAAATGCGCTCTGATAAATAAGAAACATCGAAACTAAATCGAAAGTATGTTGTCTTATTATTAAATCCATACTGTAATTAAATGGTAATTAAAAATGCAGACTTATCGAATTTTAATGGTCTTAGAAGTATTTAGGAAGCCTCTAATAGGCAATTCGTTTTCGAATACGTTTATCCGTCACCGTTAGTTCTTACATGTCGTTAGTAACTTCGTAGATCAGCTTTGTTAGCACTGTAAACTGCACACTACACACTATTGCATTTTTGATAACTGCTGGAGTTGTTATTAATATTAATTGTGGTGTATATAAAAAAACAGTAATTTGTGGAGTCAAACTAAAAGTTGAAAGGATTGACCAAATAAATATAAAGTAAATAAAATAAATAATAAAAATAAAAAGTGTAGGTTCACGCTATTGACTATGTGTTCGCGGCGATTTTTTTCTGTTCAATTTTCATCATCCTTTCAATTAAACTATCATTAGTTTAATATTAGTTCAGTGCCAAATTAGATCTTTTAATTATCTACACTTTGACATTAAACTTTTTTCGATAGGATGCACATTTCAGCCACAAATCGTTACAAACCTCACTGAAACCGTATATTACACCTTCCGAAAATTTTCGCAGTTTTCTTAATTTAAATATAATTTACCCTAATTTATCCGACTATCCCGAATTTGATAAGATTATTTTTGCATCAAAAATTATAATCAGCCATAGTCTGTATACAGGTTAGATTCAAATATATTTATTTAACCATTTTTTTAATAATAAACTTAAATCGGATTGTATTCTTATTGAAGAGTTAAGCCGGTTTCATGATATAGAGCCATTATAGCACACTTAACACCATTTTGTTTGAACTCCATCGCGTGTTGGTAAGTTGGTGTGCAAACTTGAATACGAACTGTATGAGTTGAACTTCTTGTTTGTTTTATAGTAGGTATCTGTGGCGATGTTCTTTGTGTTTATGGATTTATTTTATAAACTTTTTAAATTCGTTTTTAATTCTATTTGTACACACATTTTTTAAGAACAATAAATCTGGCAATTTGAATTGTTTCTTTTAAGAATAAAACAATATTATTCTAAAGTATCTGGCGTTCACTAGAGACGAATCGAATCGCGCCGAATCGAATCTTATTTTTTCCCTTGTGCGTCCTTCATAATCGTATCGTCACGTTGTAAATCGCAAATAAAAAACATTATATTATAATACAATTTCCGATAATTTTATATATTTTGTTTTATTAAGATGTTTGCTAAGAATTCTTTTAGAAATATACTTTTTTTTTTTGACACTTAGTTACACCAACTAAAGAAAAATATAAGCGAATAATAATGTATATTTTGTTTAAGCATTATTTACAATAATGGTACGAACGATAAATCATCATTGTGTTCTTAACAGGGGCCTCCGGGAGATACGATACGAGGTCCACCCGGACCACCTGGACCTCCTGGACCGCCAGGACCCCCAGGGAACACAGCCGTCACCGAACTATCTGGGTCTGGAGATGATGTAAGTGATTCATTTTTTTTTAGCTCGACATGTTAGAGTGCAATCTTTGAGCGAAAACAACTTGCACCGAAATGGGTGAAGTCGATTCCCCTATGCCGGCTTGAGGAGATGAATATGTTACAATACCGTTCATTGACAGACCACACTGAGTTCGTTATACCCAGCTACTTCTAAGCTCACTCTAAGGTCACTTACAATTGAAAGTGGTGGTACTACCCCAGGACGACAGACTGAGCTAAAAATATCTATCATCAGTCTGCTTTTCACGAAAAGAAAAACAAAATTATGACATTACACGTACTGTCTTCAAACAATTGAAAGCATTCGCTATCGCGCTTTCGGTAAACTGTAAAGGATAACATATGACCACAACCAATGAAAACGTATATTTTAAATTAAACTTTATGCCGATGGAACAAGGTTTATGTCCCTCAAGTTAGTGGTTTAACTGTCTATTAAAGCTGCGTGTAGCCTGCAGCACTTATGCATGTACCTGCCACTCCAGCTTCGAGATAACGCAAACAAAGCCTCGCTTAATGTTACCTTGACTGTTTGTATTGCGAACAGACTTCCATATACTTTGCTATAGAAAACTGGAAGTGTTTTATATACCAGTTTAATGAACACGGGAAAGTTAGAACAAACTAATGGTTTTATTATAAATTATCACAATTTCGTATGCGTCTAATATAAATCCGTATTATGCGTTTAGATTTCCCGTTTTATTCCTAAGGAACCTTCTAAATATCTTTTGTTTTCACCCCGCATTTTCGCGGTTAAAAAAAATTAGCTCATCAAGTTTAGGAGTTTAAGACAATTCTTTTTTTTTATTGTAGCTCGGCATATGACAACTCTCCGCCTGATGTAAGGCTAGAGTGCTACTACAGAAAAATCTCTATAGGTAGCAGTCGCCTCCGCTATGCCGGCCTGAGGAGACAATAATGCACCATCTAGAGTGATAGTGCACACTCCGCTCGCTATACCTGGCTACTTTCAAACTGCTCCCGAAACGCGACAAGGTCACTTCACGGGTGTTACATTCGAAAGTGGTGGTACTGCCCCAGGACGGCAGACTAGGCAAATAACTATCATCAATCTGCCTACTACTCTTTCGAGATCTTCGGTTTGAGACAAACAAACTTTTTCATATTTATAAAATTAGTATAAATAGGTATTGTCGTGGCTTGTAACACTCCATGATAATTTTTCCCTGCCTTGGTGTTCCAAACTTCCATCCTCACTACGAACGTGTCTGAAATTCGCGTTCGTGAACGCATCCAACGACGGTGCTGCCCTCTCGCGGCGCGCGAAAGAGTAGTACAACGGTCTCGGTCGACGGCGCGCGCGCGAGATTCAAGTAAAGGCTAAAAACAATTAAAATCAACGTCGAGAGAGTTCAATCTGCATAATCATCGTGTAATCAGTGTGTCCTGTCTACTCCTCAAGCAGTAAGTCCACTTTACACACCTTTCCGTTGCATGCCTGGTATTTGTCTCCGTGTGAATTCAGCAGGTATAGGTATTCTCTGCGTGGGTCAATACCGACCACTAATCTAGCTGCGACCAGCCCTACACCGTACCCGGTGTACCCAAGACCAACCCAATTGCGAAAATATTGACGCATTCTAATTTCAAAAATCAGGGTTTGTGCCACCTACTCACGGCGAGCCCTAGGCTCCGTTCGAGTACCGTACAGGTATAGTACGGGACAAGAACAAACCTATAATAACCAAAACAGAACGCGTTCACTTCTTAAGCCAGCATAGGGGAGAAAAAACCGAACTCGGTGAATTAGGATAAGAAAGTTTGTAAAGGCAACTCATTATTTCTGAACTTAAACGCACACGAAGTAGCAGGCAACGGCCAATATA
The DNA here is from genome assembly GCA_948150575.1 of Tinea pellionella. Lineage (NCBI taxonomy): Eukaryota > Metazoa > Arthropoda > Insecta > Lepidoptera > Tineidae > Tinea > Tinea pellionella. The sequence goes on from OX411256.1 coordinate 3,025,692, forward strand.
TAATAAAGCTACTAATAAAACTTTAATAGCTATAAAATCTCAATAACTAACTATCAGTGAATTTCAGTAAGTTTATTAGTCATTGGACGTTCGCCAAGAATTGTGAATGGGCTATCGATTCATTAGGACCCTCCTGAGAACACTTTTCCAATACGATGTAATGACAATAGGTTCTATCTGTGTACTATGTACATTTATTAATGTCCTATATTTTATGGTAAACATATACAATATACATAGCTATAAACATTTATGTAACCAATAAAGAAACGATTTATACATAGGGTTGCCAGATGTTTAAAAAAAACAGACATAGTTTATAACCCAACATAAACTCAAAAATTAGTAAAATTACATACAATTGTTCCAATTGTACAATTTTTCAGACCAGACAGACATGCGAAAAAAACCAGGCTATCCGGTATACATATCCGATGACAAACTGGGCATCTGGCAACCTTATTTGTGAAGGGTTATACCGTAAGAATTGAGTACTGTTTAACTGGACAATAAGTGTCGAATATACACCGTATTCGACTCTTCAAGCCGGCATAGAGAAAGTGGCTGTGATAGAAGTTTTCATGAAAGTGGTCACACGCACTAGTATAAAATTTATAAAATCATTGAAATGCGATGAAATGAAATGAAAAAAAATTAGAATAATACGTATAGAAATAAGTTCTTTGTTAAACTCCACGTTGAAACTAACAACATACATAAGAATGCTTCCGTTGCACAAAGCAATGTTTTAAAATTCTTCTAAAGTAGACTAATGTATTTTATTTTAATTTTTATGCTAACATGGAACTTCAACAGAAGAACATTGTTAAGGTAAAATAAAACTAAGATTAATGCCAGTGTGGGCAATTTTTGAAAGTAGTACTGTTTTTAATTAATTTTAAACAACTTCATTATTTAATTCTAAACAGTGTAATAGCATAACGTTAATGAAAATGTCAATTTCCACTAGAGAAAAATCTAATCGCATTTCTTCCTCATGTGTCCATTGTAGACGTATCCAATTCGTCTCTACGTCGTTCTAATTAACGCAGTTTATAGTAAATATAAGTAAGCGTATTTTTGCAATTCGATTCGAGCCTAGTGGACGCCATTCATTAATTATTTAAATGACAGACATATTATAACAATATCGCTTTTTTTTATTAATTATTGGCATTTTAAATTCTAGATTTGTTTCATATATACACGTCTGTACGCATTAGGGTGCGCACCGGATTAGGGTGTTTGTTGTATGCGTGTTCATTTTTTCTATTTAATTTTCATTATAATTTAATAAATGACAACTTGTTTTATGTCTAATAATGATTTCAGCAAGTATTTGGAGAGAACTACGCGTCGTTAGGACAATGTGGCTGTAATTCAAGTGTAATTTTATCATTGCTGCAAGTGGAACCTAGATTGCAAGGTCCTCCAGGTTCCCCAGGACTTGTTGGTGCCGACGGACGAACTGGTGCTCCTGGCTTGCCTGTAAGTTCGAAACATAGATTTTGAAGGAATATATTCAAACAATTTACCATTTAAATATATTACAGGGTCAACCTGGCTCGCCAGGGGAGCGCGGAATCGCTGGACCTCGTGGAGCAAAAGGTGACCGGGGAGATTCTGGCCCACGTGGTCTAGAAGGGCAACCAGGACCAAAGGGTGAACCTGGAGTAGATGGTAGAACTGGTAACCCAGGTCTCCCCGGTCCACCTGGAACTCCCGGGTCCTCTGATTATAGCAACTTTGACGTAAGTTATTTTCCCATTATATGTAGGTTTTTTTTATTTCGATATTATTAATAGGCAATGAAGAAATTATTTTTTAATACTGCTTTTGCTTTATTAATTAATTTACATTTTTACATATACTATTAAGTATAGCACAGGTTTTAAAGAATAATATTTATAAAAACTTTTTTTTATATTACTTATAAATCCTAAATTATATAATAGCTTACATGTTTTTAACTTATCCTAGGCTATGACCAAGGGTTCGTAATTCATAAATTAATTTTAACGTTTAATATTTTTTTAAATATGTAATTAAGTCTTGTTTGGAAGAGATATAGATACTAGACTATATTTGTTATGTAGTAATTACATATTTAAAAATATTATAAATATTAGTTGATATTTTACGATGGTTTATTAAAGGTTTGTATATGATTTGGGCCGTTTATAAGTGATGCTAAAAGTGTAATTTTCTGATTTTTACCATTTTCATGCAATCCTTTATATTTATATAGTCAAATTGGAAACCTAGGCAGATTTATAAGGTAAGTGATGTAATAAAACACGATGAACACAACCATTACACAATATTAAAAATAAATCGAAACTATTCTTACTAAATTAAAAGATTTTATATGGCTTATTTTCGAATCCGATCGTGACGATTTGAAGACTTACCACGATGACTGCAAATCTTTAAAAACGTCACGCATCTAATTTAATAAAGTATCTAAACGCGATAACGTCCATGTAATAAAGAGTAAGCCACTTAAAACATTTTAATTTAGTTATAAATTTTTGTTTCAGGATTTCATTTGATTCTCTTATATCAGTCACACGTTAATATATTTACTTTTGTATAGGAATCACTATTGGGCTCATATGGCGGAGCAATTGGTAGACCTGGTGCACCTGGACCGAAAGGTGACGCTGGTCAAACGGGTCCCATTGGACCACAAGGCGAAAGAGGATTTACTGGGCAAAAAGGAGAACGTGGTACACCAGGCTTGACTGGTCCTAAAGGAGAAAGAGTTAGTATTTATTTTAGTTAACCAGAGAACGCGCGTTTCAATTGGTAATAACTCAATTTGTGACAGGGATACACTGGAGCTCAAGGGGAGCCTGGCATAAAAGGAGATCGCGGTGTACCTGGATTTGATGGTAGACCAGGTCTTCCTGGAGCCAATGGGCGTCCAGCTGATAAAGGTGAAAAGGGTATGTGTATTTAATAAATAAAAATAATTACACATAGCTATAATGCTAAGACTACAAACGTCTAGCCTAGCTCTAGTCTAGCCTTGCTCTAGTCTAGTCTAGCTAGACTCTAAAACGTTGGACAACTACAAGGCTCAAACCATTAAAAAAATATTACAACGAACGAACAAACGAACCTGAGACCCCGCTTTACAGGTTAACCACTCCAACACAGAGACTGAAAATAAAAAATAAAAACGAAAAAATTATACTATTAAGTGTTTTGAAGGTAAACTATAAATGTGTTAAAGTGGACTTCAAAAATGTTATTTTAACAATAAATTATTTTGTTTAGGAAATTTTCAATTCGTTGGATTATGATTGAAATCTATGTTGATTTGATATTGAAAATTCGATATTAAATATGTACGCCGTGATGCCACGATAACCACACAATATTGATATAAAATGAATTGATGTGGCTGCGATTAATAAAACATGTAGATCCCATTTAGTTTAAAGTATTTTATTAATAGAATGGAAATGAAAATACATTTTTTAGGCGAACAAGGATTACCGGGACCACCTGGACCTCCAGCTACACATTCTTCCAGCCCATATAATTCTGAAGATCCCACCTTCGTACCTACAGGAAGTTACGGTAACAAAAAAAAAATTAATAATTTAAGAAGATATATTCTTAATATTTTTTTATTTATCGCCAGGTACACATCAACTGCATGAAATAAAAAGCATTAAGGGCGATAAGGTAACTAAACACACACAGAAACAACTGCTATCACATAGAAATTTCTGCCAGCTTGAAGAGACAAATGTAGCTTCCAAGCGGATCCCGAAATGCAATTAGGTCACTTCATGGGTTGTACTTGAAGCTGGTAATACTGCTCCAGGATGATAAACTGAGCTTTTATTTATCATCAGTGTACCTACCATTGTTTTAATTACATATTTTTATATTTATTAATTATTAACATTTATTAATTTTGTTCATTTTTCTAATAAGAAATAGTCTTTCTGCTGGTTCGATTCCTGAATATAGTCGTAAATGTCATTAATAACTTTGTATAAGTATGTAGAATATATTCTAATAAACGTATTCAAAACTATGTTGAATAATTTAGTACTACCTATTCGGACACTCGACTACCGTAGAGTGATTTAGTAAACTTTCCAGCACAATTTACTTACCTTGGGACAATGGACATATTTTGGCATAATTTCAACTTCTACTTCAAATTATGTATACTTTTTTTACTTTTTAGTCTAAATAAAGCGTTATTATCCAGGGAGAAAAAGGTGCCAGAGGTGTCGATGGGATAAACGGATATCCTGGTAAAGATGGAAAACCTGGTGAACGAGGACTTATTGGGCCATCAGGTTTACCCGGAATAGAAGGTCCGTCTGGTCCTCCTGGGCTTAAAGGAGAAAGAGGAGAACGTGGTCCTCCCGGTCCTCTAAGTATTGCTTCTGGTGGATCTGATATTATAACGATTAAGGTTTTTATTTTTCCTAATTTAATATATATTTTAATACAGAAGAATAACTAATATATATTTTTTATTAAGTACGTTAATATAACAGGTCACGGTTAGTAATAAGATTTATTGTAGGGAGATAAAGGCGAGTCAGGACCCCGAGGGCGACGGGGAAGACCTGGAGCAACAGGACCACGCGGCATGCAAGGCATCATTGGCTCACCAGGACCACCTGGTAAACCAGGAGACAAAGGCGATACTGGCATGCCTGGCTGGATGGTAATTACCTAGAATTTAAATGTGTTTTTAGTAAAAAAACAATCGTTCTATTTTAGTTTTTAAAACGGAATAAATTTATGAATGAATTCTTTCATTTTCAATATTCTTTGTTATTTAATAATTTACTATTTCTTTTTTGCTGCCGACTTAGAATACAAAGGTAAGTTAAGTACAAAATAAAGCATACAAAAACGATCCGTTATTAAAGTCTCTTGTAATACAATATACAATTATTTTCATAGGGCCGGCCGGGTACATTAGGTCCTCCTGGAATTACGGGTCCTGTGGGCCCTAAAGGCGAAAAAGGTGACCCCGGTGTCAACGTTCTCGACGTTTCAATGGTAAGGCATTTTTATTAAAAATGTTGTAAAGCGGAGGAGACCTTTCATGTACGAAGTGCCTGCTTCAACATTAACAAAACATAAAATATTTATTTTCCCTCTTGTGGGTTATTTTTACTATTATACTTACACGTATAATAAAAATACTAACATAATCTGTTACATATATTACAAGCATAAAAGATTAAAAGTAATTATTTTTTAATTTCCAATAGTTTAAAGGCGAAAAAGGCGATCGTGGTTATGATGGCATCCCTGGCACACCAGGAATTCCTGGACCTCCAGGACCGCCAAGTACTATTGGAAGTATTTCAGAAGCCATGCAATTCGTCCCTGGCCCTCCAGGCCCTCCTGGACCCCCAGGGCTTCCAGGAGCTTCGATAATAGGACCTAAAGGTGAACCAGGGCAAAATTACTACGGCGAACATCATGTACATGGAAATGCGAAGTATTTTGGACGCCCAGGTGAGAATACAAGATACAAGTTATTTAAACAAAGTAATTTTTATAAATTAAAATAAACAGCTCAATTTTGCCCGTTTCATATAATAAATAAAGTTTACAATTGACAATAGAAGTTCTTGGTACCGCTGTCACAGCGAATACTTTTTCCAATATAAACTGCAAACTGATATTGACAATACGGGCAACCCTTTTCTAGCTCGACATTAGTTGTAAAGTTCTTCGAATCGAAATTTATGTAACGACTTTGTCAAAATTATTTCTCAAACCGAGTGTTCTTGAGAGTAAACTAACCATTTATCCCCACCCATGCCACCGGACCGCAGTTGTTAAGAGCCCTCTTGACGAACTTAAAGCTTTGAGAGAGCTTAAAGATCTAAAGGATAAAGAGAAGGATGGTAAGTGCCCTTCCATTGTTACAAACAAATATTTGGTACTAGAGTCAGAAAAGCGCGACTCGACACAAAAACTAGTCGATATATTTTTTAAACCATAATAAATGTTCACACATTTGTTATACCGGATGCTAATGATTTCTTATTAAATATTGGTTTAATTTAGGACCTCCCGGACCACCTGGTCCTCCGGGACCACCAGCACGTTCAAGCTCTCAATATGCCGATGAAATTGGTAGCAAAGCGGCTATACCTGGAGCTGTTGTATTCCAAACAACAGAAGAAATGATGAAAGTAATATTGTTATATAATTCTATAATATAATAATAGGCAATCTCGTGATGGTTATTAGCTAAGTCTGCGACCTGGGGAGTACTACCACTTTCAAGTGTAACACCCGTGAAGTATTCGAGATCAGCTTGGAAGTAGCCAGGTACAATGAGAAGAGAGACTGCCTCCTCGAGTCGGCATAACGGAGACGACTGTTGCCTGCAGAAATTTCTCAGAATTTCTCAGCAGAAATTAGTAGCAATTGTTTCCGTTCATGGACCACACTCTAGCTTCACATCAGATGGAGTGTTGTCATATTATGTTAAGCCACCGTTCCACCGTTAGATTGTTAAATATTCTTAAGTAAAATTATTTATTATAGACTACATCTGCGAGTCCTGTTGGAGCTTTAGCGTATGTTGTAGAAGAACAAGCTCTTCTTGTGAAGGTCAACTCTGGATGGCAATATGTTTTGGTAAATTGTGTTGGATTAATTACTTAAAACTATCAATTTTAAAGGCTTTATTCTGATTATTTTTATTTCACCAGCTCGGTTCTCTAGTAACACAAGCAACACCGGCTACTAAAGCACCTCCGTCAGCTCCACCTCTGCCTTTGCCAGCTGCGAGTCTCGTCCACATTCCACCTTTATCTAATAGCATTGAATCATTGGGTATATCGCCCGTTGGACCCAGCGTAAGACTATTTTTATTTTAAACTAAATGTTATTGAAAACTACGTTTGGATACACCGATAGGTATATTATTTGATTTTCAGCATAAAAATAAACATAAAAACATTTTTGATTTATTTTTTCTCTTGGATAGAATTTACGTTATATTCTTCAAAATTTATGCAACAATATTTCTTCACAAAGCTGACATTGACATGGGCAAAAAATGTGTGGATGGACCTTTAGGTGATAAGGTTCACGTAAACAAAGCCATTTACATAAAATCAATTTTACACAGACTTTTATTGGACGTTCCTTGCTAAACATGGAAAACTTTGATCCCCAAATCCTAACTTTATTTGTATGTTTAAAATGCAACTATATTTTGTTTATCGAATTTGTCAAGACAAACACTTAATATCTGGATTTAACAATTTAATGTATTCATCATTTCCAAATTAAAATATCTGCAGATTCGATTAGCTGCATTGAACGATCCTACATCAGGCAATATGCAAGGCGTCAGACGAGCCGATTACTCGTGCTATAGACAAGCTAGAAGAGCCGGTCTACGAGGAACATTCAGAGCTTTTGTTACAAGCAGGCATGTAAAAATCACTCTTTTCAACAATATAGACAATACTGACAAAAAAAAAATTAACACACACCACCGCAGCGGAGGTCCAGTATACAATACTTGGTTCTTTGTTTGTGTTATCTTTGCAGAATTCATGACAATCAATATTGGTGTTTGATGTCAGGATGTTTGCATTTTATTTGTTAATTAAAATGTAACACAAAATATTTTCGATAAAGCTAAATATTTTTTTTGTTAATTAAATAAAGATTAAAAGGTAACGAGGCGCTATAATATTTTTACAGAATACAAAACCTCGATTCCATCGTACGCTATGCAGACCGAGATCTGCCCGTAGTAAACACTCAAGGAGACATTCTCTTCCGTTCTTTCAACAAAATGTTTGACGGCTCTGGAGCTATATTTACTGCCTCACCGAGGATTTACAGCTTTAACGGAAAGAACATAATGACCGATATGCATTGGTAACTATTCTTACTGATTTTTTTTATTATTTCATGAGTTTTATAGGTTATTGTAGGCCAAGTTTTTATAATAATAACGTATCAGATATCGGCTGCTTAACATTACATTTGATCATTGCATCACAACATTATGACCACTAATTTGACAAACATTTTATGTACTGTAGCTTAATAATTAAAAATGTCTAATTAAATGTGAAATAAACAGGCCTCAAAAAATGGTATGGCATGGTTCACATGCGAGTGGCGAACGAGCTTTGGACACATTTTGTAATGAGTGGCAAAGCAACGAACCTGCCGACCGAGGCTTGGCATCTTCTCTACATTCGCACAAACTTTTATCACAAGAAAGGTATGTATATATTTAAAGACTTATTAACTATTAGGGTAGGCACAAGTGGTTGGATTTTATTGATTGATGTACTTTCATTATTATTTTAGGTCATATACAATCCTTATTTGATTTTCAGACAATATTACATAGGTTTAGTAAAATGAACTACGAGTATTAAAGATATTATTGTTAAGGATTTAATACAAATGCAAAGCCATAATACGCCAATAATATCCCAGTTAATTTTGTACCTTCTATTATTATAATATCGATATATGTATTTCATAAAAACTGGGAAAAAATAATTTATTTTTCACTATTAATAAAAATTATAGGCAAGATGAAGAATTTCTGGAAAAAGATTTTATGAGATAACTTGTTTTAATTTAATTATGATATAATCTGTGCCTGTGGTACAAGCACTAATATAGTTATAGTTAACCTGAGCTGATATCAGAGTTAATCAGGGTCAAAAAATTAAGTTATCATGAAAGGTCCAATTTTTGAGTTAGAACAGTTTAATGTTAAACTATTATCTTAATAAGACTATATCCAATTACCTTTATTTTTTACATTTTCGTGTTTTTAAATTGTATAATAAAGACTACAAATCAAAAACAGTAACAAGTTTTCAATTGCTATAGTAATTATTTTGAATCGACCCTTTAGAGCGAAGTTAGAATTTATCACGCGAGACTGCAATAAATACCAACTGATAATGGTAAAAGATAAAATTGCACTCCTTGAGTTAATAACTTTTGAAACGCTGAACGGTTTCGATTGTTACTGAGAAATTGTAATACATTTGCTGGAATAAGTTTAAACTTTAGAATATTACTAATTTGAAACTTTTCTTTTTTTAATTGTACATCTTGGATTTTCTTTGTTGAGGATTGTCACATGAGATAATCTTTGACGTTTTTTCACTTTGACTTTGTATTGTTTTTTCTGCATCTATGATATATTTTTCCCAACCTTATACATTATACTGAGAGGAGTGTGAACTATCAATCTAGATGGCACATGCTCGTCTCTTCAAGCCGGCATAGTGGCGGCGACTGCTGACGACCTGTAGAGATTTCTCTGTAGTAGCAGTTGTATCCATTCATGGACCACTGTGTAGCTTTACATCAGGCAGAGTGTAGATATGCCGAGCTACAATAAAAAAAATACAGTTTAATGCATCTTTCTCTTGATAGCATTTGTTTCCGTTCATGTTTCGCACTCAAACACGTCAGGTAGAGTGTGGTCACATGTCGAGATTATCTATATCTATAAAAACAAATTAAATAGTGAGTGAAAGAAACTAAACAAACTTAATACGAATACGAAATACTTTTTAGGTGTTGGAATTTGCCTGTAAATATTCACCGAGCAACAATAAAAAAAAAATTAATTGATATTTTTTTAATTCTTCTTTCTTTCAGATACTCATGCAATAATCATTTTGCATTACTTTGTATTGAAGCGAGTTCTAGCGGTATAAGAAAAAAACGATCGGTTCCTGATTTGTAAGTACAATAATTCTGACCGGTACCAATGTGGTAGGCAGACTGAGGATGGTTATTAGCCAGTCTGCCGTCCTGGGTCATGTAACATCTATGAAATGACTTTGTCCCGTGGTCAGGTATAACGAGAGGAGTGTGCACTGTCAAACTGTATAGTTACATTTGTCACCTCAAGCCGGTATGTCGGAGGCGACTGCTACCTGTAAAAATTAATCTATAATAGCAGTTGATGGGCCGCCACAGACAATACAACCTAAGGTTGGGTTAATTTGTCTGTGTGGGCCGTTCTTAGCTTTACATCAGGCGGAATGTTGTCATATATCGAGCTACAATAAAAAAAATATATAGTCGGCAATAAATTACAATACAATACAATTGTCACGCCTTTTCCCACAGGGATAGGCAGCGACAACGGAACGCCACGCTATAAATTAGATAACAGATATTGTACAAAACCGTTTTTACGATCAGCGGGAGATGTACGATGTAGTACGCATGAACTATTTCCTCACAGAAGTCTCAACGAATAAAATAACAAATATTTACTTTTCAGATACAACGAAACTTCGTACTTAGATGAAGAAGATTACATGTACAACGCAGAAGAATATGAACGGCTAATGAACGAAATATTTGCTCAACCATTTAGAGAAAATTAATTTAAAAAAAAAAAATCCTATTAATTATATTTGCTTAACGGCTAAATCCTCAAAAGTAACATTTGAGCCGTGAGCTAATTGACCAGTTAATTTTATAAAATCTTCATCTTTAAAAGCTCTTCTATATTTGTTCTTTTTTAAATAAAACTGTCGCCAAAATTCGCTTAATCCGTTAAAATTGTGATGGATGAGTTGTTACATCGTCATTTTGTCCTCGCAAATTGCCGAGTTTGAAAATATTTTGTTCTAATAGCTTTTAAACTGTATAAAAAAGCCTTTGAATTATTTCGTATCTTCATTTAATAATTGTGATAATTTATTTATTTATTCATTTGTAAAATTACATTAAGTTTATAACTTTTTTTTTTAATTTATGATTGAATTTTTTTTTATTAAAAGACAAATTTAAATTATTTGAAAGTGCCATAGTTGCAGTACAATAGGGCAGAAGTAATCGAAAGTTTCTATTTAGTTTATAAGTGCAATACAAAAATTATTCTATACAAAGGAGAATGCCCATTCACCTAAGAGAAATGGGCCCACAATTTTTTTTATCAAGTTTGTCGATGATTTTTAGTTAATTTTGTAGAACAATAAATCCAACGTAGTTCCTTTTTCCCAGACAGTTTTAATTTTTTCACCCGGGTTATTAAGTAATTAAATGTTTTCTGGTGAAATATTTGAGGTTATTAATATATTAAATGCTTTAATAATTATTGATGATATCTGTTTTTTATGTAATTAAACATTTTCTATAGATCGGTAAATGATATGTTGATATTATTATTATACTAATATATAGCTGCAATACCACTGACTGACTCACTGACTGACATCAATTATTTCGCACTTGCCGGTATGGTGGAGGGTAGCGGTTTTTTGAGTCGTATAGAGGGCGTCCCAAAACCGTCGAGAAAAATACGACTTTGACCGGAAGTCGATTCTGGACCGGAAGTGGTAGCGATATCTCGGAAACGGGGCGAGTCGGGGCGGTCACCCCGTAGAGAAAGTTGTAGAGAATGTCGTCTTATGGCGAAATCAAAAAAAAAAATTTCAAGATCGGGCAAAAAAAAAATTCCCATACAAATCGGTCGGCCCTCGATGATACTTCCATCTCGCTCTTTTCCATCAGTCGGTGCATGAGGCGAGAGCGAGAGGTGCGGAGAGAAAAGTGTTCATACGGCCGCGTTTTCGGGCCGAACGATCAAAACGGCTTTACCTCGGTCAGTCGGACGGTGAGCGCGGCCGCGTGAACATCGAATTTGCTCCGTGCGGCGGGTTTTTTTTCGAATATTTTAAATATCTCAAGAAGTAGATACGTTAGCGTAACCGTGTAAAGACCAATATTGTTCAGTATGACCAGCACTATTTTTTTTAACTTTTGTTTTTGTTTTTTTTTTTTTTTTTTTTTAAATCCTCATTTCTCGAAAAGTAGATACGTTAGCGTCACCGTGTAAAGACCAATATTGTTCAGTATGACCATCACTATTTGTTTTTTTTAATTATTTTTTTTTAATTTTCTAAAATCGCTATTACTCAAAAAGTACACACGTTAGCGTAACCGTGTAAAGACCAATATTGTTCAGTATGACCAGCACTAATTTTTTTTTTTAATTTTTTTTTTTAATTTTTAAAATCGCCATATCTCGAAAAGTAGATACGTTAGCGTCACCGTGTAAAGACCAATTTTGTTCAGTATGACCAGCACAAATTTTTTTTTTTAATTTTTTAAAATCGCCATATCTCGAAAAGTAGATACGTTAGCGTCACCGTGTAAAGACCAATTTTGTTCAGAAACGTAAACGCTTTTAGATGGCGAGCTAAATATTTTCAAAACTGCCTAAAATCTATTCGATCTAATACGTTTTACGACAAAAAGGGCCTCCGCGGGCCGCTTGCGCCCGCGGCTTTTACCCAACAGCTAGTTATACTAATATATAGCTGCAATACCACTGACTGACTCACTGACTGACATCAATTATTTCGCACTTGCCGGTATGGTGGAGGGTAGCGGTTTTTTGAGTCGTATAGAGGGCGTCCCAAAACCGTCGAGAAAAATACGACTTTGACCGGAAGTCGATTCTGGACCGGAAGTGGTAGCGATATCTCGGAAACGGGGCGAGTCGGGGCGGTCACCCCGTAGAGAAAGTTGTAGAGAATGTCGTCTTATGGCGAAATCAAAAAAAAAAATTTCAAGATCGGGCAAAAAAAAAATTCCCATACAAATCGGTCGGCCCTCGATGATACTTCCATCTCGCTCTTTTCCATCAGTCGGTGCATGAGGCGAGAGCGAGAGGTGCGGAGAGAAAAGTGTTCATACGGCCGCGTTTTCGGGCCGAACGATCAAAACGGCTTTACCTCGGTCAGTCGGACGGTGAGCGCGGCCGCGTGAACATCGAATTTGCTCCGTGCGGCGGGTTTTTTTTCGAATATTTTAAATATCTCAAGAAGTAGATACGTTAGCGTAACCGTGTAAAGACCAATATTGTTCAGTATGACCAGCACTATTTTTTTTAACTTTTGTTTTTGTTTTTTTTTTTTTTTTTTTTTAAATCCTCATTTCTCGAAAAGTAGATACGTTAGCGTCACCGTGTAAAGACCAATATTGTTCAGTATGACCATCACTATTTGTTTTTTTTAATTATTTTTTTTTAATTTTCTAAAATCGCTATTACTCAAAAAGTACACACGTTAGCGTAACCGTGTAAAGACCAATATTGTTCAGTATGACCAGCACTAATTTTTTTTTTTAATTTTTTTTTTTAATTTTTAAAATCGCCATATCTCGAAAAGTAGATACGTTAGCGTCACCGTGTAAAGACCAATTTTGTTCAGTATGACCAGCACAAATTTTTTTTTTTAATTTTTTAAAATCGCCATATCTCGAAAAGTAGATACGTTAGCGTCACCGTGTAAAGACCAATTTTGTTCAGAAACGTAAACGCTTTTAGATGGCGAGCTAAATATTTTCAAAACTGCCTAAAATCTATTCGATCTAATACGTTTTACGACAAAAAGGGCCTCCGCGGGCCGCTTGCGCCCGCGGCTTTTACCCAACAGCTAGTACTAATATATAGCTGCAATACCACTGACTCACTCACTGATCTATTGACATCAATTATTTCGTACTTGCCGGTATAGTGGAGGGTAGCGGTTTTTTCAGTCGTATAGAGGACGTCCCAAAACCGTCGAGAAAAATACGACTTTGACCGGAAGTCGATTCTGGACCGGAAGTGACAGCGATATCTCGGAAACGGGGCGACTCGGGGCAGTCACCCCGAAGAGAAAGTTGTAGGGAATGCCCTATAATTTCGAAAACGATACTTTTTTTTTTCAAAATTGCTCGAAAAAAATTTTTCCTCGATCGTATTTTTATCCTTTTCCCGCCGGTACGCCAATATGAAACGGAGCATGGCGGTGGGCGTGGCCTAACAGCATCCGCGACGAGGCATTTTCGGGACGAACGATCGAAAGGGCTTTACCTCGGTCAGTCGGACGGTGAGCGCGGCCGCGTGAACATCGAATTTGCTCCGCGCGGCGGGCTTTCTTTTAAATATCTCAAGAAGTAGATACGTCAGAATAACCATGTAAAGAACAATTTTGTTCAGTGTGACCAGCACTATTTTTTTAAATTTTTGTTTTAGTTTTTTTTTTAATTTTTTAAAATCTTCATATCTCGAAAAGTAGATACGTTAGCGTCACCGTGTAAAGACCAATATTGTTCAGTATGACCAGCACTATTTTTTTTTTAAATTTTTGTTTTTTTTTTAATTTTTTAAAATCGCCATATCTCGAAAAGTAGATACGTTAGCGTCACCGTGTAAAGACCAATATTGTTCAGTATGACCAGCACTAATTTTTTTTTAAACTTTTGTTTTTTTTTTAATTTTTTAAAATCGCCATATCTCGAAAAGTTGATACGTTAGCGTCACCGTGTAAAGACCAATTTTGTTCAGTGTGACCAGCACTTTTTTTTTTTAATTTTTGTTTTTTTTTTTAATTTTTTAAAATCTTCATATCTCGAAAAGTAGATACGTTAGCGTCACCGTGTAAAGACCAATATTGTTCAGTATGACCAGCACTAATTTTTTTTTAAACTTTTGTTTTTTTTTTAATTTTTTAAAATCGCCATATCTCGAAAAGTTGATACGTTAGCGTCACCGTGTAAAGAACAATTTTGTTCAGTGTGACCAGCACTATTTTTTTAAATTTTTGTTTTAGTTTTTTTTTTAATTTTTTAAAATCGCCATATCTCGAAAAGTAGATACGTTAGCGTCACCGTGTAAAGACCAATTTTGTTCAGTATGACCAGCACTACTTTTTTAATTTTTTTTTTATTTTTTAAAATCGCCATATCTCGAAAAGTAGATACGTTAGCGTCACCGTGTAAAGACCAATTTTGTTCAGTATGACCAGCACTAATTTTTTTTTAAACTTTTGTTTTTTTTTTTAATTTTTTAAAATCGCCATATCTCGAAAAGTAGATACGTTAGCGTCACCGTGTAAAGATCAATATTGTTCAGTATGACCAGCACTATTTGCTTTTTTTTTTTAATTTTCTAAAATAGCTATTACTCAAAAAGTACATACGTTAGCGTCACCGTGTAAAGACCAATATTGTTCAGTATGACCAGCACTACTTTTTTTTTAATTTTTTTTTTTTTAATTTTTTAAAATCGCCATATCTCGAAAAGTAGATACGTTAGCGTCACCGTGTAAAGACCAATTTTGTTCAGTATGACCAGCACTAATTTTTTTTTTAATTTTGTTTTTTTTTAATTTTTTAAAATCGCCATATCTCGAAAAGTAGATACGTTAGCGTCACCGTGTAAAGACCAATTTTGTTCAGAAACGTAAACGCTTTTAGATGGCGAGCTAAATATTTTCAAAACTGCCTAAAATCTATTTGATCTAATACGTTTTACGACAAAAAGGGCCTCCGCGGGCCGCTTGCGCCCGCGGCTTTTACCCAACAGCTAGTAATATCATCTATAGGTTGCCTGGAAGAAATTGCTGCTCAGCAATAAGGCCGCCTATTGTGCTACCTAATTTTCCATAATTGTATGTTCTGTTTTTGTTTGCACAATAAAGAGTTTTATTATTATTATTATAATTAAAATGAATTAATGAAAAAATCAGATATTATTTTAGAATATTATTTTGTTACCAAACTATTAGGTATCAAGTGGGCCCAAAAATTCTCCTTTAATAATTATATATAAATAAATTTTTTCGCTTTTGGCAACCCTAAAGTTAGGTAAATGTATATATAATTTTATGTGTATTAGGAAATTATTGCTTAAACATGTTTATAATAATTTTAGTTAATGTATTTCAAATATATAATTTCACAATAATTCGCATTTAGGCTTTTCTAATTATTAGAATATTTTTGCAGGAAATAAAACTTTATTAATATGTATTAAGGTTCAATATTGATTAATTGTTAAGCGTAGTTTAAATGTGTTTAAATACTAGTAGATAAAAATATGAGATTGTAACCAAAAAAAAATTATATTAAAAATTTTTTAAATGTTTAGAATGAAAATTACGTAAGCTTCTTAAATTAAGTTATTTTCCTTAGTTTGTGTTCATTAAGTTTAGTTTTCAATACATTTGTTTCAGGTCGACTATCCACAGATATTATTTTATTATAATATAAATTGACGCTGACGTATGAAATAAAGGAAAAATACCTATGTGGACTGTAGACCTTATAGTAGTGCCATGGAAATTACATTCAAGTCTGATTTTGTATGGATTTTACACGTACTTAGAATATTATTTTGTTTATCAAATGTAACTTTTAAGTTTAGTACTTACTAGTCTATTAGACCCTTTCTTTTTTTTTATTTACAACTAAAAAAATAATTGTAAATTTTTAAATTTAAAAATTACCAAAACAATAAAATTATTTATATTTTGTATAAGATATTCAATTGTTAATAAAAAAAATGCGGTTAGTTAAAGTTTATTTAAATAATTCGTTCGTGGTATCTATACGAAAGTTATTCACAAATATATTTTATTAATTTAATACAAGAAAGGGTCAATTTTATTAATAACATGACATACCAATAAGCATTTACGACCCTGATTTAGATAATAATAAATAAATATAAGAAGCAGCTTAGTACATAAAAAAACAGATGCTCGTTCATTGCAATTAATCAACACTAATCGATATCGCCTATTCGCGTGACTCTAAAAATAGTAATCGAGATATGAATATCAACACCACGGACAGGACGAGTTTACCAAACTGTTACTGATATATGTTAAACTTAGTTACCATTGACTTTGACGTGTTTCGGCAATAGTTTGAAAGTAGCCAGGTATAACGAGAGCAGTGTGCACTGTCAATCTAAGATGGTACATGCTCGTCATAGTGGAGGCGACTGCTGCCTGCACAGGTTTCTCTGTAGTAGCAGTTGTTTCCATTCATGGACCGCACTCTAGCTTTACATCAGGCGGAGTGTTGTCACATGCCGAGCTACAATAAAAAAAAATCAATTGCAATTTGAGCATCAGCAGCATTAGAATTGTATTATACAGACTGTGTTTATAGTAGAATAAATGTTTTAGATGATTGTCTTTATTTTATTTTTTATCAAAATCAAAAATGGAAAAAAGGGAGAGCTCCAGATTTCCAGAGTTCACCCCTGAACCAACCCGCAACAGGCACTCGAATGTAAGTTTTAACAGATACTTTACACATGTTAGCCAAAATATAAACGTGACAAACATAATTCCGCCCAACCCTTTTTGTAGATATTTGGTCTGTACTAACAACTAACAACAGACAGATCTCGAGCCTTAATATGGGCCAAATTAGCCCTTGAAGATGGCCACTGCCAATAACTATTGCCAATCGTGGTGGCTAACATGAAAGAGCCATTATAAAGAGCCATCATAACCAACTTTTTTTTATTGTAGCTCGGCATATGAAAACTCTCCGCTTGATGTTAAACTAGAATGTTCATGACTGAAAACAACTACTACCACAGATAAATTTCTACATTTAACAGTCACCTCCGCTATGCCGACTTGAGACAAATGTACACCATTTAGATTGACAAGGCACGATCCTCTCGTTTATTACTACTTTCAAACTATTTCCGAAACGTCACTTGTCATGTCACTTCACGGGTCTTACATTCGAAAGTAGTGATGTGTACCCAGGACCAGTGCCGGATTCAAGCATAGGCAACATAAGCGGTTGTCTATGGGCCGCCACCCCACCACAAAAAAAAATTAAATTAAATCGATGAAGGCTCAAAAAAAATACTGAATTTTGTTTTAAATATTGTTGTTTAATTAGTTGCTCTCTTCTTTACCCTAACCTTAAAAGAAAGTTTCAACAGTTAACCACAAACGATTTAAGGGCCTCCACAACATGCTCTGCATATGGGCCGCCGAAGTCTAAATCCGGCGCTGCCCAGGACAACAGACTGAGCTAATAACCATCATCAGTCTGCGTACCTATCATATCGAGCAAGTATTAAATGAACAAACAAAACAATAAGACGTAATTAAAATAGTTAATAAAAATAACTTCAGAAGCGCGCTACTTACTTACTCTTCCAACTTGAATGATTTACATGGAATGATCTCGATAGGTCGGGATTGCACGCTCGTGCGATTGGCAGGTTAATTGATTTCTATCTACTATCTATTTCGCTTTTAACTTTACTTCCGATATAAGCCACGGTCACTTTTATTTCGACAAAAATTAAAATTTAAAATTCAGCTGTTGCAAATAATGTTGGTACATTGGTTTTTTTACAGAAAGAAAATATTTCCTAAATACTTTCGCTGAAATATTCTAAACAAATTAAAAGCCGCATGAAGCTTAGTAACTCGCCGCAACCGCGATTGTTCAAAACTCCCCTTCCTCATCGGTCCAATATAATATAATATAATATAATATAATATAATATAATATAATATAATATAATATAATATAATATAATATAATATAATATAATATAATATAATATAATATAATATAATATAATATAATATAATATAATATAATATAATATAATATAATATAATATAATATAATATAATATAATATAATATAACATAATATAATATAATATAATAAATAAACGCATGAATATATTTTTTAATTTATGGAGCGCAAAACCTAAGAAGAAAAATATTTTTCGTTGAGAATTATGTAAAATAGGCATGTAAGGGAAATGATATAGTGATTTAGTGCGAATCGCTCTGTTCAGAAATTGAGTTCCGATCGAAACAATATTTCATCAAAATGAAATCTATGTTCACCAGACCAAGTGATTTTATCAATCATTCTAAAACGTCACTTATTGTAATTTCTAGAAAACCATAAAGATTTTAGCACAATTATTTATGACAATTAAATTCTTTTAAACTTAGATATGAGCGGCCGTGGTAACCTACGTGAACTCACGAACGATGAGACCCGTGTTCGAACCTCACTAATTCTGACCGGCTAGGCACTTTTACAGAGTGGTAGGCAGCCTGATGACGACTGAACCCAGTCTGCCGTCCTGGGGTAGTACCACCGTACCACCACTTTCAAATGTAACACCCGTGAACAGACCTTTTCGCATTTTGGGAGCAGTTTGAAAGTAGCCAGGAAGTCTGTAAATCTAGATGGTGCCGGCATAGCGAAGGCGACTGCTGCCCTTACAGATTTTTCTGTAGTGGCAGTTGCTTCCGTTCATGGACCGCATTCTAGCTTTACATCAGGCGAAGTATTGTCATATGCCGAGCTACAATGAAAAAAAAAGTATTTATTTTGACTATCAAAAACCTGATGAGCACTAAGCAGTAAACTAAGGACGGAAACGTCACTTCATAGGCGGAGATTCGTACAGCCTTGGTAGGAAACGATACAAAAACTTTATCATTAACACATTTATTAAGTAAAAATGGTATTTAAGCGTGGTACACACGATGATGGTTATTGACGTGGTAGTACCATCACTCAGGATCCTTTGACGTGGATATAACGAGAACTCCTCTAGCCGACATAGCGGAGACGACTGCATTTCTCTGTTTCACACTCCTGGACCACACTGTAGCTTAACATGAAGATGAGTGTAGTAACATACGAACTACTATGTATAAAAAACGTAATACATATTAAAATAATAAAATAACTTGTAGAAACGAACGATTTTGAAATTTTATATATTTAAAACGCACTCGCCTCAGGTGGTTTCAAAGGAAATTTTTCCTTCCTGTAAACTTTGGCAATCGAACTCAAAGTTTTCTTGTTATAGTCCAAGAGACATTTCTTAAGTTAGACAACTTATTTTTTTATAATAAACTAATTTCTAGACATAATTAATTAATTGGTTCTCTGTAATTTTATTTTTATTACAATATTAATAGATATAAAAACTAACGGTAAATATTAATCTAGTCTTTTTCAAATGTAAGACCCATAACCTATACAGAACCTAAAAGCGTTTCGGGATCAACTTGGAAATAGACGGGCATAACGATAGGAGTGTGCCCTGTCAATGGATGGTGCACATTCGTCTCTTTAAACCTAAATTTTAGCCCAATCCTTAAACCTGACTAGTCGTTACACTTAAAAATGACTCCGCTAACAACCATCATTAGTCTGCCTACCATTGTTTAGACGGAATCAAATTACATACAGTAGTCTAGAGAAATCCTCATAAAATATCCTAAAACATAGTACATTATGTAATTGAAATGCAGAACTAATTTATGTATATCACTAAGGATTCAATTAGTAGATTCTCGCTATGTGCAGTTTGCTTTGATCTTATTTGAAATGTGCACACGGAATCCGTGATTGGTTACATCGACCGACTACGTCTGACACTCACTCACATACGTCCTAATTTGCAATTAATTAAATAAATTTATATATAAAATAATGGCCTAACAAACAAAAAAAGGTATAAGAGAGGAGTGTGCACTGTCGCGGCATAGCGAAGGCGACTGCTGCCTGTAGACATTTATCTGTTGTAGCAATTGTTTCTGTTCATGGACCGCACTCTGTAGCTTTGCATTAAAGCTTGTGTTCCTGGATTCCCTTTTGCGAGGGCCTTTTTGTGACACAAAGTATATTTATGACTGGTTCTTTTCAGCAATTTTGAAAAAAAATAAGTATCAATCCTACATTTTTCCTACAACTTTTGTTCCAGAACTTTGGCCCTATCTAGTTCCGTTCCGGAGATATTTCGTTCCGAAACCGGATAAAACTGATTTTTGGAACATTTCGCATTTTTTCAGAGGTCGCGTTGGCACTCTCTATAAAAATAAATATCCCGCTAACTCCTCGGCAAGTTCTCCAGAAATGATGTCAGTAACAATCTGAAACTTTAGAATAAAAAAAAACACTGCCAACTGCAAATTAGTACAGTAAATTATTGAATAATTGAATAATAAAAAAGAAAACAAATGTCATAAGTCTACTTAATCGCAAATAGATTAAATACGATCTCTAGTGCGGTTATATTTGGGTTTGCCTACCATTCACAGCTTACAAAGTAATGAGCAAGTTTCAGCATTCCACAAAGCGAGGGGTTTATTAAAGAGTACGTAATTACGTCGGCTCCCTACACAAAAGTGGTTACTATTATGCCTTTACATTGTACTCTTGTTTAAAGTACCTACCACCTATTATAAAAGACTAAAGAAACTTAGCTATTATTATGAGAAAATTCGAATCTTCTAACGTGGATCAAAATTCTAATAACTTAATGCAAACATTCGTTTCTATCTATATTATGCTATGAGTAGCCAAATATGACTAGAGGAGTGTGCACTGTCAACCTGGATGATACACATTCTCAAGTCGGCATAGCGAAAGCGACTGCTGCCTGCAGAAATTGAACAGCACAAAAATAATCATTGAGTTACATTGGTCCAACCAGAAATTTTACAGGATTTGAATACGGATCTCAATCTTCAACCGCTATTCCCGCTCTGAAATTTGACAAAATATCATTAATATTGTATAAATCGTCTATTTTCCTATAAAATTTCTATTACGTAAAATATAACTTAAATATAGATCACAAACGCCAATATATTCGATACAAATATTCAGTTCATTTGAAAGTTAAAACGTAACCCTAGTGCCGTGTATGCCACACAAGACTGCACTTGATCTCAAAAAGCCACAAAGTCGAGATCACCGAGGAAATACTTCAGATTATTTCCGAACCGAGCGACGGAAGTTCTGTTACTATTATAGACTTTACAATTACATAGACTTGACCATTTTATTACAGCTAAAACCAAGTTTTACAAACGCTTTTTAGGATATAGCGTTCTAACTCCAATAATCCATTTAATCCAATTATTATTCTTGTTATTAGTAAGTAGTAGTAGTAGTAGTTAATATGTATATGATGTCTATTTTTTACTAATATATTCATAATATTAAATATACTAGGTCTTAATAGCCGGAAATCGAACCCCGCCCGGGACACGAGTAACGGACAAAATTGTGTTCTAACCACTCCGTCAGATGTGTCCGATAAAATATTTAACTACACTAATAAACGCTTCACAAAACAAGCTTATATGTACTTTAATAAAAAAAAGTAGTCAGACACTCAAAAGTAATAATTAACTCTATATTCTACGGACAACTGAATGCTTCTTCGATTTTATTATATCGACAAAGAAAAATCCTGAACATGAGTATTCTTCAATAGGCATCTGCAGTACTCGTTAATCAACAAATTATAATTATTATAATGAATGTCGGGGAACAGTCGTAACCTAAGGAATCAAATAAATATCGAATAAATAAACAAGAAATATAAACCAAAATTAAGCATTAGTTTACGTGTTTTTTTTTTTTTGTTGTAGCTCGGCATGTGACAGCACTCCACCTGCTGTAAAGCTAGAGTGCGGTCAATGAATGGAAACAACTGCTACTACAGAGAAACCTGTGCGGGCAGCAATCGCCTCCACTATGCCGGCTTGAGGAGACGAGCACGTACCATCTAGATTGACAGTGCACACTCCTCTCGTTATACCTGGCTACTTTCAAACAATCCCGAAACGCGACAAGGCCACTTCACGGGTTTTACATTCGAAAGTGGTGGTACTATCCCAGGACGGCAGACTAGACAAATAACCATCATCAGTCTGCCTACCACTCTTTAATAGTGCCTATAGGTACTGAGCGACCAAAGTACATATTACAAAGTTACATTGGTACCGGTCAGAATTAGCGAGGTTCGAACACGGGTCTCCTAGATCGTGAGTTCACGCGCCTTACCGCTAGACCACGGCCGCTCTTTTTTTCAATTAATATGAAAGCGTGTGACATAGAATAAATGTTTGTACGTATGAACTAAGACGCCACTCTCAAATTTTAAGTGGAAACTCATACATAATGTAGGAAAGAAACTGAAATTGTAGGCTTAATCATTCCATTTGTAGTAAAACCGTTCAGAAATTACATGCATTTAAAAGTGGCACCTCAGACCAGACTGACGTAATATTTATCGCGCAGTAGCCAAAATATGTCATGTGCGATTGCCCCCGCATCCTCTGTCTATGTTTAATTTTCCTTATAAATAG
The DNA here is from genome assembly GCA_948150575.1 of Tinea pellionella. Taxonomy (NCBI): domain Eukaryota; kingdom Metazoa; phylum Arthropoda; class Insecta; order Lepidoptera; family Tineidae; genus Tinea; species Tinea pellionella. The sequence goes on from OX411256.1 coordinate 3,048,674, forward strand.
AGTTCACGCTAAAAATAATACTTATAAATAATAAATATAGGTATTATTATTTTATGAATGAAGTAAACTAGATTGAATAAACACAGAATCATATAACAAATACCTGTTCTTATTTACATTAAATAATTAAAATAAATAAATAAATTTCTAGCCTTTTTGTCTATAGTAATATCACATGCCTTGTTTGAATCATAAAAATTTTACAATGTTTCTTTTTGATTTCCCATGAGCTCCGTTTGCGCGTAGAAGCATTCATTCACATAATTACGAGTTCTTTCAAATTTACCAAAAACCTAGTATCTATTATACAAGATAAATTAGGTACTATACAATGAAATTAAAGTAAATAAATTGTCTATTTGTTTAAGCGAACAAAAGCAAGATTAATCTAGCTTATGTGTCCACGCGAATCCTATAAGACCAACCAAAATAAATTCGTTCTGCTCTCACATTTTCTGATTAAATGAATTCGATAGGGATAGCAAATTACACTGTTAGTTCGTTACTGAATCAGTTTCGACGATTCAATACCAAATGTCACCAGTTTAATACAAAATCACTTAACCCACGGTTTGAAATACTAGAAATAAAAATTGCACATTTAATTTAAACTTTGTGTGATTTTTTAAGAAATAGAACTAATACTATATAATAGCAGGTGATGCGAGTAATAGATTTATATGTCGGGTTAGCATCCTGATGTATGGTCCTGTTCGTGCGAGTGCTCAGCGTCTGATTTCCAGAGGATTTCCCGTTTCAATTAAATCCGTATCGCTTGCGGTGCACAAATAGAGTCGTTGAAGATTCCGCTTACTTTTATTAGTGCGAGCTGCTCTTTTAAAGCTATTCTTGTTGATATATAATTGCAACCGTTAATGAAAATTAATTTTTTTCTTAACATTTTGTTCTTAAAAGATATTTGTAAATAAAAATAAGACAAATTGTGAACTGAGACGAAACTCACGCAATTTGACTTAAGAGTAAAGAAGTTTTAAACTAAAAATAAACTGCATTAGTATAATTTCAGAGGCAACTGCTACCACAGAGAAATGTCAGCCATATACCGCAGCTTGAGGAGAAGAATGTGCGCCATCCATTGACAGGGTCTTGTTATACTTCCATACTGATTCCGATTCACTTGATGACCCTACCCGAGGACGGCAGACTGGACTACTAGCCATCATCAGCCTGCCTACCACTCTTTAAAAGTAGAAACAGCATTGTGATTTTTACAATAAAAATCCAAAAACTTAAGCAAACATGACTGAATGCTGAAGATTCAGTCAGGAAATTGATTCGGGATAAAGAAAAAAAGTGGCACCAAGTTCCATAGCAAGATAATCAGTTTTGAAATATGTTTGTCCTTCGGGGTCTCCAAAACCCTCCGATTCTAGACTTCTTTATCGTTGTGAGTGGATACTTATCTATCGGCGAGATCGACAAGCGGACGGTACTCTGAACAAATCACTCTTCATTTATATAAAACGACCTTTTCGGCAGTGAAGCGAATATCTGCACTTTATGTTTTGTCGTTCTTCCATTGAGAGATGATGGCGTTGACAGTTCTATTGTCGTTGTATATATAAATTATTTTGGTATTTGTTGTGCTGTGACAAGAGGATGTCGAACATGGAATTGCCTGAATTATATCAATGTGAAAATAGGACGAAAATTGATGGTAGATATTCCTTTTAGTTTAAAATAGTCCATAAACCTCATCTCTTTTAATAAACTTGCGGTATGTAAATGTGCTCCGGTATACCGGTAATTGATGGTGAAACGAGATTTTATACTCCGGTTACTTCCAAGCTATTCCCTATAAGTTTGACTACCACTTTTTGTACAAATATTTGTTAAAATTAATTTAAATTTTAAATTGGTTTGTACATTTACAGGTAGTATTAGAATTTCGAAACGTTCTATTTTTTGCTTCAACAAATCTGTTTAAAACACCCAATGGATTGAAAGATATACCCAGGGTCGCTTCTCAGGCTCTTTTCAATTAGTCTCAAAATCCTTTCTGATTAAAATGAGAAGGACCTCTGCTTCACCGACGGAGCACTTTAATTGGATGAACTTTAATTATGAACTAGAAGAAAAGAGCAGAACAGTAAATATGATTTGAAATTAGAATTTTGTCTCATTTGAAATTAAATTTGAATTGCTTTTAAATTGGTGTTCGTAATTAAGATTTCAAATAATCTAAATGAACAAAAGAATAAGATGAAAGACTACAAGCGTGAAACGTATTTAAGTAAAGTTTTATTGTAGGTTATTGCTCTGTTTTAAATTTATTTTCTAATTAAACTTTTCGATATTAAGCAATTAAATATATTTATCTATCGATATCAAAATATTACGGTAGACCCAGTTACAAACTTGATTATCGACTAAGAGCAAGAAATTGTATTAAGTCATCCAAACCAACGAAGGTCAACGTAAACCCCCTGTCAGAATCAATTAACTTACAAAGATCTGGGAAACTAAATAATGGACTAAACCCAGAGCAAAAGGTTCATACTGTTTACTTATTATAACGTGGTTATGACATTTTGACAATTTTCTATGTACATTCGATATTAGGAGAAAATTGTATAACAATGATATTATTATATTTTTTTTATAATAGCTAGTCTAACATGACTCCGCTTGGGGTGAAACTACGCTAAGCTAAGAATAAATCTACGAAAATTTTGATTATACTGAGATTGTAAAATGCACAACGCCTGAATAATTAATAATAAATCTACAAAGAAACGAACGTTGAATGTCAATGAATGATGCATATTCGTCTCCTCAAGCCGGTATAGTGGAGACTGCAGCCTGTAGACAACTCTGTATAGTAGCAGTTGTTTCCGCTCATGGGCTACACTCGAACTACTATAAAAAAAACGAAAAAGCGCTTTGTTACAATTTAAAAAAATAAAATTATTAATTGTAACATACTTATATTATTACTTAGCTAGCAGGTCACGTCAGATCTAAAGAAATATATTTGAGGACATCTGCACTTACCCATCCAATTCGTAATAAAAGTGGATGAGTGTCATAAATTCGGGAAAAGTCGCTCCCAATCCCACCGGCTCGAATTTCAGAAACTGGGTCCTAGAGGAGCAATCAAATTGTGATCAGGAGACCGTGCCTAGAATATTTATTGAAGTAGGTTCAAAACTGATAGGAAAATGAATTAGAGACATCGGACGATCCGTCTTTAAATATTGAGTGGTATTCTATCTTTATATAACCTTTTTAAATATGTACTTTTTTGCAAATATTGACTGTTTAATATAATATATTTTTAATACATTAAAATTTATGTGCGAGTGGG